>CM038220.1:31070116-31698117 GCA_021442155.1 Cymbidium sinense | reverse complement strand
TTTGAAGGGATGATATTTTATTTTGTTTAGAAAATTAAAGCCTTCATTCAATAAATTTGGGTATATTGAATGAAGATGTTCATCTGTGGTTCTTCTTTTTTTTTTTGAAAAGATGATTTTTGATTTTGTTCGAAAATGAAAACCTTCATTCAATAAATTTGGGTATATTGAATGAGGATGTTCATTTGTGCTTTTGAAAATATAATTTTTGATTTTGTTAGTAAAAAGAAATCTTCATTCAATAAATTTGGGTATATTGAATGAAGATGTTCATTTGTGTTTTTGAAAATATAATTTTTGATTTTGTTTGGAAAATGAAATCTTCATTCAATAAATTTGTGTATATTGAATGAAGATGTTCATTTGTGCTTTTGAAAATATGATTTTAGATTTTGTTTGGAAAATGATATCTTCATTCAATAAATTTGGGTATATTGAATGAAGATGTTCATTTGTGCTTTTGAAAATATGATTTTTGATTTTGTTTGGAAAATGAAATCTTCATTCAATAAATTTGGTTATATTAAATGAAGATATTCATTTGTGCTTTTTGAAAGGATGATTTTGTTTTTGGGATTTCAAAAAGCTCCCTCATATAACAATCTTGAGGATTGTTAGATGAGGTTGAATTATATATATATATTGAAACTTTTGTGCAAATATTTTTATTGCATGAATTTTGGAGAAGTGCTTTTGAAAAGCTATATTTTTTATAAAGGATTTATCTTTCTTTATTTTTTGAATGATCTTTACCTTACCATAGAGATGGTAAGAAAAAGATCTTTAGTTTATCTTTTTTTATTAAATTTTATTTTCACCTATTGGGAGACCCAATAGGGATTTTAAAACCTACACGGAGTGAGGTCCTAAAATCTAAAGGATGTTGGCTAGCTTAGCTTAATAATAAAATAAACTAAGTATCAATGGAAAAGAAGGATACTTTTAGACTCATATGAAATATAAATCCACTATCGATACTTGGAGACAATGATCATTTACCAAAGATGGAGAGAGGGACCCTCCCCAGCGAAGTCACTAGAAAAATCTGTGTTTGAAAAATTTTATCTTCATCTAAATGAATAAATAAAAATAAAAATTTTATGCTAGGTAGGATACCATGCAGATCCACTGAGATTCTTATTAAGGTGATCGAGTATGACATTGAGGAAAGGTGTACTATCTCGAAAGATAGAAGTCACCACCCTACAATGGACCTAATCACCTAATAAAGACTCATAAGAATGATGGGTCTTCAAATGTAGCAAAGATTCTTTCTCTACTTTACATGGAAAAGTAAAGTCGGGTTTATTTTAAACCAGGTTCATTAAGTTCCCTATGGAGAAAAGCCCCCATAGTTAATTACATCTTAAGGAATGAGATTTCTTAAGAATACTCTCGATTCAGGTAAATGATCATTGTCTCCAAAGATTTAAAAGATAGGACTATCAATAAATTGGTTATTTTCAGAAAATCAAGTTGGATTGATCAAAAGGAGGGAGTTATCATCAAAACCAAAGGGAGATGAGTAGGGGATGGTCACGATACTAGCAAAATATCATCCAAACTATCTATGGTGGGCTTTATATTTTTGAAATTTGAAGAAAGTTAATTATTTGAATTGAATTTTTATTAGAAATCTAGGGCTTATAATTCCACAATACAAGATCATGAAAATGCCAAAGAGTTGACGATTTATACTTGTAGCCCACAAAGGGAAACAACAACCTCAGATCCTTAATGTAGGGAGATTTGGCGAGGGCCAAAGCATGACCTAAATCTAAGGCAAAAATAGGTATATGATTTACCTCCACAAGAGAGGATAAACCACCCAACTATTAGACTTACAACCGCCTGGGGGTGGCCTCCAACTAACTCCTCCTATGATTTTAAATTCATAGGCTAGTCTTATGCTTTTGCAAGATAGCTAGGTTGTTGTTTATTTAAAAAGGAGACTAAGTCCTTAAACACACTCTCTAAGAGACAAGATCATGTAAGGCATGAGTAATGACTTAATCTAATGTACATTTTGTTAAGTTTATTTTCATTTTTGGATAATTTATTTGACAGAGGCTATGGGATTCATATGCCTAATGCATGAGAAATTGGTTATGGGCCAAAATTAGTAAGAAGGAGGTCTGTTTTCATACTAGCTCTCAAAGGTCAAGTCATATTCTCTGCCAAAGGTGGAATCCCTCCATAAGAAAGAGTGAAGCAAGATGATTTTTATGCATGATGTGAAACATACAACATCCAGCTAAGGGGTTGCTAAATCTTTTATTTTCTTGATTAAAGTCCTAGGCTTTAGGTGAGGTTATGAGTTGTTAATTTTTAATTTTGAGTTGATTAATTTGAAAGAAAAATATATTTTTTCCTAAGAGCCTAATTGCATCCAGGCCATTCATCAATCATTGAAGAAACTAGAGAAAATTATGTCATCTTAATGCACAAGCTAAATAAACATCAAACAATTTTATACAGCTAACACAAAAGAATTAAAGGACTTTGTGGTCGGGCTCCGCCGCACAAACCCAAAAAAAATGTGGGTAGCTGAGATCTACCCTTATACAACCCAAATTACAAATGAATAATTACAATTTAGAAGGAATTCATGTTATGGGGGTCTTCATTCTTCATTCTTCTTCATTCTTCATTTCTTTATTTTTGATTTGCTTCTTTCCTTCCTTCCTTTTTGCTTGGTTGGAATGTGGTTGCTCCAAGGCTTCACATGGTGCATAAGACTTGCTCTTATTTCCAATGTTTATCCTATTCCCCCATAAAATTCATTCCAAATCTTAATTATAAAATTACATTAAAATGGGAAAAGTAAATCTAACTAAAACCTACAAAATAGAGATTAGCTAAACATGCCACACAATCCCAAGCATGTATATGAATAATTTGGACTTGACACCCCACATATGGGTAACCAATTCCACCTGGCCTAGCTTGGATTATTCTTAAGGATATAAGCAACCTACATCGCAAAAGCATTTTTATATTTTTATTACAGTGCCCCTTAAGCACAATCCCCTATAGAAGACATGATTAGGCTATGATCGCCCTTCCATTCAATTGACATACATGCACCCTAACATCTAGTCTACAACATTACATCATAAAATAAAATTAAGCATCAAACCATGCACCGCCCTAACATAGAGCTAGAAATGGTGACTTAGTCTAATGTGTATGCCATTAAGGCTTATGTGGCATGTCTTAGCTAGGCTTTAAGGTTAGAGTTTTCTAAGTGTGAGAGATTCAATTTAGAAGGGTGGTTTCATTTTAAGTGATTTAGTTGATTTGATCAATTTTATTTGATGATTTAATTTGATTTTAATGAACCTAAACTTAATTACTAAGTTTTTTAAAGAAAAGAAAAGAGAAGAGAATTTCTCTTTCATCCCTATCTTAAGTAATTTCTAAGGTAGATTCATTAGTGATTTTTCTTTAGTGAATGTTTTATTATGTGTTTTAATTAATCTTAAGTTTAGATTTGCTCTAAATAAACCTATTCAATAAGAAATGCATCTTAAGATTAATTAAGGTGAAATACTATCACATAACACACAACAATTTATTTCTTTCCAACATGTATACCATGCATATGAATGATCCTAATAATATCTATACATGTAAGACAAATTCTTAGCACACCTCAATGATGAATGCAAAGAGATGTTGTTTAAGAAAATTTGGATGCTTCATGAATGCATGAGTGTTTAAGTAGAAAAGAGAGACTCCTTTATCCATTAATCAAGTGCATTTACATGTATGAACAATATAAGTGAGTACGACACCATTATTTTCTACACCAAGGGTGTAAGGTAAGAGACCTACTTGGGGCTACTTAAAGCCTCACAATCCTGAGATGTCCAGACTAATATATCTTTTCTTAAATATATGTGCATGTACAAAAAGAAATGAATGGAAGAAGAGTCATGCAAAAGATTTTTATGTTTTGTTTGATTTGGTTATACAATTTACATATGTAGATGTAAAGATCCTTCTTAAGTCATAACATAGGAGTGGATAGGAATGGATTTAAGCAAGTGTTATGTTCTTTTCAAATGAACTATACACTTAGCAAATCCTACCCAAATCCATGTTAAGAAAAGAGAAGAAAATCACATAACAAATTTTATGCTATAATCACATGCAAGCTTACAAGTATTTATAACAATTACTTCATTTATAATGTTTGATTTATAGGTTTTGAAAATAATTTATGATTTAATAGTGATAATAGCCACTCATATACTTACTTCAGCCAAAACATGCAATTTGATATAAAGGAAATCATTTCATTTAATTTGATTTTTCAAAAGATATGAATGCATGATTTCATATGGCAAACAATCATTTAGCATGCTTGGAAAGAAATAAAGTGACATAAGCATATGACTTCATTCACCCTAATTAATTCCTAAGGACAATCCTATAAGAGAATAATATTTAAAGTGAATCAAAATTGCTTAAATAGACTTTTATTTTTGTTTTGAATTTGAGTTTGATTTTATTTAGGAAATGTGAAAAGAATTTGCTGATCCTAACCCATTTCCCACATGTGTGAGTTAGTTTAGTTTAATTTTATAACCATTAGATTGATTTTATGTTTTGTTTAGGTTAATGTGTAAATTAAATCCATTAATTACCCCTTACGACACCACTTTAACATAATTAACCAAACAATTATGAGCTAACATATAATATGCAATCACATGGAACTTAAATCAGCAATTCACCTAGACAAGAATGGGGCCTAATGCAATTGGCTCACAATTAATGATTAATTAAGCTAAAGGGTTTAATTAAGTATTTTCGTAACCACCCTACACATGTAGGTTGGAATATGATTTCCTTAGGCTTACCTTAGGCTCTTGAACACCTAAGGATCTACCCAAAAAGATATTGATTAAGTTTAGATTGATTTTGAAAGTTTCATTACATTAATTAAGAAGATTATTAGTGGATTAATCCTTAATTAGGCTTGGATTAAGGAAGAAAGGGGGTTTAGAAAAAACTTAGGGAAAATATCTCAAACCCATTCCATAAACCTCCTCTTCACTTAAACAATATTTAATTATCTCAATTAAGTGATTAAACCACTTTTCACATGCTTAATTGCTCTTAATTTTATTAAGGGATAATTAGGGATTCATTAATTTATTTCCCTAATTAACTCATTCAAAAAATTGGGGAGGTAGTCATCCCCCAAACATGCCTGAGAAGTTTAGAATTGATTAATGAAATAATTAGGGAGTAATTAGGGTTATTAAGTTTCCAATTAAACCTTAATTAAGAAAATTCACTATTTAAAATCAATTTTAAATATTTTATTGGATTCCCCTCAAAATTATCTTTAAAATAAGCCCTCATTTATATTTTTATGATTTTTCTACATTTAATTATGAATTTAGGAATTTTCAATCATTAATAGGTCATTAAATAACCTAATTATATAACTAATCCTGACGCCACATGGGATGTTGACGCAATGCACGCTTTCCACGTGGAATAATGGGATTGGTTATTTAAGTTATCAAATCAATTATCGATCAATTGACCGCTGGGCCATCCATCAAGATCAAATGGCCAAGATAAAACTCGTGGCCCTGATTGAATGAGTTATTTTGGTTGTTAGGAGTGACATGTGATTCAGTTTTGGCAGAGGAGTGGGAGTGTGGAGGTGCACATGTGTTAAATGAGTGTGGGAGATGATCCATGTGGAGAAATTTGAGTAGGGTGATTTGGGTTGGGTTTCAAACCCATTGGGTCATGTGCACCACCCTCCTTGGTGTCCAAATGGTCCACTAGAAGGGTGCCAAGTGGTCTTGAGTTAGAATATAATCAAATTCCAAGTGAATTTGATCATAGGTTACCCTTTGACCTAGGGGTGAAATGGTTATTTGGCTTTGATTTTGATTTGGACAGATTTGGTATGATTGAAAAATGGGTTGTGCCAATTTTCAATGAATTTGGAGTTTGTTTGATATAAACTGGTTCAAGTTGACCCACTTAGGTCAAAATGGGTCAACTTGGGTCAAGTTGACTAATTGATAAAATTGGTTTAAACATTGGGTTAGGTCAAGTTCATATGACCATTTGAAGTATTTTGGTATCATTGGTTTGGTTCAATTTGGTTTATATTTGGTTTTGGTTCATTTGATTTCACTTAGGTCAAATGGGTCAAGTTGACCAATTTGACCCATTTGACCTAATTGGGTTAGGTCATGGGTTGGTTTAGGCATGGTTGAACATTTGAAATGTGTTGCAAGCTTTTGTTTCAATCAATTTTGGTTTGGTTTGATTTTAACTTGATTTGACCTTTTAGGTCAAGTTGGATTTATGGTCAATTAAAGTTAGGTCTAGTTGGCCAATTGAGGCTTTGGTCAAGTTCAATAAGTGATTTACAATGAATTTGACCCATTGGTTGCAACCAATTTGGCTTAGATCAATATTTGACATATTTTGACTTTTTAGGTCAACTTGGATTAACTTGGGTCAAGTGGCCAATTTGGCTTGGTTTGCCTCAATTGTTTGCTTGATCTTGTTCAATCATTGATGTTGGATTGGTTTAGATCAATGGTTTCAATCAATTTAGCCTATGGTGGATTTTGGCTAGTTTTGGTTTCATTTGGGTTAAGTGTTGACTTGGTTAAAGGCTAGGTTTGACTTGGTTTGACCCAATTTGAGTAATTGATCATCTTAAAATGATTGTTGCTCACAAAGTGAGTCTTAGATGGGCTTAGTTCAATCCAATTTGGGTAGGATTAGAATTTGGCTCAAAAAGGTGCTTTAGGTCACTTTGGGTCAAGTGAGCCTAAGTGAGTCAAGTGACTCGATCAAGGCTTGATTCAAGTTTGGTTGAACTCACATATGGACTTATGATTGAACTATAAATCCAATTGCAAGTGATTTAGAGTCAAATGGGTTTTGATTCATTTGACAATTTCAAGTTCAAGGGTTGAACATGGGATTGGTTTAGGTTAGTTTGATTTTGGTTTGATGATTGAAGTTTGTGTTTATATTTTATTTGTGATTGAAGGATTGATTATTTGAAGAGAAAATCCAAGGGTTTGGATTGATTTGAAAATGATTTGGCTAAGTTTAAGAATTTGATTTGAAAGAGTTTAGGTTGGATTTTGGTTGGATTTGGATTTGAGTTTTGAATTTGGCTTTGGTTATTTGAATTTATATTTCATTTATATTTGTGAATATAAATGAGAATATAATTAGGTTATTAGAAAATCTTTTGAGTTTTAATTGATTTGAGCTTGTTTTGAGCTAAGTCCGTGAGATGAAATCCAAGGGCTTAGGAAAGACTTTGGATTTGAATTGATCATGGATTTCAATCATTTGGAATTGATTTGAATGATTTGAGAAAATCAGTTGCATTGGATTGACTTGAATTTGATTTTAAATTGGTTTGAGTTTGAGGTTGTTTTGGATTTGAAGTTGGTTTGAATTTGAAGTTGGTTTAGATTTGAAGTTGGTTTGAATTTGAAGTTTGACTTGAAAGAAGGAAGTAAGGATTTGGTTCAAGCTATAGGGTAAGCAAGTTTTCTAACACCCCTAAGGCATAACCTATTCTTATGGCTAACTCTTCTAAGTCTCTAGGGTTAGGTTAGTGTTCACCTAATCACTAGAACTCTTAAGACTAAGGAACTCTTAATGTAGAGGATCCTATGTCTAAGATGAGGAAGTTGAAAGCTCACTCCAAAAGTGAGGTCACTCAGAAAAGGTAGAGAAGAATAAATTCTCAAACTCAATGAGGAGTGAGTCTCGTACAACCTCCTACAACTTGAGTAGTGGAAAGCAAGTAACTTATAATGTTGATAAAGGAAAATAGCCTGCTTATGCGGATCAAGGGGGAAAGCAATCAGTTAACTCCCAATCAAAGCAATTAATGAGAGATGATGAGTGAGTGCACTCATCTCTAAATGACAAGATGAGTAAGGAATACTCTCTCAAGAGGGAAAGTGTAGCTAAGTTATTTTGCTTAAGTGCTTAAAGTTGGATTAGAATTGCCAGAATCTAAAAGACCCGAAGAGTCGGGTCAAACTAATAATCCAAAATATTATCCATATCATCGGGTAATTAGCCACTCGATTGAAGATTACTATTTTTAAAGATTGGAGAGAAAATATAAAAGGGTGAGTTCACTCTATCTGATAGTGTCCTCATTCATCCTAAAAGAGAATCTGCCATAGTGGTTACGTCCACTTCAGTACTATTGATGGAAGAGTAGGAAAAAGAAAAAGTAATACAAGAAGAGCAATGGGAGACAGTAATCTGTAAGAAGACCGTAAAAAAATGGCAGCTAAAAGATGTCCCTAGTGTTAAGTGGAAATCACCACTTGAACCTATATTGGACTTAAAAGAAATGCCTAAACTAAGCATTTTAGCTTCTCAGTGGCATTTTGATAAGGCTACTTCATCACAGCACTAAGAGAAGTCAACTAAACGTAGACCTCATAAATCAAAGAAGTCTGCTAAGAAAAAGAACATCAAGAAGAGAACTATAACTCAAAATATCATCAATAATCTAGAGGAGTATCATCATCCGATGAGACAGACTATCAGAATTGCTGATTACATGTGAGGACTTTGAATCACTAAGTCAAATGAAGAAGGAAATAGTAATGAAGACTTGCTTCCAAGAGAAACATGTCGAAGCTATTTAGGGTGGAAGAGCAATGTGATCCATGGCTAGATAATTGGAATCAAGCAGCTTTGAAAAATGAAATATGCAAAAATGAATTCAAGAAGTTTATCCTGGCAAGAAGGAGAACTCCTAAGCCTATAACATCAAAGTCGTGCTTGATGGTGCAAAACAAGAAGATGTAAGAAGACTTATGTTTTTCGAATGAAGATGAGTTTGAGCCTTCAAAGACATCTCAAATGGGCCGCTTAAAGCTTGATAGTGACTCTGAAGCATTCTAACAATCCTCGGGTAGATGGTGACTTCGAAATAGCTACCTCATCTGAAGAGTGTAAGCCAAATAAAATAGACCAAGTGCAACTAACGAGTGGTAAGATACTACCACCTCCATTAAGGAAAGGGTCATCCAATAAGCACAAAATCAGAAATGAAGACAAAAATATTGAATTTAATGAAGATATCATCCCTAAAGATCCTAAGAAGAAAGCAAATTCAAGTGGAGGAATTGATTATAATATCCTATCGCATCTGAGAAAAATCCCTGCACAACTGAGTGTGTATGAGGCTCTCTTGATGTCAAAGGACCTTCAAGAAATGCTGATTCAAGCTCTTAAAGATCTAGAGAGATAAGAAGCTTATTTTACTAAATGAAGCATAACTGAAGTTTTGCAAGCTCAAGATCTCCCGATGATTACTTTCTCTGAAGAAGATCTTATGCTCGGGATAATGGAACACAATCTCCCATTATATGTAGTTGTAGAGAGTGATGGAATTATAATCAATCGGATTCTGATTGATCCAGGTTCATCAATAAATCTTATGAGTCTGCGAACACTTTGGGGGTTGTCCCTAGACATTCAGTATCTTGGATGAGATAAATTGATGGTCCACGGCTTTAATGAAATGGGGCATAGGACTCTCAGATCTTTCATTCTACCACTTAGGTTTGGAGAACTCTATACCCAAGCTAAATTTCATGTGATATGGACACCTCATTTAAAGCTCTATTAGGTCCATCCTTGGCTCCATGAATATGGTATGGTTCCATCTACTCTACATTAATGTATGAAGTACATAAGAAATGAAGGAGAACACAAGATTCTTGGCACTATTCAGACATTTACAGTTCATGAAGCAAGAATTTATGAGGATGAAAGTTTTTTTTTTTTTGAAAGAAAGTAAGCCTCAACAATCTACAACTCCAACATTAAAAACTATGAAGCAACCCAAAAAAAGAGAAAGAGTGAAAAGGGAGAAAGAATGTTGCATTAAATCTCTCTAAAACTTATGACATATCACCAAAGCTGAAGAGGCATGTTCCTCATTTGGGTAGTGATGCAGAAGGAGAAGAAGATATTCTAGTTGAACTCAAGGAGAAATGTGAGCCTTCAATAAAAGCAAATGAGATAAATTACTCTGATTTCGGTTATGATTTTGAGCCCATCTATGCAAGTGAAGTTCAATGTGTCTCTTCTAGAAGGGCTGCTAACCTATTAGTATCGAATGATTCATTCATAGTTACACGATTCCTCCATGGTATTTCAAAGAAGTCACATCACATGATGTTCATAACATTGAGGAACTAAAAATATTTTATGTACCTCCACTACCTGGGAGTAATAGATTGGGAACTTCATTCTATAGAGGAATGTCAACACTATGATTCTAAATGGCTTATTCAAGATTGAGTCCAAGAGATGGTACCCAGAATGTTGAGATACTATCCTCCAAAAAATCCTAATGCACAAACTTGGAATCGATGTTAAAGATGGATGAGCTCTCTTTTTGATAACTTATGGAGTTCAAAGAGTCTATAAACCTCTTGAAGAAGCAATTGTACCTCTAAGGGTCTTGGATACATCCAACAAAGCATCATCAAAGGAACACTTGTTATACAGTAATTGAAAGTGGATTGAAATCAAAATTGAAAATGAAGATGACTTTTATGAAGTCATTCTTAAAATTGATGGGAAAGTAGAAGGCACTTGAAGAGCTTAAGATGGTGGGCAGATGTCTACCATGGATGAGTTGAAAGAAATTAATTTGGAGACTAAAGAAGAACCTCATACAACCTTTATTAATTGCCCTTGATGAGATAAGATTGAAGAAATAAAAGCATTGCTTTGTGAATTCAAGGACGCTTACGACATATTCGAGATACCGGCTTATCTCGATGTGTTCACAAGCTAGCTATCAATTTCAGTTCAATACCAGTAAAATAAGCTCCTATAAGAATGAGACTGGATGTTGAAGAACAAGTGGTCGCATAAACAAAAAAGATAATTAAAGCAGGTTTCATTCTCAAGGAGAAGTATGCAGATTGGATAGCCAACATCATTCCTATAAAGAAGAAGAATGGACAAATTTGAGTCTGCATCGACTTTCGAGATTTAAACAAGGCTGCCCAAAAGATGATTTCCCGCTCCATGCGTTAGAATTGCTAGTGGATAACATCTCCAGCTATGACATGTTCTCCTTTATGGATGGATCATCGAGGTATAATCGATCAAGATGGCCCGAAGATGAGAAACACACATCGTAACACAAATTGGTATTTATTGTTACACATGCCATTCAAATTGAAGAATACCTGAGCTACATATCAGAGGGCCATGACACGTGTCTTTGATGACTTGAATCATCAAAAAGTAGAATGCTACGTTGATGACCTCGTCGTTAAAATCATTTATCGAAAAGATCACCTTAAAGATTTAAGGATTATCTTTGAAAGGATTAGAAACTACGATCTCAAGATGAATCCACTTAAGTGTGCTTTTGGGGTTTCCGAAAAATTTCTTTGATATGTTGTATGACATAGAAGAATTGAGATTGACCCCAACAAAATCAAGGCGATCATGGAGATGCCTCCACCGAAGAACCTTCACCAACTTCACTCTTTATAAGGATAACTCGCATTCATTTGGCATTTTATATCAAACCTAATAGGAAGATACCAACCTTTTCCGAAGCTGTTGACCTCATTTTTAGAATGAGCTCTCAACCCCTCCATCTTAGACATAGGACTTCTCTTAGACTTTAAGAGTTTCTTAGTCTTAAGACACATCTAGTGATTAGATGGAAACTCAACCTAGCTCTAGAGACTTAGAAGAGTTAGCCATAGGAATAGGTCATGCCTTAGGATGTTAGGAAAATTTGCTTACCCTATAGCTTGAACCACACTCCTCACTTCCCTCTTTCAAGTCAAATTTAAATCAATTCTAGCTTAATTGATTTTCTCCAAACTCAAAGCAATTCCAAATTATTTAAATCCATGATTAAAATTCAAATCAAATTCCAAAAATCTTTCTTAAGTCACTTTGATTTCCCTCTTATGGACTTAGCCAAAATCAATTCAAACTCATAAAATTTTCTCACAACTCATTTATATTCTCATTTATATTCACATATATAAATGAAATATAAATTCAAATCAATCAAACTAAACCCAAAATCAAATCCAAAATCTATAATCAAATTTCAAATCTTTCTTAAGTCATTTGATCCCTCTTATGGAACTTAGCTCAAATCAAACTTCAAATAATATCAAATTCATGAAATTTTCTCATAACCCATTTATATTCTCATTTATATTCACATATATAATGAAATATAAATTCA
Source organism: Cymbidium sinense (assembly GCA_021442155.1). Classification (NCBI taxonomy): domain Eukaryota; kingdom Viridiplantae; phylum Streptophyta; class Magnoliopsida; order Asparagales; family Orchidaceae; genus Cymbidium; species Cymbidium sinense. The sequence goes on along the minus strand of CM038220.1, from coordinate 31,685,837 downwards.
AACAACCAAAACCAACTCCAAAAATTAAACTCAAAATCAATCAAAATTCAACCTAAGCCTTTCAAGTCAAAATCTTGAACTTAGCCAAACCAATTTCAAATCAAGCCAAATCCTTGATTTCTCTTCATGATTCAATCAATCCTACAATCATGAACCCAAATATAAATACAAACTTCAATCACCAAATCAAAAAACTCAATTCAAAAAAATCAAACCCAACTCAAACTCATGTTCTCCCTTTGAACTTGAAATTGCCAAATGAACTAAAACCCGTTTGACTTCAAACCACTTGCAAATGGATTTATATTTAAATCATAAGTCCATATGTGAGTTCAATCAAATTCAAATCAAGCTTTGACCAAGCCATTTGATCTACTTAGGCTCACTTGACCCAAAGTGATCTAAAGTACCCTTTGTGAGACAAATTCTAATCCTACCTGAATTGGATTGAACTAACCCCATCTAAACCTCTCATCATGATCAACAATCATCATAAGATGATCAATCACTCAAACTGGGTCAAACCAAGTCAAACCTAAGGGTTGACCTAGTCAACACTTAGCCAAAATGAAACCCAACATAGCCAAAATCCACCATAGGCCAAATTGATTGAAACCATTGATCAAAACTCATTCATGATCAATGTTTGAACTTGACCAAGTCATCATTTGAGCCTAACCTAGCCCAACGGGCCACTTGACCCAAGTTGACCCAACTTGACCTAAAAAGTCAAAATATGTCAAAACTTGATCTAAGCCAAATTGATTGAAACTAATGGGTCAAGTTCTTTCCAAAATGATTGTTGAACTTGACCAAAGCCTCAATTGACCAACTAGACCTAACCTAGCCCAATTGACCTTAAACCCAACTTGACCTAAAGGGTCATATTGAGCCAAATTCAAGTTTAACCAAAATTGATTGGAAACAAAGATACCAATCCATTTCAATTGACCAACCAAACATGAACCAACCCATGACCTAACCCAAATAGGTCAAATGGGTCAAATTGGTCAACTTGACCAATTTGACCTAAATGAACTCAATTGAACCAAAATCAAATATAAACCAAATTGAATCAAATCAATGCCACCAAAACATTTCAAATGGTCATATGAACTTGACCCAACCCTTGGTTTGATCCAATTTGACCAATTGGTCAACTTGACCCAAGTTGACCCATTTTGACCTAAATGGGTCAACTTAGCCAAATCACATCAAACCAACTCCAAATCCAATGAAACTTGGCCAAGCCTATCTTATCATCATATCAAACATACCAAAATTAAACTCCAAGCCAAATGACCATTTTATCCCTAGGCCATAGAGTAAATTTTAATCAAATCCATTTAGAATTTGGTCAAATCCTCTTCATTACCACTTAGCACTCTCTTAATCAACCAAGTGGACACTAGGGAGTGTGGTGCACCCAACCCAATGGGTTTGGGTCAGCCCAATCAAGCCCAAGGTCAAAACTGACCACTTGCATGAAATTGGCCACATGGAATTCCTCCTCCACTCAACTAAAGCACATGGGGGGTTCACCATTCCACTCCTTTGGCCAAACTGATTGCAAGGACACCCTAAACGCCTAACAAACAGATTCAATGAGGTCAATTGGATCAAAATGGAAGGGAGAGTCACGTCATCTGATCCTTCAAGGGGGAGATATACTCCCCCTAATTTGATTTCAATTCATGAACCTCATACTCGATTGAGATAAGGAATACCAGAGGATTCATTTCCTAGCCTCTCTAAGCTCTTTCAAGCATTTCCCAAATCCCATTTTCTCGATTTTTCATAGTTTGAAAATAGGAGAGCTCCACTGAAAATTGAACTTACTCCACACTCAACATCAACCCAATTCCTTCTTCAAGCTTCATCGAGGATCAAGTTGAGTTCTCAAGCTCTTTCCCAAGCTCCAAAGGCAAGGAGGATCTAATTGATCAAGACCAAGCTCAAGTGCAAGGAGTTGGCCCATGGGAGGATCTACCCAATCTTAGAGCATCCAAACTTCAACAAAGCTTCATCTCCACTAGAAGAAGCTTCTCTAAGGGAATCGAGCATCGGTGATCACCTCCGACAAGGTTATCCATTAAACCGAGCTTAATTTCAATGTGGTTTGGAGCTTTGTGAAGTGAATTTTAATCCCATGGAATTCTAGCCATTATATGTGATTGTCTTTGTGCTTAGATGGTGTGGGTTGAGTTTCAATCGAATCTGAGCTCAATCGAGCTTGGATCATCCACTAGAAGATGAACGATGTCCATTCTTCACAAGAAAATACAGGGATAGATCATGGGACATCCATCCGTGCATTTTGGATGGATGGCCATGATTAAAACATGTAGCATCCACATTTTATCCCTTTAGAACCATGGCTTTAACCTCGACCTTGATCCTTGATCGGGGTGAGAAAGCGTAACGTCGTGATGCGCTACAATGTGACAACTTTATTATCCAATCTCATTGTGCCACGTGGAAAGCGCATTCCATGTCAGTGGCCTACATGGCGCTGATGGGATTTAACATATAATTAGTCTTTTAAAATTACTAATTAATCAAGGAAACTTCAAATATTCATATCTAAGCCTAGAAAAATTAGAAAAATATGAAATAAATTGTATTGGATAGACAATTGAACGTAGAATATTCTAAAATTATTTTCAATGATTTTTGAACAATCCCTTTCTCTGAATTTGGCTTTTATTGGGAATGTTATTTTTCTAATTATCCCCTAATTACTCCATTGATTAATCCCAAACTTCTTGTTCCTAAATAGTGGGATGACTCTTACCTCTCCTAATTTTCTTGAGATTAATTGGTGAGTTAATTAGAGGGATTGCTAGTTCATTCCTTAACAACTCTTTTAATGTAATTAAGCTTAATTAAGGGTATAATTAGTGGTTTAACCCTCTGATTGAGTCAATTAAGTTTTGCTTAAGTGAATGAGAGGTTTAGGGAATAATTTTGGGATACTTTCCTTAAGATATTCCTTAAACCCCTTTTATTCCTTAATTCAACCTTAATTAAGGGTTAACTCACTAATTACCCCCTTAATTAATTTCATAAAATCCTAAAACTTTCAAAACTCAATTAATCTATCTTGGGTAGATTCTTAGGTGTTTAATAATCTAAGTACATTAAGGAAATCAAAATCTAACTCATATGTGTGAGAGGGATTATGAAAGTACTTAAAGTTAAATCTCTTTATCTAATTAATCATTAATCATGAGCCAAATTGCAATAGGCCTTTTTGTCCTAGGTGCATTACAAATTTAAATTTCTTGTGAGAATTTATGTCATATCATTGGCTCATAATTATTTGGTTAACTATACTAAGGTGGTATAGGTAAGGGGTAATTAACATGCTTAATTCACACCTTAACCTAAATAAAATATAAAAAATCACATAATGATCCTAAGAATAAACTAAATCAAGAAACATATGTCGGAATGGGTTAAGAACGTCAAACTCACCTTGCATTTCTCTAATTAAATCAAACTCAAAATAAAATCAAACCTTCTTTAAAAATAACTTGATTTGCTTTAAGCTTTCTTACTTCATAAAATTATCTTTAGGAATTAATTAGGTGAATGTGATTACATGCTTTCATCACTTTGGTTCTTTCCTAATATGCTAAATATGTATGTCATATGTGTTTCATGCATTCATGCTTTCAAAAATCAAATTAAAATGAAATATTTCCTTTATGTCAAACTTGCATGTTTTGGCTTAAGTTAGAAATATGAATGGCTATTATCACTACTAAATCTAAAACTATTTTTAAAATTTATAAATCAAACATATGAAGCTAAAAGGGTGCTACTTATAATTATTTATAAGCTTGCATGTGAATATAAATATGAAGATGTGCATAGTGTGGCTTTCCTTCTCTTTTCCTTTAACATAGTTTTGAATAGGATTTGGCAATGTGTATAGTTCATTTGAAAAGAATACAACACTTGCCTAACCTCATTCCTATTCATTCCTATGCTATTACTCAAGAAGGACATTCATACTTGTACATATAAATTGTATAATCAAAACAAACAAATAAATACAAACTTTTGCATCTTTCTTTTCCCATTCATTTCTTTTGTACATGTGCTTGTATTTAAGGAAAATGGTATATTAGTCTGGACAACCCGGGTTGCGAGGCTTTAAGTAGCCCTAAGTAGGTCTTGTACCTTACACCCCTAGTGCTAACAATGGCGTCGTACTCATTTATGCCTTTTATACATACATATGTGCATGTGAATAATGGATTAAAGAAACCCCTCTTTTCTACTTAATGAAAATCATGCATCATAAAGCATTCAAATTTTCTTAAGTAACATCACTTAGCATTCATTATTAAGGTGTGCTAAACATTCTCATTTGCATGTATAGATATGCTTAGGATTCATCCATATGCATGTTATACATATTGGGAAAGAAATGAAGTGATGTGTGTTTTGTGATTTTATTTCACTTTACTTAATCTTAAAATGCATTTCTTTGGATAGGTTTGTTTAGAGTTAATCTAAACTTAGGATTAATTAAAACACATAATAAAATATTCACTAAATGAAACTAAACTTGAACTTATTTTAGAAATTACTTAAGGTAGGAAGGAAAGAAAAGTTCTCTTCTCTTTCCCTTCTCTTTACATCTTAGTAATTAATTATACGATTCACTTTAACCAAATCAAAATACAAAATAAAATCAACCCAAATCAGTAAAATAACCAAAATGAAACCACCCTCTAAATTGAAAACTTTCACACTTAAAAAATTCAAACTCTAAATCCATAGCTAAGCATATCACACAAACCTTTTAAAGCACACACATTAGACTAAGTCACCACCTCTAGCTTTAGGTTAGAGGTGGTTGATGTTTACTTTTATTTTTTATGATATATGTTTTAGTTTGGATGTTAGGGTGAATGTGCGTAGAATGAATGGTAGGATGATTTATTCTAATCATTGCTTTCTGCAAGGGATTGTGCTTAAGGGGCATTGTAATAAAAAATATAACTGCTTTTACTATGCAGGTGCTTATACCCCTAAACATAATCCTATAGGCCAGTGGACTTGGTTACCCATGTGTGGGGTGCTAAGTCTAATATACATGCTTGGGATTTATATGGTTTGTTTAGCTAATCTCTATTTTGCAGGTGTTAGTTAGATTTACTTTTCCTTTTCATGTAATTTTTGCAAATTAGGATTTGGAATGATTGTTATGGGGATTAGGATGAGCATTGTGAAGCCTCTGGAGCAACCATATTGCAACCATCCAAAAGAAAGAACCAAAATAAGGAACCAAAATAAGAATGAAGAAATAAGAAAGAAGAATGAAGACCCCTATAACATGAATTACATGAATTCCTTTTGTAATTCATTTGTAATCGGGTTGTATGAGGGTAGAACTCACTACCCAATTTGTTTTTTTGGGTTTGTATGGTGGTGCTCGACCATGCTTGGCCTTTTATTCTTTTATGTTAGCTTTATAAAATCTCTAATATTTTGTTTAGCTTGTGCATTAAGATGGCATATTTTTCAAATTTCTTCCATGTTTGATGTATAGCTTGGATGACGATTAGGCTCTTAGAAAAAAAAATCTTCTACCAAATTAATCAAATCAAAATTAAAATAAATAACTCATAACCTTATTTAAAGCTTAAGCTAAAATCAAGATAAAAGAATTAGCAACCCCTTAGTTTGGATGAATATTTCTTTTAAAATATCATGCATAAATATATTATATTCACTCTTGATTGGAGGGCTTCCACCTTTCGAGAAACTTGGCTTGACCTTTGAGAGCCATGGTGAAATTACACCTCCCCTTCGATTTTTGGCCCATAATCTTATTTCATGCATTAGGCATATGAATCCTATAAGCCTAAGTCAAATGATTGTCCAAAAATGAAAATAAATATATAATATGATTTACATTAGATTTAGGTCATTAAAGCATGCCCTTACATAATCTAGTCTCTTAGGGAGTGAGTTTAAAGACTTAGTCTCTTTCTAAATAAATAATAGTCTAGCTATCTTGCAAAAAGCATATGACTTGCCTACATGAATTTAAAATCATAGAGGAGTTAGTCGATGGCCACTCCTAGGCAGTTGTAAGTCCAAACAATAATTTATCCTCTGTTGTGGAGGTAAACCAAATACCCATTTTTCACCTTAGATTTAGGTCGTGCTTTTGGCCCTCTAAAGCTCCCTAGATTTAGGTTCTGAGATTGCTTTTCTCTTTGTGAGACCTAAGCATAAATTCTCACCTCTTAGGCATTTCCATAACCTTGTATTATGGAATTATAAGCCCTAAATTTCTAATGAAAAATTAACTCAACAAATAAATCAATTTCAAAAATATAAAGCCCAACCATAGGATAGTTTGAGATGCTCGTTAGGTTTCCTAGCATCGTGAGCATATCCTACTTGTCTCCCTTTGGCTTTGATAATAACTCTGTCTCTTTGATCAATCCCATTTGATCTTTTAAAATAAACCAATTGATTGATAGTCCTATATATTATAATCTTTGGAGATAATGATCATTTACCTTAATCGAGAGTATTCCTAAGAATCTCATTCTTTAAGATGTAATTAACTATGTGGGCTTGCCTCCATAGAGAAATTAACGAACCTCATAAAAAAATGAACCCTACTTTACTTTTCCATGTAAAGTAGGGGAAGAATCTCTGGTACATCATCACGTACACCCATAAGTCCTTAGGAGTCCTTATTTAGGTAATTAGGTCCATTGTAGGGTGGTGACTTCTATCTTTCAAGATAGTACACCTTCCCCTCAATGTCGTACTTGATCACCCTAATAAGTACACTTTGATTCTATGTGGTGTACATCTAAAGAAAGAAGCAGTCATCATCATATTGAATTGTCCCTCTCTTTTTTACCTTTCTTTCTTTATCTTATCTTTCTTTCCAAGAGGGATGAAGACAAGAAGAGAGCATAAAAGGAGGAAGAAGGGAGGAGATTGATTAATGATGGTGAATGCTCCTGAAATAAAAATTTTCACCCAAGCTAATGAAAAAAAAGAGCGCTCCATTCAAATGGGACAAGAAATGCCAAGAAGCATTTGAGAGAATTAAAAATATCTACTAATCGAATTCTAGCTCCATCCTAGAGACCTCTTATCTTATACATACTTAGAGGAGTTCCTAGGCTTTACTTACGCATAATGAAGAAAATAAAGAAAATTTATTGTACTACATCAGTCAAAGATTAGTAAGAGCCAAAGTATGCTACTCTCCAATAGAGATGCATTGTCTAGCACTGATATTTACAGTTCAAAAGCTTCACCGTTACATGATTTCTCATAGAATCACACTAATCTTAAAGGTTGATCTACTGAAGTTCTGGATAATGAGACCAACATTGACAGGTCATTTAGCTCAATGGGTAGTAATCTTATTATAATTTGATATTACATGTACTGAAGGGACATATCTTGGCACTTCCTTGTGCATCCTATCCCGGTGACTCCTTGCTTAATGATGACTTGCTTGATGAGCAGATTCTATCTATTAATGAAAGAGAAAACTTGCAAATCTGTGAGATGTATTTTGATGGAGCATCATCAATCAAGCTAGCATAACCTTCAAACCTACCCAAGGCATGGTATTGGCCTATATTCATAACAGAAAGAGTCATCATAAGATATCCAAATGGTTTGGGAACCTCAAACCAATAATGAAACAGTATGAGGCTTTGATAGTAGGTCTTGAAGAATCTATTGCCATAGTATCCAAAATTTGCAAGTTTTGAGACTCTTAGATCATCAATCAAGTTTTGGGAATCTATAAGATCACCAAGCTTGAGTTAGCTATTATCATAGCGGTTCTCAAGCTAATGACACAAATTTTGAATGTTACATTGACTTGAGTCTCGATCCAAAATAGTAAAGCTCGCATAAACTAGCCAAAGAGATGGCAAGCATGAACGGCAAGCACGTGTCGATAGAAGTTTTCACCCATTGAGTTCTACAGCCAGTAAATCCATATATATGATCGACAATAAGTCTCATCTAATCTTAGCTCAAAATCCCCCCTATCATATAGGGAGCATTTTTAAATTTTTATATTAGAAAAGCACTTATGTCTATTTTGGGTTGACATCATGACATGTGCTGAGATCCCCACATATTATTTAAAATTATATTTGTTTAAGTCTCAATGACTATGCAATAATAGGCAAGATTGAGTCCACTCAAGACATGTGAGGATGACTTCAAAGGCTGGTTCACCTCTTGAACTCATCATAATCTAGAAGATCAAGAGAAAAGCTTACAACTTTCATTGGACTCACTAATCTTAAATATGGTTGAGATGCCAACAAAACATAAAAGAAAGGCCGCAAGTAAAGAGCCCCTCTCTTGCTTATCTAATGACTACGGTTGTATACTCTCCAAAGCTGATCCAACTTAACAAATTTAAGCGATCCAGATTTGAAGAATATTTCTAATTGATCGACGAATCAAGAGAGGATTTGAGGAGAAGTCTGAGCAACAACAATGCATAAACCTACATAACTTCTTCAACAAGTCTGACAAAGTAGCAAGCGAAGGGCCGAAGAAGATATCCTGAAGTTCATAAAAGCTCATAGCTGAACTAAGAGATTTTGCAGTCAACCAGTCCATTAAAACACCAGCTGTTGGATTGATGACTTCTTGACATAGACCTAACACTCGTCTCGAAGACTAGGTCATCACCTCGCATCCTTCAACAAGTCTGCAAAAAGAAACAAGCAAAGGAACAAAGGTATGCACATTCTCCTGACAAGTCAATTCAGACAAATCAGGTTAATCCTTCAACAAACTAAAAGCATAAGAAAGTAAGGCATGCACATTCTCAAAGTCAATTTGGACAAGTAGGGTTAATCCTTCAACAAGTCCACCAAAGCAATAAGAAAATGATTGAAGGCATGCACATCCTCCTGACAAGTCAAGTTGTTAGACTCAATATCCTTCATCAAGTCCGTCAAGCTTGAAGCTATGATAGAAGGAACCTAAATCACAAAATACATAAAATTCATTCCTTCATCAAGCCTACCAAACATGAAGTCAAGGTCGAAGGAAGATCAAATTTTCAAACTACAAAGATGAGACCTTCTTCAAGCCCATCAAAGTAATAAGTATATGGCAGGAGGTATCTCTCTTCCACGATGAGTCAATAAAGACAAATCAGTCAAATCTTAAAATTAGTTTGCAACAAACATGGCCCACTTCATAAATGCACTATATTTATTGGGTTCATTTCTTAACCTACTTGTATGCTCCATCAATCAAGTAGAGCTCACGAGCCAAATTCGACGGACTACGGATGCACATGACGTGCAAATCGAAACTAAAATACACTCGATGTTACCAAAATTAGTCGAAATGATCTCCAGTTGACAAATAAACTTTGCCCTCACGCTTAGAATGTTGAAATTGATCAGAATATATGTATTGCATAATTCTAATTGTCAGAAGGAAATCCACCAATGCGATGCGTATATAGGTCGAGATGCAGCTTCCCAAATGATCTCATGTTCATAAAATTGATCCGCTTGTTATTGTTGATATAGAAACTATTGAATGAGACTATTTGTGCTCAATTGGACGAAGTGAATATTGACTCAAAATAACGGCGCACAACTTTGAACCAAAATTGACTCGATTCGATGTCGACTTTAATCAAATGGCCTCCGATGAAACATAATGTGTTTAATGGAACATTGAATTTCTAGAAATGATATACATATTAGAGATTAATTTTTTAATAAATTTTTGCATAGATATGGCCATTGAAAAATAACTAAATTCAAAATTTTATTTTAATATTGATCAAATATGATTTCTTAATATCCATTTTTTGAATTAATTCAAAATTTGGGTATAAATTATTTCCAAAATAGATCCAATCTTATTCAAATATTTTTGAAAAAAAATCCCACCTAAACTCATAAGGAAAGTAATTAATCTATAATTGAGTGCCTTAATCACCATTTTATTTCCCTCTCGATGGAATGCATAAGGAAGACCTCTCAAACCCGGTACTAAGGAGAAAATATATTCTTCCCCTCTTTTAGCCTCTCTCCATTGTGATTTTTTTCTTTCTCTATAATTGAATCCACTTGTTTATCCATTCCTAGCTCTCATTCTTAAAGAAGCCTCTTGAATCTTGAGGAGGAATTTAAAGACATATATATATATATATATATATATATATATCTATATATATATATATATATATATATATATATATATATATATATATATATATATTTAGAGTTAGGGGTATATTTCTTACAAATCAGAGAGAAAGAGAAAGAGATTTTCTCTTTCCTTTTTTATAAAAAGACTGAAGATGGAGAAACCTTGAAATATAATGTATTAAATAAAAATGCATTGATAATTTTCTCAAGCTTGTATAATATAATTTTATGGTTTGTTAGTGTTATTCCTTGAAATTCTTTTATTTAGTGTATATTTCTACTTGTTTGGAATTCTTTTATAGAACTTTCTATTCAAATTTTTTTAAATCTTACTCTCTCTCTCATGGAAAAGAATAATTTTTCAATATTTTTGCAATTTGGGTTGTCATGGAGAATATGTCATTACATTCCATTAGAAGTAATTTTGTGTTGTTTGTTAATCTTTATGAGTTTTACATATACTCTATACTCTAGTACTCTCTTGAAATTATAGAGCATTTTCGATTTTTCCACTTTTGTGGCATGTTTAGAAATATGTTTATTACAATCCATCAAAAAATTTGGTTTTTTGGTGGTTTTTTTTTTAGTGTTATTTTCAACATCACTCTCTTGAGAATAAAATAATTTTATACTTTTTTTTTCAGTTTCTTTGGCTTTGATTATAAGTTATATTCATTTCATTATATTAAAGTAATTGGTGGGATGTTTGATGATTTCAGAGATTTTGCATCTATACTCTCTCTCTCAATCTGGTCATTTAGTTATTTTCACTCGGCTTGGAGGAATATTCATTACAAGATGAGGAATAATTTGGAGTACATTTTGGTTATTTTTTTAGTGTTATTTTGCATCAGAAATCAACATTGTTGGTCATTTTCTGGTCTTGATGGTTGTTGAGATTATTTTCATTACATTTGAATCCCATGTTCTCTTTGTACTCTCTATCTATACTCTCTGTACTCTCTGACTCTCTGACTCTCACTCTTGTCTCTCATACTCTGTACTCTGACTTCTGACTCTCACATTTATATCATATTTTAAATTGAGATCAAATGAAAAGGTGAAGCTAAAATTTACATTACTCAAGTTTGATTGGTGGTAATCATATGATTACTTCATATATATATGTGGCATGGAAAATACTCACATGATAAATATGTCCCATTTAATTAACACTTTTAATAATTATTACATATGGCACCAATATAATTGAGGAATACATAGATTGAATTTTTTGGTAATAATAAATATTTAAAGACAAAATGTGTCTATTAGAATTGATGTATTATATATTTTTAAAATAAAATGGTATTTGAGATTTATCTATCTTAAAATATAGTATAGGAAGAGTTTGAAGATCATGCTAGAAAAGGCAATTTGCATGATCATCCTTTAGTTTTATAAAATTAGATCCAAGTGGTCCCATTCCAAAGACTCTCATCATCTTGTATATAGTGGTCAATGAACAAAATATGTCATGGAATCCCAACCAATGAGTTAAATTATTGTTTCTTTTGAGAGAAGGTTATGGAGACATGGCATCAATGAACATGATAGACTTCAAAATTAATCATCGATTGTTCATTGTTGACTCAATTAAATACTCTATGTTTTATACAAGAAAGGCATACTATGTTTGAAGAAGAATTTTTTGCATAGAGTTGGGCTTTGCTCGATCTATGTTAGATCCCATGGAGTATTTGGTGAAAACTTAGAGAATGAAAATTCATCCAAAACATGGATTGTCCATTTTATGGACTACCAATGTAACTTATACTTGTAAGAAATTTGAAATGATGGGATTACTTTGTGCCCATTGTATGTTGTCATGTGTGCATTCATAAGTATCTTCTCATGCGATGGTCTAGAGTAAGAGGGATATTTACATCGATAGTGCATATAAAAATTAAGAGATGTCGACTAGATGCTCTTATTTTTTTTTTAGCGTTAGTGATATGCATATCAAATAATTCGCACATGGTAATAATAGAGACTATATGCTTCAATCCTTAAAAAAACTATCGATGATGTCAACTCTATACTAAGTGGAATTCTCTTACGTGAATAGAAAGAAGAATCAACCACATCACAGGAAAAGACATCATAAAGGATCATAACAGCGTCAATGTTTCCAACACAAGGCTTAATGGATATTAGAGATCCAAGAAAGCCAAGTAATTCTCTATTTGCCTCTTAATTTGTAGTATTTAAAACATTCTAATCTTGAAACCATCATATTTTTTGTTGTTACAAACCAAAGTTTAATTGTCACTGTTGAATCATTACCACACTTTTCTCTGTTATGCGAGTATTTTTTGAAATGACAGAATAACACAACGATTTTTAAAATCTCTTTGATATTACCGAATTCAACTCATAGCATTCGGTATTTGAAAATTTTAAGTTGATGATGGATATTATTTAATAATATTTAAATGCATGATATCATTTAGTTATGTGTTCTTACTAATCATTTTTTGCAAAGCTTTAATCTAATGACTTTCTTCTTACAAAGCTTTATTCTGAAATGTACTATTATTATAAAAAAATGCCAGAAAGCTCACATGAAGGAAATAGAGATACTTTTTATAATCATCTCAAATAAATCTCTCATATTTTACCAAATTGTAGTATTTGATTGATGAGTCACTAGAATGAGTTGATTATATTAATCCTATTTTAAGATAGGATAAATCTCCTATTTTATTTTAAAAAATAATACATCAATTCTTAAAATATTTTGTCTTCAAATATCTATTATTACTACTAAAAAAATTCAATCTTTGGATTCCTCAATTATATTGTGCCATGTAATAATTATTAAAAAGTGTTGATTAAATGGGACATATTTATCATGTGAGTACTTTCCATCTTATTGCTTTATATATATGTATATATATATATATATATATATATAATATATATATATATATATATATATATATATATATATATATATATATATATATATATATATATATATATATATATATATATATATATATATATATATATATATATATATATATATATATATATATATATATATATATAAGTAATCTATGATTACCAATAAAACTTGAGGTAATGTAAATTTTAACTTTACCTTTTTCATTTTGATCAATTTAAAATATGATATAAATTAGAGACAAGTACATAGAATTAAGTAAAGAAATAAAATCACAGTATAATGTACTCAAACTTATAACAAAATGAAGGAGCATAACTTCTTTATGGTTATAGTGAACAATTCCTCTTCATCAGCAAAGCAAAAGTAAAATGTGAAAAAACATATTCTTTAAACAACAAGAGTTAAGAGTATAAACATTGGCTTGAAACTCATAAAAGGCAAGTAGCATCCACTTGCTTTAAGGTTATAGTGAACAATTCCTCTTAGTCGAGTTTGGAAACTTAAATGCATGGATTCTTGATTGGTAGGAAGCACACTATATATTCTTAATAATAGAATCAAAGGAAAGAAAATAAGTTCACACTTCTCCAAATTAAGAAATCTGTATCACCCTATGAGTGATAAATATTTTAAAGTGATCTTAATTAAATGAATATTATTTTATGTATGAAAGCGATTAGATTGACTTACTTGTCCCAATAGCATGATGTGTCAATAAGATGGAGCATCAGAAATTTTCTAATGAGAACTCTAAAATGATGTGCCTCTTTCAATATCACAAAGAAAGTTAGTGATGAAGAGCTAGATTTACTATGAATTAAGGATTGATCTACTGAGATGATTCATACATTCTACTTATACTCCTCCACCACAACGATAGCAGTATGTGGGTAATCGACCTTTACTGGCTCATCTTTGTGACCCTATAAAAAAATTTAGTGAAATCTATTTCTATTATCTCAAATTTAAAAGAAAATGTACTTTATCTTTGAGGCTTCTCATCAATGGAGGCCACCACATCACTTATTCTTACTTGTGACTTCCTGTAAGTGTGTGTGAAATCTATTTCTACCTTGTTTAATATAAATCCTACTTTATTCATCTATATAAAGTAGGGGAAAAATCTTGGGCACATTTGAAGATCGATCATGCTTAAGGAGTCCTTATTAGGTGATTAGGTCCATTGAAGGGTGATGTCCCTATCTTTTGAGATAGTATATCATACCTCAACACCGTACCCGATCACTTTAATAAGTACCCCCTCAGATCTGCATAGTATCCCCCATATATCTAAAAATAAACACCATAATTTATTTTTTTTCGAAGATTGAATTCTCATTTAACAAATATGGGTATGTTAAATGGAATTCAAAATTTGTGTTGGATATTTTGGTTTTAATTTGATTTTTGAAAGTGGAACTCTCATTTAATAAATATGGGTATGTTAAATGGAGTTCAATTATGTTTTGTTAATCTTGATTTTCAAAGGGGGGAACCTTCACTTAACAAATTTGGGTATGTAAGGTGAAGACCCATTTATATGTTGATTATTTTAATTTTAGTTTGAAAAAGAGAACTCTCATTTAACAAAATATGAATATGTTAAATTGAGTTCAATTATATTTTCATTTTAGTTTTAAAAATGAAACTCTCATTTAACTATGGTATGTTAAATGAAATTGGTTTAATTTTGAAAATATTTTAGATATGTTTGGTTTTAATTTTGAAGAGGGGACCCTCAATTAACAAATTTAGGTATGTTAAATGGGGTTAGTTTAACTTTTATAAAATGGGTTTGAATATGTTTATGAAAAAGAGGTTCGTTATTTAATTTGATTTTGAAAAGAGGAACACTCACTTAGTGATTTTAGATATGCTAAGTGAGGTTCAATTAATTTTGAAAGATTTTTTATTTTTGCTTTATTTGATTTTTATTTTAAAAGAAGATGTTTATTTAGCCAATTTTATTATATTGAGTGATGTTCATTTGATTTTGTTTTGAAAAAAAATGTTTTGAAGATTTTGTAATAGACTTTCATTTGTTTTACTTCCAAATTCTTTTTAAAGTTTTGGTCAAATTTTGAACGATTACCAAGCTAGTGTTAAGAGGTTCCAACTTCCATTTGACATATATTTGGGCATCTCCTTTGTTTAATTAATTTATCATTACTTATTGGGGGACCCAATAGGAGTCTTAAGACCTACACCGGAGTGAGGTCCTAAAACCTAAAGGATGTTGGCTACTTATGCTTAAGAATGAAATGAGCCAAGGGCCAATGGAAAGAAAGATAGTCTTGGGCTTTTATAAAATATAAGTCCATTATCGATGCTTGGAGATGATAATTGTCTACTAAAGATGGAGAGAGAACCATCCCCAGCAGAGTCTCTAGAAAAATTTGTAGTGTTTACTTTTGGATGTGGGGGGACACCATGCAAATAGTAAGGGATACTTATTAAAGTGATCGACTATGATATTGAGATATGATGTACTATCTCGAAAGATAGAGACATGACCCTTCAATGGACCTAATCACCTAATAAGGACTCCTAAGGCATGATGGGTCTTTGAATATACTAGATATTTTTCCCCTACTTTACATGGATGAATAAAGCAGGGTTTATATTAAACTAGGTTCTAATTTATGGAGGCTCCAAAGAATTACATCCTAGGGGCTAAAATTCCCTAAGAATATTCTCAATTAAAGTAGATAGTTATCATCTCTAAAGATTTTAAGGCCAAGACTATCAAAGGATTGGTTATGTTTAGAAAATTAAGTGGGAAAGTTCAAAGAGAAGACTTATTTTTGAAATCAAAAAGGAGGAAGTACGAAATACTCATGATACTAGGAAGCCAAGTGAGCATTTCAATCTATCCTATAATTGGGCTTTATATATTTAAAAGTGAAGAGATTTATTTGTTTGAGTTGAATTTAATTAGATTGCTAGGGCTTATAATCCATCAACACAAGATTTGTGAAGATGCCTAAGAGGTGAGGATTTATACTTATAGCAAGGAAACATACTCGGATCCAATCTAGGGAGCTTTAATATGAGCTAACAACCTAAATCTAAGTTTAATGTGTGGACATGATGGTTTTCTTCCACAAGAGAGAACAAATTGTTTGACTTCTGGACTTATAACTGCCTTGAGTGGTTGTCAACTAACTCCTCTACAATTTTAAAATCATCTATTTTGGTCTTATGAATTGCAAGATAGCTAGGGTAGTTATTTAATTAGAAAGAGACTAAAGTACTAAATCCACTTCCTAAGATACTAGAGCATGAGTGTTATGAGCATATGACTTAATCTATAAATGCAAAATCTTTTCAAGTTTTATTTTCTTTTTGATACATCGTTAGAGAAAGGCTTTAGAATTTTTATATGCCTAAATGTATGATAAAAATTGATTATTGGCTAATTCAATAGGAAGAGAGTGTTCTCCACTACAAGGGATGCCCTCTCAGGTCAAGCATTCCCCTATCATGCAAGGATGGAGATCTCCCATATTCAAGAGAGAAGAAATATGCATGCATGATGTGAGACATACAACCATATAGCTAAGGGTTGCTAAATCTTTTAATTATCTTACTTATATCCTAAGCTTTATGATGAGATTATGAGTTATTTAAAATTTAGTTATGAGTGATTAGTTAGGTAGAAAAATTATTTTATATCCTAAGAGCCTAACGCATCCAAGCCACACATTAAAGTATCAATCATAAGAAACTATGAAAAGCATGCCATTTCTAATGCAATCTAAATAAATCACCAATCAATTTTATAACTATCGTGAAAGAATAAGAGGTCGGTGCGATCGGGTACCACCGTACAACCTAAAAGGGAAAAGATGGGTAGCCGAGGTCTATCCTTATACAACACGGAATATGAAAGAATAATTATAATTTTATTAAATGTCATAGGGGTCGTCATTCTTCACTCATCCATCTTCTCCTTCTTTCTCTTGATTTAGTTCATTCCTTCATTGATTTGGATGTGCTTGCTTCAAAGGAATCACAGGGCACCCTAGACAAAATCATCTGGCCACTACTCATCCTAAGCACCCATAGGACTAATCCTAATTCCTATTTACAAAATTAAATTTATATATGGAAAAGTAAATCTAACTATACCTGCAAAATAGCGGTTAGTTAAACTTACATACCATCCCAAGCAATTATATGTGTAATTTGGACTTAACACCCTGCACATGGATAAACAAGCCCACTTATCCTAACTTGGATCATGCTTAGGGGTTTAAGCAACCTGCAAAGAGAGCATTTATATTTATTTTTGAGCATCCCCTTAAGCATAATCCCATAGAAAATATGATTAGGCTAAGAGTGGCCTAACATCCAATCTATGAAGCATACACCCTAACATCCAGTCTAAAATATTACATCATAAAACCAAACATATACCACATCATACAACATTCTAACATAGAACTAGAAGGGGTGACTTAATTCTAATATGTGTGTTAAGGCCTTATGTGGTATGTCTTAACTGTGCATTAGAGTTATACTTTTCTAAGTTTGGAACCTATTTAATTTCACATAAGGATTTGTTTCACTTGAAGTTTGATTTGTGAATTTTAATTTGTATTTTAACATTCCAAGCTTATGTAAATCTATACATGAATAAGGAAAAGAGAAAGAGAGTACTAATTTATATATATATATATATATATATATATATATATATATATATATATATATATATATATATATATATATATATATATATATGCTAATGACTTAGGTGGATATGAATGCATCCATTTTCAAAAACAAAAGGGGATATTCATCTTTTAATTAAGCGCACAGACACATATATAAAAATGTGAGCAAGTACGTGTCATTGTTAACCAGGAAAGTGAGGTAATCAAATGACCTCCTTGGGGATAACTAAAGCCTCGTATTCTCGAGATGTCCAGAATAAACACTTGTTATCTTAAATACATATGAATATATACACAACTATAAAGATGAAAACTATGCAAAGATTGTAATTTCTTTAATTAAATTTAGGCATATGAATTAAAGCTCTATCTGAATTATAATATCAAAATACATAAGAATGAAACCAACTAAGTACGTGCTATTATTAAATCAGGAAAGTGAGGTAATCAAATGACCTCCTTGGGGAACTTAAAGCTGCGTATTCCTAGGATGTCCAGACTATATACCCATTATTGTTCAAACTCATGTAAATCTATATATGAATTATAAAAAAGAGAGCTTTATTTAATATGCTTAAGTTATAAACACATGCAAATTCTATGTATATTCATAACTATCAACACTCTAAGTATTATAATTGATTTATAAACTTTGGAAAATAATTTTGAATTTATTAGTGATAATAGCCACACATATATTTAATTAAGCCAACACATGGAAGCTTACTTAAAGAAAATTCATTTAATTTATTTAAATTTGAAAGCATGAATGTATGAAATCAAATTACATACAACATTTAATGTGCTTGGAAAAGAATGATTGAACGTAAACACATAATTCATTCAATTAAATCACTTCCTAAGGACAATCACATTAAATAAACACATTTAAAAAAAAGAAAACAAAGTTCTTTTATCAATTTAGTTTTGAATCTTTGATTTCATTTAAAGAGGAGGAGGAGTACTCATTTATTATCTAATCCCATTTGCACATTAGTAGTATAATTTGGTTTAAGAAAAGATAATTAGATGAATTTTATGAATTAATTAGGTTGGATCCTTAATTAAATCAATTAATTACCCTTACCTATGTTACCTTAATGTAATTAATTGAACCAACATGATACGTATATGAATGGAAAGTAAATTTGTAATGATCCTAGGAAATAAAGGGGCCTAATGTAATTGGCTCACAATTGATAGTTAATTAGACTAAGGAACTTAATTAAGCACTCTTACGGCTTCCCCATACATGTGGGTTAACCATAATTTTCTAAATATCTTTAGGTTATTAAGTACCTAAAGATATATCCATGATTTAATTAATCAAAATCTAATGTTATTATGATTTTAAATTGATTAATTAAACCATCCATTTAATTGATTGCATCTTTGATTAATCCCATATTAATTAATTTTTTCTTTCAAAATGAAATGAAGTTAGGGAAAGGAGCTAGGAGAGAGGTCCCAATCCTATTCTATTTGTTCATTCACTGTTAGATAGTGATTAAAATATATAATTAATCAATTTATTGCTAATTAGGATATTAATTAATCATTTAATTAATTAAGAGAGTAATTAAGGCTTAAATGAAAAATTTTCCTAATTACCTAAGCAATAAATCCCAAAAATATTATGGGAGGCAGGTCATCCCATTGAACCACCACAGAAAGTTTTAAATTAATTACTTGAGTAATTAAGGTGTAATTAAGCTAATTAAATTTCTAATTAAACTCCAATTAAGCTTTAATTACTATTTAAAATTAATTAAGATTAATTTTAAATAAATCTCCTCTCAAATACTTTTAAAATAAATATTTATTTGTATTTTTTGATTTTTTTATAATTTGTTATGAATTTTGAAAGTTTCAGCCATTAAATTCAATAATTAAGCCTTCTCGGCACTACGCGGGACCGACATGGCACGCTTTCCATGTGGCACCGTGGGATTGGTCACTCAAATGTGTTTGACTCAACGCTGACGTGGCTGGTGGCGAACGCACTTTCATCTCCGCCATTCGATTTAATCGAACGACGTAGATCAAACTCATAGTTTCTTAAGGGATTAAATCGAGATAAATCTAGCGAATAATCATGACTTCCCGTTCCAATCATGTGGAATGAATGGTGCATATTCCATCATCTCACAAGTCAGGAGATGGATAACATCCGCCTTCCATCACTCGATCCCACACCTTCGCACGAAGGATCCGAATAGATCCATCAGCTAAGATCACATGAAATGCAAGTTTCCTTCATAAAGCTCAAATGAAAATTCACAAAAACTCAATTTCAATGGAATTACCTCATCGGAGCTCAAGACCTACAGCGAAACTGATTGAGGAAGCTTCATCTAGTGGAGACGAAGCCTTGTTGAGCAGCACGTGTGCCAATTTCTTCACGTTTGCTCTGTGGATCACGGACCATCATTGTGGAGGTTAGTGTTGATCGAATTTGCATGTCCGATGGTTGGAGGGCTAGGGAGGCTATTCGCTCTTACGATGGAGGGAAGGTGTAGTGAATTTGGATTTTGTTGAGTATTGGTGGAGTTGGATCGAAAATAGGGGTGTCATGTTTCAATTTCAAGGTTTTCGGCAATGGGGAATCTCGGGATGCCCCAAGAGGGCTCTAGGAGTTTTGTTTCGGGCTCTAGGGAGTCTCTGAGGGTGCCATGTGTATTTTGGATCGAAATGAGGAGGGTATATCCCCCCTCCCTTGGATCTAATGACGGATTCATCCTCAATTTATGAGCCACCATTGGAAGTGGTTGGTGTCACCTCCTCAGGGCTTCGATTGGTTTGGTGGGATGTTGGTTGGTGGCTCAAAATCCCTCCTGGGATCCAGGTTAGTTGGGAGGTGACTCACCTCCCTTTGGTCAAACCCAAATCATGGTTGCTTGAAAGGCCACTTTTTTGATTTACTCAATTGAGGGTCAAGTCACATTCAATGGTTAATAATGGTTGGTGTGAATCAATGGTTTTAATTAATTTGATGTATGATGAATTTTAGCTAGTTTGGGTTCATATGGGTTAAGGGATTTGACTTGGTCAAATGATCAAGTCGACTTGGTTTTATCCAATTTATGATAATTGATCATCCTAAGGTGATCATCAATCATGGTAGGTGGTTTTGGTAAGCTTGGTTCAATCCAATTTAGATTGAAACTTGGTTCAAATAGGTCAAATTGGTCACTTTGGGTCAAGTGGACCAATTGGGATTTGTTGAGTTGATTTGGGTTGAGTTGGGTTTAGTTGAACTCTTATATGGATTTAGGACCGATTTATAAATTTGTTTGGAATTGGGTTCAAATGGGTTTTGGTTCAAATGGGTTTTGGTTCATTTGAATATCTCTCAAGTGTTAGGTTTGACTTGGTTGATTTTGGTTAAGCTTGATGATTATAGATTTCATTTATATTTGGGATGATAATTGAAGGAATAATTGATTCATAAAAAAATCAATTGATTTTGGTTTGAATTGAGTGGATATTTAGCTAAGTCCATGGAATTAAATCATATGACTTAAGCTTAGGTTTGGTTTAGTTTGATATTTGGGTTTGGTATGATTATAGATTTGATTGTAGGTTTGATTATATTTGGGATGATGATTGAAGATATAATTGATTCATAAGAAAATCAATTGAGTTTGGATTGATTTGGAATGAGATTTGGCTAAGTCCATGGAATTGAATCATATATCTTAAGCTTGGGTTTGGTTTGATTTGGATTTGATCAATTGAATGTAGATTTGATTTGTATTTGGGAAGACGATTGAAGATATGAATTAATTATGAGGAAATCAATTAAATTTAGCTTGATTTGGATTAAGATTTGGCTAAGTCCATGGAATAAATCATGTGGCTTAGGTTAAATTTGATTTGATTTGGGTTTAGGTTTGGGTTTGATATGAATTGAATTTAGTTGTGGCTTAAGAAGGTGAACATATGTTGGGTTTGAGCCATGGGGTAGGTAAGCCATCCTAATCCCTAAGGTATAACCTAATCCTGTGGTTAACCCTTCTAGGTCTCTAAGTTTAGGTTAAGTGTTCACCTAATTGCTAGAAGTTTCTTATGACTAAAAGAGTCTTAGTGTCTAGAAGACTCCTAAATCTAAGATGGGAAGATCGAGTCCTCACTCCAAAAGTAAGGTCAACACATGCAGGTACGTCACAGCCTCATACATGCCTTTCTTGGCATGGTGGGGAGGCGCATTCGGTCGTGGTGTTTATACCACCCATACATTCCTTTCTTGGCATGGTGGGTAGGCCGAGCATATCCATGGCAACCTACTACACGGGAACGACACCAAGATGCTGTCGAAATACTACCAAATCTTTTACACTGATAGGAGACCTAAGCAGTCTGATATAAAGTCAACCTCCAAGCTAAAATTATTGTTTAAACTAACATTGCAGGTGTATATACCGCCTTTCTTGGCATGGCGGGGAAATCTTTGTTACATGTATGTGCTTTAGAGACTCATACATGTCTTTCTTGGTATTGTGGGATGACGCATTCGGTCATGGTGTTTACACCACTCATACATGTCTTTCTTAACATGGTGCAGCACAGAAATTGTAGCCCCATATACGGGATGATTTGAGTCCAAATGCTATCAAAATTTTATAAAATCTTAAACTTGCAATGAAACTTAGCCAAAATAAGTAATTTTGTTCAAATCCTATAAATTTAAATTAATATTAAATTAAATAACCCACATGGGCCCCGACACTATGTTGAATATATGAATTTAGTGTTTGAGGATGCTACGCTGGTTGATTCCTGGTTGGGTCTTAAGACCATGTCCGGGTTAACAAAATCTAAAATCTAATGATGTTATTATTATATTTTAACTTAATAAAATATCTAAGAAGTGAATTCTATCATATGATAGTAAATCTGATCCTCTTATTATTAAATTAATAGAGTCGATAGAATCTGAAATAGCAAAATAATACATCTACCCGGATGATGGTTATGTTGAATAGAGATTTCAACTGGAGGGGATATCACAATCAAGTTATATTCAGAGTTCAATGTTAAATCAAATAAATTCAAATTTCATACAAATATAAAAAATTATAAAAGAAGCTTAATATGAATGACTAAATGAAAGTCATCAACTTAAAAAAACTTAAAGCTAAAATTCAATTCACCTTCCACAATTATTGGAGGTTATAAAATAAAAAAACTCTAGCTCACAAAGGAGCCAAAGTCAACTCAAGTGTTCTACTATGCTCACTCTCAATCAATCTCATGTCAGTAAGGACGTGGCTCATATCCTCTAACTACATGGCTTGGCCAGTAGGCTTCACATATGATACATTTACGACCAGAGTCCTCTGATCGGGTGGTTTTGCCAAATGATACCATTATATCACAATTATGATTGTAGCCTATATGCTCCCCAATGGCTCTATCATTTGAGTTGTGAGCCATAGGGTGCACTTGATAGGAAAAAAAGCCCTCTGTTAGCTAAGGTGGACTTAAACATGTCTTCTTAGACAAACACCACCCTGTGCTCTGTTCCTTGACAACGCAAACACATGGTGCTAATAAAGATCTTTCGGTCAGGTTGGGTCGACTACCTCCTCTGACCAAGTAGACTAGGGACCACGACAACCAGGGATGACAGAACCATGGGATCTTGATCGGGCGCATCATCATTCCCCCAACCATCCGCTTTAAGTTAAATAATTATGAATTTCATAAATCTAACTTTCAAAACTCTGCATACTACTACTATACTTTCGATTTAACGATCTAACGACTAGCCTTAATCGAAAGTTATCTCTCAATATTGAGAGAGGTAATTAACTATAGGTGCTTGAGCCTATAGGAAAACTGGAACCATATCTAAAGTCCTCACAAAATGAGTGTGAAATCTCTAGGTAGTGTCTTATCTACTATTCCATATGTCTTCTGAAAATTTCACCGACACATAAATCAAACTCTCTTCATTAAGAGGTTGATGGCGAATTTTTGGAGCTCACAATAATAAAATATAAATGTTCAAAACTGAACTACGAAACTGCAATTATAGCTAAGCTCTTGAATTATCTTTAGAAAAAAATTATGTAGTTATATATATTATAAAATTTTTAAATTGAATATATTTTTTTAATAACAAGTGTAATTTTGTAAAAGATTTTATTATTAAAAATTTGTGTCATTAAATTTTTTTTAAATAATGAAAATTATAGTTAAAGAGAAGTACATATGTTGTATGATTGAAAAGTACCACTTAGACTTAATGAAAAATTTTATAAGATGACAGTGAGTCATGTAGCACTTTATAGCGCTAAATGGTAGCTAGTAAAAAGAAGGATAAAATTAAGTGTTATAGAGATGATGATACTTAAGTGAATGAGTGACTTTACTCTTAGAGACAAAATATAAAATGAATATATAAGTGAAAAGGTTGGAGTACCTCCTTGGCATATAAGATTAGGGAGTCATCTTCGATGGTTTGATCACATGAAATATCAACTATTCAATGACCCAGTTAAAAATATATATGTATTAAATTTGGCCTTTGAGGTAGATCTAAAAAGCTTGTGCAAAGCACCTTAGCCTAATGGTTGAGAGTTTAGATTTTCAAACAAGAGTTCTTGAGTTCAAGTCCTTATACATGTGTTGTGTATGTGAGTTTCTGATTAAATTTGCACAAATGTCCCAAAAAAAGATCTTATTATGAAGTTTAAAAAATGATCTTATTTTATTAAACTTAAATAAAAATATGACACTTAATAGGACATAACAGAGAAAAAGATTTATGTATCTCATCCTACTTAGTGGAATAAAAGCTTATTATTGTTATTATATTGAAAATCATAATTAAATAAAAAATGATAATTAATGTAATAAATAAAATTATAAATAAGCCGCTTCAAGCAAGCCTCAAACCATCACCGTCGAGCATTCAAACACTAATCGTTTACTGAAATTCTCTCTTCCCGCCAACAAGCTCAGTAGCAATTATGTTAATAAATTATCCACAGGCCGAGAAGCAAACCTCCCTGCCAACAGCACAAGTATCGCCTTCCATTTTCTTTTATTGAGATTCTACGCCTCAGAAGAGCAAGAAAGCAAGAAGCGAAAGATTATGGGCAAAGCAAGGCTCCTCTCCACCCTCCTCCTTGTCACGTCTCTCATTCTCCTCTTCCCGTCATCGACGGAGATCTCCTCGAGGAGCTTGAAGCTGAACTGGCTATCGCCTGTTCGGCAATGCAATCACCTCCTCTGACGTGCGGTTCGACCTTCTCTTCTCCAACGATTCCTTCACTCTATTCGCCCCACCGACGCCGCCCTATTCTTCTGTCGACATGGTCCTCCCCGCATCCGCCTATGCCTGTGTTCTCCGCCACCACGTCGCCCTCGGCCGCCATTCCCTCCCTGCCCTCCGTGCCTTAATTCGTGGCACCTCTATTCCCACTCTCCTCTCCTCCGGCGATATCATCATCTCCTACCGCGACTCCATCGACACCATCACCGTCGATGGCGTGGAAGTCGCCCTATCTGGTCTCTTCTTCGGCGAAAACCTTGGCCTCGCCGGAAACCTAACCCAGCGAACGGTTCAGGAATCGGAAACTCCTCCAATGGGTTTGCGATCTTACGATTCGCATTATGCTCCCGCGAATTCGCCGGATTACCCTTCTCGGCAGTCTGCATCCGAAGTTCCGAAGTGGAGAAAACCTGAAAGAGCTTCCGCGAAGGATCCCTCCCGTTGTGGAATTTGCATACCTTGCAAAGTCGCCTCAGATTTCTACGGAGGGTTCGCCAGAGGTTCTTCCGCCGGCGAGAAGGTCGGTCCAGCGCATCCCCCCTTCAATGTCCCCATTTGCGGATGAGATCTCAGATTCTTCTCCAGCAGCAGCTCCGGTGACGTTTTCTTGGGGCTACGGGACTTCCCGGGATAGAGAGGACTTGTGGTGTTCGCCGGGAAGTGATGCTGCCAGCGAGCGTGAACGAGCAAGTGAACACTAGGGCAATCAGCACTCGCATCTGCTATTGGGCGAAGACAAGACCAATATTTTGATCCATTTGATGATTTTGATCAATTGTTCTGTGATTTGCTATGGCCTTCTCTCTCCTATCTGATTCAGAAACTTTCATAAAATTTCAATCAAAGTTATTTTTTTTAAACGGTTTAATGTGGTGAAATCTACTCTTTATCACACCGAAGAGCCCCAATTCAAATTAAATAATGTGGATAATTGTGAAAATGATCAGACCATAACTGAAATATGAAAAAAAAGAATCCGTTATGTAAATCTCCCTAACAATTGTCACAATAAATCTTGAATTCGTTAAAATTATTATAAAATTAATACAATATTATTTATTTATTATGAACGTATATTTAAATCTATTCAAAATTTTTAAGTCCATCTTAATAAAAAATTTAAACTAATATTTTGATAGAATTTTTTAGTTTTATGAACACCTAGTAGTGTATTTTTTTTATTTCGTAATAATATATTATAAATAAACAAAATCGTGTCCCTTCAAATATTCGTTAGGCTTAAGAATAACTAATTCTTTTTAACGTAATGAAAACACTGATTGGTGTAACTACGTCCTTATTTTATTAATTTTAACGAATTTGAAGGAAACATAATAGATTTTAAAATTACGTAAAAATTTTTAATAGGATTTTTTTTATCTATCAAAACTTAAACCAAATGTGTGTTGAATGCTGATGTGGTGTATCATAAAAGAATTATGGAGCTTTTATAAACACAATCACCTATTCTTTTACAAATCAATCATCTTCCATCTTAATTTTTCAAATTGACAATCAAATATTAAAATAAGCTTGTATGTTTAAAGAATCAAAAAAAAAAAAAAAAATTCTATTTAAGTTATACATAGAAACACATATATGTAATTACGTGCGCATATACATTTATAAATTGTGTATACTCATATTCAAATATTCTTATATTATTTTTGTATGAATTTATGTACTTATATAGTTATATATGATAACATGAATACTTGACGATTTATATAAAGACTTAATGTTAATTTTATATTCATGAATAATTCTTGTACTCATTAATAACTTGACGAGTCGAACATAATAAAAAAAGACTCATTTACTTAGTTTTGCTCGTGATTTAATAAAATAAAAGAAATCGTAAAAATCTGAATTGAATACTTTATTATTGTTTTGTGTAAAGTAAAATATTATTTTTTTTTTGTTTGGAGAATGTAAAAGTGAATACAAATAATTGAATCTTTATTATATTTAAAGTAATTAGAATTTATTCACTAATTAACGATTCAATAAAAAAAAATATATATATTAAAATATAAATAAATTTTTTTTCTTAACTAAAAAAAAAAATCAAATACAAATATAATGTATTTAATATTTAATTATTAATAATTAATTTATAAATTTTCTAAGATATTAATTAGTATTATAAATAAATAAAATTTGAATATTATCATTTTATATCAATATAATGACCCAAATTTAATATATATATATATATATATATATATATATATATATATATATATATATATATATATATATATATATATATATATATATATATATATATATATATATATATATATATATATATATTTTATTACTATATTAAACATTAATTAATTAATAAGAATTTTTATTAAATAAATTATTCATGATTTAATATTTATTTATTAAATAATTTTTCTTTAATAAATAATTTATGCTTTAATTATTTTTTTAATTAAATAAAGAAAAATTTAATAATTATTTTATTTCTTTTATTTATCGTGAATTATTTATCATCAATTTGAATAAATATAATTATATTTATTAAATCTTAATTAAGTTTAATAATATTTATTTTAATTAAAATTAAAATTAATATTATGAAGCAATTCAAAAAAAAAATTAAAAGAAAAAAAAAATTTCCCAGGTTTGCCCTCCCAAAGAAAAAAATAAAAAAATTTCACGCGGAAAAAAAAAAATTTTCCGCTAATGTTCCGCGGTGTAAACGAAATACGCTCATTTTCGAGCGTATTTCATTTAACGATAATGGGAAATGAAATACTCAAATTTTACTAACTTTACTTGAACCAAACACAAAAGTAAAAAAAGTCATTTAAGAAAGACTGAACTAACGTACTTAATGAGTTGAGCTAAACATCACTTAAGCTAATTTGAATTCGGCTCTTTTGCACTTATAATGATATGAGCTTTTGCATAAGATTAAAGTGTTTTATTTCAATAACTTGGCAATATCATTTCTATATAATTCAATGGCCCTATCTAAAACATATTAGTGATCAAGTGGGGCTCATAAGCCCTATTGACATACTGTGTACCATTGCTGATTGTTATTTGCTCATAAAAATGATTAGGACAGAACCCGAAAGTAGAAGAAATTAATTATTACATATGCTGCTGGTAAAAATAAGAGCTACATAATAAAAAATATATATAATTAAAATGTTCTCAAAGGAAGGAACAAAATGGAATGAAAAGAAGTGTTCAATGGACTTTGAAAAGCTCCCATCAAAGAATGCTATTGAGCACACACCTACTAATAGCAATCAAAATAGAGGCATATTAACAAAAATTGAAAAAAGTAGTAGTTGAGTTTTATGTCATCATCTTTATTATGAAAAAACATAAAAAACATCATTATTCAAAGCTCTTTAATAGATCTTAAAGATAGTCCATGTGAAAGATAAAATATATCACCCAAAAAAAAACACTAATAAAATGTAGAACAAAAATAAATTGAGGTCTCAATAATGCAAAAAAAAAAGTTTAATATAGCTCCATATTCTGATCATAAGAAAAAAGTAGACCTCAAAATTGAAAGATGAGACAGATTTTCATATCAAAAGGGTTATGCTTAGGTTCTTCGCCTGATAGCTAAGATTTAACATATAAGTTTAACTATAATTTGATTGGTAGGGCAATCTAATGTGTAAGCTATGTTGAGTAAATATCATGATTACTTAAAGCTCATGACAATACACTTGAACTAGCATCATAACTAGAATAATTCCAGTGTTAATGTTAAAGTTAAAAAAGTAGAATAAGATTAAAAAAAATATTAGCTTCCAATTGAGATCCAAGAGTGCAAAAACTCTTGCTAGGAAAAAAAAAATAAGTTTAAAAATTGAGCCAAGACAATAAATGTCAAAAATTAGATGATAAAAATAACTATCCATAAGATATATCAAAAGGATAAAATTGTGAATCTCTATGAAAAGAAGAAAACTTCAACTTTCTCATCATATATGATGAATTCTAACTTAGACAGCAACAGAATTGGCAAATTGGGTAGATCTTGAGAAGAGTAAATCATTTCTTACCCATAATATAAATCAAATAAGAAACTATAAGAAGAAAAAGCCTTCTAATTATTTTATATTCTAGTTGTGAGCAATTTTTTTAAGTCTTGTTGAAGGGTTGGTGTGAACATAAAGAAGTTACCCTTATAAACAAAATTCCTCAACAACTACATAAAAGGAAGGAAGACAAAAAAGATGAAAATGTGCTTCTTCTTATAATCACAAATTTTGCAAAAGAGTTCATGATGATCCCTCTATAAATAAATTTAATATATTTTTAAGCCATTAAAAAAATGTCTTCCAACAATATAGAGCATGTTAAAGAAAAAGAATGAATTCAAACATAGTTCATAAATATGACTTCCTTAGTTTTAGCATGAGTGATGACCTCATCCAATTCCTAGTAAAATTTATCAAACTCATTAGTTATATGAATTATTAATAATGTTATTATAACAATTTTGAGGTCAGCATTAGTAAATGATAGATAAATTCCATTGAATTATCTAAACAACAATTCTACTTAGCATTAGGTGGCTAATTTAAGTGAGTAACACCTTCATATCCAAAATTTTATATAAGGATGTACCGCTCAATTACTAATCAAAGTATGAGTGAGTGTGTGTGTGTGTGTGTGTGTGTGGAGAGAGAGAGAGACCTTTGCTAGTACTAATAGTCATCCAATATCTCATGAAGGTGCTACAATGTTGAATCTTTCCAAAACCAATAAACTTTTCCAACCATTTTTCTTCAAATAAACCATAAGAAACACAAAATTATCTCAAAATGGTGGAATTATTCCCAAGTAATCAAAAAATGGCCTAAACATAAAATGCAATTTGCATGTCATAATTAAAAAATATTAATATTATTTTTAATTGTGTGTGTATTAATTTAACTAGATATAAAAGTATAAATATGTAAAAAAATTAATTTTAGTAACAATCGATTTGATCATGAGTAGAATTTAATAAATAAGTAGAAGCTTATTTCAAACATTTTGAGTTAACTTATAAACAAGCTTATTTTTTATAAAATAAAGAATATAAATATGAATCTAGCAATTGAACCATAAAAAAATGAAATAATGAAAAAAATAAAAAAAAATTATAACTTCAAATTAAATCTTTGAATAATAATATTTTTTAAGGGGGATATACATCCAAACCACATAATTCTTATATATTTTCATATTTATTATATAAATTTTTAAATCCATTTATATGAACACCTAATTTTTAAATATTACATAAAAATACCTCTAATATTATTTTTTAAAAAAGTGAAATACATTTTTTTTACCTTCAGTTGTAGGGTATGTTAAGTGAGATCCTTTTCTTTATCTAGTAACCCACATTTGAGGGTACTAATTTTCTAATCTAATTGTGATTATCATTTAACTCATTGATTGGCCAATTTAGGTTAATTATACCCTAGAGTCCATCCTAATCATAAATACCCTGCCCAAGTCCCTATGCCTCAATGCCACACGGCACAATATAAAAACCTTCCTAAATTCTACCAAACCTTCAAATCGGACAGCCATTCCAAATATTCAAATGCATCACCATGTAATCTTTAATTCCATTGCTCACTCCCATCTCTTCATTTCATTCTTAATAATTTCTTGGCAATCAGCCGTCCTTTTTCTTCATTTCTCTCGTCTTCATTCTATTTTATCATTTTTTTTAAAATAATTGGCCAAGTCAATACCCAGAACGACTTGACCTGGTAAGATTATGTCTCATAACGTTTTTTTCTAGTGAACATGAAGTTGCTTTTACTTGGCCTTCAAGCAGTGGTTTCCTTTTTGTTGGAAAGAGTCTTCGTTTTGAATATTTTAATTTGAATTAATTTAAATGAGAATATTTTCAAAAAAAAAAAAAAAACAAATTAGAACATCTCAACTATAAATCAAGAGTTTTTTTTTTTTTTAGAATGGGTATCCTCCCAACACCCCACCCATCTTATGGATGGGGATGTCATTGTGACTAATCCCACGGGGGCCTAACGCCACATTCATCACCCACACGCGTAATCACTTGATTTCCCACCTAAGATGTATCACCTCCGCGGAAAGAATTCCTCCTCGGGGTTCTAGGCTTGCCACCAACCGAAGAAGACGGTAAATTTTAATCAAGAGTTATTGTCTACTTAAATTCGCAAGACTATTTATTAAAAAAATGTAAGATATTACTATAATTATACAGGAGCTTGGAGTCACTGAGCATATAATTTAAAAAATATTTAATAAATATTTAATAGATGATCATATTACATTTTTTTTTCAATAAATGAACCCAATTTGAGCCATTTAAATAAATGAACCCAATTTGACAAGACTCTTGACTGTACTCATTTAAATATTCGAACTTGTACCTATATGTGAACAAATTTCCTCTTTTATAACGGATCTCTCTTCTCTGCCTGCTATATTATAATAGGTAATAGATCCGTTCCAACCTAAATTGAAGTTTCCTTTTTCTAAGCCGTTGTCGCGTAATGAAACCCTCTCATAACTTTATAAGCTGGTAAAGCAACATGAACTTGCACCATCTCCCAGAGTCTCTCTCTCTCTCTCTCTCTCTCTCTCCGTCCTTCCCTCCTTCTTCAATGCATACAGATACAACAGTAACTGGTCTAACTGAGATAGACATGGCTGCAGCATGGAAGCTGGTTCAGCTCAGCACTGCCAGAGAAGAAGGAAGAGTGGAAGAAAGCATGAATATGAACAAGAAAGTGACTCCAAAGAGATGCAGAGAAGAAGAAAGAGAAGAAGATACAGTGGAACTGACGAGGAAAAGGCAAAGGTTCCTATCTGTTGCTTACCTATATGAAGTAACCAAACCCATACAAGTTATGTAATTACCCTTCCTTGAACAGTCTGTAATCAATGATCTTAAGATCTGAAATCAAAGATTTTTGTATAATAATTCCATCACTTCATTAGCATGTTCGCAAATTCACAACTTTGGGAGAATAATAATGATAATCATGCAAACAACATTGCATTGTAAATGCTTCACACAAATTAGCACACTATTGTACAGATTCTCTTTGAGGCTTGGAACCTTAACCCGAAAGGCTGAGATGAAAAAATCATGCACAATAGAAAGACTAAAAATAAAGGTTACTCAATCATCTGATTGGTGACACTTTGTAGAGGTCGTCTGATAGAGCCAGCCGACGTGGATTTCGTTATTTTGCGCTTGGAAGAATACTTTGACTTCGTACTTTGCGTGTTCTCTTTGCCCCTTATAAGGCCTACAGAAGAGAACCCGGCAGAATTTGTTATTGGTGTATTAAGAGTGTTATACTTAGCAGCTTTTCGTGAGCTGGAGACACAAAAGTTGATTAACTTGCGGCTGATCTCCTCAATTGGATCTATAGTATAACTTCCAAATGATGCTGCAAGAAAGAATAATGCAAACAATTATAATTTGGTAGAAGGAAAAAACTGCCAAACATGAATCAAAGGAGACTAAAGTTGAATTTGATGCATTATTGGTCAAATCTTTCTCTGTAAACATATTTTTTAACCATCTGGAATAGAACTAAATAAATACTCATACATTAACACGAAATCAAGACATGGAACTCGCCTTTTACTTCAGAAGGAACAGCATCAA
This sequence comes from Cymbidium sinense, assembly GCA_021442155.1. Taxonomy (NCBI): domain Eukaryota; kingdom Viridiplantae; phylum Streptophyta; class Magnoliopsida; order Asparagales; family Orchidaceae; genus Cymbidium; species Cymbidium sinense. The sequence goes on along the minus strand of CM038220.1, from coordinate 31,653,109 downwards.
CAAGGGTATCAGCTCCTGGTATAGAACCGTCTTGGGATAAAACTTCCAATATATCTACTGAATGGTTAACATATGTTTGTTTAACTGGGAGAGAACTGCGACAATCTGAAGTTTTAGAGATGCATTGAGTTTCACAATCTTTAATATCATTTGCAGGGCTGTCAGTTATATTATTGGCCTTTTTAGAAATGCAACTGGCGCTAGAATTTCTCTCATCTTCCAAGCCAATACTACTTAGCTTACAGGGAGATAGAAACTTTATCTTCTCCAGGACTTCTCCAGGTTTATTTGTAGCACACTGATCAACAATTAAGAATTCCCTAGCATCGATACCATCGCATGGATGAGGGTCCTCAATAGTATGGCAATTATAACTAAAATCATATTCATAAGGAAATGCTGCATCAAGATTGTCTGCCACAAAGCTTTCCATGCACTCCAACAATTCCGTATTTCCTTGTAAAGCATCTCCCGAACTTGTATAGACAATTTCTTCTTGTGCTTCCATCTTTAATACATCCTCTGTATGTTTAGCAAGTGCTTCTCTGATTGGAAAAGAATTCTTAACACCTAAGGTTTCAGAAAAGCAATGGCTTCCAAATTGCTTAGCATCTTCTGCAAGACTTTTAGTTATGCTGTTGTTTAAGTTGTTTTTCTTTGAACCGCAGCTGGCACCTGAATTTCTCTCACTTCCTAAGTTAATATGGATTTGCTTTCTAGGAGAAAACACGGGTTTAATCTTCTCCAAGATTTCTCTGGGTTTAGCTGTAGCACCCTGAGTAGTCTCTAAGAAATCCACAACATTGCTATCGCCACCTTGACAAGGTTCCGCTTCAGCAGGACAATTATGAGTACAATCATTTTCATAAGAAGAAGCTTCATCAGTATTGTTTGCCTCAAAGCTTTCCATGCATTTATACAACTCTAAGTTTCCTTGTAAGGCCTCTGACGAAGTTGTAATGGCAACTTCATCATGGGATTCCATGTTTAACATGTCCACTGTATGTTTAGCATAAGCTTGATTACTTGTATGAGAATTGCAAGCATCTAAAGTTTCAGCAAAGCATTTAGATTCAAAAAGGTTGATATATTTTGCAGGACTGTTAGTTATACTTTTGTTTGATTTGTTCTTTGAAATGCAAATGGCACTAGAACTTCTTCTGCCTTCTAAGCAAGAACTACTTAGCTTGCCAGGAGAAACAAACTTATTGTCTTCCAAGGTTTCTCCAGGTTTAGCTGTAACACCCTGAACAATCTCAACGAATTCCCTATCATCAACATCACCATCTTGACAAGGTTCCCCTTCTGTAGGCCTAACATCAAAACTACATTCATAAAGAGAAGCTCCATCAGTGTCGTTTCCCTCACAATTTTTCATACACTTCCACAATTCTGGGGTGTCTTGTAAAGCATCTGGTGTATTTGTAATGGCAACTTCAATTTTATTCGGGATATTAACATCAGAATTTGAACTATATTGTTCATAATCTTCATGCACATGAGTGGTAGGCATCAAGGCATTGAGAATCTGGCTCTCCTGTTCAAGGGAAGGAAATGATTCTTCTGATGCCACTTCTTTCTTGCTGGTGGCGTGAGATTCTTTGCAAGATACATCTACATCACATGGCAGAGATGAATCTGCAGATGCTAATTGTTAGAATTAGTAATGTAATGGAAAATTTAACAAATTACGAAATTCAGAGATGATGAAACAAAAGGAACAAGTTAATTGTGTCAACAGGTATTTTAGAATGTTGACCTGTTATAAGTGGAGCAATTTCTCCCCGGAGTACTTTCTTCAAACAGAGCAATTTCTCCATTAAATTATCAACACGTTTACTTAATTCCAATGGTGCAGTTTCTTCCACCTTTTCAGGGGGATTACCAATAAAAAATTTGGCCTTTGAGTCTTCATCGTATCCAAGTGCTTGAGGTTCTTCAGAACCACGTAAGTTTTCTCCATCATGCTTCAATTTTTCTGGAATTATCTGAGCATTGCCTTCCAATTGAAGAGGTCCTCCATCTTTGATTTGAAGTTCTCGGAGAACTACAGATTCAAAGGGTCAAAAAACAGTCCAGAATTAGCCTCTGATAGCCTTTGGCTGTCAGGAAACTTTTGAAAACACTTTAATCTCTGTGATATTTTCACAGTAGCCTTCAATGAGTATGACAAATCATATACTGTAAGTAATCAGTTACGTGTTAATAAAAGTGTGAAGGAGGTTTAGGTAGGGAGATACTAGTAACCTTTCAGAACACACGGCATATTCATGATACAATGCAATGAACTATTTACCTTTAAGGTTGGTCGCATTAGTCTTCTCATCACTTCCATTGGAAGATAAATTGCTTCCACTTTCTTTAGCTTTGCCATCCTCAGATTCCATGGGTTCTCCATGACTTTGATTTGCTTCGAGTAATTTGACATCTCCCATCTCCTCGGTATCATGATGAGCCTTGCAGGCGCTGAGCATCTTCATATTATCAGGGCTGACACAATAATTTTCACGATGATCTCTTCTTTTGGTACCATCAGCATCCTTTCCATCAAGCTCCGAGCAGACAATACGATCACTAGTGATCGTAGAAACATCAGTAATATGTGAAACAATCACGTTCTGAGGATCAATTATCTCTTTTCCTGAACTTAATGAGGTTTTTGATTGTTGTTCAAGTTCAACAATTTCAATCGTATAAGAGCCAGGCAATTCACTGCGACATGAATCAATTTTTCCTTCCGCCCATGTATTCCTGGTGACCTCCGTATTCCTGAAAATGATGGGTTGCTCCAGTTCTAGTTTGCTGTGTCGAGCTGATGAATCAGTCTCAATCTTCCTAGGAGTTCTTGCAGCTGCATTGCCATCCTCAACAAATCAGATTCATCAAGAATCCATAAACATTGTGCCAAAAAACATAAGAATTATACATATTATATATATATATATATATATATATATATATATATATATGTATATATATTAGTTCAAGTAAGGTGTATTAAGGATGACAATAATAAAGTGATTTTCTTAGAAAAGGATATTGAAAATAGGTGGATGAGGTATTTTGATAAATTTTTCAATGAAGGATCTGAAAGTACGATTGATTTTAGCAACCTTAATATCCTAAATAAAAATAGAGAATTTCATTTTTATTGTCGTATTAGTAAATCTGAAGTTAGAGAAGCTTTAAAGAAAATGAAATGTGGAAAAACAGTAGGACCTGATAAAATTTCAATAAAAATGTGGAAATATTTAGGAGATCAAGGAATTTCTTAGCTTATAAATCATTTTAATGTTATTTTAAAACTAAAAGATGTCAGATGAATGGATAAAGAGTTTGTTGGTTCCTATATTTAAGAATAAAGGTGAAGCACAATAGTGTGCAAATTATAGAGGAATTAAGTTAATGTGTCATACATTAAAATTATGGGAGAGAGTAATTGAGCATATCACAATCAGTTTGGTTTCATGCTAGGTAGATCTACTATGGATGCTATACATTTATTAAGAGGTTTGATGGAGAAGCATAGAGAAAGTAAGGAGGATCTACATATGATATTTATTGATTTAGAGAAAGTTTATGATAAAGTTTCAAGAGATGTTCTTTGGAGAGTTCTAGAATAGAAAGGAGTTAATATTGATTGTATTCAAGTCATTAAGGATATGTATACTAAAGCTGTTACTTGTGTCCAAACACAAGGAGGATTGACAAAAAATTTTCCTATTTCAGTTGGATTACATCAAGGATCAGCTTTAAGCCCTTATCTTTTTACTTTAGTTATGGATGTTCTTACTAGGCATTTACATGAAGATGTACCTTGGTGTATGCTTTTTGCTGATGACATTCTTCTTGTTGATAAGACCAGAGAGGGAGTCCAAGAGAAACTTTAATTATGGAGGTCAACTTTGGAGTCTAAAGGTTTTCTTTTAAGTAGATCTAAAATTGAATATATGGAGTGTAATTTTAGTTGTAGAAGTTCTAGTGGTAGTATTGTGTTATTAGGTGAACAAGTCATTAATAAGAGTGAGCGATTCAGATATTTAGGCTCTATTGTTCAAAATGATGATGAAATAGATGGAGATGTTATTAGTAGAATTCAAGTTGGATGGTTGAAGTGGAGGAATGCATCTGGCCTATTGTGTGATAGAAAAGTTCCACTTAAGGAAAAATTTTATAAGATGGTGGTAAGACCTACAATGACTTATGGTGCAGAATGTTGGCCAATAAAAGAGAAGCATAAGACTAAGTTAAGTGTTACAGAGATGAGGATGCTTAGGTGGATGAGTGGCTTTACTCTTAGAGATAAAATGCAAAATGAGTATGTTCGGGAAAAAGTTAGAGTAGCTCTAGTGGAAGATAAGATTAGAGAGAGCCGCTTTAGATGGTTTGGCCACATAAAGCGTCGGTCATACGATGACCCGGTTAGGAGAGTAGAAGCATTAGATTTGCCTTATGTTAAGAAAGGTAGAAGTAGACCTAAAAAGACTTGGTTAAGATGTATAAAAAATGACCTTAATATACTTGAATTAAATGAGAATTTGACACATAATAAGACACAATGGAGATGAAGGATTCATGTAGCCGACCCTACTTAGTGGGATTAAGGCTTGTTGTTGTTGTTGTTGTAATGTAAATGCATAAGAATTGTGTGGAATGTATGTAAATCTTCCATATATATATAGTTTTTGTTCCAGTAGATTCTTAATGGAACTGAAATTAATTCTCATAGCAGTATAGTTTTGATTAAGAATTTAATCAAATCTAGATTCCTAATAAGAGTGGCCTGAAAAAAGGTGTAGCAGTACCCACATAAAAGGTGGAAAATAATGCTTAGCAGCACTCGGGAGAAGAGCAGGTGAATACAGTGTCTTTTAAAATTTGTGACCCGAATTTTGTGGGTTTCACTCACCTTAATAGAAAATTATGAGTACACAGATTGAAGGTCTCTATAGTTGGATTGATCTTATTATAGTCTTTAGATTGTAATCTATATTACTATTTCTACTAGCCTCTCATAAGTATTTTTCTTATAAAAAATCTTGTAGCGTGTTGGGATATTGAGAAAGGAAAAAGAGAATGAGAGAAATAAAAATTGCAATCTCCCACATACAAAAAAAAAGGAACACAAGGAGATATATCTGAAGTGGTTTATCTTACAAGGAGCCTAGGAGAAGAAACATTTTTGGGGATGCCTATACGTATACATTTCCTCCCTTTTTATAGGCTTAAATGAAAAGTTTAGTTTGAATGAAAAATAATTTTAATTGACCATCTAGCCACCAATTTTAAATTTAGTGTGAAATAATTCAAATTGATGGCAACCAAATTTTCAAATAAAAAAAATCATATATAAAATTTGACTCCACATTTAACAATCTCTCACTTTGAATCAATTTTTTTAATACATTAACTATCATGTCTGAATACTTCTCTCAATGTGTTCCTCCATGTGGATCCACCAATGCTCCTAGTGCGGTGCCTCCATCATCATGATTTATGAAAACCAACTGAAATTGCATAACCTCAATTTTGAAATAGTCACTATCTTGGTCAATATGTCTGCAAGATTCTTTATTTCGAAAATATTCTCAAACCTTAGAATTGTATCATCAATCAGCCATCTCTTGTGATAATATCACTGTTGTATGTGTTTAGTCTTTATATAAAAAACTAGATTCTTTATTAAGTGAATGACGCTCTGGTTATCATTGAAGATAGTTTTGTCGACTTACTTATTTTTAGTTCTCTTGGGAAATTTTTTAGCCAAATCATCTCCTTGCTCGATTCTAACACTATAATATACTCAACTTCAATGATGGATAGCGGAACACTCTTTTATAGTCTAGGCATTAAATTGACTACGATTCTTCTAAGCATGAACACATAACCCGATATGCTCTTTTGACCATCTAAATCTCATTTTAGGTCTATATTTGAATAGCCTTATAAGGCTAACTCATTTCTTTTAACACAAAGGGTTGTACATGAAGTACCTTTCAAGCATCTTAAGATTCACTTCACAGCTTCTCAATATTCATCTCTTAGATTAGATATAAACTAGCTCACAATTCTGACTGCATAAGCTATGTCTGATCTGGTACACACCATAGCGTACATCAAACTGTCGATTGTAGATACATATGATATGCGATCCCACTCTTTGTTAGACTTTGGTGACAATTCTTGCTGCTCTTTAAATAGCCTAAAATGACTATCAAAAGGAGTTTCTCTTAGCTTCGCATTTTGAACACTAAATTAGCTTAAAAACTTTTGGATATACTTCTCTTAAGATAACTCCAAATTTCCTCTGGATCTACCATAAGTAATCCTCATTCTAAGAATTTATTTTGCTACTCCCAAGTTTTTATTTCAATTTTCTTCAACAGTTATTTTTTGAATTTATTGATCTTTATTAACATAAAATAACAAAATAAAATAGGACTTATCAAACCTCTTTATGAAGCAATAGTAATCCATCTCATATCTAGTGAATACATTCTTGCACATGAATTCTTTAAATTTTTTGTATCATTAATTTGGTGTCTGCTTCAACTCATACAAGTTATTTTGAAACTTACACATTAAATTTTCTTTTCATGTAACTATTGACCCACACATATGGTCCACAGATCAAATTAAACATGAAAAATTAAAATTCGCAATTAATGGAGGCGACATTATGCAAATCGTACGTAAGATGCCCTAACTACGATCAGATTCGATCAAAATCATCTCAATTTAAAAATTTGACTTTGTAATCACGTTTAAAATATCAAAATCAACTAAATAAATTTATGATCCTTTGAATTAATTTTTTAATGTAATTATCGCATATGTCGAGGCCCACGGCGTCCAAATAACCTTCATTCGTGAAATTGACTGCACCATTGTCGCTGAAACGTTGAAATCTATCAAACGACACTTTTCGCGATCAATTCGGTAAAGTCTACGCGAACGTCAAGCGATTCGAACGCGACGTCACGCAATTTAAGCTTAATTTCGCTCCAATTATCACTGAAGTTGCTAAAACGACCTCCAATCCCCAAACGGACATCGTCGTTGCATCCAACACAGCGAAATCACCTAAAATTAACACCCATATTGCTAGGGGTTCGCTACGCGAGGTAATTTGCCGAAAGATTTTACGCGAAATTATTAATAATAATATCATTATTATGCTAAATTGCAATTAAGATGACTAATGGCTGTCTAATCCCTTTTATATCTGCCTAATCAGCCACCTAAGCCTCCAATTAGAATCATCCACTCACATGTCCAATTAAACCAACCACTTTACTCTCCAATTGATCTTGTCGCTTAATAAATCCCATTGGCCGCCACTTGGGCAGCCAATTGGATCACTCGGCTTGCCCTAATACCCGAGGAAAGGTGATCAACTCCTCATTTCGCACGGAAGGAACCTCCCGAGCTCTCTAGGTTTTCTCTCGTGCCTCCCGTTCGTCGATCCTTCTCTCCCGAGCACTCCCTTTCTCGATCCGTCCGTCCCTCTCGAGCAAGACGCGAGCACTCCCTCTCTCAGTTCGTCTATCCCTCTCGAGCAAGACCCAAGCACTCCCTCTCTCAGTCCGTCCGTCCTGAACAATGCACGAGAGCCCGAGAATGCCCTCTTCCCGTCCATTCCACACAGCCAACCGAGAGCTCCCTTCCTTCCTCTCTTGCAACCGGAATCTCCAGGTATTTTCCTTTCAACCCTAAGCTCCCTATTATTGCTTTATTCTCTCTTGGTTGGGCGAAATGGGTTTGGCAAGCCTTTCTTCCATGAATATACATTGTGCTTGAGTTGCTCTCCTGTGCAAATGAAATGAGAAGGGAATGTGGAGCTCCTTAAGTAGATGGGTTTGATGCATTTCTTTCATGTCAAGTATTTGCATATGTTTATTCATTACATGCGGCTATTTCAGTCTTTGTGTATGAAATCATTTTGCTAGCTCTCTCCTTTACTTGTTTGAAATGAGATTAAGGCTTGAATGTGGGGTTTGAGATGATGTATGGCTCAAACTCTAAGCTACATGCAAATATTCATCTATTTTTATGCCTTATGTTTTCCTTTGAGTGAAATAATTTGATGAATACCTCTCTTACATGTTTAAAATGAGATTATAAATGTGAATGTGGGGTTTGAGATGATGTATGGCTCAAACTCTAAATTGTATGCAAGTATTCATTTTTTTTATGCATTATGTTTTCTTTTGAATGAAATGGTTTGATAAATATCCCTCTTTACATGCTTAAAATGAGATTAGAGAGACAAATATGAGCTTTGAGATGATGTATGGCTCAAACTTTAAGTTGCATGCAAATATTCATTTATCTTGTGCCTTGGTTTTCTCTTGGATGGAATGAATTTAAATAATCATTTCTCCTACATGCTATATATGGTTGGATTAGTGCTGAAAATGTGGAAAGAGAAAGTGTTTTATGACTTGAATCTTGCTTTACCTTCAAGCACTCAGCCATGTCATGCTATTTGACTTCTACTTGGCTTATAAAATAGAATCAAGAAGGGAAATCAGTGGGTTTGCTTATATATTGCCACTACTATACAATATTTGATTTGGTTCGTATTTAAGCCTTGTGATTATGCAAAAATTTTGCTAAATCTGAAAATTCTTCTCTTGTTTTGGCATGCATGACATCAAGCTCAATGTATTTGCTTAATTTACAAAGCTCAAGTCTTCCATTAACTATCATGTAAAGAGAAAGAAGATTAAGGCTTTGAAGTTCTTTATGTTTCAATATGAATGCCTTTGTTGTTTCATATGGTGTAAATTGAACTCCACACATATCTTTCATGTTTAAATGTATCTCTCCTCATGGCAAGTGAAGTAATGAAGCTCTAATCTTCTAAGAAGCAAGCCTCGTGTTCTTTCATTTGTTAGAAACTAAACTTCCCTATGTGACATTATTCTTGTCTACTGATTTTTGAAAATAAAGATTGTCATTTGACATTTAGAGACACTAATTAATGTTCTAATTAGTTAAACCTTGCCTACACCGTGTGGTAATTATAGAGTCAAGATGATTTAACATATGGTTCACATTAATTTAGAGTCCCCATTCTATTGTTCTCATTATATTATATGTTTTGATTAATCAAGTCATCTTTGAGAGTCTTCTTTAATTCTTGGCATAAAAGCATTTTTGGGGACCTTCCTTTTAATGTCATATAGTTGTCATGTTGAACAAAGGGAAATAGAGAAAGCGAATAAGGGCTTTAGCTTTATTCTTATCCTCTTTATCATGTTCCTACTAAATCAATAAATTTTCAAGTAAAATGGATAAAATAAAGCTTTACTTGCATACAACTCAAAGTGGTCTTTCTTTGGTTACAAAAGTATATGAATGACATAGCACACTTGTCAAATTGTTATGAGGTGATTCATTTGAACAAGTTAATGTTGAAATCTTCATTTCCTATGCAGAATTGAAACAATGTGAATTTTGCATGTATGCATGCCATACCTTGAGTTGGTCTTTCATGAAAATATTTAGATTAAAAGACGGAAATATTATACATGGAGATGCCTTAAATCCTTACACATATTCATTCACTGCATGTGTTCCCTTTGGATTGTTAAGCAAAAGATAACGAAATATCTAAAGATTGTTGCTTACATGAAACCCCATTTCGTCATCTTTATCTCTTTATAGCATTTGACAATCTACTATCATGCAAATAGCAATCTATCTAAATCTGAAAATCTTAAATTTGTGATATTGAGCTTAGGGAGAAGTTAATCTTGCCTTGCTTTATCTCTTTTCATTATTTGGTTAATCATTATTATAAAAGGAATTATTTGCTTGAAGCAAGATTTCAGATTTCTTCATGTATGTCAAGACCTATTGTAGTGGCTTGTTTAATGTGGCTCAAAATACATTTGACTATCATGGGAATGACCATTTAGATTAAGTAAATTTCAAATCCTTGCTATAATATTCGTCTTAACATGATTACTTACTCATGTATACTACTTGCTAATATTGAATTTTGCTTTTTTGTTTGAATTCCTATTGCTATAGAAGCCCCTCTTTGGTCAAATCTCAAATTTCAAACTTCTATTTGACATGATTATGTGGAGCAAAAAAAAAAAGAGGGAAAATAAGTAAGAGGGCGTGAATTTTAAATCTTGTGTCCTTTTTGAAACAAGAAGAAAGCTAGTGAAACTTGTATTTGCATATGACTTTCCTAACCATGTTCTTGCTTCCTTCTATCATTTAGTAATGTCTTGTATTGCAAGTAGCTGTTTATATAAATGAAAATTTTCAGATTTGTTTTTCTTTAAAGTAGATAACCTGTTTTTGCCCTATGTATGTTGAATCCTATTCAATCATCATGTTGAGGCAAAGAGTGATGGAAGGTATGCATGGGTTTGCCTAACTTTATTCTTATCCCCCTCACTAAATGCCATCAAATATTAAGTTCATCTCTATGTTAGCATAAATTTAGAGAGATGTCTATGGCTAAACCTTGTTGTTAGATTGAAGTGAAGAAAAAGACACTTTGGTTTTACATTTTGATTCAAAACCTCCACTTATATTTGAACCTCTTGTTCTTTATATTGGTTAATTAGTTAAATCATGTACACAAGTAGCCATCTTTTTGTTTTATATGATATGACTTTAGGATGTCATTATAATTTCTATGTATCAAGTTGAATGTTTTACCAATAATAAATGAAGGCTACGTGAAGGTTACAAAGCCCTCTTTTAATTGCAATGCATGTTCATGTTTTGATACCTAAATGCTATCTTATTTGTTAAATTTGAGAAAGGGTGTTTCATTCTTTCATGCTCAAAACAGAAGGGAAAAAAAAGAACCCACAGAACAAAAAAAAAAAAAAAAAAAAAGAGCCTTTTACACCCACATGTAATTGAAAGCTTATGTAGTAACTTACTATTTTAGATGTTAAGCAAAATATAATTAAGATGATGGACATTATATGCTATGAACATGCAAATGAAGTTTATAAAAATCTTTGCAATATAAGTACTCGTTCCCATTGTTCCAATGTGGTATGTATATGTGTGTGTGTGTGTGTATGTAAGTATGTATATCACATTACAATATATATTTAATTATTAAATTTATATGACCTTAATCTAAAATTTAATTTAATCTAACATGAAATGATTTTTTTTAAGTTTTTAACTTAGCTTGATAAGACTTATTTTAAATTAATAGTTATATTATATATATATATATATATATATTTCTCACACGCCTCGAACCATATGCCATCATCTCGCACGTGCAAGTAATTATGCATCCCATATTTATGCATTAGACAATACAAAACAAATATCTAATTTTAGATAATTTCAAAATTTAGAATACACCGAAGCAATCTATTTTGCTAGCAAATATTGTCTGGGCAATGTCGACGATCTTTGAAATAATTTAGCTCAATTTGAGTGATGTTGCATTCATAGCTTGTCATCATCATTGTAGGCCATTCAATTGCTTGTGAGGAGTCTAGTTTGATAATAATCCTTTTATTTTCTGGGAACATGTTGTTGTATTCCATTTTGTGAACGATCACTGTCAGGGTAGTTTCAACGGTGATTGAAGCTATTCAACTCCATTTCACACATGTGGCATTCTTCATTGATCATCTTTTATCAAGTCAAATAAATCGATCATGCAAGGTCAACTCTTTAACTAATTTCATCATCTTTCGCATATTGATGTAACTACCTTGCAAATAGATTATATTTAAATGATTTTAATTGTGATCGAGATTATCTCCACATTGGGTCGAAATGTCATTGCGACTATCACCTATTCATTTCTCTTGACTCGCTTGACTTAGCCTTTGCTCGTGTAGTAGACATGAAGGTCAACATTAACCACATTCAATACTCAACAATGATGAACAAAAAATGAGGAATTATAATGCAAACCAAAAATAGTTTACATATGGGATGGTATGGCTAATGATAATGATGATGATAGAAGTTGTTTTAAGTTTTATTTCATAAGAATCTCACCTTGGCCGCCTTGCAATTCCGAAAACAATGAACACGGCCTGGATGAGGCAAGGTTGGATAATGATGGACTTCCAAGTACTTGTGGTGAACCAAAGCAAACTTCTGGTTCCACAAATTCATCTCTATGCAATAATTCAGGATGATGGACAAATCCTAGCTTATCAATTTCTTTTTCATTGACAGGACTGACTTCTTCCAGACCTGCTCTTGTCCTTTTCTTCCTCCTTTGGGTTCCAAAACTTCCAGCATCTACTTCCATTAAGTTGCCAGCAGCACACAGTTCATGTTCTTCAATGTCTTGTTCATTTTGTGTTGCAGCAGCCTGTCTTGATTGCTCCCCATCAATAGAGAAAGTGATATCAGATCCCAAAACAGTATTTACATCTTTTTCATTAACCACATCACCCGCCAAATTCTCAGAAGCTGAAACTCCAATGGACAAATAGACCATGATTTCATCATTAACCTTCATAGAAGAATTCCTGCTTTTCCGTTTTCCTTTAACTCTGACATCTCCAGCTGCCATCATTACACTCGGATTTTCTTTCCATCCAATTTCATTATCTTCGACCTCGCTAGTATTTAAAGACGGTTCGGCATTTTGAGGAGCTCCTTGCCTGTCTTTTCTCGCTTTCGTTTTCTCAATAACTGGAGAGTGCGCGACTTTTGAATTCATGGACCTGGACCTTGTAGTTCTAATCGGAACTAAAATGCCCTCCTTAGGGTTTCTAAGAACACAAATGGGTTGGTTTTCTTCATTACTTCTACTAGGTTCACTTGCATTGCCAAACTTCCTATTTAACCTTCTACTCTTTTTCTTATCCGCGCTTCTTAAAACAGGACAAGGTTCGTCATCCTCATCATCTAGAAGGATGATGGCATTTTCTTCATGCCATTTCGTCCTTGTCGCTTGGATGTCACCGCACCCACTGGAACCTTCCAGGCGAGGTTCGATTCGAGTCCTTGATGAAGATTTCCTTTCTGCGGTCTGTAGAACAGAACCACGTTCGTCCTCATCTTCATCTACATCAATGACAACCTTTTCAACATCCCCTTCCACTTCGCAGCTCCTGTTTCCACCAAAACCTTTCGATAGAACTTTCCCTTGTGTATTCTTCTCATAGATCTGCTCAGTTTTTACATGCACATCATTCTAAGATGTTCAAAACAAACAAATCCTGCAGAAAGAAATTGAACAAAAATGAGAGACAAAAAAGAAGATACCTTGAAAAGGGAAACAAGACTATCCGCCATTTGAGCATTTGTGGCATTAGCACGAAGTCCATGCTTCTTACAGAGCCTTTGCAGGTCTTTCCTCTTCAATTCTTTGAAATTAACCTCCATGAATCAAGAGAAAAACACGAAACAAAATAATTATATGGAAAGCAGAACAAAATGGGTTTAAGCATCGACTGCACTTCTATAAATCTAAACACTATCAGCAGGGATGATTGGGGAGAAAAGGAAGAGAAATAAAATGCGGAAGTAGTTGGGGTAGCGCAATGGCGGAGTGCAGACTGAAGAAAATTTTGAAACTTTTTGAATTGCGACACTTTGAATTGTGTAAATTAAACGGTTGGACACGTGGGTGTGTTGGACTGGTTGGTATTGGTGTGTTAGGGAATTTGCAATCTTACGGTGCACGCTTCCTACCCAGCGAGCATTAAAACTCTCAAATCATGTACATTTAAGAGGATGAAATTGATTTTTAAGTATAATATATGATAAATAAATTAAAATTTATCTTATATTCATCTCCAAATAAATTTAATAATTTTAAAATATATTTTACCTAAAATATTAAGAAGCAATTGCATACATACCACCCTATTTTTATATATTTATAAAACCATCATCTTATTACCTCAAAATTTTAAATTATTATAAAAATATTAAAATTCATAATAAAAATCTAACTCAAATTTTTTATTTTTATGAAATTCTCAAAAAGTTGATCTTGATGTGTTCAAATACATAATATGGTGTTAGATTTGAAAATATAGAAATATTGGGTGGTATGTATGTAATTCTTACAAAAATTAATTAGTATATCTTAAGTCAATTTTTTAATATTTATGAATTTACACATTTTTAATTTAAAGTAAAAGCTCATTAAAAAATTAGCTTGAACTTTGAAATACTTTATAATTCATTCAAGTAATCTCAAGTCAACTAACAAATTTTTTTTCCACTAAAAAGAAGATTCAAATTGATTTGAGCTTACATTGATCACTCAAAAATATAATTTAAATTAAATTATGTATAATTATAATATATATAAAAATATAATTTATTTTTCATTATGTTGAAAAAAAAACTAAATATAAAAAAGGATGTCTAGCCTAGAATAATATCAAATAATTATCTCAAAGATCACGTAAAAAAGAAAAGAAATAAAAAAAAACTATTTTTCTTAAAAACTAACAATCTTAGAGGAATTTGATCAATAATCCAAAGAGAAAGCAATAACCTTAACTCTTTTGATTGACCATCATGATTTCCTAAGAGTGAAAGCAAATATTTTCACCTAACCCTCAAAGTATAATATTTTTCCCTCAATTAACTATGCTTCCTATTCATAAAAAAAAAAGTCACTCTCTTTTAATAACTTGATTATATCAAACTCATATATTATCTTTTTCCTTGTAATCATCATTCAAATATTGATCAATCTCCATATAAGGAAGGTTATAGAAGTTTTGGGTCATAAGAACTATTAGCTATAACTAGAAAAAAGTGAAAGAGATATTAAGATTGATTGAATCATATATTAATATGAAGGGATTGATATAAATGGATAAAAGTAAATAACTTTGCCATCTATAAGAAAAGCCCACATATGAATGTTTAGATGGTTTATCTTATCTACACCAAATAGGCTCAATAAGGTCTTTCAAAGTTGAGCAAAGATCTCAATTTCAGCTAAGACTAAGTGCTACAAAAAAAGAAATCGTACCACACTTAGGTTTTACTATGCCTTATTATAGAGTAAAGTGGATTCTCATCTTTATATAAGGTTGAGCTATGAATCTAATCCCACTATCTATATTCAAAATCTTTGTTGTTACTAAAGAATGTGATGTTGTCACTACGCCCATTTTATAAGTTCATTCATTCTTGCTTTATATTTTTCAAAAATATTATACCCTAACTCCACCTTCATTAATGTTCATGATTGTGCCTTCACCTTCTAATATCCTTCATTACTCACAAAAACCATGTATTTACTTAGAAAAAACTAAACATCATGGCCTAAGCACAATAGAACTAATGATATGTATTGTAGAACAATCATCCATAAAAAAAGCATAATTTACTTGAAAACATAAATAGATCTAGCATTTCTATGGGTGCCAATTAAGTTCATTTGATAAAGGCATTGGAAGTTGTTGCCAAGACTTTAGGCTTAAATCCCTCCTGCATTGAAATAAAGCTCTAATTTAAGGACTTAGATAAGCAAATAAAAAATATATATTATTTTTTACTTGAAATGGTTGATCTATGATCCTCATGCCAAAAGAGAATGAGATATTGGAATGATAGTTTTTTCTAATATGAGAAAGAAGAAAGAATACCTCTAATCACTATCTAAACATGCGTAAAATAGAATATGTTTTTAGCAAGAGTGTCAAAATTGTCCCTGAATGATTTAGCGAAAGGAAGAATATTTTAAAAATTTAATTAAAGCTTGGTCCAAAGGACAACATATATCAATGTTGGGCTACAAAAGACCCCCCAAAAAAAAATCAACATATTCATTGTTTATGAATTAAGAAACTTTAAAGAAATTAAGCATGAAGAATTAGCATAATTATTCAAGAGCATTGGTTAAAAATTTAGAGAAATTAATTAAATAATTGTAAAAACTTAAGGTCTATTTGAGATTAATTTTGATAATTATTTAATATTTTTTGTTTCATATTATTTTAAATTTTTATTTTTTTCTTTAAAAATAAATCAAAATTTTTTTAAATACTCAAAATAATTTCTAGATATTTTAAGTGTTTTAAAAACAAATATCACAATCAAATATAAATTAGTTTGAATCAAAATATAAATAAAATAAATTAAAATAAAAAAGTAAAAAAATGATCCAAGTAGGACCTCTAGGTCTGTTTGGGATCAATTTTGTATAGTATTTTTTAAAGTTTTTTTTATTTTGTTGTTATTAAAAGTAAATCAGATTATTTTTAAAAATACTTAAAATAATTTTTGAGTATTAAAGTTTTTTTTAAAACAATTATCACTTCTATTTATAATCAAAATATATATAAAAACTAAATTAAATAAAAATTATAAAATGAAAAATGAAAGTAACCCCATACAAAATGTGTTGATAAACCTAGATGAATGCAAAATTGTGGCAACTCATAATTATGATATTAAAAAATAATGATAAAAGGAAGGTAAACATCACATATATAATAAAGTTAGATCCTCATCATTTTTAATCACAACAATATTCTTTGAATCATGAATTATTGAATTAAACTAATTTAGATGTGACTTAAGATATTTACCTTCTTACATGTGAAACAAGTGGACTCTATACTTTTAATAGAGTTTGTTACAAATACTTTTAGCAGTATATAACATCTCAAACTTGAGCCATAAGTCTGCTCCCTTCGTAGTTATTTCTTCTAAGCCCTATATCAAAATCTCATCACCATATATAATTAGATAAACAAAGAAGTTTTTTCATCCATCTTTATTTCATTTTCATCGGCAATAGTTTTAAGCATATTCAAACGTCCATGAGATACTTTATGAATTCTTATTAGTTAATTAGTGTATCTTAGTGGTGCAAATATCAAAGGTTGTACCATTAAACTTCTTAATATAAGTCTTCATAAGCTTCATACTCTATAGTTGGTTATAATACCACTTTATTAGAAAGGAGTACTTAACCCAATATGAAAAGGCCTTCTTAAATAAAATATGATGACCCATAAAGTAATATTAAATAGATCAAGCACATAAATAAATAACTAGATTTACATGATTTAGCTTAAACAACTTATTCCCATGAGAAAAAGAGGGAATGTAATTCATAAAAATAAGTTATAATTAGTGCACAAATAATGACACTCACCTACCATTTCTAAAACTCGAATACACTTAATTCTTAACAAGAAGAAGTCTATGAACCCTTACATAAGAGTTTGTCTTATAACACAATACTAGTCATCAAGTAATGCTAATCAAATCATAGTTTCTCTTATCCACATTAAATATTTTAGTTTTCACTTATCTATCAATCTAAGAAACTCAAATTAAGAGAGACCCCTTCATGAAGTCAACATATTACTTAAAAATTTGAGGGATCAATTATCTATACTAGCTATTGGACATTCCAAACATCGAAAAATTTTAATGTAAAATCTAATCATAATCCCACAATAATCAAAAGAGGCTTTTGTTACTCACAAATTAAGATTGGCCAGATGATCCAAAATGGATCTATTTACTCTTATTACATGCTAATGAAGGTTTGGCACTCAATCTGACAAAATCTTCAACAAAAATCTTGGGATATTGATCCTCTTTTCAATGCAAACTTCTTAATTCATATCATGGAATATCTTAAACATGTAAGATCCTATAGATTGCTTCTTATATCTTGTGTAACATATGTTTCATTAAATATAATATACGCTCTTATATACAAAATAAAATGAAAAAAAAAAAATATTCATCTCATTTTTTATTCGTAATAGAAATAATATATATATATATATATCACACACACACATTACTATAAAGTAAGGATTTCAATTAGATTGGGTTGATCATAAGCCATCATCTTGAACCTCTGAAAGCTCTAATGATTGTAAGCTTAGTCATCTAAATTCTAATGAATTGAGGGGCATAAACCTTTTAATATTCAAAAGAGTCAAACTACATGATGAAATCATAATTGCTATTATTAAATTATTCTAAAAGAGACCTTCACAATCTTAAATATTTAGAGTTCTTGCTCAATTAATAACATAATTTTATTACATAAATTAAATTATATAAATATAGTTCATTTTGAATTAGCTTGGATTGAGTTTTACTGAGGCATCATCAGCTTAAATATAATTTAAAATAATTATGAAGTTCAACACTTTCTCTTCACAATATTTTTGACTCAGTAAGTTGGAGTTAATTGTAATTAGACTTAAATAATTGAGCAAATTTGTATTTTAAATTATAAGTGAATCAAAATGGGCTTTAAAGGATTACAAATCCCATCATAAATGTGGGCTCTAGCCCAAATAAAAAAATTAATTTTAGAGGAACTAAAACAATAAACTTTAAAGAGAATCAACAACTCGTTTAACACCCCTACTTCAGATAATATAAATTGTTTGTTATTTTGTAAATAGTTAAATATTAAATTAATACATTTTTGTACTAATTGATTTATGTAAATACAAATTAATTAATTAATATATATATATATATATATATATATATATATATATATATATGAAGAACGATAGATTACTATAATGCAGAGGTTGGAAACTTTTGCTCTTTCATTAATTAGAGGAATGATATTTTGGACGCTATTTAAAATTTATTTTTATCAATTATTTTCTCTTCGGTTTACTTTCATTTTAAAAGAGAAATCAAATCCTTTATATAGATAAAAACTTTCCTTTAATTTTAATTTTAATTTCAATCAATCAATTGAAAGAAAACTTTTTTTCTAATTCACTTTTTTGTTTAATTTAACTCCTAATATAGTGTGAATCGTATAAACAATTAATTGAAAATTAAGGGTCTGTTTGGTTTAGTATAAATTAATTATTGTGGAAAAAATAACTTTTGAAAACTTTTTTGTTAAATATTTTTCTTTTGAAAAATTCAATTTCGATACTATATCTTTCTGCTTATGAAATAGTACAAAATTTTGAAAAATAGCCGAAAAGCTGATAGTCAAACAAAGTTATTTCTTTCACGCTTCTACAAAAGAAATTTATCAACTCTAAGTTAGAAACTATGAGTGCCTTATAAATGATGAAGAATTTAGCTTTTCTCAAGTTTAGAGATTTCATGAAATCATTTTAGAATACTCATAATAAATACTATGTAGTCTATTGATGTCCCCCAAAAAAGTATTTAATAGCCACTTTTGAGTCAAAATTTAAACTTACATCACTTCATAGATATATGAGTATTTTTTTAGTCTAATTTATAAGACTCTTACTTTGAAATATAATTAATGATGTTTTTATAAAAAAAAAAAGTAAAGATATGAATTGAGAGATGTAATATTATATTATGAGTTTACCAAATCTTTGAATCTTAATAAATTTCATGTTCATCTAATTCAGACATTCTCTCTGAAACCAATCTCAATCCAATATTTCGCATGATTATATTTTAATATTTTGATCGCAAATTTGTCATTTTTATTTAATTTTTATATGACTTGTCAATTTTTAGACGACTTGTTAATTTTTAAATTTTTAATCGTATAATCCTATACCTTGTTCTTACACCACCAACCCCATCAACCCCACTCTTAAAGCATATCATACATTCCCCTTCACCTTAGGTTGTTCATCTCCAAACAAGCTACTCTACCTACCTTTTCATTAGCCAATAGGTACAATTTTTATTTAGCAATGTGTCACATTGAAATTAAAATATTAACATCTTGCTCGGTTGGTGGTGGCTTAGAATCACGAGCACGTTGATTCTCGATCTCAGGAGATATCGAGGGGCCTGCGTGCGGTGATGAATGTGATCTCGATTGAAATCTGACATATAAAGATGAATAGGTGAGTATTGGGTGAATACCCTTCAAAAAATTAAAATATTGTATTTAACTAAGTTCGATAAGAGCCACTTATTTAAGCAAATTACAATAAGCCCCCACCGTTCCGCTTTCTCAAACCACACTTAAATTTATAATACTAAAACCTTTTATATATAATATAAGAAGAGAAGTCAAAACAGATATGTATCGATCAAAAGGCTTACCTAATAAAGATGTCTCTTTCACACTCATAAACGAAGTTAGGAAATCTTGGTTAGATTTGACCCTTCTTTAGCAGATTCTTCTAAGTTGATGATACCTGACAAGCCTCACTTAATATATATATATATAACTAGGCTTTATCTGTCCATGCGCATTAAGATAAGGTTAAAATTTATTTGATACCAATTTTATTTTATATTTTATATTAATTATTTAAAATTTATATTTTTAAAATATATTTACTTGATATAATTTTAAATATATATTTTTTTATTTTAAGTATAACATTTATTAATTTTAAATATTTTTTAAAATATTTTTTAGATTTTTTAGTATCTTTAAAGATAATTATTACTATAATCATTTATTTCTGTTTATCATCAATTATCATTATCACTCATTATTTTCATCATCACTATTTTTTAGTACTTATCATTCTTACGATATATATATATATATATATATATAGAATATATATATATATATATATATATCTATATATATATATATATATATATATATATATATATATTAAATAGAATTTATTTAAAATTAAATTAAAAAACAAATGAGAGGCCTTAGTCCCTAGTCTTTAAAGTTTGAAAAAAATGGGGAAATGATAATATACTCACACTTTACATTCAGGAATATTATGACTAATCTCTTGTCTGAGATTATCATCATAGGCTTGATATGAACATAATCAGATCGAGCGTAATATGAAGGATTCATCCGCTTGCCCAAGAGCTAAGAGGCGGTGAAATGGTGATTAGTTAGCTGCTTCCCGTTGACTACGCGGTAAATATTGATAGGTGAGCCCTTAAGCGGATATTTGGCTCCCTCTCTATGCCTACACGAGAAGATAGGTTCTTTTCCATTGGAGAATATTAGGTTCATGTTTATCTACATTTGAATAGCATTAATAAAACAATGCATTCATAAAGTTGTCTTATCATCTTATCAAAAATATCTTATAAATGTTAAAAAAATTTCATTTTTTACTTTGAAAATATCTTAGTCGGGTACCTAAGAGTATTTTTAAATTTATTTTTGAATGAAAATAATAAATTACTAATGAATAGATGTTGAACAAATTTTAAAGTAGTGCATGCCATTTTTTTTATTTAGTTTGTAAATGTATGATACTTTTAAATTGTTTATTCAAATTACGCTATAGCCTAACATTAGCTAGGCAATGTACGATTAAATTGAAAAAAAGAAATATGCAGGATGTCTTTGCAATTTTGTAGTTTTATATGCGTGAACAACTAATTTTTAGATGTACTTTTCTCCAATATTATGGTTTCATACTTTTTTTTAATTCATGACTATCATTAGTTTAAACATTTTATTGTAGTTTTTTTTTTAAAACAAATGCACTTATTAAAGCTTGTCTCACTGCAATAACATTTTAGGACTATTTAGTTGCTTGAAAAAGGAGTATTGTATAAAAAATATATAATTTAAAATGAATATAATATATTTAAATTATTTTATTTATTTAGATGAAAACTTATAAATATTTTAGTTTATTGTTTTTCTTATTTGATAAAATGAATGTACTATAAAATATTTTTTGAGCTTAAGAATATGCTTGGGATAGCTTTCTAGCAGAAATTAATTGTTTGTGCATTTGACTATCAACTTTTTTATTACTTTTTAAAAAATTTTATGGTAAAAAATTACTTTTAAAAACTAATATTGTTAGAGTTTGATGATTATCAAAAAATTGATATTTGAATTTTCAAAAAAAAAGATATTTATAATATCTATAATAGTTTTTAAAAAAATTATTTTTCTCACAATACCTTTACAAAAAACTAATGGATAGATAATAAGTTATAAAAAGAAACTATTAAAGTAGTAGATTTGTATTCCAATCATGGTTAATTAAACATGATGAATAGTAAATTACTACATTTGATTTACTTTATACTTCAAATACATCAAATCAAATAGTCTCTTTATTATGCATTATGCATTAGTCAATTTTTTTAAAAAAATATGACTAATTAATACTTAGTTGCACTATTTTAATAAATCATCACATTAAATCAAAATTACACACTAGTATTGATTAAATATATTACATATTTAATGATTCTCCATTGACTCATTGTAATTTTTTCCACATCATTTTTCTAAAACTCAAAGGTGGAGTTCTCATTTTTAAATAAAACTCGCGTCCTCAAATAAAATATTTTATATGATGAAAGGAGTTATTTAGGATCAATTTTATTTTTATTTTATTTTATTTATATTTCTAATAAAAATAAAATATATTTTGTAGTGATGATTATTTTTAATAAAATTTAAGACAACTAAAAATAATTTCGAGTATTTTAAAAATAATGTGTTTTATTTTTAAAATAAAAAATTAAAAAAATAATATAAAATTTAAATTATAAATTATAAGATAAAATTGATTCCTAACAGGCTCCTTTTTTTTTTCTAGGCGTGGGAGAAGAACAACCTGTGATATCAGGAATTGAAGTGATGAAAAATATGAAAATATTAATATATCAATTTTTGACCGGCTCAAATATATAAAATTAACTTAAAAATAGATGCTTTGTCGCTACCTAATATTCTAAAGGGGTGTTTGATAACGGATTTAAATAAGATTTAAGCGTTTAAATCTGTAAATCTCTCAAACATTTTTTTCGAAATTTAGTAAATCCCAGATTTAGTAAATCTTATAAATCTCTTAAATCTTAGATTTAGTAAATCCTATATAAAAGCTGATTTATGAGATTTATAGAAACTGAAGCTCACGAAGAGAGGAAAGATGAGAGTTTCCATTGCGACATCGGAAGAGTTCTTATATTTTTTCTCTTCACATGTCTTGTCTTAATGTAGTTAAACTCCTAGGATATTAATCTACTAATATAATTTAATCGTTAATTAATTGTAATTAATTAATAGTTAAAATAAATATGTATTACTTTAAATTAATATTAATATTAATACTAATAATTGATTACTTAATATATATTTAAGTTAATTTTAATTGAGTACTACTAATGAGTTATTAATATATCATTAAATTTTAATTATTATTTATTAAATATAATTATAGTTTAATTTATTTTAACTAATATAATAAGTAATATTATTTTTAATGTAGTTTAAGTTAATTTTAACTATTTTAATTTAATAGTATTAATATTTAATTGATATATTATTATAAATTAAGTATCATGGATAGATTAGGATTTAGTATAGGTCAAGTATCATGAATATAATTATTATTTTAATATATCTGAAACAAAAATATAATATGATAACGAGTTATTTTAATATTTTTTTCAAAAAAATTTTTTTTTAAATCCTAATAGATTTAAATATTCAAATAACTTATCAAATAATTTTCTGAATTTAGTTGAATTTAACCAATCTGTTACTAAATACTTTTCAGAATTTAATAGCCCAGGATTTACTAAATCCTATTTGAAATCATGGTTCACACTTGAAATAGAGCTTATTCAATAACAAAATTCAAAAATGTTCAATAAGAATTAATGAGAATCAATGGAAGATGAACATAGAATAGAATTTATTACTCTTGAAAGGCATAGTGGATCATATATAATTAGATATTTCATATCAAATTTTATAATGAAAATCAATTTATGTATGCATTAGAAGTAAGATGGTAAGAATATGAATAAATTTAATAAATATGCATGTTTTAAAAATGTAAAGTTAGTGGCATAATTAGAATGTCTTAATGTAGCTCAACTAGTAAACTTCATGGCATGACTCTAATGTGACCTATTTTAGCCTGATTGTTCGATGCTTCGACTTCTATCATGAAGACTATAAATTTATGATTTGTGTATATATTAATTTATTGTTAAATTTTCTCAAAATTATTTTAATTTGTGTATATATTATTTTATTTATTATTATTTAATTTCAATCTGTACATAAAATATATTCATGTCTAACATATAAAACAAATATTTTGATTTACTAATAAAATTCTAATTATTCTAACGAAATAATATTTGTCATATATATCAACAACATAATGATAAAACTTGCACAAATATATTTGTTGCGTGTTCATCTTGTATTAAGCGTCATTTGCAATGTCATGATGTGCGGATTAATGAGATGAGTGAAGCTATCAACACGGGATTAGTAACTTTAGATGATGAACTAGAATTGGAGACTTACGGTCTCCATGCGAGGAACTATGTAGGATTAGTTGACCTCCTGCAATGACCGATCTTGGGGAGATATGTTGTCGTAAAAGCCGTTGTAGTCCTGCAAAAGCCGGATCATTTATTTTGAGACTCTCCATTCGACACACGATCTTCCAAAGAGATTCTGCTCCTCAACTTAGCCCTTTCGTGGATGGGTTTGAGAATGACGAGTTGAAGGGAAGCTCAAGACGAAAATATGTTGGCCATAACGTGGATGTTCCAATTGTGGTTGAAGAGTTTTATTTCCCAGACGCGTGCTATGGAAAACCATGTAGAGTAAAATTTATGCCTTAGCCTTGTTGATTAGAAACACACACGTAATTAAAGAGAACAGACACTCTGCAATTTTTAACGTGGAAAACCGAAAAGAGGGGAAAACCACCTGCAAGAAAAGATTCCACTATGTATCCTTTTCGAGTACAAAATCTTCCGATAACGGATTACGAATTCTATTTGAGAAAGGACAACAGTGTAACACGATCGCTTTATAATAGTTCCGATGTTGGAGATGTCAGTAGCTTCGTGGAAATCGATAATGATGGCGGCAGAATGTGGTGATCTTGCTGGGATCTTCAAGCTTTAGATTTTCTCTTCCTCCTCACTTCACTTTTCCTCTTCCTCGATCGACCTTCCTTCTTCCCTTCTTCCTGCTTTAGCTTCCTTCTTCTTCACTTGCTTGACTCTTCTTCTTCTTCCTTGCTTCTTGTTCTTCACTTGCTTAGCTTCCTTCTTCTTCACTTGTTTGGACTCTTCTTCTTCTTCCTTCGGTTCTTGTTCTTCACTTGCTTCAGCCTTCCTTCTTCTTCACTTGCTTCACTTCCTTCTTCTTCACTTCTTCACTTCAATTTAGCTTATTTAGAGCTTAGCCCCATGTGAGGAGTGAGGCCTATTTATAGATGGGAGGAGGGTATTCTAGTAAACTCATGTAAGGCCTATTCTCGATGGACTGAATGACTCCGATCATTTGATGTATTTTGAGCATTTGGATGCCCAAATGAAGTCGAATTATGAGATCTTAGGCTCATTAGATCCCCGTCGAGACGCCGATTTGACTATAAACACTCCACATTTGAGAGCTTTTGGGATTTAATTGATGTCCCAAGATTCTAATGATATTTTAAGTTTGATCTCGATTTGTTTCGACTCAAAATCATATCGCCAACATCAAGATTTGTGCTTTGACTGGTATTTTGAGAGCCATATCGTTGCCCCTATTTTTGGATGACATTAGCTTAATCATCCAAAAAATATATGTCAAATGTTCAAAATAACGAATTGGAAGTTTTTTGCTGGACCAGGGCGCTGTGGGCGTCAGATCTCACTGGCTAGGAGCGGCGAAGGCTAGCTGAAGGCTGGCTGAAATGCTGGCTGGCGTGAACGGGCGCTAAGGTATGTCAATGGGCGCGCGGGTCACGGCATGCTAGGTCGATGCCACACATGGCGTGGGTCAGCTGGCACCGCATGGCGGGCAAGGGGCGTTCGAGCCGCTGGCCATGCGATTCGCCGGTCGCGGCCATTCCAGAATCTGTCGGTCAGGGCCATTCCGCATAACTGTTCGCGGCCATCAGGTGAATCGTCAATGGCGGGCTGAGGGTCCAAGCGCTCATGCGTCGCCAAGGCTACATTACGCAAGGCCATGGGCCCCGGTGAAGCCACCGATACGTCGTGGTTCGGTTTCCGGCCTCGTCCGGTTCAGCCGTCGGATCGTCAGGTTAGGAAGGCGGTCAAGGCCACGATGCGTCGTGGTTCGGTTTCCGACCTCGTCGGTTCGCGTCGGATCGTCACAGGTTAGGCGGTCAGGCCGGCGTCGTGGTTCCGTTTCCGACCTCGTCGGTTCTTGGTCCGTCGGATCGTCGGGTTAGAGGCGGTCAAGGCCCGCGATGCGTCGTGGTTCCGGTTTCCGACCTCGTCCGGTTCTTACCCGTCGGATCGTCACGGGTTAGGAAGCGTCAAGGCCCGCGATGCGTCGTGGTTCCGGTTTCCGACCTCGTCGGTTCTTGTCCGTCGGATCGTCTAGGTTAGGAGGCGGTCAAGGCCCACGGTACGTCGTGGTTCCGGTTTCCTGGCCTCGTCGGTTTGATCCGTCGGATCGTCAGGTTAGGAATATCAAGGCCCGCGATGCGTCGTGGTTCCGGTTTCCGACCTCGTCGGTTCTTGCCCGTCGGATCGTCACGGGTTAGGAAGGCGATCAAGGCCGCGATGCGTCGTGGTTCGGTTTCCGGCCTCGTCGGTTCACGTCGGATCGTCACGGGTTAGGCGGTCAGGCCACGATTTTACTTTTCTTGTAGGAAACTTGATGGAAGGCTCGATAGTTGAAAATTGCCAAGGCGGGAAGTATCGGTTAAGAACCATTGTCCTCATAACTCAAAAGTTTGGCGTCGTGGGAGAAAAATTTTACTCAAGCTGTGTGGGAGAGTCAAAACGTCTGTCTTGAGGGTGATGGTCAGAAGAAAACTCATAGTATGGCGGCCGGGGCGATACCCTCTTGTCACATCAGATAGTTTAATGGTGTTTTTCAGGAAATTTTTCTTCCCCAATGAGTTGGTGGCTATTGTGGCTCAAAAGTCGATCGAGGCAGCCTCCGAGTACTTTCTTATTTCGAGATGACTCTTACGTCTTTGGCTGCGATTCCCTTTGGCTCCGAGTGATTGAGATTTTCAAAAATGTGGCGTGGCTTTGATGCAATTTTCGTTTTAGCTTTAATGGTCATTATTGGTTTGACAACCTTCTTGAGGAGCATGGGGTTACTTTGAACATTGAATACTTGTGCGAATGTGTAGATTCACATGTGATAGGACGCCGCTTTCTTATCGAGCTATAAAGAACTGGATAGAATTTTCAAGACGGATCCGCCCAAAACTTGGTCTACCGGATTTTTTGTGAAGAATGAGTGGGCCTTCCCGAGATGGGGAAGATTGAATGATCTTCCGGATCCACGATATCGAGGATGATATTCTAGCAACTCTTAATATTCCGATGGGAAGCTTGCAACATGAGTTGCATTACATCAAGAAATATATAAGATAGGATGTTTAAGGTTGGTCTTTCCATCCAAGGGAAGGTCTCATGCTCTTCCGCTGAAGAGAAAGGTGAGAGTTTTCCTCATACTCAGGGTTCTCTCGAGAAGCCTATCACGAATCAATAGCAATGTTGTTCCATCTTTAAAAGAGGAGACTGCCGAAATGGTTGTGTCGATATCTGGAGATGACGCTCACTTAACATCCGAGTTTAGCTTCGACTCATGATGGGGAGTTCGTTACTCTAGGCCGCAAATTCGGTATTAAATCACATATGTACGGACGCCAACGCGATGAATTGGTGCGTTATTTTTCCTTCTGCCTTCTATTCTTCCTTATGTAACATTGGTGCTGATGATGATTTTTTTTTTTTTTCAGGTAACTCAGTCGTTAGGACTGATGGCTCATTTGGGTGTCGCCTTAGATGAATGGAATACTGAATTTGTGAAGATAAAATATCTAGGGCGAAAAGTATGAAAGGATGAATGCTAAAGCTAAAGAAGTGGTGACCTTGGAGGGTCAGTTGACTGAGTGTAGAACTGAGCTGGCGAATATGTCGACTTCTCTTTCTCTCAGTGTCGAGGTGGAGCGCGTGATGAGTTGATTGAGGCGAGAGCAGAGACTCGCCATAAAGAGAAGAGGATCGCACTGGCAAATAAGAAAGCATTACAAGATCATCTTTCAAAAGGAGCATAAAATGTCGAGAAGCAAGCAGATCGCTTCTAAGGCGTGGAAGACTTCAAGAATTCCCGGCTTATCGTGGGCTATTGAAGACTTTATCCGTGAGGCTCGTAACCATATCTTTGATGTTGAAGTGAAGGACTTGGACTTACGTGTTTAGAGGAGGCTTCATCCGAGGGTTCCTGAAAGGAATTCGTACATCGCAAGACCGGGGCCAAAATTGAGGATATATCTCCCAGCCAAGCATCCGAAGATCCTTCACCAGATTCAGAAGATGAAGGAGTTGTGAGTGGGCTCCAGGGAGTGTCTCCTAGTGATGATGAGGATATCGATATTATGTAGCATCGATTGTGGATGTCATTCTTCATCGCTGGTTCTATGTAATGTCATTATCGTATCGATCTTAATTCTTTCTTATATCATCAATTACGCCAATGATACCGGATATACCCTCTTCTTTTTACCTTTTTTTTTTTTTTTTTTCACCCTTCGGGATAATTGGTCAAAATATTATTTGACGCTTACAAATATGGGTGAGTTGGATCCACCGAGGATTTTGACCCATCCGAGGTTGTTTGTCGAGTGATACCCATGACATTAACATGTGTGAGTGGGTACAAAGTTTTGACCTTTCCTAGGTTATTGGTGGAATATTATTCGTCCGACGCTAACCCGCGGAAGAGGCCGGGAAGTCCACCAAGGACCTTTTGACCTTTCCCCGAGTTGTTTGTCGAAGTTTTGCTCGATGACATTAACCCGTATGGAAGAGGCCGCTGAAGTCCACCAGGACCTTTTGACCTTTCCCCGGTTGTTAGTCGAGTTTTTACCGGCGACGTTAACCCGCATGGAAGAGGTCGCGGAAGTCCACCAAGGACGCTGACCTATCCCTGGTTAGTCGAAGTTTTTTCTCGGCGATGACGTTAACCCGTATGGAAGAGGTCGAAGCCACTGGACGTTTGACCTATCCGTTAGTCAAAGTTTTACTCAATGACGTTAACCGCATGGAAGAGGTCGACCGAATCCGAGGTAGTCGGTATGACCGGCGCCGATGCGGATGACCGGCATGGTGATGACCGGCGAAGATTGCGATGGTCGGCAGTGACCGGCGACGGTAGTCGGCGGCGGTGACCAGCTACAAGGGTTGGCGGCCGACGGGGGTGGTTGGCAGCGGTAGTCGACGGCCGACGGAGATCTTTGACCTATCCAAGGTTGTTTGCCAGAGTGTGACTCGACGTTAACTCAGATGGAAGAGGTCATCAAGTCCCTCGGATTGATCATGTCCCAAAGAGATGTAACATGAGTTGTATATTTCAAGTGGGAGGAAAAGTAAAGAAAAAGCAAATCTAAAAAGTGAATTCACTAGTTCAATGATATAATCATAAGACACCTGCAGCTTTAAGAGAAAATGACAACAACAACCGCAACAACAAGCTTTAATCCTAGTAGGGGTCGCTTATACAAGGATGAAATGAGACGAGATAAAAGTCATAATAATGCAAGAAGAGTTACCGATAATATTTTCAAGATTCTTAGTATTCCAAGTTCGAGGTAGAGTTTTTCCTTCCGATCCTTGAATGAACGCTCCCGGCTCACCATAGCTATGACCATACCGACCATCCAGAGGTGAGAGTTTAGCGGCCGAGGGCCTTTGCGCAGCCTCAGACTTCGCAGACCAAGTCACCGTGATATGGGACGGTTTCACTCTTCGCTGAAGTGGCGAAGCTACCCGCTGGTGATAGAACCGGCAGGCCATATCCCGAGTTTCGAGTAGGTCAGTGCCGGAGTTTTTCTTCATTACTTCCATGATCAAAAAGCGGACTCTTGGACTTGGAACCCGATATCCACCAGATGATAGCTTGTACCAAAACACAAGTTATACGGTCTCACCGGGTGCGTGACGGTGCGGTAGGCCCAAAGAACATTGGGAGCTCATCAACCCATTGCCCCCAGCCTTCTCAAGACGGTTTTTAGTCCTTTGAGTATGGTCCTATTGGTAACTTCGCTTTGCCCATTAGTTTGAGGATGTGCTACACCGTATAAAGAAATTGAATGTGAAGATCTTTGCAAAAGGACGAAAGACTTTTCCAAGAATTGAGTTCCATTGTCGGTGATGATCTTTGCGAAGACCGAATCGACATATTATATTTTTCCACAAATTGTTTGGTATTTGCCTCTGTGATTTTAAAGTGGTTCGGCCTCTACCCATTTTGTGAAGTAGTCGACGCTAGAATGATAAATTTTCGCGTCATGCTATTGGAAAAGGTCCCATGATATCAATCCCACCGAAAAGGGCCATGGGCTTTGAATGGATGAGAGTTCCGCATGCATGTGAGGGAGGTTAGAATGCAATTGACAACCGCATTTCTTTGTGAATTCCAAGGTGCCATTGTAAATAATAAAACCCTTGCCTCATGATTTTAAGGGCCAATGCTCTTCCTCCAAGGTGTTCCCCACATATTCTGAGTGAACCTCTTTAACGTAATCGCCTTCAAGGTGGAAGGCATTTGAGATATGGACCGAGAAAGCGCTTGTATAGTTCACCTCAATAATAGCAAAGTTTGAAGCTTGTCTTCTGAGACAGTCATGAAGTTGGATCTTCGTGAAGGGTCCCTTCTTGTAGAAAAGATAGGATCGGGTTTATCCACCTAACGCTCCTTTTCCTCATCAATAGTTTGAATTATCCATGGCCCTTGGATACTAGGAAAATGTATTTCTTCAACATGCTTTCTCTTAAATAGATCTGGTGTAGAGGTAGCAAGCTTAGCAAGAGCCACCAGTATTCTTCTCTCGTAGTATGGATGATTTGATGTGTCTTGAAATGAGTAAGAAGAGATTTTACCAAGTGGAGATATTGCACCTTGAGGATTATGAGTATTAAAATCTCCTCCAACTTGGGAGGCGACAAGGGAGTCGTGTGAATTACTAAGTTTTGCAATGATGAGTCTCAACCTCATGATGAGAGCCTCATATTCGCCCATGTTATTAGTTGCGGAATTTTAAGCAAGTCCATACTCTAGGGTATTTTCTTTGGGGAAACAAGTAGATTCCCGCACACCGATTTCCCTGAAGCTCCATCAACGAGAGTCCATCGAGGAGATGAAAGACACGTGAAAGCTCTTCTAGAGTTGGTTGGTGCATTCCACTATAAAGTCGCAAGTATTTGAGACTTTATGGCGAGGTAGAAAATTTATATCAAATTCTCCCACTGCACCATTTGATCAATCTTCCGTGATGCTTCGGTTTCGTAAGATGGCCCTTAATGGTAAATCGTAAACGCGATGGTGTGAGCTTGAAAGTATGGACGCAATTTTCGCTAGAAAATTAACGAGCCACTTTATCTCAAATGGATAACGACTTTCTATATCGAGAGAATTTTACCGTAATAAATTGGTTGTTGTGCCCCATCTTCTTCTCGCACTAAACCGAAGCTTATTGGGAAGAAACCGCAAGATATAAGTATAACGCTTCTCCTTGAATAGGTTTGGATAGCGGAGATGCTAGATATTCTTTTAGTTGCTCAAAAGCATACCGACATTCATCGTCCATTGAAAATTATTATTTTTAGCTCCTTCAATATTTTAAAGAATGGCAAGTATTTGTCCCAACGGGCTAGAAACGGATAATGCGAATTCGACCATTCAAACGTTGAACGCCTTTTGATATTCTTCTGAGGAATCATATCTTGGAGAGCTTTGATTTTTTGTGGTTAGCCTCTATCCCACGGTGAGTTACCATAAATCCAAGAAATTTTCCGACGTAACCCCAAAAGCACACTTGGTTGGGTTAAGTCGATGTTATAGCCAAGAGGTCAAAGCATGCTTCTAAGTCCGAAATATGTTGTGACTTTTCTAAGCTTTTCACTAACATGTCATCCACATACACCTCATTGTGTGGCCTAGAAGTCTTTAAAACCTTATTCATGAGGCGTGATAGTAGCACCATTTTTAATAAAATGGCATGACTTGGTAACAATATAAACCTTTATATGTTTGAAACGCAGAGCCTCTTCTTCATCTATTGGGTTCATCTTTATTTGATTGTACCCGAATAAGCATCCAAAATCGAGCATTTGATGTCCGGATGGCCCACCAATTGATCGATTCGAGGAAGAGGAAAACTATCCTCGGTGCCTTATTAAGATCAAGATAATCAACACACACATCCTCCATGTTCCATTTGTTTTTTTAACCATGACAACATTTGCTAGCCATATGGGGTAATGCACTTCTCGTATGAATCCCGCTTCTATGAGCTTGTTAACTTCTTGTTCAATAGCGAAGACGAGGTGCAAAACTCCGCTTTTGGATGATTGGTTTGAACGTTGGATTAATTTTGAGGGAGTGATTACATTGGGGTCGACCCGGATATCTCGGACTCCAAGCAAATATGTCTTGATTCTGCGTAAGAAATTTATATACTTTTCCCTTTGTTCTTAGAGTAAAGATCCCACTTGCACTGCTTGGGTCATCGATAATGCTATTGAGAGTAAATCTTCTGTGGGAAGCTTTTGAGGTACTCTTTCATCTCGAAAGTTAAGATCTTCGCGTCAAGGTGATGGAAGGGCTTGAGCTTGTCCGAGATAACATGATTGAGCCTGCTTGATTTCCACAAACCACCCCAACTCCACCGGGGTAGGAAATTTTATCTTCGATGAGAATCAAGTGATAAGACCAAAATTGATTGGAGGCCTCTCAAGATTGCATTATATGCAAATTTCACCACTATGAATTGTATTAAATGAGTCACTTGTCGAGGGAATTCTCCGAGGGTAACAGGAAGAGTGATTGTCCCTTACGCATCGGGTGATTATCAAACCCATAGTGGTCCAGAATGGTTGGAGCTTTTGCAGCTAGCCCATGTTAAGAAAAGTTGAGTAAAATAAGACATCATGTAACTCCCATTATCGATCAAAATTCTTTTAACGTTATAACAAGGATCACCGATCCCCCGATGACAAGTGGATCTTGATGAGGGATATGGACTCCTTCTAAGTCCA
Organism: Cymbidium sinense; assembly: GCA_021442155.1. Taxonomy (NCBI): domain Eukaryota; kingdom Viridiplantae; phylum Streptophyta; class Magnoliopsida; order Asparagales; family Orchidaceae; genus Cymbidium; species Cymbidium sinense. The sequence goes on along the minus strand of CM038220.1, from coordinate 31,620,220 downwards.
GTCATTGAAAGTGATGGAATGATCAATACGAGACTTCTTCAACTCGTTCTTTGGAGGCACCAGAACTTGATTATGTAGTATCGATCCTCCCGATTGTTTCGATTTCTCCAATTATTTGATGATTATTTGGTTGTTTTTGTGATGTTTGTCCGGTTGCCCCCAAACGGAGGTGTGTTTGTTTGAGGTGGTTGATTTCTTCATAAAACAGTAGGTATCCTTGTTGAATGAGTCTCGATTTCTTCCTTGAGTTGTATACATGCTTGAAGTATGTCCACGGCCGATGAAAATGACAATATTGCTCATTTCTTTTCAATGGATGCGCCACTTGATATGTTCTTCATTGCGAATAGCCATCGAGGTTAACACGAGATGTGGGTATGTATGTCTTTTCGGTCGAGGTTCACGCTTGTTGATATGGGGTCGTGGAGGGAGATCATGACTACCTTGTTTCTTTTGATGGGCTCCACATTTCTGGGTGTTTTTTTGCTTTCCCGATATTGTTCAAATTGTTTCATGAGCATTAATAAGCTTCATCGCGAGATTCTACACGATGAACATAAGAACCGAACCCCATTAATGTATAGAAACGAGTCCTCCAAGGAAAACTCCTCTTAATAGTTCGCTACCCTGGGTATTTGGCGAGCTTCTAAAGAGAACCTCGAAGTATTCTTTGAGTGATTCTCAATAAAAGATGGGAGGAATCTTTAATGATTCTCCCATTTGCAATGAACCTCAAAGAACTCAAAGGTATGGATGGATGGATCCCCTGGAAGAGAATAGAACCAAGAAGCGCCCTTTGAGGGTAACAGAAAGACAAAAAAGCAAAAAGTCGAATGTGCATGATGGCCCTCCGAGTCTGGAAACCTAGCTTGAATGGGAGAATGGCTTCAGCTAAAGGTGAGGACTCCTCATAACCGGTGTGGTGAAGATGATTATCTTGAAGGTGAAATTCATCTTGTATTAAGCGTACACGAATGTCATGATGCGGGATTAATGAGATGATGTGAAGTTATCAAAACGACGGTGGATTAAACGGTTGCGACGCGATGGATGAGTGAACTAGCAAAGGTCGTCGAGATCAGGTCTCCATGCGAGGAACGAGAGATTAGCGTTGACCTCCCGCAATGACGATCGGGGAGAGTAGCGCCCTGCAAAAGTCGGATCATTTATTTTGAGACTCCATTCGGACATCGCCTCAACCGGGCGCCCTCGTGGATGGGTTTGAGAATGAGAGTTAAACGGAAGCTGTTTGCGAAGTGCCTATTGGCCATAACGCGGATGTTCACGAATTGAAGTTTATTCCACAGACGGCGCCAATGCGCGTCGGAAAAAATAAAGTTTTGCCTTATTGTGGATACCAAACACACAGTAATTAAAGAACAACATGACACTCGAATTTTAACGTGGAAAACCTCGAGGGGAAACCACCCTAGCCCAAGATTCCACTATGTATCCTTTCGAGTACAAAATCTTCCGACAAGATATTATTATTTGAGAAAGGACAGTAACACGATGTTTATAATAGTAATAGAGATGTCAGGTGGAAATGCCGTATAATTAACCATGGAATGGTGCATCTGGGATCTTCAAGCTTTAGAGCTTTCTCCTCCTCACTTCACTTTTCCTCTTCTTCCTCGATCGACTCTTCCTCTTCTTCCTTGCCTTCCTTAGCTTCTTCTTCACTTGGACTCTTCTTCCCTTGCTTCTTGTTCACTTGGCCTTCCCTCATGGGAATGTCTATTATTAGAGGAGGGTATTCTAGTAAACTCATGCAAGGACACTTCTCGACGGACGCCATATGATTTTCGATCATTTGATGTATTTTGAGCATTTGGATGCCCAAATGAAGTTATGAGATCTTAGGCTCATTCGAGACGCTTCGATTTGACTATAAACACTCCATTTGAGAGCTTTTTTGGGATTTAATTGATGTCCCAAGATTCTAATGATATTTTAAGTGCTTGATCTCGATTTGTGATTCAAAATCATATCCAACATCAAGATTTGTGCTTTACGGTTTTGCATATCAATATTAAAGCCAATTACATAGTTCTAAGATTTTATAAGCCAATGCTATAACTTAAAGTAACAAAAATACATGATATAAAACAACACAATATATGATATAATTGAAAGTAGCAAAGGTTTAAATAAAACAAATACAATAATCTAACAAACATCTTGATAAATAAAAATAAGAACTTTTAACATTAAAAGTCAGGCCAAAACACTTTAGTTCTACAATGATAAGTTTTATAAAGCACTACATTGCATGCAATATCAATACGACAAGTAATTCCTTTCAAGTGCTACATATGAAAATACTTTTTATCTTCCCTTTGCATTTCCAACCTATTTTCTTTTTCAAAATTAGGTATAAAATTAATTAATGAGAAAAACATCCTTTCCTTTTTATTATAAATAATAAGCTACGAAATAAATTGGAGAAATTTGCATGGATTACAAGAAAATCCAAAACACTTTAGCTTCATTAAAGAGGTCACAAGCATTCAATATGTTATACTAATTGAAATGGCATTTTACATATAAATCAAAACACACTTCATCAAAATAATATCATTTAATAAAGATTTGTCATTTAATTCATCAAAATCAAATCTTAAATTTTAGATTTGCAATTAAGCATGAATTATTTGATAATTCGCTTTAAAGTCAATAACATGATCATTTAACATAGTTGATCAATTTTATTATGCAAACATATGATAACAAATGCTTAAATAATCATTAGATTTTATAACATCTATATTCGATTAATTTTATTAATGAGAAAAGTCGTTCATATCTAGGTCGTTTCACCATTTTATGACATCCCATTTTGATCAATTTTCGTATCACCAAGTTTATTAAGTTATCTTAATTTATGACATATAACAACTTAGCAATACTCTAACATAAAATAAAAAATTTATCACAAAAGAGTAAGAAATTTTACAAATTGAAGAAGTCTAAAAAATCAAGAATGAATAGTTGATTATTTAGCACAAAAGTGAAAATAAAAGAGAATTAATGAATTTTAATACTTTAATTTGTTCTATAAAATTGTTAAACTATATTTTAGCGTATAAAAAAGTAAATAATCAGATTTTAATATTTTAATAAAGTAAATATTTGTATTAATACCTTAAATTAAAAAATAAATATTATCAAATAAAATATAGATAAATTATAAAAAATTTTTTCTTGACTAAAAAATAAAAATCAAAAAAAATTTATTTCAAATATTTAATTATTAGTAATTTAAAATTTTCTAAAATATTAAAATAAAATCAAATACAATAAAATTTATTTCTAATATTTAATTATTAGTAATTAATTTATTTTCTAAGATATTAATTATTTGAATATTATTATTTTATAAAATAATGAAAATTTAATATATATATATATATATATATATATATATATATATATATATATGTATATATATATATATATGTATATATATATATATATGTATATATATATATATATATATATATATATATATATATATATTTATAATATATATATATGGTGCTCAAAATAAATCAAAGTCCCAATCTTAATATCAATGATTTCGAAGACCATCGAGATTAAGCACTTAAATATCCTTGAATCTTTGGAATTACATCCCAAAATAGCTCTTAAATATAGAGTGTTTATAAATCGAAATCGGCTCGAAGAGCGGATCTAACGAGCCTAAGATCTCATAATTCGACTTCATTTGGGCATCCAAATGCTCAAAATACATCAAATGATCAAGGAACCATTCTAAGCCGTCCATCAAGAGGAGTATGACTTTGCATAAATTACAGAAACGCCCCTCCTCCCATCTATAAATAGAACTCTATCCCTCACATGAAAGGGGGAGAAGGGAAGAAGAAGAGGAGCTGAAACAAGTGAAGAAGAGGAGCCACCGCTCAACGGTCGTCAACCACCACCGCCGGCCACCGCCGTCGCTGATCCTTGCCGCCGTCAATCTGTCCAAGCAAGGAAGAAGAGGAAGAATCCAAACAAGGAAGAAGAGGAAGAATCCAAACAAGGAAGAAGAGGAAAAGCCTAAGCAAGGAGGAAGAAGAAGCTCTGAAGATCCTCCAAGCAATGTCACACACCTGTCATCAACCACCATCATCGCTAATTGTCCCTGCATCTCCACCTATTACCAAGAACTATTACAACCCGATCATTGTTACAGCTTGTTGGTCCTCTCTCATATGCAATTAATCAGAATCGTGAAGACTTTGTACTCAAACAAATACATAAGTTTTTATCTAGCCCCGTGGTTTTTCCCCTCTTTTTGAGGTTTTCCACGTTAAAAATTCTGGAGTGTCTCTTGTTCGCTCATTAATTACCTGTGTGTGTGCTGGACTAATCGACAAGGCTAAGGCGTAAACTTTCACTCTACCGTGACTGGTTTTCTAAAGACGCAATGTTTGCCGCCTGTGGAAGTAAAACCCTTCAACCTCAATTCCGCGGAACATCCACGTTATGGCCAATAGCACAACACTCCATAATGGAACCTCCCGCCCAACTCCGCCATTCTCAAAACCCATCCCTGAACCAAGGACGCCAAGTTGAGGGCGGAACGGAATCTCTTTGGAAGATCGTGTCCGTCGAATGGAGGAGTCTCAAAATAAAATGATCCAGCTTTTGCAAGGATTACAACAGCCGCTACTACGACAAACATATCTCCCCCAAGATCGGTCGTTGCCCATCCTCCCGACACTGGAGTTCCTCCGCATGGAGACCGTAACGCTGATCTCATTGACACTGCTAGTTCCACTCATCCATCGCGTACCAACAACGCTATTAATCCACGATCGTTGTTGATAGCTTCACACATGCTCATCTTAATCCCGACATCATGACATTGGTACGACGCTTAATACAAGATGAATTTCACCTTCAAGACAGAAATCATCTTCACCCACACCGCAGTTATGAGGAGTCCTCACCTTTAGTTGAAGCAATTCTTCAACATCCAATTCCCGTAGGTTTCAAGCTTCCGAGCATTGATTCCTATGATGGGGCAATCACCCACACGAACACATCGACCATTACAGACTATCATGCATATCCAACGAAGCTCTCAACATGCTTTGTCCTCTTACCCTCAAAGGGCAAGCTCGACTTGGTTCTACTCTCTTCCAAGGGGATCCATCCATACCTTTAACGAACTCGCATTCTTTCAGTGGAAGCATTGAACGGAGAATCATTAAAGATTCCTCCCATCTTTCCGATTCACGTAACGAGGGTGAATCACTTAAAGAATACTTCCTGAGGTTCTCCTTAGAAGCTCGCCAAATACCCGGAGTAAACTCAACTATTAAGAGGAGTTTTTTGGAGGCTCCGCCCGTGGGCCTTTTACTCATCACTCATGACACGGTCGGTCATATGCGACTTAGTTCATCGTGTGGAAGCACAAATCTTCACGAGGCTATTAATGCACATCGCAAACAATTTGGATAACTGCAGAGAGACATAAAAGCACCCCAAGGAACACGTAATCGGTCCCCATCAAAAGAAGAAATCAAAAGGCCCATTCAACAAAGATATCCACGCCAATTGGAAAAGAATCAATCGACTCATATAACATACCCCCCAACCGGGGCAACTCTTAATCTCAAAAGATGAGCAAGTCACAACACCAACAAAAAAGGCAAAAGATCAATGGTCAACTCGCTACAAGCTCATGTAAATATTCGACCTCTTCCATAGGTTAACGCCATCGAGTAAAACTCGACAAACAACCCAGGATAGTCAAACGCCCCTGGGATCTCGCGATTCCATACGCAGCACGTCATCGAAAGCTCGACAAACAACCCAGAAAGGTCAAAAAAAAAAAACAAAAAAACAAAAAAAAACCAAAAAAAACAAAAAACAAAAAAACAACAAAAACAACAAAACTTTACCCATCAGATTAATGCCGATAACACTCGACAAACAACCTCTGATATCAAAATCCTCATCGTCGCCGCCACTAATCGACTACCGTCATTACGCTGGCCGACATCGTGACTCGGCATCACCATTGCCGGTTATCCGCGCTGATCGACGTTGGCTCACTAATCCACCGCTGCCGCTAGGCCCAACCATTATTGCGCATTATCCGCGCATACCGCCGGCTGACTCATCGCGCACTTCGCCGGTTATCACATTGTTGGCCGGTTATCCATGATTGCGCGCATCGCTGACATCGCTGGCTGCGACTTCGGCTAACTATTATCGCTGCCATTTTCCGCTACGTTGCGCCGCCAACCATCGCCGGAATCTTTCGCCGGACCGCTTATCGTCATGGCCATCCGCCGACTAATCGACGCCGCCGCCATACCGCCGACCTTAACGGATTGACTCTTCCATACGGGTTAACGCCATCGAGTAAAACTCGACTAACAACCCGATAGTCAAAACGCCCCAGGGACTTCCCACCTCTTCCATACGCAACGCCATCGGTAAAACTCGACTAACAACCCAGATAGTCAAACGCCCCTTGGTGGACTTCCCACCTCTTCCAGGTTAACGCCATCGGTAAAACTTCGACTAACAACCCGTGAAAGGTCAAAAGGTCCAGTGGACTTCCGCTCTCTTCCATACGGGTTAATCATCGAGCAAAATTCACAACAACTAGAAAGGTCAAGGTCCTTGGTGGACTTCCCACGGCCCATGCTGCCGAATAATATTCACCAATAACCTAGGTCAAAACTTTGTACCACTCACGTGTTAATGTCATCGGATAACACTCGACAAATAACCTCGGATGGGTCAAAATCCTCGATTAATTATATCCATAACGCAAGTTAACAAATTATCACAAGCTGAACTCCGCGCAATCTTCGCCGCCACCACTATCGTGCCGAATCTTCACCACGCATCACCACCGCCACCGCCGCCGGTTTCCATCCACCATAGTTGCACTAACTACGCCGCCATCGCCGCTCGCGCTCAATCGGCCGCCACCGCTTCCGACTATCGCCGGCAATCGCCGGCACATCACCATTTCGCCGGTCACCACCATCGTTGCCGGTAATCCTCGCGACCACCTTGAGTCACCATCGCCGACCAATGTCGCAACCCCGCTCCTCCTCAAACCCGGACGGTCCGACGAGGCTGCGAACCGGACGAGTCGGTAACGGAACCACGACGCATCGCTCACCGCTTCTAACCCGTGACGGTCCGACGGGGCGAACCGGACGAGGAAACCGGAACTACGAGCATGGGCCTTTGATCGCCTCCAATCCCTCGGCCGATTAGGTTTACACCCCTTCGGGAGAAACTTTGTCAGGAACGCCCTTGACGCTTCCAACCCCGGTCCGACTAGGTTACACCTTCGGGAAAACGGAGCCTTGCCGATGACTACGGTCTTGATCGCTTCCAATCCGGCCGGTCCACTAGGTTAGTTTACACCTTCGGGAGAAATCGGAGCCTGATGACTACGTCTTGATCGCCCAATCCCGGCCGGTCCGACTAGGTTATTTACACCTTCGGGAGAACTGGAGCCTTGCAGATGAACGGGTCTTGATCGCCTCAATCGGCCGGTCCGACAGGTTTACACTTTGGAGAACTGGAGCCTTGATGAACGGTCTTGATCGCTTCCAACCCCGGCCGGTCCGACTAGGTTTTACACCCTTCGGGAGAAACTGAGCCTTGCGATGACGGTCTTGATCGCTTCCAATCCGGTCCGGTTAGTTTACACTTTCGGGAGAAACGAGCTTGGTATGACTGGTCTTGATCGCCCAATCCGCCACTGGTTAGTTTACACCCCTTCGGGAGAAACGAGCCTTGTCATGAATCTGGTCTTTCAACCTTCCGGTCCGGTTAGTTTTACACCCCTTCGTGGAGAACCTGAGCTCTCAGATGACCGTAGGTCTTGATCGCCTCGACGCCACCAAAGGACTTTCACTCAAGAAGAAAGGGAGAGGGAAAGGTATGCCTTTCTCCTCACCTTGGGGTATTTATAGCCCCTCACAAGGGTAAAAGGGTAAAACCCTCAAAACGCATTAAATTCCTTAAATTCCCCATTCAAGCATGCTACGCGGCACAGGCCGTGACAGCTACATGTTGAGCGCGACGCTACATGCAAGGTGACGGGCGCTGCTGGAAGGCATCAAGGCGCATGATCCGCTGCCCATCCGCTATGCTGACAACTGTCAGGCGCCGAATTAACCGTCCGACTCAGCACGACCGGGCCATTGCTGCCGCCAGGACAACCCGGCTCATCGCCACACGAACGTTGCCGACCAGAACGACTGCCGACGCGTCGGCTGACCGTGACAGCGTTCACTGGCAGAAGCGGCCATGATTGACGACTCCGCCGGCCAAGGCTGCTCGACCCGCGGCATCGACCGATGACGGCCCGCCCATCGGTAGTTGACCTCAACGCTGCCCTACTCGCCAGACGCTGCACAAGGCGCCGGTTTCGCCGAGAAGCGCCACCTGCTAACAAAAAAAACTTTGTGAGCATCCAAATAAATTCATAACCTCGAATCTCATGCCAAAGACCGTAGATTTGCATAATAATCTTGGATGAATATTTGAAATATATTGTCATTGGCGATGATATATTTTGGATGATTAAGACAATCTCATCCAAAATAGGCAACCGATATGGTGCTCAAAATAGCTAATCAAAGTCAATCTTAATATCAATCGATTTCAGCCGACCGAGATTAAGCACTTGAAATATCTCGAATCTTTGGGATATCAATTACATCCCAAAATAGCTCTTAAATATAGAGTGTTTATAGTCAAATCGAGCCTCGACGGATCTAACGAGCCTAAGATCTCATAATTGACTTCATTTGGGCATCCAAATGCTCAAAATACATCAAATGATCAAGGAACCATTCTAAGCCGTCCGATCAAGAGACGACTTTGCATAAATTACAGAACGCCTCCTCCCATCTATAAATAACTCATCCCTCAGGAGAAGGAAAAGAAGAGGAGTCAAAACAAATGAAGAGGAGCCAGCCAATCGTTCAACCACCAGGCCACAGCCGATCCTGCCAAGTCCAAAGAAGAATCCAAACAAGAAGAGGAAGAATCCAAACAAGGAAGAAGAGGAAAAAAGTGAGGAGGAAGAAGCTCAAGATCCTCCAAGCAATGTCACACCGCCGACCGGCCATCAACCACCATCATCGCTAAGTTTCGTGATCTCCACCTATTAGAACTATTACAACCGATCATTGTTACACATTGTTGGTCCTCTCATATGCAATTCGTAATCAGTAATCGGGAAGACTTTGTACTCAAACAAATACATAAGTTTTTTATCGCTAGCCGTGGTTTTTCCCCTTTTGAGGTTTTCCAGCTAAAATTCTAGTGTCTCTTTCTCATTAATTACTGTCCGGACTAATCGACAGCTAAGAAACTTTCACTCTACCACACTGGTTTCAAAGACGCAAATAATATATATATATATATATATATATATATATATATATATATATATATATATATATATATATATATATAATTTTATTACTATATTAAATATTAATTAATTAATAAGATTTTTATTAAATAAATTATTCATCAAGATTTAATATTTATTTATTAAATAATTTTTCTTTAATAAATAATTTATACTTTAATTATTTTTATTAAATAAAGAAAAATTTAATAATTATTTTATTTTTTTATTTATCGTGAATTATTTATCATCAATTTAAATAAATTAAAAAATAAATTAAAAAATAAAAAATTTTTCCCAGCCTCCGCTCCGCCCTCCCAAAACAAAAAAAATTAAAAAAGAAAAATAAAATTGCAGCCTCTCCGCCCTCACAAAAGAAAAAAAAATTTCGGCGTAGCGAAAATTTTCCTGCGCGCTAGCCCATAAACGAAATACGTAATGAGCGTATTTCGTTTACAAAAACAAAAAAGGAATCTAATACTCCCAAATTTTACTAATTAGATTAGCTGCAAAACACGAAAAGCAAAGCGATGATTTACATTTTTAGAAGCTTCTGAACCAAACAAACTGTAGTCGATTCCTTGTGGAAGAGTGAAGTTTACAAATTAATTTAACAATACTCTATCTTAGAATGCAAAATCTAACAGAAGAAGGAAAAAAAATACCTAAAAGGTAGAAGTCGGTGGTTGCAGGTTGGTGTTGTGAGACACGAACTTCGAATGATCAGCACTATCAGGGAATTAGATCAGGTGAGGAAGCATTCATTCGCAAGTTAATATTAAGCGGGCCAATAATAGTGGTTTAAACTACTGTTTCTCCGGGCGATTTAAACCGTTATTTATGACCATCAATATAACCGTTGCGGTAGCCTAGGATACAAAGCAGTTTTAATTTTGCTGCTACATAATCCTGTCTTTTAAACTGCAATTTTAGTAGTGAGAAAATTCCCACATAAATGATAGGCCTAAGATTAATCAATTAGCCTTTATAAATGGAATTTATTAATAATTTGAACTTACTGAACATCCTCGATTATTAATTTGATCAGACGAATCTTGAATTTTGAAGCCGATCATCTAATCATTTCAGAGTTTAAATAAACTCAAGTCGAAGACGAACATAAGAACATCAACATCCGATCCGAATTCGACCGACTATCGTTTATCGAAAATGGATCGATCGATCCAAATACCAAAAGCATATTTATAGGATCGGCTCGAAGACAATCCAACGAATCCAAGATCACCCAATTCGGCATCATTAAGGCACGATCATCAAAATAGATATTCGACGAGGGGATCTCGCCGTCGATGGGAGTGGTTGGAGTTTTCACAATTACAAGGCTGCCACTCAAAATCTATAAATAGAGCTTCATTTCACCTTAGAGAGGACAAATCGATTTGAAGAGAGCTCGAAAACCACCTCGAGCCGACGATCTATCACTACCAGCCGCCACCACCGAGTCAAGATCGAGTCGCCTAGAGATCGCTTGAGGACTAAAAGACCAAGCTCTTTCTCTCAAGATCAAGAGGTTGCTCCTGTAAGATCGTCGCTTTTGGGAAACTCCCTTGAGTTGAGATATTATATTTTTCTACACTAATATTATTTCCGCTTCCAGAACACCTTCTTCTCAACTAACGAGAAGCAAGGACTAGATTGAACACATAGTGAAAGTTCTCTGAGGCAAGGCCCCGTGGTTTTTTCCCTTAACGGGTTTTCCACGTATAACCCCTGTGTTCATATCGCCATGTTGGATAATTTTGACGAAGATCTCGATCTACTAATAAAATTCTCTAGCACGCAACACTTCTACTTATGTAATAAATATGAATATTTTTATTTATAATATTTTATGTTGATATTAATTTAATACCAATACAAAAAAATTAAAATCATTTATTTATTAAAATCATAAGTTGCATCCACAAAAAAATTATTTTTAGAGAAAAATATTTTACGATAAACAAATTTATTTTAAAGCTAATGATTTAAACTAGTGGCTCATGAAATCATGAGTTAAAAGTAACTTTTTTATAATTATATCAATCAACCTTATTAATTATTTGTTAAAACCTCATCAATTTTGTTAATGCAAATGTTGATATGGGATGATCGATTTTCAAAGTAGTGACCTACATGATTTTATTCTATGGTTGAGGATTCTTGCCCATCTTTGATGAAGGTTTTGTGTAGTTTGTGCAAATATCTATGGATTAAACTAATAAACAAATGTAGTTTCTCCCATTGGAAGTTCTAATAGTTGGCTTACGTGAAAATTTCTCTTAAAGTTGAGGGTCATCATGTAATTATTAGACTGATTTTCACTCATAAAAATTCCTTGCATAAGTTGGGCAATAAAATATTTTTGGTGCACCTTCTTGTCTCACATCATTAAGATTAAATGAAATTAATTATCTAATCATATATATTATGAGAGACTCCATTACTGAGAATTTTACAACTAATATTTTCTTTTCATGGTCACTTTTTTTAAAAATGTTACTAGTACTTGAATATTTTTATACGAATAATTTCAAAATGACTCTCTGTTGATCCAAGAAATTGATTGCTTTTTGCAAATGATTACTTTCTTTATGGTGAACTTCACAATGATTTGTGATATAATAAACATAGATGATGTCCTTTTTTATTTAGAAGTGAAAAGCGATTTAAGCAAGGGTTCCCACATTATGGACAGATGCGGGCAAAGAAGTTAGTCCATAAAACTAGAATTATATTAGGATCTTGAAATATAGATACTCTTACAGGTAAATTAATGAAATTAGTACATATTATGGTCCATAGAAAGATAAATATTTTATGTGTTCAAGAAACTAAATGGGTTGGGGAGAAAGCCAAGGAGATTGATAGATTAGGTTTTAAACTTTGGTATTCAGGTAAAAGTCGAACTACAAATGGTGTAGGTATGATTATAGATAAAAGTTTGAAAGATAATATTATAAATATTAATAGATATGGAGATAGAATTATAGCTTTACAGATTATTGTTAATATAAAGATTATCAATGTTGTAATTGTTTATGCTCCTCAAGTAAGTTTGGATGTAAGCTCAAACGAAAATTTTTGGAATGAATTAGAGAGATTAATATAAAAGATACCTCTTGAAGAAAAAATATTTATTGGAGGAGATTTAAATGGACATATTGATAGAGTGGTAGAAGATTTTAAAAGTATTCATGGTGGTTATGAATTTGGAGTGACTAATGAAGAAGGTAGGACTATATTAGATTTTGCCTTAGATTATGATTTTGTAATTGCTAATATTTTATTTAAGAAAAGAGATGGGCATATTATTACTTATAAAAATGGATCTAGTAAAAGACAGATTGATTATTTTCTGACAAGAAAAATAGATCATTTAGATTGTAAAGATTGTAAGGTCATTCCAAGTGAAAGTTTAAGTACCCAACATCGATTGTTAGTTTTAGATTTTAAGATGAAAGATTGTAAGAGAAAAAATAAATCAAATTATTGCCTAGGATTAGATGGAGACACTTAAAGAACACAAATAAAAATATTTTTTAGAGCAAGCTATAATAAATTAATATTTGAGATGTTCATAAGAAAGTTAATGTTATGTGAAAAAAATAACAAGCGAAATTAAGCAAGTTGCTAAAAATGTGCTTAGAGAATCAAAAGGAAAAAACTTCTTTTAATAAAAATAGTTGGTGGTGGAGTGAGAGTGTGTAAAAAAAAGATAAGAAATAAGAAGCATTATTATAAAACTTGGTTTATATGTAAAAATTCGGAGAATTGGGAAAGATATAAAGTGGCCTGTAGAGATTCTAAAAAAGCAATATATGATGCAAAAAATTTAGCTTTTAGTGATTTATACAATAGATTAGATACCAAATAAGCTGAAAGATGTATGTATAAGTCAGCTAACCAAAGAGATAGGAGAAGTAAAGACCTAGTTCAAGTGAGGTGTATTAAGGATGAAAATCATAAAGTATTTTTCTTAGAAAATGATATTGAAAATAGGTGGATGAGGTATTTTGATAAACATTTCAATGAAGGATCTGAAAGTACAATTGATTTTAGCCACTTTAATACCTAAACACAAATAGAGAATTTTATTTTTATCTCATTAGTAAGTCTGAAGTTAGAGAAGCTTTAAAGAAAATGAAATATAGAAAAATAGTAGGACCTGATGATATTCCAATAGAAGTGTGGAAATGTTTAGGAGATCAAGGAATTTATTGGCTTACAAATCTTTTTTATGTTATTTTAAAGACTAAAAAGATACAAGATGAGTGGAGAAAGAGTTTGTTGGTTCCTATATTTAAGAATGAAGGTGATGCACAATAGTGTGCAAATTATAGAGGAATTAAGTTAATGTGTCATACATTAAAATTATGGGAGAGAGTAATTGAGCATAGGTTACGATGTGATACAAAAGTTTCTCACAATCAGTTTGGTTTCATACTAGGTAGATCTACTATGGTTGATATACATTTGTTAAGAGCTTTGATGGATAAGTATAGAGAAAGTAAGGAGGATTTACATATGATATTTATTGATTTAGAGAAAGCTTATGATATAGTTTCAAGATATGTTCTTTGGAGAGTTCTAGAACAGAAAAGAGTTAATATTGGTTATATTCAAGTAATTAAGGATATGTATACTAGAGTCACTTTGTGTCCAAACACAAGGAGGATTGACAAAATATTTTCCTATTTCAGGTTGGATTACATCAAGGATCAACTTTAAGCCCTTATCTTTTTTGCTTTAGTTATGGATGTTCTTACTAGGCATTTACAGGAAGATGTACCTTGGTGTATGCTTTTTGCTGATGACATTCTTCTTGTTGACAAGACTAGAGAGGGAGTCCAAAAGAAACTTGAATTATGGAGGTCAACTTTAGAGTCTAAAAGTTTTCATTTAAGTAGATCTAAAACTGAATATATGGAGGGTAATTTTAGTTGGAGAAGTTATAGTAGTAGTGTTGTGACATTAGGTGAACAAATCATTAATAAGAGTGAGCGATTCAGATATTTAGGCTCTATTGTTTAAAATGATGGTGAAATAGATGGAGATGTTATTAGTAGAATTCAAGTTGGATGGTTGAAGTGGAGGAATGCATCTAGCCTATTGTGTGATAGAAAAGTTCCACTTAAACTTAAGAGAAAATTTTATAAGATTGTAGTAAGACCTGCAATAACTTATGGTGCAAAATGTTGGCCAATAAGCATAAGACTAAGTTAAGTGTTACAGAGATGAGGATGCTCAGGTGAATGAGTGTCTTTACTCTTAGAGATAAAATGTGAAATGAGTATGTTCGGAAAAAAGTTGGAGTAACTCTAGTGGTAAATAAGATTAGAGAGAGTCACCTTAGATGGTTTGGCCACATAAAACGTCGGCTGTCCGATGACCCGATTAGGAGAGTAGATGCATTAGATTTGACTTATGTTAAGAAAGTTAGAGATAGACCTAAAAAGATTTGGTTAGGATGTATAAAAAATGATCAAGTATAGTCAAATTAAATGAGAATTTGACACATAATAGGACATAATGGATACGAAGGATTTATGTAGCTGACTCTACTTAGTGGGATAAAAGCTTGCTGTTATTGTTGTAGAAGTGAAAAGCGATAAATTATAAAATATATGAATTTAATTTATATATTAAAAATATAATTTATAGGCCAATTTTTATAAAAATAGTAGAATAAAATTAATAATTATTTTATAAATATTTTAAATTTTTTTTATATTTCGTTATCTTACTTATATTCTCACTTTTGTTTTGTTACTTTAACTTAAACTCTATCTTATTAATGTTTTATCACTTTTAACAATAAAATTATTTTATTTGAATAAAATAAAAAATTTATTACGTGTAAAATTTATTCTTAATTTTATACCCTAATTCCAAAACTGGAGTTCCCCGACTACTGCATTGATGCATGATCGTCGTTGCCCAAACCAAGCCTCACTCGCCGTCGCGACCTTTCCTCACTTGTCGTCACCGTCCGTAACCTCTCTTCGCTCTCTGCGAAAAATGTTTCACCGCCGGTTAGCCGGGGCCGGTAAGCACTACCGCTGTTGCCGCTTCCACTCGAAATCAATGACATCTCTATGGTTAGCTGAGATCTCACAGCAATGCAAACCCTAGATTTATTCTCGTTCCTTTTCTATTTCGTCGCTTTTTTCAAATCTAAGAAGAAAAACTTTCTCTTGGCTGCTTTTAATTTTTGCCACTTTTATATCTTTGATCTCGTGTTATTATTCAGATATGTTGTTGTGAGAAAATAAGATGAATTTGTGAGAATATTAGACAGAATTATTGTTTTTTTTTTTCATTTTCTTGTTGAATTCGATATGGCTCGAAATCCAAATCCTTTCCGAACAATTTGAGCTACTTAACACTCCATAAAACAGATCAAAAAACACAGAACAGAGAAGTGGTGGAAAAGAGAAAGAGTAACGAGGAGAGAAAACAAGGAAATTAGCAACCTCCTTTTACTGCAATTTTACCTTTTTAGAATAATCTACTAGTTTAGAATCGCGACTACTGTACTATTGTTTGGCCTGCAATGAACTGTGTCGCCAATGCACTCAGTGTAACTTGGGATCCTTCTAGAAAGGCTTTAGAAGGGAAATAGAAAAAAAAAAAAAACTAGATGAACCTTGGCCATGTTTAACTACTAAAGTTCCGTGATAAGGTTTAGCTTTACTAGAACCAAATCTCTCACTATCAACTATTTGTATTTCTTATTTTTATTTAGGGAGATTTACATACATACCACACAATTCTTATGTATTTACATATCTAACACCTAAAGTTAGATATTTACTTATCTAACACTTTTCTATGGTTGAAAAGGTGCATTTCACTTTTAAAAAGTGAAGAAAGTGATATTTTTGATGTGATATTGAAGATTAAGGTGTTATATATGTAAAAATTGAAGTTTTGGTGTTTGATATATAAATACATAAGAATTGTATGATATGTATATAAATCCTCCTAATTTTATTGTTGTTTATTATGAAATAGATTTCACACTTACTAACTATTTTCATTTATATTGTATATTGTTGTGTTTATATTCCAAATATATCTGGCATAATGAAGATCTAAGATATACAACTTGGTTTCGCAATCCTCTTATTTTTATTTTGTTATTGCTTGTTATTGTTCGTATAATTTCATTACTTATAATTCAGAGTTATTCATGTAAGAAATCATCAAAATCAAAATCAAAATCAACATTAAATATAGAAGAGACGAACATTGAAGAACATAATTTAAAACAACATTGTGTAGAGATTGATTCTTTGCAAGGCATAGGAATAGTTTTCCATCAAATCCTAGATTACATATTTCAATATCTAAGTACGACCTAAATATTTAAGATCAAAATCCACGAGTGTACTTACAAAGAGGTCTATGCCAACCATGTAAGCATAATTTTCTAAAAGTAAATTTGAGAGTAAAGATAGATAACAATCCTAGTTGATTTGACAAATATTCTTTCTCAAGATAAAGCATACTACTTATGTTGTTATCTTTTCAAAATAGAAGATCGAGTAAAGGAGGATGATGAAGTGTTTGGCATAAAGGAATTTTCAAATTGAAAAAATCATATAGATTTGAACTTCATATTAGTGGTCTCAATAATGCTCATAATAATGCACATCGTAATTGTGAAGACTTAATGAAACATAGTCAATATATTAGTTTTGCCTTTCAGAAACAATCTGATCGAACTATAATTGAATACCGTATTCATCTAAACGCTTCACTTGATTGTGTGTGATTTTTGTTAAAGTAACAATTAGATTTTCGAGGGAATGACGAATCTGAGAAATCTAAAGTCAAAGAAACTTTCTTGAATTTCTACATTTTTTGGCTGAACATAATATTGATATAAATAATGTTGTGCCAAAGAATGCTCCTGATAATTTGAAATTGATAGCTCTAACATTCAGAAAGATATTGCTAAATCTGCTTCAACTGCAATAACAAAGTTCATTATTGATGAGATTGGAGATAGTTTTTTTTTTTTAATTTTAGTTGATGAATCCCAAGATATATCAATAAAAGAACAGATGGCTATTTTGTTGCACTTTTTGAATGAGTAAGGTTAGAGCATTGAACGTTTCTTTAGTTTTATTCATATATTCTTGACATATCAGCTAAATCTCTGAAAGCAACAATTGACCAATTTTTTTCAACTTATGGGTTAGGTATTTCAAGATTATGTGATCAAGGATATGATGGAGCTAGTAATATGAGATGAGAGTTTAATGAATTAGAGTCATAATTTCTTAATGAGAATAAATCAGCTTATCATATTCATTATTTCTCACATCAACTACAATTAGATTTGATATCTATTGCAAAAAATCATATTCAGATTACTTTATTGTTTAACATAGTTTCAAATATAATGAATTTTGTTGGTATTTCTTGCCGACGTTGTGATCAATTAAGAGAAAAACAATAAGAAAAGTCATTAAGAGCATTGGATATATAATAAATTTCCGGCTATGCTATTGTTTATTAATATATAATTATTATGTATTAATTATAAAATATTATATATTACTTTATATTGATATGTATATATATATTATATATTATTATATAATATATATATATATCAATATATAATAATATATAAGATTTTATAATTAATATATATAGTAAAACTATGTATAAATTTAACTGCAGTTAATACTATGCTATTAGATCATGAAGGTACAACTACATTTATATTTCGTGTTTAATAATTTCTCATAAAATAAAGAGCAAATTGGCCGTACGAAGAACCTAACGGTTGCATGACTCGGATCTTACGTCTCAAATCACAGGTAAATGACACACGTAATTCACGACAAATTCAAGATTTAAATCGTTTAAAACATAATCTGCCTTCTAGAAACAACCAGTCAACGCCTATCCAAAAATCATTAGGGTCAACGAACTTAAAAATAAATGCCACGTAGTCAAAACGTGAACAACAAACCAATGAACCTAGTTACCTACCACAAAGGTCCTCAATCCTTTTCAACTAACCTTCACCACGAAGAAATTCAATAACAAAACGTTTATAAAATAAAATAAAAATCAACTTGAATACATGTATCTCTTTAATATTCCGAAAAATAAAAAATTAAAATTCGGTTACCCACTTCCCTGTCATTTTTTTGAACTGTAACGGAGGATAAGAAAAAAAAAATATATTAACTTTTTTTTAAAATGAAAAATCCATTTTTTTTCAACTTTATCCAGAACGGGGTGGATCCATGCTGGATTCCGTCCACGGCGGGGGTGATGACTGCGGCCTGTTTCCGCCACCGCCTGGTGGCCAGAAAACACCCATCTGCTGTCCTTCTGACGTGGGCAAGTAAGATGAGGCCGTGGAAAATAGCGATGAAGACACCGAACTCGAACCTCTCATCAACGAATGAGAACCAAAAGACGATGGAGTATGTGCAGATGACGCCATGGATGAACTCGAATGCATTAACTGATCTAGTAACGCAGTGGGGGGCATCCCCTGGTATTCCCCTGTTCCTTGCAACAATCTTGAGTACTCCACGTAATCTCTAGTAATGTCCATTGCTTCAGATAGTTGAGCCGGCCAAGGCCCAAAATTTTTCGCCGGAAGAGCAGATTCCGGTAACCGGTCGGGCGGAGATACATTAATAGGTTGCTGGAGTTGTACTGCTTCAGGGAAGTTAAGTTTTGCTCTGTTACCTCGGAAACGGAGCGCCGCCTCGTCGTAGGCTCTGGCGGCGGCCTCGGCTGTATCGAAGGTGCCGAGCCAGACGCGGGCCGCCTTGTGTGGGTCTCGAATCTCCGCCGCCCATTTCCCCCATGGCCGTTGCCGAACTCCTCTGTATCTGCGGTGAACTTCTTTCTCGGCGTCTGAGGATGGCTTTGGTTCTTCTTGCAATGTCGCCGGAGTTGATAGCACAGCAGATTGTACAGTTATTGGATAGCTCTGCTGGGTACGCCTTGGTACTGCGTAATGGCAGGAAAGCGATAGTTATAGAAAGGGAAGGCGAGATTTTAGAAAAGAAATTATTATTTTTTTAAGTATAAAATAATCATCTTATCGTTATTGTATAATATTTTAAATAATTGAATATATATATATATATATTCTTTAATTATATATCACCTTATTATTAGAAGTTCTTTAGTAATAGTAATATTCAAGTCAAACAGCCTCAAAAAACTCTGTTAAGCCAGAATTTAAGAGCTAAGTGACTGTTACGTTTTACAAAATATTGAATTTTAAAGCATTCATCAATTATGAACAAAAAGGGATGCAGTAACTTGATAGAATTTAATCTAAATCAGGCATATTTCAAAATTGTTTTGAATTAATGTAACAAAATAGCCGTTTGATGTAACATAAGTGAATGTGGATGGCAATTGTAGATATTCGTTTAGAACCATCTTCGCGTAGATGTTACCAAAATTTAGATAAGCATACAAAACAGTTGAAATATCAGACAACTAAAGTCGCCGTCAGCAGAAGACAAGGCTTTTGAGTTTATCTGCACAACTTTCGGAAATAATTGTTTTTAAGAAAAGCTAATCGAGCTTGAAGCTGTAGAGGATGTTTCATATTGGATTCAAGAAAAATCAAAATAAGCAAATTTTGTAAAATTAATGATTGGCAAATCCTGAAAAAAGCTGGTGTTGCCATCGTCTTCCATTTTTCGACATTTACTTAGATAAAAATGAAAGGATTTACTACATTCTTAAACCCTACAAACACTTTTTCTTAAATCCTGCTATTGAATGAAATAAGAACTAAATATAGAGTTTTGAGCTGAATTCAGTCAAAACCAAAAGTTTTAAACCTTCAAGATCGAAAGAATTTGAACTAATCTATTCTAAATCATTGCAATAACTTCAATGAACTAAATATTATTTGATTTTAAGATAAAATTTATCATTTTTTGAATAGCCTATGAAAATGATGAAACAGAGTAGATAATATACACAAATTCATAAAAATCTCTCTTTTACCTGCAGAACTCGAAGAAGACTCGCCTGCGAAGAATCCTTTATAAGACTTCGGTAACTTGGGACTCACGAGCTCCTCCCTTTCTCTCTTGATTCCGCCACCGGCGCTGCCCGATGAGAGGAATGAGAGGAAAGACGACGACGGCTGTGGCAGCTGCGGAGCCGGCGCCCGCTCACTTCCGGCCACAACACGTGTCAAAGCCGATACCATGACAGATATTTCCCTGTCCCTATGAAATCCAGGTAGCAGCCCCTCGATCGGCGACTCCGGTGGCGGAGCAGTAACCGTTGTATCAGCCGTTTCGGCGATGGGTCCCTCTACTTCTTCTTCTTCCTCCTCTCCCGCAGAGAAGAACCTCTTGATATCATCTGACTCGCTCGGGTTCGCCACCTTGACAATGCACATGAAAGCTGGAGAGCCTTTTATTCACTTCAAACAAAGAAAATGCAAAATTAATAAAAAAAAAACTTCAACCCTTTGTATCCGAAGAGATAAATGTCTATAAATAGATGAAACCGGACAGCACCGCGCCGCCTTAGTTACTGAGGTTTTCAACTGTTTCGATTTTGTGTTTTAACGTTTTGAAAACCAACGACTGGTTCAAATTTTGAAGATTCGAATGGTATTTATCCGAATGTTGGAAATGGTAATATAATAAAATTTTAACTTATAAAGAAAATATTATATAGAATATGATTAATTTACATTTTAAAAAAATTGCATTTCATTTTCAAATTTATAATAAATTTATAACTTATTTTGACAGATATAATTTATTGAAATTTTTTTCATTTATTATTGAATTCGAGAATTGTTTTTTTAAAGAATAAGTTCAAATAAAACTTATATAAGTAAAAGGGGAAAATAATAAACATTTTTGACAATGATTAAGAATAGTCATTTTTTCAAAAAATTAAGCTTAAGGTAACTAATTGACACACTCAAATGCATCTCGAATTCTCGTCATCACGATGGGAGCAGAATCTTCCACTAACGAAATGAACAGGCTTGCACGAATATACTCATTAAAAAAGAGAATATTAAAATTTGATCAATGTAAATAAGAAATTATTATATTGTACTTTTTGAAAATAAATTTTAAATTTTATCATGATTGAAATTGATAAGGATACATACTCATGAAGTAACTGAATGAAACGGCTCGTGATGGGTATTTCCTGTCCTATACTTATATTTACACCTGCTGCGGTAAGTCAAAATTATTTTTTAGATAGGGTTTTTCGAAATATAATATTTTTTATTTTCTGGGTGGGAAAATAGAGGTCGGCGGTCGGCCAGGACGGCGGTTCACACGGATTTGACCGCCTAAAGAGAACCAAACTGGACCGCAAGAAGGATGAAAGAGAATTGCAGATGAAGAGGTCTTAGAATTGGATTTGATGAGTCGCAGTGTGACTCGTCCTTATTTTAATGATGGCAACGTAGCTCTTCAATTTCTTTATGGTCAAAATTATTCATAATATATTTTGAAAAATATTATTACAAAATAATTATTTGATCTTTTATATATTTATATAAATATCACATAAATATTATATATTTATATATCTAACAGTAAAATTTTAATATTTACATGCATTAACAATTAGAAAATATTTCATTCCTGTATGACATATAATCTTTCATTTTAATTATTATTTAATGCCTCCTAATGAAAAAAAAAATGATCTCAGATTAATATGAACTTATCATTATGGTTATTTATTATGCATTTTATAAGCGTTTATGACTTTATGAGTTTTGCAAGATCATTTCAATGGCATACATTATATTCAAGAGAGATAAATATAGCATAATTTTATTTTTGAATTAAAATAGTTTCAGTTCTATTTTGAGTAAAATTGATCAAAAATTCACCAAATAAATTCGAACTTCACTAAAAATTAAAATGTTTTTAGAAGTTTCACTAAAAACTCATGAATGGTTGTTAAGATTCTAATAAGTTTTTATCACTAATATTGGATTAAGTTGCATATCTATTATAAATTAAAATTCATTTAAATAATTCTTTTTATTTCATAATTTCAATATTATTTTATAACATTTATAATAAAAATAAAAATCAAACTAGAAACTAAATTTTGAAATAAAAAAGGATTGAAACTATGAAACAAAAGTATTTAAGATGAATAGAAATTGAAATCAAAATCAACACTTAGCAATCGGTCGACATTTTTCCCTCCACTATTGTCCTGATTCGAGTCGCATCGCGTGCGTAGAGCTGCAAACTAATCAAGCCGACCCTTGTATATGTCTGTTACATCTTGAGCTTGTCTAATATTATTGAGGTCGAGCACGAGTCAAGCTTTTTAGAATGGTATTCAAGCTTGAGCTTATTTACCGTTATCGAGCTCAAGCTTGATTCGAGTTTATTCGAGTTTCTTCATGAGCTTGGTTCAAATTGGATTATCAAGCTTGTTAATGAGCTGCTCAATTAATAAAATAAATGAGCTTTAGTCAAGCCTTAATCAAACTTGTTCGCGAGCAACTTGTTGATAAATTTATATGAGTTGTATCAATTAAAGCTTATTAAGCCTAAAAAATAATAATTTAAACAATAATATTCAAAACCAAGCCTTGATCAAACTCCTTAGCGAGCTTGTTCACGAGTTTTAAATGATAATATTAATGAACAAAATTGAACCGAATAACAAGTTGTTCAAGCTTATTCATTTAGCAATTGAGTATTTACAAAAACGTTCAAGCTTATTTGATTAATCAAGCGACAGCTCTAATCGAGCCATGAGTAGTTTAATGCTTCAAACCCATTTTGAATTTAGCGTAAAATTGATCCCAAATTCATCAATAGTTATAGAGAACATTAGAAAAATTTTGAATAAAATTCAAAATTGTGGCTTGAAATATATATGTTTTTAGAAATTTCACTAAAACTCACAAATGGTTGTTAGATTCTAGTAAGTTTTAAATATATATATTTTATTAAGTTGCATATCTATTATAAATTAAAACTCAATTAAACAATTCTTTTTATTTCAGAATTTTAATATTATTTTATAACATTTATAATAAAAAATAAAAATCAAACTAGAAGCTAAATTTCAAAATAAAGTGCAAGACACCTTAGCCTAGTAGTTGAGAGCTTTGATTTTCAACCAAGAGACGTTCAAGCTTTACATGTGTTGTGAATTCTGATTAAATTGCTCAAATGTCCCAAAAAAGAATTTAAAAAAAAAAAGGGATTTAAACTATGAAACCGACGCATTTAAGAAGTGCAGAAATTGAAATCAAAATCAACACTAGGGCAATCAGTCGGGAGTTTTTTTTCCTCCACCGTGGTCATGATTCGAGTCGCATCATTTGCGTAGGGCTGTAGACTAATCGAGACGAGCAGAATGGTGTTCAAGCTTGAGTTTGTTTATCATTATCGAGCTCGAGCTCGATTCGAGTTTGTT
This sequence comes from Cymbidium sinense, assembly GCA_021442155.1. NCBI lineage: Eukaryota > Viridiplantae > Streptophyta > Magnoliopsida > Asparagales > Orchidaceae > Cymbidium > Cymbidium sinense. The sequence continues at coordinate 31,596,363 of CM038220.1, read as the reverse complement.
CAGCTTGGTTCAAATTGGAATATCAAGCTTGTTAATGACCTGCTCATTTAATGAAATAAACGAGCTTGTTTGCAAACATATTATTGAGAAATATATATGAGATGTATCGATTAAAGCTTATAAAGCCTAAAAATAATAATTTAAATAATATTGTTCACAACCAAGTCTTAAGCGATTCTTAACAAGCTTGTTTACGAGCTTTAAATGATAATATTCATAACATAAATGAACAGAACCATTAACAATTGAGCATTTATAAAAGTGTTCAAGTTTGTTTGATTAGTTAATCAAAAGATCATGAACGAGCTTTTATTGAGCCGAGGCACGTGTAGTTTGTCGAATGCTCGATTCATTTGCCGTCTTACTGAGTGCTTGTGTGCTTTTAAGCCTCAAATTCCATTCCTCACCCCCCAACCCTCCTTGAAAGACAATGGCCTATATGACCCAGCGAATTCATAAAATTGAAATAAGCATTTATCAAAATAATAAAATGCATGGAATTTTATTATTTTCTAGAGCTTTGTTTTTATATAGAAGATTGACGAGTCTTTCTCTAATGTTTATGTGATAAATGTCCAACCAGCAAGGTACCATGCGCCGGGGAGTTATGGAAACACATGGCAGGTGGACCTACCTTTAACGTGGCCTTCTATGGGCCCGCATGAACTTGGGCTGAAAATGACTTACAGCTTCTAAGTACAGCCATCCTAATCGGGCCAGTGGGCCAGTCTGGTCGGGCTTCTGTTGGGCACGTGTGAACTTGCTTCAAGTGCGGCGGTTAGATTCTATTTGCTTACGATTTTAAGTAAAAAAAGAAGTTGAAAAAAATTTATCATAAAATAGAAGGATAAACATCAACAAAGTACAAATTGCAAAGAAACTTGGAAGACAAAATTGTTATATTATATATAATTATATAAGATTTTTTATTTGAAAGAGCCCGCTCATTAATTTTATCATTGACGTTAAATATCTTTTTTGCATATGTCATTGCCAAGGTCAGATATGTAATTTTTTTTAATATTATATTATATTATATTTTATGATATGTTGTAAGAATATGCATGTTCTAGCGCTTCTAGCTAGGCCATATATGATTTGCATTGTAACACTTTGATAGGGATTTAGAATGTTTTTATATCTTAAGAGTTGACTAATAAAGACTAAATATTATTATTAGTTTAGCTCTGATTAATTATTATTGATTGGTTCTTCAATGTAGAAAAGTTTGAATTAATCTACATGCAAAAATACTTGCTTTATTAAGCGAATTATATGACCAGAATGAATTATACAATTGTTAGTTTTCATTGGTGTATTAAGATTAATAAGGAAAAAAAATACAAATTTAAAAAGAGTGAAAGTGGGATGTTTATATTATATACATCACATATATAACTTAACCCATAGTTATTCATGTAAGACACCCCTTTATGCCATTAATCATTGATCATGCCTTTGCTTGTTTGCTTAATTTTAATATGTTATAATTTGAGAGAAAATTTTTGCTTATGATATCTTTGATTGATTCTTGATAAGACATATTGATCTAACTCATTATTTTAAAAAAATATATGAGTTGTTAAATTCAAGTATTTATGTACATCGGTGACATCTAATCATACTATATGAGACTAGTTAGCAAAAGTAGATCAATTATGGAAGGAGTATGTTTGGGAGAGTAGAAAAAAGGCCTGAAAATTCACCAGAATTTTTTTGTAACGTAAGCAGTGAGAATTAGGCTTTTTAACTCTTTATTTACAAGATGATGAAGGCCATAAGAATGGCTACACCATAACCTATTTAGAATGACTATGTCTGTAATTGGTGAAATCTCATTAGGGAGTGAATGTTTAACCCAAGTAAAGATGATTTCGCAAAGCGAGTCTTTGTCCCTCGATGAATGTTTTGAAGCCAAAGTCTTAGCAAGTGTTGGGAGATTATAGACTGAATGTGATAATTAGTTGGAGAGATCCAGAAAAAATAAAATAAGAAACACAAAAAAAAACCATATTTATGTTGAAAAAAGAAAAATCACAGAGCTACACAACTAAAAAATTCACTATGATGAAAAATTGAGGAGAATTATACAAATTTTACTTCACTCAAGCCACTCCACATTTCAGTTACTCATTTTAGGGCACTTCACTTCACTCTTGCTCACAAGAGAATGAAGAAAAAGTTATGAAAAAAATTACAAAAAACTACATAAATACAAAGTCTCTCATCTCACAATGCTGCGGCACCGCGATCCTGGTGCCTAGTCGTTGACGCCGCTCTCCTCTAAGCTTTTAGCGCTGAGTTGCCAGCTTTTCTATCGTAAGACTGGTGCCCATGCCCTAGTGCTAAGGCGTTGACTTTTTTTTCTTCCTAGTGCAAACCACAAAATCTCAACATCGTGGCGATGCTCTTATGGAATTGCATTTTCAATCTTTAAACCAATGTCTTCAAGTGACAATGCTGAGGTGCTATATACCAGAAAAAAAAAATTGAGGGACGTTGCCCCTGACAGGGGATGCACAATCCCCTGTAACCCTCCAACGAATTCATTGCCAAGCTTGACCGATACAAAAATAAGAGCAAAGTTGATAGCACATCTCGATTGATTAACACGATCAGACTCTGCAAAATAACAAGAAGTCCATGATGGGAATATGGGAGGCAAGTCTCCAATGTGAATCTCTATAGTGAGTATCGAAGATGAGTTTTCCGAGTGAGCAACATACACTCGTCAAATTCGTGGTGATCTTCTCTGAATAGGGTACCTTTATGTGGGATTTAACTCTTATGGCATGTAGCAACTCTAGTGGCCTCTAAAACTGAATTCTTTCTCAAGCAAGTTATTCTATAATGAGTTCCTTCTCCCTAGGTGGGGTTGTGTGACTTCTTATGTGAGACATTTGATCATATAAATTCTAGTGAACCCACTTTACTAATTGTATTGTATGTACATGATTCACATTTTGATAAAAAAACAATACTTTATTGTAGAGTGTTTCGTACATAATACTTAAAATTATCATTTTTACATATATAAAAACTAAAATTACACTCATATTAATTCTTATCACACATGACATATTTCTTTATTTGCACTCACTCAAAATTTTAAAACCCTAGACAATCAAGAACATACGAGAAAGTTAAGATGGCAGCTCAATGAGAGAAAGGGCAATAGTGGGATCTGGGACATGTGAATACAGATTTATTAAAGCACCAACACAAACTATGCATAAATCAAGCAATCAGTAAACTATTTTTGCAAATGTGGCACTTCATATGATCGTCTCTAATTGACTAAACTCTCTTTCAGATTTTGTATGTCTCTCTCTACGCTATGGCAACCCGACAACCCTTAAGAAATTTAATCAAGTTTTAATCGGCATCAATTAATCAAAAAATCAAACGATTTTTGAAGAAAAAAATTGAGTCGGTAATCTAACCAAAACTTAAATATGATAGATTAAATAGCAATTAAATTTAATCTCAAATAAATATAATATAAGTTTCATTAATTAATGATGTATTATATTATATTCATTTTAATATAAATTTGATAATTATAAATTAATTTTGATTAAACTTAAATCCTAATATTTATACATAATTTTCTCTCAAATTTTCCCTTCCCTCTTACGTGTCAAGTATCATTCTTTGAGGCATTTAAGTACATATTATATCATTTTAAGTTTTTTAGAAGAGCAGATATATTAGATTTGACATATATAAAAAAAAAAAAAGAAAAAAAAGATAGGAATAGGCTTAAGAAATCTTGATTTAATAGTAGAAAAAAATGATATTATTTTATTAAAATTAAATAAAATTTAATACTTAATAGGATATAATGAAAAAAAAAATCATATAACCAATTGCACTTAGTGAGATAACGATTTGTTGTTGTTAAAAAGAATTATTATCAATAATTTTTTAAAATTAAAATATAAAATAAATTATACTTTTTATGTATAAAAATATATGAAATTTTATATATTAAATATATAAATATATTAAAATTATACAATATGTATGTAAATTTTTTTTTTGTTTTTTTTTATAATAATGCCTATCAAATTATTAAATATAAAGTTCAAATATATCAACTTAAAAATATTATATGCTTTTTTAAACAATAGTTATCAACTTAAAAATATTATATGTTTTCAAACAATTGGACGTAGTCCTTCCGCACGTGACAACATATATCACGTGAAAACGAAGAAGTATTACTCTGTTTTTTTTAATACGCGGCAAATGCATGAAGTCATTAATTAAATATACGAGGAAAACTTGGAATTGTTATTTTCTTAATTTTTTTAGTATTGGTGATGACCTGCAGAAGATATAACCTGTATCAGAAAAATAGTTTACTATCAATTGTTTGTTATTTAAATCATCATTATTTTGCAGAGTTCAGTTTGGACAACTCTTAAGAGACATTGTTTAGTGTTTTGTGGACTTCGAGTTGGACTTTATTTGCAGAATGCTTGACGTGATGTGCACATAAGCCTCCGTCGCTATAAGAAAGGAGAAATTTTGTACCAATCTTCTCTTAGCTCAATTGATGGGCGAACGTGATTGATAACTCATCAATTGAATCCTCTTTAAAGGCGGGCCTTTATCACAAGATGGGAAGAAAGTAAGTAGGGCCGATATATATGGGTGATGAATATGGCCTTGAGGCACTATGGGATTAGTGATGATATTACCGGAGATGAATGAGGTGTTGGGTGAATACCCATTGCAAAAAAAGGAGAAATTTTGAAGGACTTATGAATATTTTTATTTTATTACACAAGATTTGAATTCTTATTTTTATTTTTTATTTTTTAATCCAAAAGAAGTTTGTTTTGGATTCTTATTCTTAATCTATGTTGTTTAGAGTCTGTAATTGCTCTTTTATGAAAACTTTAACCGATTTAGCATTTTCATTAAAAAAGGAGAAATTTTGCAGGACTTATGAATATTTTTATTTTTGATATGACCCTGAAAATTTCTCTAGTAGGCGCAATTTTGATGTCAATGTCAGTGGCGGTGAGATCAAATTTAAAATATCATTGAAAACTTTGAGACGTAATTAAATTCTAAAGCTCTCAAATATGGAGTGTTTATTGTCAAATCGGCGTCTCGGCCGGTTCAATAAGCCAAAGATCTTTCGACTTCATTTGAGCATTCAAATATACAAAATACATCATGATCAGGGAATCATCATGCGTCGTCCGATTGGAGTGGTTCGGTTTTGCATGTATTTATAGAGGCGCCCGCTCTCCGATCATAAAAGCATTCTTATATGAGGGAGGCCAAACAGAGAGGAGAGCTCTCAAAGATCCTCCAAACGCAATCCACCGTCGGCGGTTTATCGACCCGCCGTGGCCGTGCCGCCCATGCCTGATCTCATCGACCAGCATTTGCGATCATCATCACCGACCATTATCGTTGATATCATCGTCAACATCGTCGTCAACATTATTCGACATTGTACATAGCAGCTATGTTGTCACTTTTCTGATTCGTAATCCGGTTATTGAAGATCTTGTACTCGAAGCAGGATACATAGTGGAAGCTTTTCTTGGCTAGGCCGAAGTTTTCCCTCTTTTAGAGGTTTTCCGCGTAAAATTCTAGAGTTTTATTGTTCACTCTTTAAATACTTATTTGTCTTTGGATTTCCCAAGCGAAGCTAGGCGAAAACTTTACTCTGGTTTTCTAGCATACTGGTTTGGCCGTGGGAATCTTGATTCTCATTATTTCATCTTGTATGGCGATCAAGTTTCCAAGATCAAAACCACCATCGAGGTGGAGCATTTCAAGCTTTTAAAAAGCATGGCGAAGAATGAATATTCATCAAACTTTGTTCCTTGAATTTGTCGGGGGGCAACTCTTAATCTCGGAAGATGCTTTATGTTAAGCATCTAATTGATTATCATCCCAAGAAACAAGTTAAAGTTGGAGGATATTTAAACATTGAAGATATATAACATTGCAACTATGATTTTCCAATCATACTCATGGAAAAACAAGGCCAAGGTTAAGGAGCGACTTTGGCTACGAATGGATGTTTTAATGACCTCTTCCATACGGAGGTTAGCGTTATCGAGCAAGAGACTCTAACAAACAATCTAGGATGGGTCAAAGGTCCTTGGTGGACTTCATTACGACCTCTTCCACAGGTTAGCGTCATGAGCAAAGACTTCGACCAACCAGGATGGGTCAAAAGGTCCTTGGTGGACTTCCTCTTCCGCGAGTTAGCGTCATCGGGTAACATTCGACAAACAACCCGGATGGGTCAAAATCCCAGTTCAATTCAACCTCTTCCACGCGGGTTAGTCGCCGAGCAAGACTGGAAAACAATCGGATAGGTCAAAATCCGGTGGATTGATTCAACCTCTTCCACCGAGGTTAGCGTCCGCCGGTAAAGACGGCAAATAACCGGATAGGTCAAAATCCTCGGCGGATTCAATTCAACCTCTTCCATATGGGTTAGCGTCATCGGCAAGACTTCGACAAACAACTGGATGGGTCAGGTCTTGGTGGACTTACCGCGACCTCTTTAGCGGGTTAAATGTCAGGCAAAGACTTCGACAAGCGACTAGGATAGGTCAAAAGGTCCTTGGTGGACTTCTGCATACGAGGTTAGCGTCGTGGGCGACACTCGACAACCTTGGGCGGGTCAAAATCCTTAGCGGATTCAATTGACCTCTTCCGGGTTAACGTCATGGGTAACACCGTGGCAACGGATAGGTCAAAATTCTCGGCAGTTGATTCAACCTCTTCCCGCAGGTTAACGTCGTCGGTCACACTCTGACAAACAACCTCGGATAGGTCAAAGATCTCCGTCGACTGCATCGCCGACCACCCCGGTAACTGTCGGCTTCATCGCAGCAACCTTCGCGAGTCACCACCATCTCCGCCGATCATCTCGCATTCTGTGCGGTCGCCACCGTCATTCTGTCGCCGATTGCGCTGCCGACCACCCCCGTCGGCCGCCAACCATTATCGGTCACCGCCGCCGACTACCGTGGCGTCGACCGTAGACCATCCGGCGATCTTCGGTCATCCCTGCGTTAATTCTTACCGTTATTCGTCGCCGGTTATCACTTGCGACCACGTCGACCAGGGCCCTTCAGGTTGGTCGCCGTTGTCGTTTGGTCCGCCCGGACTCGTAAAAGCATCGCCGCCGACTACCGTCGCCGGTCACTGCCGTCGACCATCGTCGGCAATCTTCGCCGGTCACCACCATTGTCGCCGGTCATCCCCGGGCGACTCGGCGTCGGTCGCCCGTCGATTCGTCGATTTCGCCGTTGTATGCGCCCCGTCGACGCCGTCGTCGGTCACTTTTGCCCGGCTTCGCGACATTCATATCAACTTCGGTAATTCACGCCGCATCGACGCTTGTCAGACCACCCGTCGACCATCGTCGTCGGTCATCGCCGCCGACTACCGTCGTCGGTCACCACCGCCGACCATCATTGGTAATCTTGGCCGGTCACCGCAGTCGCGGTCATCCTGCATTCGCCGGCGTTAATTCGCCCGTCGGCATGCGGTTATCATTTGTCGACCACCCGTCGACGCCAACAAGCGTCGCGGTCAGCCCCAAACTCGTCGTCGTCCCGCCGGCGTCTCGTCGTGGTCACATTGCGCCCGTCGCTGCGCGCCCGCAACCATCGTCGGCAATCTTAGGCGGTCACCACCATCGTCGTAGCCGGTCATCAGGTATTCTGCAGGCGTCGGTCATGCTCATCTGGTCGCGATTCGGTTATGCCGACCACTCGTCAGCCAACCGTTGTCGGTCACCGCGGCCCATCGTTCTTTGGTTATCCCGTCGACTAATTCGGTCTTTTGCGCATGCAAACCGGTCATTGCCGCCGACCATGCGTCGAACCGCCAGACCACCACCGGCGGTAGTATTCTGTCATCGGTCATAATTCCTCGCCAGGTATTCCGGCAATCTTCGTGGGTCACCATCGTCGCGGTCATCCACCGCATTCGTGCGTTAAGTCGCTCAGGTACGTCGACCGCCGATCCCATTACCAGGTCGGCGCCCGCGCGTCAGCCGGCTGGCCAGCCGTTGTGGCCGACTTAATGTGATTCGTCGGTCAGCTACGTCGCGATCCGCGTGACCATCGTCGGCAATCGCCGGTCACCACCTCGTCGCCGGTCATCCCCCACTTAGGCGTCGATCGCCCGTCGACTTTCGCCGGTTGCCCCGACGTCGGTAGCCGATACCAGGTCGTCGGTCCGCCACCTCTTCGAGGAAAACTGCCCAGTATGAACTACGGGTCTTGATGCTCCGTCAGGTGTCGATGAGGTTAGTTAACACCTCTTTCGAGGCGGAAGCTATGCTTAGGTATGAGCTTCTGGTGTGATGTATAAAGCGACCTTCTCGAAGAAGAGAAAGATGCCTTCTCCCTTAGCCTAGAGGTTTTATAGACCACCAGAGACAAAAGTAAAACCGCCATCGTGAAAGCGTCAAAACCGTCTTACGGGCCCAAAAACACCGAACTTTGTCTCGCGATGCGTAGCCTCCACGCTTCATCCAAAAACGCCCTTCAGCGCCCATTCGTGTATGAAGCGTGAAAACCCGGATCCACCAGCTCAGCCGTCAGGGCCGTTCGCTGCCAGCGGGCCGGCCAGCGACTCCGCAGGCCATCAGCGTGGCTGCGGGCGCCTTCGACCCGCAGCCCGCGACCTGCGCCGACCAGCGTTCAGCCAGCCCTTTTCTTCGCGCTCGACAGCCGGACAGAGGTCGTTCACAATGCGGTCGTCACTGCGACCGGCAGCCGCCGATCATAAATAGCGACCTGCGCATCCGGCCCGTTCAACCCGCGTCCGTTCCGCGACCAGCGGCCCGGATGACAGCAGGCGATGCTCCTGGAACGCGCGACTCGACGCTATTTCGCCCGTGGCCGTATCATTGGCGGCATATCCCATGAGCGCCAGCGAGCTCCGTTCACCGGGATGGATCAGTAATCTCAAATCTAGCACAGCGCATACACCACGCATTTGCGGCCTACATCAACAGTAGTCATAATATTGTGCTCACATGAAGATCTTCTCTCAAAATGTGGTTAATGGACTGCGGATTTGGTTGAAGAATTTACTATTTTGAAGTAGCACATATATTTTTTGATAATTGAGATAATATCATCCAAAAATAGGGGGGCAAAGATATGACCACGAAAATTCCTCTAGTAAACACAATTTTGATCACGAAAGCAAAATTGTCAATTGGCGGTGAGATCAAGCACTTAAAATATCATTGGAAACTTTGAGACATCGGTTAAATTCCTAAAAGCTTTCAAATATGGTGTTTATTGTCAAATCGAATCTCGATGAGTTCCAACAAGCCAAAGATCTTACAATTCCGACTTCATTTGAGCATCAAATATACAAAATACATCATATGATCGAGGGAATCATCATGAGCGTCCGATTGGAGGAGTGGTTCGGATTTTGCATGTATTCTGAGAGACGCCACTCCTCCGATCTATAAATAGTCATTCCTCATATAAGGGAAGCAAGAGAGGAGAGAGCTCTAAAGATCCTCCAAGCACAATCGTGCCACACGGCGGTTGTCAACCCACCGGCCACCCGCCATCGCCGTTGATCTCGCCCGTCATCGACCATTTATTGCGGTCATCATCGCAGACCACTTCTCGTTGGCATCATCGTCCAACATCATCGTCAACATTATCGTCAACATCGCTCGTTGTCAACATTGTCATTACTAGCTTGTTGTCCCTTTTCATATACATCTGTAATCCGGTATGGGAAGATCTTGTACTCAAAGCGGATACATAGTGGAAGCTTTTCTGCTGGGCCGTGGTTTTCCCTCTTTTTGAGATTTTCCATTAAAAATCGGAGTTTTATTGTTCACTCTTTAAATATCTGTGTCTTTGGATTTCCATGAAAGCTAGGCAAAACTTACTCTACATATGGTTTTCTAGCACGCTACAATTTTATTACACAAGATTTGAATTCTTATTTTTATTTTTTATTTTTTAATCCAAAAGAAGTTTATTTTGGATTCTTATTCTTAATCTATGTTGTTTAGAGTTTGTAATTGCTCTTTTATGAAAACTTTAACCGATTTAGCATTTTCATTAAAACGTAATTTCAATTAGTATTTTTTAATTGAAAACACTAATATATACAATGTTTTCTTGAAAATGTGATTCACTCTTGCGTAATTGCTCTTCTATGAATAATTAATTTGTAAAGCTCTTTTTGCCTAATTATTATTTTTATGTGAGCTCCTTATTAAAATTTGCCCAACAGAATAGGGGTTTAAAAAATGAAAATAGAATGCAGGAGAAGCAAAAAGAGGGATATGAGTTTGGAGAACTTGGTGCTATCCATAGAGAAAAGCATAATGAGAGGAAGGAGAAAATTGTAGATGCCTTGAAGGAACAACATGAATTTATAGGTATTTTGAGAACTCCAAAAAAGTTCACTTCCTGGTTAACATAAAACAACATAGTTGAGACAACCAAATTCATTCAAATTGAAAAATTCTCGACATTAAAAAAAAAGCAAAATACAATGAGAAATTAAGATTATGGCAAGAGAGGATACCTCTATGTTGTTGATGTCGAATGTCAAAGCCTTCTTCACGATTTGCAATCCACGGTCACGAGTGACAAGTTGTGAATTTGGGAGGTTTAGAGGAGGTGGCGGAGATAGTTAATTATATTAGGGTTATTATTCTGTGACGAATTGTGACATCAATATTTTTTCCCATGGTTTCTCAATTTTTTGGTGTATGGTGTACTGGGCTTGGCCAGTGGGGGAATGACCTCCCCAGTTCTCTCATTATAGCTCTGCACTTGATTGTGTGCCAATAGTTTAATTAGCAGTAAGAGAATTTAATCATATGAACTACAACACCATTCTACATATAATTAGAATAGTAAATAAAGTTTTAGAAGTTAAAAAAAATTACATGAAGAACCTTGAAGTGAAAAATAATTGGGTCTGACCTGTTTTGAATAGCTTTCATTATTAATAAGAGATATAAGTTATAAAGTTGAACTCATAAAAGATATCAATACTAGTGAATTAAAAGAGTGTTATTGTTAACATATTATTTATTTGTGACATAGTAAAATCAAATAACAAGATAGTCCTCCTCAAAGAGATGAAGGTGAAAAAGTTGGAGACACTCAAGGATCAAGGAAGCAATGTTAAAGAAGAATGGCATTACAGATGGCCAAAATGATCCTTTTTTAGAAGTCATGATGGAAAAACAGTAGTTTACAGAATTGATATGACACTAAAAATACTACTAGTCGAAGCACAAATCTTGATGTCAAAAGAAAGTTGATCCTATGTTGAAACTAGCCAAGATCAAACACTTAAAATATCATTGGAAACTTTGGGATATCAGTTAAATCTCTAAATAGCTCTTAAACATAGAGTATTTATAATCAAATCAAGTGTCTTGATGAGCCGGATCTAACAAGCACAAGATCTCATAATTCTGACTTCATTTAAGCATTCAAATACTTAAAATACATCAAATGATCAAAGGAATCATTCTGAGCCGTCCGATGGAGTGGAGTGGTTTAGATTTTGCATGTATTTACAGAAACACCACTCCTCTAATCTATAAATAGCCCCTCATTCTTCACATGAGGGGAGGCCGAAGCTAAAGAGAAGAGAGAGAGAGAGAGAGAGAGAGCTCTAAAGCTTGAAAGTCCTCCAAGCATAATCGTGCCACCACTCGACGTGACCACCTCGTTGGCCGTAACCACCACCGGCCATCGCCATGCAACCATCACATTAGGTCGCCACCATCGCCGGTCCTTTTATGTCAACCAGGTGCCGGTGATTACCACGGTCATCGCATTACCATCGTCGTCGGTCATCCCCGCCATTACCGACGCTGGTCGCCCGTTGACCACCGCCCGGTTGCATTGCCGCCGAGCCACCATCGACCGCCAACCATCAATCATCATTGTCATCAACTACCGTCGCTGGTCATCATCGCCGACCACCGTCGCCGGTCACCGCCGCCGACCATCGCCGGCCATCTCCGCCGGTCATCACCGCGTGGTCGCGACCCATTCATCATCATCTACCACTACCTACTACAACCTAACCATGGCTATATAGGCATTTGTTACACCTTTCGAGTTGTTAGATTTTCTCATATACAATTCTATGATCCCATATTGAAAAATTTGTGCTCCGAAACAGATACATAGTGAAAATTTTTGCTAGGCTAGACCGAGTGATTTTTTCCCTCTTTTCGAGGTTTTTCCATGTAAAAAATTTTGGAGTTTTCTTATTAATTTTTCAAACATCTGTGTGTGTGCTAGATTCGCAACAAAGCTAAGGCGTAAATTTTTATTCTACCGCAACTGGTTTTCTAGCATGAAACAAGAATAAAGTGTTATAAAGTCTTTAACATTATTAGGAAGACTAGTTAATTCTCTTCCAATAGATAAAGGAGACACTACCTAGAGATGATGGACAAAGTAGTGTTAGATATGGCTATACTAATCATCCTCTTGGAGGTTAAGGTGACATTAGCTAGTATATGGTTGAGAAAGTTTTTACAAAGATAGATATGGTATGACCAAGTCTAATGACCAAGATGGTGTATGAAGGTTTAGGGTATCAAGTGCAACCAAAACAATGACTTTCTTGAAATAGATAGATTGAATGGCCCAAATTAGTAAGAACTTATAAGTTTGTAAGGATAAAGATTGAACAATTTGAAGTTGGCAAACAATTGTTGGCAATTGAGAATATTCAAATGCCAAAATAGAGATGATTAAATAAACAAGTTTGAATAGAAAATCTATTTATGTAGAGTATTGAGACAAATATGATTACTTTTTTTTTGAAAGGATAGAGATTGAACAATTAAAAGTTAATAAGTAATTAACTGCTATTGACACTACTCTTTTCCTTAAAAAATGATTAAATGAATGAAAGTTGACAAAAAAAAAAAAAAATGAATAAACAATCATTCTCTTGATATATATATATATATATATATATATATATATATATATATATATATATATATATATATATATATATATATATAAATAACATAACCTATTACAAACTCTGATATAAGTGAATAAATATTTGATTATTTGTATCTTACATTTACATTCATAACACATAATTCTTATATATCTACATCTATAACACCTATACTTTAATATTTACATGTATAACACTCAAATATTTAATATCACATAAAAAATTAATATTATTATCTTCTTAAAACTTAATATACTTTTTTATACATAAGTATTTAAAATATAAATATCAAATTTTATGTATTAGATATATAAATATATAGGAATTGAGTTGTATGCATGTAAATATTATACGGGCTTAAATAATCTAAATTACATTTTGTGACATTAAAGTTGCTTAAATTTCAAATTAAGCTTAGTGATCCACACATGCATCATCACTAAATACAAAAACTTTCAAGGGCTCATCAATAATGTCTTTTAAGTCAACTTCCAAGAATGAATCTTTGTGGGAGTTAGGAAGATTCCCTTCAATGATAATTATTTTACTTCTCAATAATCCTTAATTTCTTGCAAAAACTTGCTTTAATCCCTCTAATTATCTTTAGCACTATGACTGAAGGACCCAAAATTCATAATAGATTCAAGAAAATCACAATTGTTCTTCTTTTGAGTGAATAGAGATTGAAAAACTCAAAAGTTAATGTGATTAAAAGTTATTAAAACTACATCTCTCATGAAAGTGAAAGAATTACACAAAACAAAGTCAATAGGTAATTAAAAGTGGTTGAGATATTTCTTTTCTTGAAAAATAATAAGATATTAAATGATTGAAACTTGTTAGGAACTTAGAACTATTAAAACAATCTCTCTCCCATATAAATGGGGATTAAATAACTCAAAGTCATTGGATGATTGATATTACTTAGGTTTGTCTAATTTTTTTAAAAAATGAAGTGGGATTGAACTCCCTAAAATCAATAAACAATTAAGGGCAATTAAAATTATTCTTCTTAAAGGAAAGGGATACTAATTATCTAATGAACATGATGAAACTTTAATATTTTATTTAAGTTTCAAGGCAGTCTCTATTATACACATGTTTGTCATTACAATATGTAAAAGTCTCTCATGGCTTTTTTAGAGAATATTTTTCATCAACTTTTAATATATTCCTCTTGATATATTTTTCTTAGGGTATTCTTGTTGATAAGAATATTGTTCCTCATGACATTTCTTAGTTTATCTCAAATCTCACTCAATACCACAAACCCCCTCTAGCATACCTCAGATGCCTATCCCAATCCCATTAATCATCAATAACAATTATCTTAATTCAATGATCATGTTGATTGTAGTAATTATCAAGATATTATAAAAATTTTGATACATAATTAGTTAGTACACCACATTTACCACTAATAAATTTGAGTTTAGTTCTTCAATGATTTAGTAATGTCTTGATTAGCTTACTATTATAACACAAAATCTTAGCAATAAGTCCAAAAGATTTTTTTGAATATTTAATAAAATCATTGCTAATTGTATGTTCAGCACTATAATAAAAAAATATAATCAAATAATGCCTTGACACTATCATACTAGTAGGATATGTCTCAATAAATCTTCATAAGAAATAATTATAGTAACACATCAATAATCTTTTCATGACATCTAATAAGTATAAAAAAATGTATTGAATTTTATGTATTTGAAACTATACATTTGTATTTAACCAATATAAAATTATGATTATTTTTAATATTTTTGATATTTTTGACAAGAATTTTTCATATGAAGTGAAAATAAAAAAAATTCAAGTTTTGAGGACTAGCATTTAGGTGCTTCACAAGGCAATATCGTGACATTATAATGAAGAAAGTTTGATGCTGAGACAAAGAAGACAATGCTCGAGCATTGAACAATGAGCATCGAGGCTTCATTTACTTTAAAGATTTGAAACTCAAGACAGAGAGCACAATGCCTAAGCATTGTAAGTAGCAATGTTACGACATTTGAAGGAGCCCAAAAAAGCTTAAAAATACTTGAAGATAGAGACCAGAGCGTCTTGGGGTTGAATAACAATTGTCGTGATGCTAAAATCTTTTAAAATTCATCATAAAGATAAAGACCATGGTGCTTAGGTGTTGAAAGACTAGCACTATGATAACACAACCCTTCAAATTTTAGCCTCAAGATAATAAACAAAGTGTCTAAGCATTAAAGTATTAATGACATTATGCCAAAATACAATAAACCCAATGCTTGGGCACCATAAATTGGGCATCATGGGACTATCACCCGACATATTAGTTTTAAGTAATTTCAATGGATGATTTGGGGAATTACAAAGGCAATTCAAGGGAGTTATTGAAGAGGACATGGTTGGAAAATAATTGGATGGTGCTACACTTATAAATAGAAATGTGTGTGTGTGTGTGTGTGTGTGTGTGCATGTGCGAAAGTGTATGTGAGTGCCATGTCACTTAGAGAGTGACTCCAAGTAAATGTGTCAGTGTGTGCAATTTATCTATGTGTTGCTCATTGTGAAGATTGAAGAAGTAGAAGATCCAAAAAAGGGAGATTCCAGCTGGGAGGCAAAGGATGGGATCAAGTAGAACTCATAAGGTTTTATTTGGTTCTATCTTATCTTTCTTTTAATTGCCTCAAATGTTATTCTACATTTATGACATTATAATGTTATCTATTTCATGTACCAGCAACTAAATTTTTTGCGCTCTAGATTTATAAAACATCACATTATTTTTTTTAATGATAATGTGATGTGAAGTTTGAAGTAAATTATTTTATGCTGAAAATATTTATGTTATTTTGTTTTTCTTTATACTTTAAGTAGTTGTAATATGGTCAATCATAAATTTAATATATATCTAATGTAATGTAAAATATGAGAAGAGTCCTAATGAAATATTAGTTAAGAGAAAAAAATATTTTAAATACACATAGGCATATGATATTTAGGGATTTGCAATCTCATAATGAGATGAAAGTAATTCAATAAATTGTTTTAATTAGTATGTAGAATTATAGCTAATTAATTATAGTGATTATATCTTTTTGATCTAAGCATAAATAAAAGGATCTATTATGCTTCTGATTAATAATTAAATTAACTTCACAGTTACATAATTCATATAATCAATCAAGAGATCATAAATTTAGAGCATTTTTTTTCTAAAAAAATTAATTAAATTCTATTAAAAATTAAATGTTATAATTTTCTATCAATTATAATTTTTTTTTGTATTTTCATTTAGTTGGATAAAAACTAGGATAACATAAGTGTGGTGTTTATTTTTGGAATGTAGGACATCACACAGATCTTAGGGGGCACTTATTGAAGTGATCAGGTATGACATTGAGGTATGATATACTATCTCAAAAGATAGAGATATCACCATTTAATGGACCTAATTACCTAATAAGGACTCTTAAGGCATGATGGGTCTTCGAATGTACTAGAGATTTTTTTCCTACTTTACATGGATGAATAAAATAGGGTTTATATTAAACCGGGTTCTAAAGTTCCCTATGTGGGCAAACCCCCATAGTTAATTACATCCTAAGGAAGGTGAATTCCTTTGGAGACAAAGATTTCAAGGATAAACTATCAATAAATTGGCTATGTTGGAAAATCAAGTGGGAAAGATCAAGGAGAAGACTTATTTTTGGAAGCCAAAGAGAATGAGTAGGAAATGCTCGTGATACTAGGAAACCAAGTGACCATTCCAACCTATCCTATAATTGGGATTTATATATTTAAAATTGAAGAGGATTGTTTTTTTGAGTTGAATTTTATTAGATTGCTAGGGATTATAATTCATAAACACAAAGTTGTGAAAATGCCTAAGAGATGAGGATTTATGCTAATAGACTGAAGGAAATAGCTACCTCGGATCTTAAATCTAGGGTGTTTTGGCATAAGCCAAAACACAACCTAAATCTAAGTGAAAATGGGTATATGATTTACCTTCACAAGAGATGATAAATCACTTGACTGCTGGACTTATAATCACCTAGAGTGGCAGCCATCTAACTCCTCCTACGCTTTAAAATCACGAAGGCAAGTCATATAATTTTGCAAGATAGTTGGGCTATTATTTATTTAGAAAGAAGCTAAAGTCCTTACACCCACTCCCTACAAGACTAGAGTATGAGTGGTATGAGTAATGACTTAATCTAATGCAAAATTTTTTCAAATTTTATTTTATTTTTGACACTTAATTTTGACAAAGGATTTGAGATTTCTTATGCTTAAATGCATGTTAAAATGAGATTATGAGCTAAATCAGAGAGAAATAGGTGTATTTTTTACGATAGAGGAGACCCTCAATGGTCAAGTCTTCCCCTATCGTGCAAGGATGGAAACCCTCTCCTAACAAGAGTGAGACAATATAAATGTATGATGTTAACCATACAATATTCAACTAAGGAGTTGAATCTTTTAATTATCTTGATTTAACACCTAGACTTTATGTGAGGTTATAAATTATTTAAAACTTTAATTATGAGTTATAGTTGGGTAAAAAATTTATTTTTTCCTAAGAGCTTAGTTGGATCCATGCCACACATTAAATTATCATTCATAAAGAAACTATAAAAAAGCATGTTATTTCTATTGCATAAATTAAACAAAACATCAACCAATTTTTATAACTATCGTGAAATAATAAAAGGCCGATGCGGTCGGGTATCGCCGTACAACCCAAAAAAGAAAAGATAGGTAGTCGAGCTCTACCCTTATACAACCCGAAATTATAAAATAATAATTGTAACTTATAAAATGCTATGGGAGTCTTTATTCTTTATATATTCATGTCTTCATCTATCTTCCTCCTTCTTTGATTTGGATGGGTTTGCTTCAAAGGTATCACAGGGCCTCCCAAGACAAAGCCTTCTTGCCACTGCTCATCCTTATTCCTCATAACACTAATCCTAGTTTCTAATGCAAAATTATATTAAAAATAGAAAAAATAAATCTAACTACACCTATAAGATATATGTTAGCTAAACACACATACAACCCAAGGAGGTATATTTATAATTTAGAATTAGCACCTTGCATATGGGTAATCAAGCCCACCTATCCTAACTTGGATTATACTTAGGGGCTTAAGCAACCTGCAAGAAAAATATTTATATTTATTTTGATAGTGACCCCTTAAGCATAATCCCCTATAAAAAATATGATTAGGCTAATCACATCATAACATCTAGTCTATGAAACATAAACCCTTACAAATAGTTTAAAATAATACATCACACCATGTACCATCCTAGCATAGGACTAAAAATGATGACTTAATTCTAATGTGTGTTAAGGCTTGTGTGGTAAGTCCTAATTAGGCATTAATTTTATAATTTTCTAAATGTGAAAGGATATTTAGTCATAAGAGGTTGATTTCATTTTAAGTGGTTTAATTGATTTGAGAATTTTACTTAGTATTTTCTTTTGTTTCATATGGCTTACACTTAGCAACTAAGTGTTATAAAGAGAGGAAAAGAGGATTGTCCTCTGTCATCCCTACTCAAGCCACTTCTAAAGCATATTAATTTCATTTAGTTCTCTTTAATGAATGGCTTATTATATATTTTAAATTAATCTTAAGTTTAGGCTCACTTTAAATAATCTTATTTAATATGAAAGACATCTTAAGATTAATTCAATTGAATTACTATCACATGACATATGTTCAATCATTCCTTTCCATCATATGTAACATGCATATAATATTAATCCTAAATATACCTACACATACAATATATTTTAGCACACTTAGATGATGAATGTAGATATGTATATTTGTAGAAAATGAGAATTTCATTCATTAGCTAAATGTACATACAAGTGTATAAAAGTTTTAAGCAGATACTTCGCCATTGTTAAACCAGGGGAGTGGGGTAAATACCTCCTTAGGGTTACTTAAAGCCTTGCATCCCGGAATGTCTAGACTAGATATACCCACTATTCTTAAATACACTTGAATGTACAAGTGACTACAAGAATGGAAAATCATGCATAAGCTATATTTCTTTCAATTGAATCATTTATACATGTGAGCTAAAGTTATATCTAAATTCAACATAGAAATACATATGAATGAATTCAAACAAATGTTGTGTCCTTTTCAAATGGGCTATACACTTATTAACATTCAAACTTTATATAAATCCATATAGATTAAAGAAAGAGAACTCTATATCACATGTTCTAAGCCATAGACACATACAAGCTTATAGATATTTATAATTATTATCACTCCAAATATTATAGTTGACTTATAAACTTTTGAAAATAACTTTGATTTAATAGTGATAATAGCCACACATATTATAAATTTAATTCAACACATGCAAGCTTAACATAAGGAAAATTTAATTTGATTTATTTTTGAAAGACATTAATGTATGATTTCAAATAACATACAATATTTAGCATGATTGGAAAGGAATACTTGAACATAAGCACATAAGTTCATTCAACTAAGTTAATTCCTAAGGACAATCATACTAAATAAAATCATTTCAAACAAACCAAAATTTCTTATGTCACTTTTAACTTTATGTTTCGATTTGATTTAATGAAATGAAGGAAAGTTTGCTGATCTTAATCCATTCCCATATTTGTGAATTGATTAAGTTGATTTTATGGATTAATTAAGTTATAACATGCATTAAATCTATTAATTAACTCTTTCCTATGTTATTTTAAAATAATTAATTAAATAATTATAAGCCAACATGATATGCATGGAAAATAACTTGCAATGATCCTAAGAAATGAAAAGGCTTAATGCAATTAGCTCATAATTAATAATTAATTTGGCTAAGGAACTTAATTAAGTACTTTTATGGTTTTCCCACACATGTGGGTTAACCATAATTTCCTTAAATGTTTTTAGGTTATTGAACACCTAAAGATCTATCCATGAATTGATTAATTAGATTCTAATGTGTTTTAAATTTTAATTAGATTAATGAAATCATTAATCAACTTAATTAAATTTACACTTAATTGCCATATGGGTTAACTATCCTCCAAATGAAGTGGACTTAGGGAAGATTAAGAAAGAAGCCCCCATTTTAATCCCTAAGTCTCCTCACTATTAAATAATGACAAATGAGCCCAATTAATTAATTAATTTACTATTCATATGATTAATTAACTCTTAATCAAGTTTAAGAGAGTAATTAATGCCTAATTAGCTAATTCTCCTAATTAATTAACCAATAAATCTCAAAAAAATTAGGGGAGGTAGAAGTCATCCTGCTAAACAATCTCAAAAAAGGGATTAATTAATTAATTAATTAGGAAATAATTAAAGTAATTAATTTTTTAATTAAATCCTAATTAAGCTCTAATTACTATTCAAAATAAATTAAGGATATTTTTAATAAATTTTCTCTAAAATACCATCAAAATGAATATTTACTTGCATTTTTATGATTTTTCTATGATTTGTTATGATTTTTCAAAGTTTTAGTTGATTTAAATGTTTTTTTATGATTTTTATAAAGTCTATTAATTTATCTTTACTAAAATAGACAATTTGAGCTTCAAAATAAAAAATCTCACAATCCAAAAATTTTTTTGACTTGAAATTTTTATGATAGGTGTATTTGATCTTTAGTTTAAATCCCTGAAAATTTAAAGCAATTTGATATGTATTTTTGGCTTAATTAATAAAATTTGTTTTTTACAAAAACTTAAATTAAGCTCAGAATATTTACTAAAAATTAAGGATTTTGATTTATTGCATTCCTCTCGAAAAGGAAAATTCAACGAGCCCTTATTTGCAATCTTTAGTAAAGTATTTTATTTTTTATGAATTTTAAATTTCAGGTGATTGAAATAATTATTAAAATCAGAAAATACCCTAATTTCTTATAAAATCGGCTGCGGTGATCATGCATTTCACGGCATTGGTCAAGCCGCGATTACGCCACACGTATGTGACATGTCTACGCTTGGCGAATGAGCGCAGTGGAATAGTGCATATCGGTGATCATCTATCGAGGATCGACGATCATTATTCGCATGATTTGAAATGGGGGTCGCATGAAATCACAACCGTTTGTCCCTTTTGAAGCGAGATTGGATGGCTACTATACATCTTCTCCCGAGAATGATGAAAGTGAACAGTAAAACCGAGCAGGATTTGGCAAAATTGAATGGAAAAGAGTCCATCTGGCTTAATTTCATGGCAATTCTCATCAAAAAATAATCATTTTAGCATTAAGATTTATGAAATAAAAGATGTAAAGGTTATCTAAGAGATTTTCTAGAATTGAGTAAAATTATCACAAACAAAGGAACCTATGGCTGGCAAAAGGATTTGAGAATTACCTCACCGGGGATGGTTTTTGACGGCGATGTTGATCCGATCCGAGCATGCTCCTAGATGCAAGAAGAAGCTTTGGAATGCATCTAGGCTCTTTCCTTCACTTGAAATGTCGTATCCACCAATAATCGTCGCTTCATTGCTGGAATCCGCTTGATTTTTGTGGCTTTCAGTCCAAATGAAGTGGGGAATGAATGCTAGTTGCTTAGAGAGCTCTTGGAGATTGAAATGAGAGCAAGAAAATGATTTTGGAAGCCTCTATTCCCTTGTGAATAAAAGTGGCCAAAAATCATATTTCATGGTGATTTTGCCATTGTGGGTGTCTTATGGCTTGGGGTGGTTGAGAATGGCAGGGTATCATCCTAGGTGGCTTAGTTTGGTTGGCCAAGAGGGATTGGTGGCTGCTAAGAGGGATTAGTGAGTGTCCTATGGGTTTCAAATGCTTTAATGGAGTAGGTGAATTCACCTCCTCCCATGAGTCATGGCTAATCCAACCTCCTCTTAAGTCAGGTTTGTCAGTGTCTTTGGAGCTTGGTGGACCAATGGATGAGTGTCAAGTGGTCAAGGAAGAGAAATGACCATTTATATAGGTTTTTTGTCTTATGTGACACCCTTGAACTAAAGGTAGAATGGTCATTTGATATTAGATTTGATTTGAGCAGATTTGAAATGAGTCAAAAGTGAGTTGGGTCAAATTTCATGTCATTTGGAGTTTGTTTGGTTCAATTTGACTCAATTTAATCAAATTGGGCCAAAATGGGTTAGGTTGACTAATTAATCAAATTGGGTCAAGTTCATATGACCATTTGGGATGTGTTAGTGTCATTAGTTTGGTTTAGATTTAATTTTGGTTCATTTGAGTTCATTTGGGTCAAATGGGCAAGTTGACAATTGACCCAATTGACCAAATTGGCTTGGGTTTAGTTGATTATTTGGAATGTGTTATAAGCTTTGTTGAGTTCAATTTGGATTTGATTTGGTTTTAGGTTGGTTTCTTTAGGACAAGTTGGGTTCAATAGGTCATTGGGTCTAGTGAGTCAATTGGGCTAGGTTTGGCTCAATTGAAGGTCAAGTCATGTTCAAGTGTTGATTTTGGGTTGACATGAATCATTGGTTTTAGAATTTGGCTTAGGTTATAATTTGGATAGTTTAGGTTCAAATGAGTTAAAGGGTTGACTTGGTCAAAGGGATAGGTTGACTTGGTTTGACCTAATTTATATTAATTGATCATCCTAAGGTGATCAACAATCATGTCATGAAGTTTGAATTAGCTTAATTCACCTTGATTTGGATTTGAATTGGATTTTGATTTAAATGGGTCAAATTGGTCACTTTGGGTCAAGTGAGCCAATTGAGTTTAGTTGGCTTGATTTTGGGTTGAGTTTGATTTAGTTGAGTTTATATATAGATTTGGAATATAAATCTAATTGCAATTGGTTTGGGTTCAAATAAGTTTTGGTTCAATTGTAGAAGGTATACATGGATTGGGTTTAGGTTATAAGGCAGGTGGTTTTCTTAAGTATCTAAGGCATGACCTAATCCTATGATTAACCCTTCTAAGTCTCTAGGTTTAGGTTAAGTCTTCAGCTAAGTGCTAGAAGTATCTTATGACTAGGGTATCCTTAGTGTCTAGAAGGCTCCTAAGTCTAAAATGAGGAGGTTGAGAACTCACTCCAAAAGTGAGGTAACAAAGGACCCCAATAGGTGTGGTGTGGTAACACACACACACATATTGGTTCGAGATGATCAACATGGTCCAAAGGATTGCAATTGCTAATGAAAATAATCTATACCTAAACCTAAAAGTTGATAGAATCATGATATTAGTGCAATGCAGCTCTCTTTATGCTAAGGGCATAAGAGAAGGAAATACATTGGGGATTGAGTACATGAACCTTCCACTATGGAAGCAGGTTCAAGCTATCCACTGGGGATAAGAATTTGAGTTTGATTATGAATATGATTTATGGAAAGAAGATCCACTGGGGATAAGAATCTATAATCCGTCGGGGATCAAGATCGAATTAATTTTAATTTATTTTATTTTAATTGATGTGGAGGCATATCCACTAGGGATATGGGCTTAAATTCGCTAGGGATTGGGTATGTGAACCTTCCACTAGGGAAGGAAGTTCAAGCTATCTGCTGAGGATAAGAGTTTGATTTCATAGATTAATTTTGGGGATGAATCTACTGGGGGATAAAAGTTTGGTTGGATTTTCTTTGATTTTGACTCCACTGGGGAAGTTTGTTCAATTTACTATGGCTCCACTAGGGAGAAGGAATCTGGATTGAGGGCAAATCAGCTCGAGATGTACACTCGATTAGATTTGTTTGATTTAGATCTAGGCTCCACTAGGGAGGCTAATTTGATTTGTGCCTCACTGGGGAGAAGTTTGGTTTGTCCAATATATTTGATTTGACCTCACTGGGGAGATTGGTTTTGAATTTGGTTTGTTATGGACCTTATCAATGTGCCATGGCCACACTAAGAAAAAGCCATGGAGGCCTTGGCCTGTCTTATATTCACAAGTCCAAAGGGGTAGTCCACCTGCCATAGGGTAGGGTTATCTGACCTAAGGGCTGCCTTTCAGTGTGCAACGGCTATGCTAGGAAGAAAGTGTAGCAGACTTACATCTTCAAAGGCAAGGAAAAGCCATTGGGGTGATCTGTTGGATGTACAACAAATCGAACCTGACCTAAGGCGACTATTGAGAGAATGCCACTGGGGATCTTACCTCAACTCAAGAGCAGTCAAAATTAATTTCATTGCAATTTGATTTGATTTGATATGATTTAATTTGATTTAATTTATTATGTTGTGGACCCTATCAGTATGCAATGGACCCACTGAGAAGGGGCTATGTTGGCCTTGACCTATCTCAAATTTATAAGTCCAAAGGGGTAGTCTACCAGCCACAAGGTAGGACAATCTAACATAAGAGTTGCCTTTTAGTGTGCAATGGATATGCTAGGAAGAAAGCATAGCAGACTTACATCTTCCAAAGTGGGGAACAACCATTGGGGTGACCTGTTGATGGAGCAACAAATCAAACCCGACCTAAGGTGACTACTAAGTGAATGTCATTGGGAACTTATGTCAGCTCAAGAGTAGTTAGGATTAATTTTATTTTAATTTCATGGACCCTGTCGGTGTGCGATGGATCACATTGAGAAGGGACTATGTCGGCCTTGGCCTATCTCAAATTTATCGATCTAAGGGGTAGTCTACTAGCTACAAGGTAGGATTATCAACCTAAGGGGTGCCTTTCGGTGTACAATGGCTGTATTAGGAAGAAAGCATAGCAGACTTACATCATCCAAAATAGGTGTTGACCTCACTTTTGGAGTGAGCTCTCAACCTCCTCCTCTTAGACTTAGAACTCTTCTAGACACCAAGAGTTCCTTAGTCATAAGATACTTCTAGTGATTAGGTGAACACTTAAGTTAAGCCTAGAGACTTAGAAGGTTAATCATAAGATTAGGCAATGCCTTAGGACTTAAGGAAATCACCTACCCTATAGCTTAAACCCAATCCATATACACCTTCTCAAATAAAACCCAGATTCAAATCTCAAACCAAACCTTAACTTCAAATTCAAATTTGACTCCAAATGATTGAAACTCAAAATCAAATTCAAATCTTAAAACCCTTCCTAAGCCATATGAACCACCTTCATAAGCTTAGCCAAAATCCCCCTTTAAATCAAATCAAATTCAATTTATTTCTTCATAAATCAATTATTTCTTCATTTATATTCACAAATATAAATGAAATCCATATCCAAATGATCAAAACTAAATCAAACTAAATCAAATCGAACCAAAACCCCTTTTAAGCTAGATGGACCCACCTCCATGTGCTTAACCAAATTAGCCTTTAAATAAATACAAACTCAATCAAGTTTCTTATAAATCAATTATTTCTTCATTTATATTCATAAATATAAATGAAATCCAAATTCAAATGACCAAAACTATATCCAAAATTAAATCCAAACCCAATCTAAGCCTTTTGAGCAAATTCTTTGGACTTAGCCAAATTCCATCCAAATCAAGTCAAAATCAATGGATTTTCTCTTGAATCAATCATTCATTCAATCATCTATCCAAATATAAATGAAATCTACAATTATCAAATAAAATTCAAGTCAACCCAAGTCAAGCCTAACTTAGCCCTTTTGACTTGAAATTTTCAATTGTGCTAAAACTTATTTGACTCTAAATTGATTGTAGTTGTATTTATATTTCAATCCTGGGCTCACATATAAGTCTTACTAAACCTAAATCAAGCCAAAATCAAACCAATTGACCAACTTAGGTCCGACCCTGATCTAAGAACCCATTTGAGCCAACTTTCAATCCAACCCAAATTGGATTGAACCAAGCTTACTAAAACCTTCTACCATGATTGTTGATCACCTAGGATGATCAATTGCAATCAATTGGGTCAAACCAAGTCAATTTGGTCTTTTGACCAAGTCAACCTTTAGCCAAATAAAATTTAAACTAGCCAAAACCCATCATATATACCAAATTGATTGAAACCATTGATCCAAACACACTCATAATCAATGATTGAACATGACCAAACTTCAATTGAACCAAACCAAATTCAATTGACCATTTAACCCAAGTTGAACCTAAATTGGCCTAAAAAGCTAAAATGGGTCAAATCTGTCCCAATTGATTGACCAATGGCTCAAGTTCATTCCAAATTGATTATTGAACTTAACCAAAGCCATAATTGAACCTAATTTGACCAATTGGTCAACTTAACCCAATCTAGCCCAATTTGACCTAAAGGGTCAAATTAGCCAAAATTTAAATTAAATCCAAATTGATTCAAACTAAAGGCTACATTCATCTTCAATTAGTCAATTGAACATGAATCAACCCATAACACAAGCCAATTTGACCAATTTTGGTCAAATTGGTCAACTTGACCTATTTGATCCATTTGATTCCAAATGAGCCAAAATCAATCTAAGCCAAATTAAATCAAATTGATCATACCAAAATACTTTAAACCATCATTTGAACCTAACCTAATCCTTGGTGTGAACCAATTTGACCAATTGGTCAACCTAACGATATAACCCAATGTGATCCATATAACCCAAATTGAGCTAAATCCCTTGAAACCAAGCCATGACCCATTTGGGGCTAATCAAACCCGACCCAAACTCATTTGGGATCAGCCCAAAATCAACACAACCAAATTAAATCTCTCATGGATCCTCCTCCACATAGGATTCCACCCAACCTCATTTAAGTCTTTCTATCACATGCATTCTCCTCCCCAACACTTACATTCAGTGGAGCTGATCTTATGGCAACAAAGGAAGACTTTGGGAGCTAAATCCAAAGTCTTTAATAAAATTTCAGCCACCATTAAAAGAGGGATAGAGGTAGTAAAGGGGATCTAATTTTGGCATTAGAGAGTCTCTTAGAGTTCCCAAAGCAGCCAACAACCACTTCCCAACTTATCTTGAGCTAAAAAAAAAATACTAAAATCAGGTAGATTCTGGCGAGGAAGTGGTGAAAATTGAAGAATACATCATTTCAAAGTGAAGGCGAAAGTCTAGGCTCATTCCAAGGCTTCTTCCTCCACTCAAGAGTGTGCTCGGATCATCACCGCTGCTGAAATCCAACCCCGACAAGGTAATTTCATTAAACTTTAGCCAACCTTAAGGAGTTTTGTTTGTGATAATGTATGTGCGATTTTAGAAAATTTTCTTAGATTACCCTTGCATTTTTCATTTTGTATCAACCCCATGCGAATCAGAAAGTTTTTCACCAAATATCACCGAGAAATCGAGTCCAATCCGATGAAATTTGGTTCAAAATAATAAAATAGCCAGAAATTACTGTTTCGTTTGCCAGATTTCTCGCCAGCCATCCGATCCCACCGTTCGGGGATTGGATTGCTTAGATCGCATGATCGCATAGTTGGATTCGTGATTGTCCGGTTGGATCCGGAACGGTCGATCTTGTAGATCGACCATTCATTCGTGTCGGAAGGTCGGGTTAGATCCGCACATGCCTATCCCTTTCCCACTCATTATTCTAGCGGCCGCGGTCAATCGTCATCATGTACGCATCGCGCCGGCATGCCAATCACACAACATCGCATGCCATGTGTAATAGCGGTGCCCAATCGCGTGGTGCCATGTGGCATCGCATAGCCCTGACAGTGCCATGCTCGGCGCTGACTGGGTTAAGTGGGAAAATCTCTTATTTTTTATTTTAAAATTTATTTAAGTTGCCTAAAACTTTGAAAATTCATAAAAAATAAAATACATATTGAAAAATTACAAATAAGAGGTCGTTGGATCCATATTTCTAAGAGAAATCCAACAAACTAAAAATCTCCAAATTCCATTTAATGGTTTGAGCTTAATTTAGGTTTTAATGAAATTAAAATTTCATTAATTAGTCTAAAAATATAAGTTGGATTGAGTTGAAATTTTCAAAATTGAAATTAAAGCTAAAACACACCTATCATAAAAATCTCAAGTAAAAAAGGACTTATGGATTGGGAGAAATTAAATTTTGAATTTCAGATTATTCATTTTAATAAAATAAACAAAATAAAAATCCACAAAATTACAAAAAAAAATCTTCAAAATAACTCAAATCACTTCAATTGACATCTAGGACTCTTAAGAAAATAATGTAATTTTTTGAATCCCAATGAACCCCCGAACAAACACTTAAGATTAAAAGTTTAATCAATTAAGGGATTAATTAAAACATAATCTAAAAATAATTTAAATATCAAATCAAAATAAAAAATGATGTAATACCCAAATGAATGATAATTAAACATTAAATCAAAAAAAATATTACGTATCCCTCAAATGAAATTAAATTTAAACATAATTGAACCTAATTGAGTTAATAAAATTCAATTAAATGATTAGATTTTTAAATTAAACTCATAATTAAATAAATCAATGAAACTTTAATATAAAATCAAACTAATCTTGTTAAACCAACATAAAGTATTGAATCTTAATTATATGAAACTACTTAACAAATTAAAACAAATTTAATTAATCATTAAATAAAGTAAAAATCAAATTGATTAATAAACCAATTCAATATAATCATTTAATATTAATCAAATTAAACCAAATAAAGTTAAAGTAAACTTAATTAACATATGATTAACTCACATCCATTTGGAATAAGATAATTATTTAGCCATTAATACATAAAACTAATAATTAAATCAAATATAATTTCATAATTAAAGTGTTAAATGAAATTTAATGAACATAATGAATGAAATCAAACTTAACTATAATTATGAACAATTAAGTTTAACTGAAATAGAAATAAATAATTAACTCGCTTAATTTAATCAATCACTTGATTAAATAAAATTTTAAGTAAAATACTTAATTAAACTTATTAAATCAAACCATTTACATGTGGGCAATTAATTCATTAATTTATAATTAAAAAATCTTTAATTAATATAATAATTAAAAATTTTAATTATTTTTAATCAAACCAAATTAATCAAACATCTAATTAATGCAAACTTAATGAATTAATCCATCATCTTAATGAATCCAATTAATTTAAATAAATTACATTAAAACTAACTCCTAAATTAAGCTTAAATCAACCACAATTATTTAATAATTAATCACACCCCTCAAATAAGCTAATTAAGTTAATCAAATTAATCATATTAAACTTAAGCTTAATAAAACATAAATTTGAAGATTATTAAAATGCAATTAAATGCCAATCAAATCCTAAATTAAATATAAATCATTAGGTCATTAATTACATCATTAACCTAAATAAATAAGAAACCAAATTAAAAATTAAACAAATCTTAATTTAATTTAATAATTAACCTAGACACACTTCTAAATTAAACTAATTATATAATCACATTGAACCTAAGAAAACCTATAGATTAATAAAGATAATCAAATCAATTAAATCAAATAAAGAAAGACTTTCATTAATTTAATGCATGATCAAATTAAGTCTAATTCAACCTACCTAAATAAGATAAACTAATTAATTATTAAAATGTGTAAAATCAAAATATTAACTAAAATCTAATAAACATGATAAATGAATAAAATTAAAATGAAATTTTAATCATAAATAATCAAACTCAATTAAAATCAAAGCAAATTTTCAATTCATTTTATCTAATAAAACTATAAATAAATAAACCATAATCGAAAACATACAATTAAATATAAACTTAAAGTTATTAAATCATATCCAATTACTCTTAATTTCAAATAATATCAAAATAAGTCAAACAAAAATAAAACTCAAATAAAACAAACCTATTGAATTAAGATAAGAGATTAATCATCAAACTGAAGAGATAATCTATACATAAACAAAATGACTAAATTCAATAAGTTAAACCCTTAATTGAAATTCAAATAAAAGAATACATTAAACTTCAAATAAATCATAAGTAAATTAAAATACATTCACCAATCTAAATCAAACTTAAATGGAATAATAAAATCAATGAATTTAAACAACATCTAAATGATATTAATCATATGAAATTAAGGAATTAAATTGAAACCCAAAGGAAAGAAACTAGAGATTGAATTAAAGGATATTCAAAACATCTAATCTAAAATTAATCAATCAAAAACACATGGATTTAAACAAACTTAAACTTCATTAGATATTAAGGATATTGAATTATCAAAATTTAATTAAATCAACACATTTAATCCAAAATTAATCAATCAAATACATGAAGATTAAACAAACTCAAATTCTAAAATCTAAATCAAATCAAATAAATTACACAAATTCAAATGGGCTAATTAAGATACTTAAGACCTTAGTTAGACTCTTTAGAGTTAGGATGTAGAATATGAGTTCCATATACAAATGGAATTCATTCTACTCTTCATTCTTGAAAACTTAAACATCACTTTAACAAAATAAAAGTGAAATAAAAATGAAAAATAAATCATTAAATCATTTAAATTGAAATCACCCAAAGATAACATTTAAACAAATTCAAACTCCAAATTAAAACTTAAACTAAAGAAGCCTAGTAAAATCTTGCTACACAAGCCTTCTTTTCATGTACTAGAATAGGTCACCACTCTAGAATTAGCTAGGTCGATGTATTGATTGTATATATGATGTTGTGTTTGTTTGTGATGTAATATTTTAAATTGGATGGGTATATATTTAGACTGATGTTAGACCATTATTAGCATTAATCATATTTTTTTGTGTTGTGCTTAAGGAGATGTGTAATAAAAATATAAATGTTTTGTCATTTTACTTAGCCTAAGCATAACCCACGTTAGATGTGGTTTGGTTACCCATGTGTGTGCTAAGTCCAAATTATTCATATAACTTGTATGGTATGTTTAGCTAATATTTATTTTGTGTAGCTAGATTTACTTTTCTTTTAATGTAATTTTGCAGGAATTAAGATTAGTGATATGGGGATTAGATGAGCTAGAAGGCTTTGTCAGGCCTGTGATGCCTTTGAAGCAAGCAATCCAAAGCAAGCTCAAATAAAAGAAATGAAGGAGATATGAAGAATGAAGACCCCATATCATTTGTTCATTTATGTAATTGTAATTATTCTTTGTAATCCAGTTGTATAAAGGGTAGAGCTGGCTACCCATTTTCTTTTTTGTTACGGCACTGACAAGATCGGCCTTTTATTCTTTTGTGATAGCTTTATAAAATTATTTTATGTTTTATTTAGCTTGTGCATTAGAAAAAGCATGCCTTTTCATAGTTTGTTTATGATTGGTGATTGTTGTATGGCTTGGATGCAATTTGGCTCCTAAGATAAAAATTAAATTTTCCACCCAAACTAATAACTCATAACTAAACCTTTAAAATAACTCATAACCTCATATAAAAGCTTAGGCATTAAATCAAGATAATAAAATTTTTAACAACCCCTTAGCTGAATGTTGTATATTTAATATCATGCATAATCATCTTATTTCACTCTTGTTAAGAGAGGGCTTCCATCTTTGCCAGATAGAATGGGCTTAACCTTTGAGAGCCTATGATGGAAGAACACCTCTTTCCCTTTTGATTTGGCTCATAATCAACTTTTCATGCATTTAGACATATAAAACCCTATAGTTTATGTTAAAATAAAGAGTCCTAAATTAAATAAAATTTGATAAGAATTTGCATTAGATTAAGTCATTACTCATACCCCTCATGCTTTAGTCTCTTAGGGAGTGAGTTTAAGGACTTGATTTCTTTTCTAAATAATAACAACCTAGCCATCTTACAAAAGTATATGGCTTGCCTACATGGATTTAAAGCATAGGAGGAGTTAGCTACGCCACCTGTGTGATATAAGTCCAGCGGGTGGTTTACTCTCTTGTGGAGGTAAACCATATACCCATTTCACTTAGATTTAGGGTCGCTTTGGCTTACAAAGCTTCATAGGTTTAGGATCTGAGGGTGTTATTTACCTTTGAGGCTATAAGCATAAATCCTCACCTCTTAGGCATTTCCACAATCTTATGTTAATGGGTTATAAGCCTTAGCAATTTAATAAAATTCAAACTCAAACAAATAAATCTCTTCAACTTCAAATATATAAAGCCCAATTATAGGGTAAGTTGAAATGCTTAGTAGGCTTTCTAGTATTATGAGCATTTCCTACTTTCTCCCTTTGGATTTCAAAATAAGTCTTCTCCTTAATCTATCCCATTTGATTTTCTAAAATACAACCAATCTTTTGATAGCCTTATCTTTGAAATCTTTGGAGACAATTCTACTTTAATCGAGAGTATTCAAAGGGATTTCATTCTTAAGATGTAATTAACTATGGGGGCTTGCCTCAGGAAACTTAACAAACCCGTTAAAATAAACCCTACTTTACTTTTCATGTAAAGTAGGGGAAAGATCTCGGTATAGAAGACCCATCATGCCTTAGGAGTCCTTATTAGGTGATTAGTCCATTATAGGTGATTTCTATCTTTCTAGATAGTACATCATTTCTTAATGTTGTCATCACTTCAATAAGTCTTAAGATGCATGGTGTCCCACACATCCAAAAAATAAACACCTAGATTTTTTTTCTGATGTTTCCTCTCTTCATCTCTAGTAAGCGATTATTTTCTCCAAGCATCGATAGTGGTCTTGCATTTCATGTGAGTTCAAGACTATCATTCTTTCCATTGGCACTTAGCTTGTCTCATTCTTAAGTCAAGTTAGCTAACATCCTTTAGGTTTTAGGACCTCACTCTATGTAGGTCTTGAAACCCCTATTGGGTTCCCCAATTGGTCAGAACATAATTTATCAACAAAAGGGGATATAATAAAAATTTAGAACCTCCTCACCACTAGCTTGGTGAGGCAAGGTTCATCATAAAATTTAAAGAAAATAATTCCTTTAATAAAATGATACTTTCCAAAAGCACCTTTCACAAAATCACAAAATCAAAACCCCTCCATGATTGCTACATGGAGGTTCTTTCAAGCAAATCATCATTTTGATTCCCACTTAACATATCCAAATTTGTTAAGTGAGAATCTCTATTTGAATCAAACATAAAATTTAACCTTCACTTAACAATTTCAATTTGTTAAGTGGGGGCCTCATTTTCAAAATATAAATTTGACTTTCATTTAACAATTTCAATTAGTTAAGTGGGGGTCTCCTTTTTAAAGATGAATTTGACTTTCACTTAACAATTTCAATTTGTTAATTGGGGTCTCATTTCCAAAATATAAAATTTAACTTTCACTTAACATATTCAATTTGTTAAGTGAGGGTCCCATTTTCAAAAAAGCATACATTTAAGTTTTCACTTAGCATATCCAATTTGCTATGTAAGAGTCTCACTTTCAAAGCATATATTTGGTTATACTTAACACATCAAATTTGTCAAGTAAGAATCACATAATCATGCCATATTGGATTCCCACTTAACATACCAAATTTATTAAGTGAGAATCCCATTCTCAAGTCATATCACACTTTGATTTCCACTTAACACACCAAATTGTTAAGTGGGAGTCCCATTTTCAAGAACATATCAATCACATTTAGGCTTTCACTTAACATACCAAATTTGTTAAGTGAGGGTCTCTTTTCAACACACATTCAATCCCTATTTTAACATACCAAATTTGTTAAATAAGGATCCAATTTTTCATATCAACCACCCTTGAGCTTTCACTTAACATACCAAATTTGTAAGTGAGAGTCTCATTTTCAAAGGAAAACAAACATATCTCAAACATATTTGGGACTTTCACTTAACATACTAAATTTGTTAAGTGGGACTCCCATATTCAAAGAAAAGCATATCTATCTCACAATCACATTTGACTTTCACTTAACATACTAAATTTGTTAAGTGAAATCCTCATCTTCAAGCATAAATCAACTACTTAACATACCAAATTTGTTAAACAAGAAGCCCCATTTTTTCAAATCAAAATATCACATAATCAAATATTCACATGCAAAAATATTTCAAAACAAACAATCACAACCTCTTCTTAGCATACCCAAATTTGCTAAGTAGAGGATCTTTCAAACTATCAATATTTTCAAACAAGAAGCATAAATAAAAATCTCCAAGAAAGAAATCTCTCTCAATGAACCCACCCAACCTACCTAAATTGGTTGAGTATGGGTTCTAAAGTCAAAAGTCAAATGACAAAAGAATCTCCTCCAAAAACATCCAAATCTCTCCAATGAACCCCACTTAACATATTTGAATTGTTGAGTGTGGGTTCAAACTCAAACTTCTATTACTTTCATGGAACAAATATCAAGGTAGAAATCTGATACAAGTTATATTTCAACAAATATATATACTTCAGTTTTGCGTCTTCACACATGGCCTCTCAGAAATTTGTTTTCACCTTTTTGTTTGGGATGGATTTGGCCTTAGATCAGGTGATCCTCCCTCAGACTAACTCCACCCATCTAGTGTTCTTGGGCCGAGGATTTGAGGGAGCCCACATCACTTGCGAGGGGGTGACCCTCATTATTGTTAGTTGGGACGAGGTGGTTGGGCAAAAGCTAGTCACCCGGATTGACCTGCCTTCTAACATTGAGTATCCTTCCTAAGAGAAGGCTTGAGGTTCCAGGATTTTCCTCCACTCGGTTCCCATACCGCAAGTGCATGCTAGCACCTCCTCAATGGTCCCCTATAAGGGGAAGGCTATCCTTGCTTTAGAGATAGCCTCCCTACCTTCGAGGTAGGATCTAGCTCTCACACCACCTTACTCAACCGCACACAGCAATGCAATAGGAGTCGCAAGATCAAGTGACACCACGAGCGTGCCACTCAAGAGATGGATGCCACATTCCACATTGTAGAAAGGTTCATGAGGTTTCCCTTCTAATTAGCAATTCACCCCTCCCAACATCAGATGGAGAGGAGGACTATTAGAGGATAGATGCATTGCCTCCACCTTGTACATACCATGAGGCTTCGACTAGGGATAGGAGAAAGTCTATGCGATCTCCATGGTATACGAGTAGGTAGGTAGTACATGACGTTGAGTTTGGTACATTATTTGACTTGAGTTCTATCATCTCTAGCAGTGTTACTAGGTGCATTCATAGTGATAGAGCATCAAAGGCCCGGGTAGTAGTTTAGTTAGGAGCAGGGGAGTGATGGAGGTTTGCCAAATAGTCAGCGGCCTCTGCTCTAGTCAATTTTCCTAGTCATCGCCACTGTGGTCGATAGATCGATAAGATATGGCTGTGACCACCATAGGGAAAAGCTTGCGAGGTGTGAGCTGTTGTCTCCACCGCATCCACCTCCTCACCATCACCGCCAGGTCCATCCACCGCCCTATAAAAGGCACAAGATAATATCCGGGAGAAAAAAGCCCCATTGGTGATCTGGCCATGGCGGATCCCACTTCATCTACTCCAGGATCGGTGTAAAGCGAGTTCCCCTAATTGACCTCCTACTTCAATCTTGGTGAAGAAGGAGTGGCGACCCTACAACATCGTGGTCGCTCCACCACCACCACCACCATCGGAGGTAGTGACAGCAGTAGTTGTAGAAGGGGAAGGGGATAATTCTGCAATCCCCATGGCAATGGATCTCCCTAGGGACACTACTCTACCCATGAGTAGTCACGAGCATGTTCTTCCAGTAATTATGACCCTCCCAGAGCCAACACACTAGTTATAGGCAGTGTTAGGTGCATCCCTGTCAGTGAGCATTGCCCCTCCACTGGTCAGTAGTGTGTATTTGTACCGGCACAATTAGATCGTTCCCTAGATGAGATTTTGCACAGTACTTTACAGAGAAGAGAGAGCTTCTAGGGAGTGACCGATCATAAGAGGGAAAGATGCTTTGATCCGATGAGGATGATCTCTAAGGATTCGATGAGGTCCACATGGTCATAAGAGCTCCTTTCATAGATAGCATCGAAAGTATTGTGGCTGAGGAAGACAACACCGTCTATTCAACCCAACACCTTCGTTAGTAGCTTAAATAAAAGGATGATAAGATCAACTGAATGGAGAAGAGGATGGAAGACTTGTTAGCATTCCTCCATGCACTTCAAAACCGCCTCATCAGCAAATATGTGGAGATAGATCATCCCGAAGTTAGCGCATGTCCTAGATTAGACCAAAAGTACTTCTCCAGTAGATCAGGATAGTGGTAGCTTGCATAAGAAGGTGGTGGACATCACCTCCTTGCAAGAAAGAGACATCAAGCAGTTGGGGGAGCAACAAGTGAAGGTTGCATTGGTACAAGCCTGAGGCGGCTCATCTATTCTAAAGGGTAGACCCTACCTGGAGGAATTTGATGGTGTCCAATATCCTAAGGGTATTGTGCCTCCTTCCTTCAAAATTTTTGATGGCAGTGGGAACCCTCATCAGTACATAGCACACTTTAGGGCCAGATGATTTAATGTTGGTGGAAGTAATGCATTCTTATTCTGTCTCTTCATCAGTAATTTGATAGACATCGCATTTGAGTACAAACTACCCAATGGTTCAAGATTTGAGTTGGAGCTCTTCATTAAGAGATGAGCTCAAAGAAAGGTAGTGGGTGATTCGATAGCTCAAAAAATGTGAGTCCCTTATTGATTACATTCTTAGATGGCACAATTTAAGTATGAAATGCAAACCACAGCTGTTTAAACAACATGCCATTGAAATTCTACTCAAGAATATTCATGGCCCGGTCGCCTTCATTATCATTAAGACATTTGAGAAATTAATCAACAAGGCATCTAGTTTACAAGGAGAGGTCAAATAGTTACCTTTTCA
Organism: Cymbidium sinense; assembly: GCA_021442155.1. NCBI lineage: Eukaryota > Viridiplantae > Streptophyta > Magnoliopsida > Asparagales > Orchidaceae > Cymbidium > Cymbidium sinense. Next base: position 31,559,746 of record CM038220.1, on the reverse strand, counting down.
AGATCAGTCAGCCAAGCAAGACCGCAGAAGGCATTTGAGAAGAAGAGAGGTAGTCACCGATAAGGGGAAGCAGTGGTCTAATCGAGCCAAGCTTTAGTGGTCTCCTCTACCACCTCCTTGCTACCACCTCGACCTTCATATCGGCCACCTCAATTGCCACACTGGCCTCCACCGTCGCCTCCTCAACAGTATCCTCATGATCATTAGTAAAGAGCATTCTACCCGCCACCAGGTAGCTACCATTTACTTACACTTATTGACAAATTGAATAAACCATATTCATTCAAGAGGGAGGCAGTCAGGAAGATCTTTAAGAATCTCTCAAAGAAGCTTTATGTACCAAAGCCTGGGAGGAGATGTGGGCAAGAGTCATGATCCAAACTATTGTGCCTACCACCACATGCTAGACATGTCTTAAGATTGCTTTACCTTTAAGGATGCTTGAGCATAGCTACAAGTTGCCATTATCCCCTAAGAATATCTACTAGAACAACCCTAATTCTATTAGGGTAATGGGGATAATCTTCTCAAGATAGGAAGGTTGGGATATCTCCTATCAACCTCCAAGAAACCATCTCTAAGATCAAAAGTTATCCTTGCAGTAGCAAACCTCTAACTCTAAGAAAGGTTTGCAAGTTACTAAGGATAACTTGAAGGAGGTAGAAGCCCAGCAACAGCAACAACAGTAGTTCCACCTTACTTGCCCAAGATAGCATAGTAGCACAAGCACCATCCAAGTCCAACACTTCATTGACCATTGAAGCTACTTCTTCTTCCTCCACTAGCTCTTCTTCTACCAACACGAAGGTTGTATCAGCAGATATGGGGACTAAACCCCTTACCCGGCTTACTTTATTAGATTTCTATCATGTACCTCCATCTAAGAAGAAATTAATAAAGAGAGCTTTCACTTACATCTTGTCCACTTCTGATACTCTAAATTTTATTCCTCTCAAAAAATCTCCAAGTCTACAAAATAATAATGATAACTCTAGTTTCAATTATTCCTCTTCTAATTTAGAAATGGATTTTCATTCCTGAATCATTTGGGTTTGCCCATTAAGATTGATTTGGAGTCATCCGACTTCGATGATCCCATAGAAGAAGCTATAGGTGAACCTAATGAGCAGGTAGAACTTTTCACTAAATCATCTCACGAAGTCAACCTCCACAGTGGCAAAGTTCTTGCCTCCTAGGGTAGCACCTCAGGATAAGGGTAAATAAGTCATTGGTTCTAGTGATCAAGAAACCCCTCCACAGGATGCTCCACCCATGGATATGCTTGTGGAGGATTAGCCCAGAGTTGACTACAATATCCTCGCTCTCCTAAGAAAGTTACTAGCTAAATTATACATAAGTGATGCCCTTGTCTTATCCAAAGAGATGAGGGAGTCATTGATCAAAGCTCTTCTTGATCTAAAAATATTCTTATCTCAACAGACCACTATTGGAGAGAAGGTATGTTATTCAAGAGAAGTCCATGGAGTTACATTCATAGATGAAGACCTTCTTTTAGGGACAACAGAGCACAACCATCCTCTCTACATCATAGTGGACATGGGCAGATTCAGACTCTCCAGGGTGTTAGTTGATCAAGGTGCATCAGTGAACATTATGAGTCTAAAGACCCTTGCCTACTTAAGGATTGACATCTCTGAACTCTAAGGAGATCAGATGATGTTAAGAGGATTCAACGAACAAGGTGAGAGGGCTTTAGGCTCTATAGTATTGCCATTGGAGATAGATGACTAGAAGATAAAGCAAGTTCATAATCGATTGGATACATCTTTCACCTTTGCTTTGGGACTTGGATACATGGAAGCAACACAGTTCCATCCTCTTTATATTAGTGCATCAAATTCTGAAGAGGAAGAATCAAGTATTGTGTCAAAGGAGACTTGAAGCCATTCTCAGTTAGAGAGGTCGAGACATATGAGGATGCATCCTATTATCTTTCTACAAATCAAAAAGTCTATTCTCGTGAACTTAGTGAATGTTCAAAAATAAAAGAAAAGAAATAAAAGAAAAAGTAAGAAAAGAAAAGAAGGAAAAAAAAGAAAAACTAAAGGAAAAGAAAAAAAAAGAAAAAGAGAATGAAAATGTAAGTAAGTGAGAATCAGACACCGAGGAAGAAGTAGAGCCAGATAATAGATTCTGTCCACAATTTGTTCCTCCATACAAACACATGGGTAGATGACTGACCCCCACCAGGAAGAGGCAAAGGTAGATTTAGAGATAGTTCAAAGGTAGTTCTAAAGGTGGAAGACCTCATTGCTGGTGGTCAGCCAGTAGAAGCTATGTTTCAACTCACAAGAGTACCCCCACTATCCACATAGACTTAAAGTCTGGTTTGGAGAATGAGTCTCATGTGGTTAGCATGCCGACCAACCGACCAACTGCTCTTAGTGGTCCCTTTGAAGGTGACATTCAAGCTAGACAGTGATGAAGATCAGGCCTCCAAGCAAAGCATGAATGTATGTGAATCACTATTATGTAGAACAGTAAGGCAGCAGTTGAGAACTTTAACTCTAACCTCACTTTCTTCCCAGAAAGTTGAATGTTTAATAGTTAAGGATGCTCTCAAGTCATCCATAGATGTCAAGCCAAAGAGATTTTTATTGGGATCATCATCCTCAAGTCAGGAAGCCGATGTAAAAATTGAGGATGATTCATATAAAGATTTAATACAATTACCTTTTGATTGGTACTCACATTGTGTTCTTAACTTAGCAAAGAAGGGATTAATCCCACATACTTGGTCTAAACACAGCTCAGACTACTTTGAAAATCTATGGGACAACCAAAGAAGACATCCTCAATCAAGACCAAGACTAGGATTCAGCATAGTGGATCCAGTCAATGATGACAACCATTGCTTAGTCATCATAAATCATTTGGAGTCATATAGGTTCTTCTCAAATCATGCTAACTCTTATGAGGAGGTATGTTTAAAAACTTTAGATGACCCAAATGGGCCTGAAGTTAGAGATGCACCGTCAGAGTTTGAAGAAGAGATCAGATCGTCCATTGACGAGCTCAAAGAAATCAACTCGAGAATCGAAGACAATCCACGTCTAACATACACCAATTCCTTGTTGAATGAAGAAGAAACCAATGACTTAGTTAGGCTATTAGCTAAGTTTAAATACTGTTTCGCATGGAGTTATGAAGAAATGCCCAGTTTATCTCTTGACGTTGTAGCCCACAAACTAGTAATAGAACCTAATGCTAATCGCTCCTAGATGCATGCAATTAGACATTGAATAGTAGGTCACTTCTGAAATCAAGAAATTGATTGATGCTGGCTTCATCAGGGAAGAAAAATATCCTAGCTGGTTAGCTAGTGTCATCCTAGTTAAGAAAAAGAATGGCCAAATTTGCATATTCATCAATTTTAGGGATCTAAATAAGGCATATCCTAAGGATGAATTTCCACTTCCTATACTAGAATTAATGGTAGACATTGTCTCATCTCATGCAATATTCTCCTTTATGGATGGCTCCTCTTGCTACAACCAAATCAAGATGAACAAAATTATCATATCAATGAAAAAGAACTCTTAGCCATTAAAAAGGTAATCAAAAAATTTGAAATATTTTTAAATGAACATATTATAATACGAACGGATAACAAAACAACTATCTCTTTTATTAAAGGTAAAATAATTGATTCATTACCAAATAAAAGACTTATTCACTGGCAAAGTTGGTTTTCACATATAGTTTTGACATTGAATATATAGAAGGAAAAACTAATTGTCTAGCTGATACATTAACACAAGAACTTTGCAGGACATGAGTACAAAACTAGATATCGATCTAGAAATTACTGATATCACGGAACATATGGAAGAACCATATATAACATCAGATAAAATCTTGACAAAATCACATGAGTAACTTATTGACATTTATGTACAGATACTTGAATTCTAGATGTGAAAATTTGAATGTGAAATATCTTATGGTACCAAGATTCTGGCTGAATTACAATAAGTAAAAAATTATCTCAATGGCGAAGCTGATGAAGAAGAACTAATGTCTCTTGCTCAATTATAGACAATGTGCAATTACAAAAAAGATACTCCATCCACAAGCAGCTTACTTCATCTGGTTGAATAGTTTGTCCTATATGAGAAAACATAGAATCTATATAAATAGGCTCATTATGTTTGCTAAATGCTACATCATTATGATTATTTCCATAGGCATAAGCTGCTTGATATGTAATGCTATAAACAGTACTTCCTTGTCTTGATTGGACATGATCTAATTTATGTTTGAGAGTAAGAGTTCTGTCTATATGTCTATCATTAATATTGATGGCATAATTAGGATGTAAATTAAACATTAAAGTCTGATAAGATACCATGGATAACTCCTAGTAAAGCATCTTTTTTAGAATTAATAATTCTATTATCATATATCCATAAAGTTATAGGGCTAACTATACCTTTTCTAAAGTATGCTTTGATTAGTATTTGCACCGCTCCAAAAAATACATGCCTATATTTTTTGGGGTGAGGAATCTTTTGTAAATCTTGATTTCTCATTGTATAATTATATAAAGGGATTTTTGTACTACCTTGGGATTTTGTTATTTCAATAGGGTATTCTCCTTGTTTGATACTATAATGAATTGCTTTTTTCCAATTTAGAATTGACATAGCGAATCAATCTATAGTCCTTGATGATAATTTTCTTTTTTTGAATATTCTTATATTCTTCTTCTGAAAGAGCTAAGTGTTTACTATATTTTGCTTGATTATCTATAATGTCCTCTGTGTTAATCTGTTGGAGTTCAGTCACTTAATTTGAATATAAATATTCATTTAAATCATTATCATTATTAAAATAATAATATTAATTTATAAGTTCTTCTTAATTAGATAATTCATAAATTTCTTCATCAGAGTGGATTTCAAAAATATCAAAGATAGGTTCTAGTTCTTGTTCATCTATAATTTGAACATATTTTCTCACTGAAACTTTTATTCTTTTTGGACATTCATTAGCATAATGTCTTTCTTCTTTACATAACCAACACTTATAAATTTTTGGTTTTTTGTTAAATTATTTTCATCTAAAATTTATTTTCTTTAAATTCAGTTTGTTTTTATTTGTTTTCTGAAAGAAATTTTTTTATTACAGGCTGATCTTGTACATGAAGAAGTTGTATTTTTGGAACATCCCCTTTGATGTGCTACAAGATCATTCTTAACACAACATAAAGATTGTTTATATTTTTTATTTTGTTGATGTAAGTCAATTTGTTTGTTGGCAGGCTTTTGCTAATTTTTCTTTAGCAAATAAAACTCTACTTCCTAAGGTTATATATGTTGGATATTGTTGAAGAAATTGTTGACTCCATATTATGCTATCTGGTTCAGGTAATTTGTAGAAGAATGTATCTAGATATTGACTTCATTCTGGTGCAAGAATATCATAAAATAATTATTGATATTCGCAACTATATTCATTTAAATAACAAATATTACAAATACTAAGAACTGAGTTTTATTTTGCAATTTCATATTATTTTTTAGCTTTTCTTCTTGATGATCTAATTCGGTTAATTCACTTTTCATATAATCTGCATAAAATCTTTTTTTCCGGTGTACTTATTGTTTTCATAAGTATTTCTAATTTCTTATTTTTGGTTTGAACTAAGTCCAAGAAACCATTTTTTACAGAAACCTATTAACGAATTTTTGATAAAGTTGTATGCATCTTCTCCTTGGAGATTATAATTATAAATGGCTAGACTGATTTTCTATAGTCCATTTATCAATAGTTTTTGCTATATTTTATAATAATCTAAGTTTAAGTAAATACCATGCCCACTAATTGGTTCATGTGAACCTTCCTTTTGGGTATTAGGTGGTGGATAATTTCTAGGTGTCAGAATTCTTCTAGCACTAGGTGATGTGTATTGTCTTGAGGTTGAAGTAGTGGATGAGCCGACGCTACTTGTATTTGGTAATGTAGTCGAAATAGTCTTTAGTCCCTAATGATAATTTTCTTTTTTGAATCTTCTTATATTTTTCTTAAAGAGAAAGAGTTAAGTACTATATTCGCTTGATTATATTATAACTGTGTTAATCTATTGGAGTTCAATCATTTAATCGAATATAAATATTCATTTAAATCATTATTATTATTGGAATAACAATATTGATTTATAAGTTCTCCTTCTTGATCAGATAATTCATAAATTTCTTTGTCAGAGTGGATTTCAAAAATATCAAAGAGAGGTTCAAGTTCTTTTTCATCTATAATTTGAATAGATTTTCACCTTGAAACTTTTGTTCTTTTTGGACATTCATTAGCATAATGTCTTTCTTCTTTACATAACTAACACTTACAAATTTTTGGTTTTTTGTTAAATTATTTTTGTCTAAAATTTCTTTTCTTTAAATTCAGTTTGTTTTTATTTATTTTCTTAAAGAATTTTTTCTTTTTATTACAGGCCGATTCTGTACATGAAGAAGTTGTATTTTTGGAACATCCCCATTAATGTGATACAAGATCATTCTTAGCACAACATAAAGATTGTTTATATAATTTTTATTTTGTTGATGTAAGTCAATTTGTTGGCAGGTTTCTTCTAATTTTTCTTTAGTAAATAAAACTCTACTTCCTAAGGTTATATCTATAGGGTATTGTTGAAGAAATTGTTGACTCCATATTATGTTATATGATTCAGGTAATTTGTAGAAGAATGTATCTAGATATTGACTTCATTCTGGTGCAAGAATATCATAAAAGAATTGTTGATATTTACAACTGTATTCATTTAAACAACAAATATTACAAATACTAAGAACTGTGAGTTTTTAATTTACAATTTTAGATTATTTTTTTTAGCTTTTTCTTCTTCAGTAGTGAATCTAATTCGGTACCCTAAGAATTCACTTTTAATATAATCTGCATAGAATCTTACCCATTTTCCCAGTGTACCTATTGTGGTTTCTGCTAAATAAGTAATTCTAATTTCTTATTTTTGGTTTGAACTAAGTCCAAGAAATCATTTTTTACAGCCCTCGTGGCTCCTTCTTAGTGTAGTCCATCGCACACAATAGGGTCCATAATGAAATAAGTTAAAAACCAAACTCCCCAGTAGAGTCAAATTAAACATTTCGGACAAACTAAATTTCTCCCCAGTGAGACACAGATCAAATTAGCCTCCGTAGTAGAGTTTAGATCTAAATCAAACAAATCTAACCAAGTGTACATTCTCGACTGATATGCCCTCAATCTAGAACCCTTCTCCTTTGTGGAGCCATAATAATTAAACCAACCTTCTTAGTAGGGTCTATTCAAACAAATCAAAAAAAAAAAATTCCAACCAAATTTTTATCCCCAGCGGATAGCCCGAACCTGCTTCCCTAGTGGAAGGTTCTCATTTCAAATCCCTAGCAGATTTAAGCTCGTATCCCTAGCGGATATGCCTCCACATCAATCAAAATGTGTTAAAATTAATTTCATCTTAATCCCCATTAGATTATAGATTCTTATCCCTAGTGGATACACACCTAAATAAATCATATTCATAATCAAACTCAAATTATTATCGCTCAATGGATAACTTGAACCTGCTTCCCTAGCAGAAGGTTCATAAACTCAATCCCTAGCGGATTCCTTCTGGCTCTCTTATGCCCTTGGCATAAAGAGAGCTACATTGCACTAAGATCGTGATTCTATCTATCTCTCAGGTCTAGGTATAGATCATTTTAGTTAGTGTTTGCAATCTTCTAGATGTTGTTGATCATTTCGGTCAATGCCAATACGTGTGGTGTGCCTTGCCAGTTACACCATACTTATTCGGGGTCCTTTTGTTGACCTCACTTTTGGAGTGAGCTCTCAACCTCATCCTCTTAGACTTAAGACTCTTCTAGACACTAAGAGTTCCTTAGTCATAAGACACTTCTAGTGATTAGGTGAACACTCACCTAAGCCTAGAGACTTAGAAGGGTTAATCATAGGATTAGGCCATGCCTTAGGACTTAAGTAAATCACCTACCTATAGCCTAAACCCAATCCATATACACCTTCTCAAATCAAACCCATATTCAAATCTCAACCCAAATCTCAAATTCAAATTCAAATTCCAAATCTAATTCAAATTTGACTCCAAATGATTAAAACTCAAAATCAAATTCAAATCCTAAGACCCTTCCTAAGCCATATGAACCACCTTCATAAGCTTGGCCAAAACCCCCTTTAAATCAAATCAAATTCAATTGATTTCTTTATAAATCAATTATTCCTTCATTTATATTCACAAATATAAATGAAATCCATGTCCAAATGATCAAAACTAAGTCAAACTAAATTAAAATGAACCAAAACCCATTTTAAGCCAGATGAACCCACCTCCATGTGCTTAATAAAATTAGCTTTAAATCAATACAAACTCAATCAATTGTTCATTCATTTATATTCAAAAATATAAATGAAATCCAAATTCAAAAGACCAAAACTATATCCAAAATTAAATCCAAACCCAATCTAAGCCCTTTGAGCTAATTCTTTGGACTTAGCTAAATTCCATCCAAATTAAGTCAAAACCAATGAATTTTCTCTTTAATCAATCATTCCTTCAATCATCTATCCAAATATAAATAAAACCTACAATCATCAAACCAAATTCAAGTCAACCCAAGTCAAACCTAACTTAGCCCTTTTGAATTAAAACTCTCAATTGTGCCAAAACCTATTGGACTCCAAATTGATTGCAGTTGGATTTATATTTCAATCCCGGGCTCACATATAAGTCCCACTAAACTTAAATCAAGCTAAAAACCAAACCAATTGACTCTAACCTAAAGGGCCCATTTGAGCCAACTACCAATCCAACCCAAATTGGATTGAACCAAGCTCACCAAAACCTTCCACCATGATTGTTGATCACTATAGGATGATCAATTGAATTCAATTGGGTTAAACCAAGTCAATTTGGTCCTTTGACCAAGTCAACCTTTAGCCCAAATGAAACTTAAACTAGCCAAAATCTAGCATATACCAAATTGATTGAAATCATTGATCCAAACACATTCATAATCAATTATTGAACATGATCAAACTCTTAGTTGAGCCAAACCAAATTTAACTGACCATTTAACCCAAGTTGACCCAAATTGGCCTAAAAAACCAAAATAGGGCAAATCCTAATATAGCCCAAATTTATTGTAGCCAATAGCTCAAGTTCATTCCAAATTGATTATTGAACTTGACCAAACCCGTAATTGAGCCTAATTTGACCAATTGGTCAACTTGACCCAACCTAGCCCAATTTGACCTAAAGGTTCAAATTAGCCAAAATTCAAATTAAATCCAAATTGATTCAAACCAAAGGCTATGATCATCTTGAATTAGCCAATTGAACATGAATTAACCCATAACCCAAGCCAATTTATCTAATTTTGGTCAAATTGGTCAACTTAACCTATTCGACCCATTTGATTTCAAATGAGCCAAAATCAATTCTAAGCTAAATTAAATCAAATTGATCATACCAAAACACTTTAAATCATCATTTGAACCTAACCTAAGTCTTGGTTTGACCCAATTTGACCAATTGGTCAACCTAAACCAGTATGACCCAATGTGACCCATATGGCTCAAATTGAGCCAAAACCCTTGAAACTAAGTCATGACCCATTGGAGACTGATCAAACCAGACCCAGACTCATTTGGGATCAGCCCAAAATCAACCCAACCCAATTAAATCTCTCATGGATCCTCCCCTGCATCGAATTTCACCTAACCTCATTTAATTCTCCCCATCACATGCATTCAATTCTTCCCCAACACTTGTATTCAATGGAGCTAATCCTATGGCAACAAAGGAAGACTTTGGGAGCTATGTCCAAAGTCTCTAATTAGCCATTACCACCCAACCACCTTCCCATCACCTTTTAATGGGAAATTTTGGCCACCATTAAAAGAGAGAGGATAAAGGTAATAAAGGGGATTTGATTTTGGCATTATAGAGTCTCTTAGAGCTCCCAAAGCAACCAACAACCACTTCCCCACTTCTCTTGAGCTAAAAACACCAAAACTGGGTGGATTCCATCCAGGAAGCGGTGACAAGTGAAGAATACATTATTCAAAGTGAAGGTGAAAGTCTAGGCTCATTTCAAGGCTTCTTCCTCCAGTCAAGATCGTGCTCGAAACATCACCGCCACCGAAAACTATCCTCGATGAGGTAATTTCATCAAACTTTAGCCAGCCTTTAGGAGCTTTGTTAGTGGTAATGTATGCGCAATTTTATGAAATTTCCTTAGATTACCCTTGCATTTTTTTATTTTATATCATCCGCATATGAATTGAAAAGTTTTTTGGCCAAGATTGCCACAAAATGGAGCCCAATTGGATGAAATTTGGTTCAAAATGAAAATAGCCAAAAAAAAAAAACTATTTTGTCCTCCATATTTCGCCGGGCGTCATCCGGTTTAGATCACGACTCGAATCACGGTTGATCAATGGTGTGGTTGGAAGGGTCGGATGGATCACATCCGATCCAACCGTTTGATCTGTGATCATAGTCGATCGATCTGCGCATCACCTTTCGCTTTCGCTTTTCGACTGATGCGGCACCGCTTGGGCCAATCGTATGGCATCGCATGGCGCCACGTTCCACACATAATAGTGGCCCAATCACGCATGTGGAACGTGTTGCATCGCGCCGCTACGACGATTGGGTTAAGTGGAAAAATCACCTATTTTCTGATTTTAAAAATTATTTAAGTTGCCTAAAACTTTAAAAATTTATAAAAAACAAAATACATAGTGAAAAATTATAAATAATGGCCCATTAGATTTGTCTTTCTGAGAGAATCCAACGAACTAAAAATCTCCAGATACCACTGAATGGTTTGAGATTAATTTAAGTTTTAGTGATAATTAAATTTCATTAATTAGTCTTAAAATACAACTCAAATTGACTTGAAATTTTTAAAAACTGAAATTAAAGTTAAAACACACATATCATAAAAATTTCAAGTAAAAAGGACTTCTAGATTAAGAGAAATTAAAATTTGTACTTTAGATTATCCATTTTAATAAAATAAATGAAATAAAAATCCACAAAATTACAAAAAAAATCTTCAAAATAACTGAAATCACTTTAGTTGACATCTAGGACTCTTAAGAAAATAATGTGATTTTCTAATTCCCAATGAACCCCAAACAAACACTTAAGATTAAAAGTTTAATCAATTAAGGGATTAATTAAAACATAATCTAAAAATAATTTAAATATCAAATCAAAATCAGAAATGATGTAATACCCAAATGATTGGTAATCAAACCTTAAATCAAAAATATCTTGTGTCCCTCAAATGAAATTAAATCTAAACATAATTGAACCTAATTGAGTTAATGAAATTCAATTAAATGATTAAAATTTTAAATTAAACTCATAATTAAATAAATAAAAAGAAACTTTAATATTAAATCAAACTAATCTTGGTAAACTAACACCAAGTATTGAATCTTAATTATATGAAACTACTTAACAAATTAAAACAAATTGAACATTAATTAATCATTAAAATAAACTAAAAATCAAATTGATTGATAAACCAATTCAACATAATAATTTAATATTAATCAAATTAAACCAAATAAAGTTAAAGTAAACTTAATTAACATATGATTAAATCACATCCATTTGGAATAAGATAATTAATTAGCCATTAATACCTAAACTTAACAATTAAATCAAAAATAAATTCATAATTAAAGCATTAAATGAAATTTTATTAACATAATGAATTAAATCAAACTTAACTATAATTATGAATTAAGTTTTAAAATAAAATAAATAATTAACTCACTTAATCTAATCAAACACTTAATTAAATAAAATTTAAGTAAAACATTTAATTTAACTTATTAAATCAAACCATTCACGTGGCAATTAAGTCATTAATTTATAATAAACAAATCTTTAATTAATTCAATAATTCAAAAATTTCAATTATTTTTAATCAAACCAAATTAATCAAACATCTAATTACTGCAAACTTAATGAATTAATCCATCATCTTAATGAATCAAATTAATTTAAATAAATTACATTAAAACTAACTCTTAAATTAAGCTTAAATCAAACCCCTAATTAAATTTAATAATTAATCACACTCTCAAGTAAGCTATTTAAGTTAATCAAATTAATCATATTAAACTTAAACTTAATCAAACTTAAAGTTGAAGATAATTAAAATGCAATTAAATGCCAATCAAATCCTAAATTAAATCTAAATCATTAGGTCATTAATTACATCATTAACCTAAATAAATATGAAACCAAATTAAAAATTAAACAAATTTATTTAATTTAATAATTAACCGAAACACACTTCTAAATTAAATTAATTATATAATCACATTGAACCTAAGAAAACCTATAGATTAATGAAGTTAATCAAATCAAATTAAATCAAATAAAGAAAGACTCTCATCAATTTAATGCATGATCAAATTAAATCTAATTCAACCCACCTAAATAAGATAAACTAATTAATTATTAAAATATGTAAAATCAAAACATAAACTAAAATCTAATAAACATGATAAATGAATGAAATTAAAATGAAATTATAATCATAAATAATCAAACTCAATTAAAACCGAAGCAAACTTTCAATTCATTTTATCCAATCAAACTATAAATAAATAAACCATAATCAAATAAAATAAACATAAAATTAAATATAAACTCTAAAGTTATTAAATCATATCCAATTACTCTAATTTCAAATAATATCAAAATAAGTAAAACAAAAATTCAAATAAACAAATCTATTGAATTAAGATAAGAGATTAATCATCAAACCAAGTGATAATCTATACATAAACCACTAAATTCAAGTTAAACCCGTAATTGAAATTCAAATAAAAGAATACATTAAACTTCAAATAAATCATAAGTAAATTAAAATACATTCAAAAATCAAACTTAAATGGAATATGAAATCAATGAATTTAAACAACATCAAAATGATATTAATCATATGAAATTAAGGAATTAAATTAAAACCCAAGGGAAAAAAAACTAGAGATTGAATTAAAGAATATTGAATTATTGAAATATTAATTAAATCAAAAAATATAATCTAAAATTAATTAATAAAAAATACATGGATTTAAACAAACTTAAACTTCGTTAGATATTAAGGATATTGAATTATCAAAATTTAATTAAATTAATACATTTAATCAAAAATTAATCAATCAAATACATGATGATTAAACAAACTCAAATTCTAAAATCTAAATTTAAATCAAATAAATATTAATCAAATCAAATAAATTACACAAATTCAAATGGGCTAATTAATATACTTAAGGATCTTAGTTAGACTCTTTAGGAAGTTAGGATGTAGAATAGTGTGAGTTCCATCTAGAAATGGAATTCATTCTACTCTTCATTCTTGAAAACTTAAACATCACTTGAACCAAATAAAAGTGAAATCAAAATAAAAAATAAATCATTAAATCATTTAAATTTATATCACCCAAAGGTAAAATTTAAACAAATTCAAACTCCAGATTGAAACTTAAACTAAAGTAGCCTAGTGAAGTCTTGCTTTATAAATCTTCTTTTCACACACTAGAATACTAGGTCAACGACCCTAGAATTTGGCTAGGTCGATGTGTTGATTGCATGTATAATGTTGTATTTTATTTTTTGATGTAATATTTTATACTAGATGTTAGTGTGTATGTTTCCTAGACTGGATGTTAGGCCATTATTAGCCTAATCATTTGTTCTAGAAGGGGTTGTGCTTAAGGGTTCGCTGAATAAAAATATAAATACTTTTACTGTGCAAGTTGCTTAGCCCCTAAGCATAACCCACATTAGGATATGTGGACTTGGTTACCCATGTGTGGGGTACTAAGTCAAAATTATTCATATAGCTGCTCGGGTTGTATGGTATGTTTAGCTAACATTTGTTTTGCAGGTGTAGCTAGATTTACTTTCCTTCTTTTATTGTAATTTTGCATTAGAAATTATGATTAGTGATATGGGGGGATTAGGATGAGCAAAAAGGCTTTATTCTGAGAGGCCCCGTGATGCCTTTGAAGCAAGCACATCCAAAGCAAGCTCAAATAAAGAAATGAAGGAGATATGAAGAATGAAGACCCCCATAGCATTTGTTCATTTATGCAATTGTAATTATTCTTTTGTAATCCAGGTTATATAAGGGTATAGCTCGACTACCTATTTTTCTTTTCTGGTTGTACAGCGGTACCCAATCGCACTAGCCTTTTATTCTTTTGCGATAGCTTTATAAAATTGTTTGATGTTTTGTTTGGCCTATGCATTAGAAAAGCATGCCTTTTCATAATTTGTTTATGATTGGTGATTGTTGTATGGCCCGAATGCGATTAGGCTCCTAGGATAAAAATTAATTTGTCCACCCAAACTAACAACTCATAACTAAATCTCTAAAATAACTCATAACCTCATAAAAGACTAGTCATTAAATTAAGATAATAAAATATTTAGCAACCTCTTAGCTGGATGTTGTATGTTTAATATCATGTATAGTCATCTTATTTCACTCTTATTACGAGAGGGTTTCTATCTTTGCCAGATAGAATGTGCTTAACCTTTGAGAGCCTATGATGGAAGAACACCTCTTTCCTTTTTGATTTGGCCCATAATCAACTTCTCATGCATTTAAGCATATAAAATCCTATAGCCTGTGTCAAGATAAAGAGTCCCAAATTAAATAAAATTTGATAAGAATTTTCATTAGATTAAGTCATTACTCATACCCTCATGCTCTAGTCTCTTAGGGAGTGGGTTTAAGGACTTAGTTTCTTTTCTCAATAATAACAACTTAGCTATATTGTAGAAGAATATGACTTGCCTACATGGATTTAAAGTAGGAGGAGTTAACTGGCTGCCACTCTAGGTGGTAATAAGTCCAATACTCAGGTGGTTTACTCTCTCTTATGGAGGTAAATTATATACCCACTTTCGCCTTAGATTTAGGTCATACTTTGGCCCTCGCCAAAGCTCCATAGTTTTAAGATATGAGGTTATTATTTCCTTTGAGGCTACAAGCATAAATCCTCACCTCTTAGGCATCTCCACAATATTATGTTGATGGATTATAAGCCCTAGCAATTTAATAAAATTCAAACTCAAACAAATAAATCTCTTCAAATTTAAATATATAAAGCCCAATTATAGGGTAGGTTGGAATGCTCACTAAGCTTCCTAGTATCATGAGCATTTCCTACTTTCTCCCTTTGGATTCAAAAAATAAGTCTTTTCCTTGACCTATCCCATTTGATTTTCTAAAATAGCCAATCCTTTGATAGTCTTTGCTTTAAAATCTTTGGAGACTTTAATTCTTTCTTTAATCGAGAGTATTCCTGAGGAATTTCATTCCTTAGGATGTAATTAACTATAGGGGCTTGCCTCCATAGGAAACTTAATAAACCTGGCCTAAAATAAACCTTACTTTACTTTTCCATGTAAAGTAGGAGAAGGATCTCTGGTATGTTCAAAGACCTATCATGCCTCAGGAGTCCTTATTAGGTGGTTAGGTCCATTATAGGGTGGTGATTTCTATCTTACAAGATAGTACATCATTCCTTAATGTCGTATCTGATCACTTTAATAAGTACCCCCTAAGATCTGTGTGGTGTCTTGCACATCCAAAAATAAACACCATAGTAGGGATCAACTGCTAGGGTGACCAATTGATGTACAATAGATCGAACCTGACCTAGGGTTGTCCGTCGGTGTGCAACAATCGTGATGGAAAGAATGTGTAGCAAACTTACATCTTCCAAAGCAAGAAGACCACCGGGGTTACCTGTTGGTGGCATAATAAGTTGAACTTAACCTAAGGGAGACTACTAAGAGAGTGCCGCTAGGGACTTATCTCAACTCAAGAGTATTCGCATCTATAGTTCATTGACCTAAAAATAGATGCTTGCTTGGGAAAGGTGCGCTGAGCGTTAATTCTTAATCCATGTTTAATATATATTTTGTTTGTTTGTTATCACCTTATTGGTGCAGGGACCACATAAGAAGGGGCTATGTCGCCTTGACCTATCCATTTGGACCAAGGGAAAATCACGATGCGGAATAAAAACTCCAACCACAGGAGTGGTTACTAGGAAAGGGGGATTGTCCAATCTAGTAGTAACTCAAGTAGTGTCTAAAAAGGGTCGTAGAAGACTTGATCCAAATAGAGTGCCCATAAGGGAGGTGCCACTAGTGGCATTATCTTGGACCCTGTAAATAAGAAAGCCTGTAGGTGTACGGTGGTCAACTCAAGGAGAAAGCATTGCAGAATTACATCTATCATGAGTGGTGTATCCACTGGGAGGGTCACTATGAGCATAGCGAACACATGCCAGCCTAAGGTGCCCATCAACATGCGAAAATCAATCTAGAAAGAAGGCGTGTAGACTTAAATCTCCCTAAAGTGGAACCGACATCTGATAGTCATCATCACCAATAGTGTTATTCACCTAGTGCTCACAATGAGCAAATGTCGCACAGAAGAAAGCGCAATGACTTTCATCTTCCAAAGTAGGGGTCAACCGCTGGGGCAACCTGTTGACGGCATAATAGATCAACCCGACCTAAGGGCAACTACTAAGTAGGGGGTCACAAAGAAGGACTGGATCTAGACTTAAAATAGTCAAGAGGAAAGGAGTTGCTGGGGGACTTACCCTAATCTTCTACTCAACCAAGTCAGTTCACGATGACTAGTTTAAGAAGAAGGCATAGCATACTTACATCCTCTTAAATGAAGTGATCATGATGGTAGCTTACCAACCGTGTAATAAGGCCTACCATACTAATAAGATACTCATCGGTGTGCAACAGTCAAATCAGAAAAGAAGGCATAGTAGACTTTCATATTTCTGAACGAGGGACCACTAGGGTGATGCACTAACAGGGTAACACGTCAGCCTGACCTAGAGTAGCTAATGAGTGAGTGTCATAGGGGCTTTATCCCACATCAAAGTAGCCCGAGATAATAAAGGTGTTCTGATTAAGAGTTTGTATGATGTTTGTATTTATTTTATGTTGATGAAGGGTAGGATGCTGCTCGAGTTCCTTACACCTACCTAAACACATCAAAGAGTGGATAAAATGGTGCCATAGGGGTAATGTGACTCCACTAAGAAAGGATGTTGCTCAGGTTGCTTACACCTAACTTACTTGTACTAGTCCAAATAGGATGCCTCTTGGGTTCTCTTACACCTATCCTAATAACACTGAAGATAAATATTGAGTTTTGGATGTAAGTTTAAAGGAATGTTTAGATTGATGAAGAATTTTGAAGAGTGATTATAGATTGATATTTTTTTTTTGGAATTTGGACTCAACCAATGTAGACGTGAAAACATAACTTTACTAAGAAATTAATTTTGATTTTTTGAAATTTCCTTAGGTGTGTGGAAATGGAACAAAAAACTAAGACTAGTGTTCTTTCTCCAAAATCCTTGGGACCTAGTCAAAGTAAATAATCATTTATAGTGAAAGAAAATCACCAAGGCTTCTCAAGTATTATGCTCTAATTTGCATTTGAATGAAAGAAATTTCTCATTCCAATTACTTGAATTATTCTCCAAATTTAGAATTTGATTTTGAGTGTAATGGCTCTTGAGGTAGTTTTTGTTGACTAGAAAAATAAGACACTCTCCTATCATAGTGGTTTGAACTACTTTTGATCCTTCAAACACCAAAGTAGGCCCTTTAATGATTAGAAGCAAAATCTTGATTTGAAGAGTGTTGACCTCATTTTTAGAATGAGCTCTCAACCTCTCCATCTTAGACATAGGACTTCTCTTAGACACTAAGAGTTCCTTAGTTTTAAGACACTTCTAGTTATTAGGTGAACACTCAACATAACCCTAGAGACTTAGAAGAGTTGGCCACAGAAATAGGTCATGCCTTAGGGGTGTTAGAAAAATTTACCTACCCTATAGCTTGAACCAAATCCTTACTTCCTTCTTTCAAGTCAAGGTCCAAATCCAAACCAACCTTAAACTCAAATCAACTTCAAATCTAAATTAAACCTTAAATCAATTCCAATGGATTTTCTCAAATCATGAATTAGTTCCAAATGATTGAAACCTATAATCAACTCTAAATTCCAAAATCCTTCCTAAGTCACTTTGATTTCATCTTATGGACTTAGCTCAAATAAAATCCAAATCTATTCAAACTCAAGAAATTTTCTCATAACCCATTTATATTCTCATTTATATTCACCAATATAAATGAAATATAAATTCAAATAACCAAAACTAAATCCAAAACTCAAATCCAAGTTCTAAAATCCTTCCTAAGTCACTTTGATTTCATCTTATGGTCTTAGCTCAAATCAAATCCAAATCTATTCAAACTCAAGAGATTTTCTCATAACCCATTTATATTCTCATTTATATTCCCAAATATAAATGAAATATAAATTCAAATAACCAAAACTAAAATCAAAACTGAAACCCAAATCTAACCCAAACCCAACCTATGTTTCTTCAAGTCAAATTCTTGAACTTAAGAGATTTTCTCATAACCAATTTATATTCTCATTTATATTCCCAAATATAAATGAAATATAAATTCAAATAACCAAAACTAAAATTAAAACTGAAACCACAATCTAACCCAAATCCAACCTATGTTTCTTCAAGTCAAATTCTTGAACTTAGCCAAATCAAACTCAAATCAATCCAAACCCTTGGATTTTTTTTCATGATTCAATCAATCCTTCAATCGTGAATCCAAATATAAACACAAACTTCAATCACCAAACCAAAAATAAATTCAAAACTCAAACCCAAATCAAACCCATGTTCATCCTTTGAACTTGAAATGATAAAATGAATCAAAACCTGTTTGACTCTAAATCACTTGCAAATGGATTTATATTTCAATCATAAGTCCATATGTGAGTTCAACCAAACTTGAATCAAGCCTTGATCAAGTCAATTGACCCACATAGGCTTACTTGACCCAAAGTGACCTAAAGTATCCTTTTGAGCCAAATTCTAATCCTACCCAAATTGGATTGAACTAAGCCCATCCAAGCCTCACATTGTGAGCAACAATCATCATAGGATGGTCAATCACTCAAATTGGGTCAAACCAAGTCAAACCTAAGGGTTGACTAAGTGAACACTCAAAATGAAACCCAAACTAGAAAAATACTACCATAGGCCAAATTGATTGAAACCATTGATCTAAACTAGTTCATGATCAATGTTTAAACTTGATCAAGTCATCATTTGAGCCTAACCTATCCCAATTGGCCACTTGACCCAAGTTGACCCAAGTTGACCTAAAAAATAAAAATGTGTCAAATCTTGATCTAAGCCAAATTAATTGCAACCAATGGGTCAAATTCATTCTAAATGATTGTTGAACTTGACCAAAGCCTCAATTGGCCAACTAGACCCAACCTAGCCCAATTGACCATGAACCCAACATGACCTAAAAGGTCAAATCAAAACCAAACCAAAATTGATTGAAACCAAAGCTTGCAAAACATTTCAAATGACCAACCAAACCTAAACCAACCCATGACCTAACCTAATTGGGTCAAATAGGTCAAATTGGTCAACTTGTCCCATTTGACCTAAGTGAACTCAAATGAACTAAAACCAAATAAAAATCAAATTGAACCAAACCAATGACATCAAAATAGTTCAAATGTTCATATGAACTTGACCTAACCCATGGTTTGACCCAATTTGACCAATTGGTCAACTTGACCCAAGCTGGCCCATTTTGACCTAAATGGGTCAACATGAGCCAAATGATATCAAATCAACTCCAAATTCTTTGAAATTTGGCACAACCCAATTTCAAACTATTCCAAATCTATCCAAATTGAAATCATAGCCAAATGACCATTTTACTCCTAGGTCAAGGGGTAACCTATGGCCAATTCCACTTAGAATTTGGCCAAATCCTATTCATGGTCACTTGACACCCTCTTAGTGGACCAAGTGGACACTAATGAGTGTGGTGCACATGACCCAATGGGTTTGGGTCTACCAAACCCAACCCAAGGCCAAAATTGACTACCCAATAGGGTTTAACCAACCCACTCATTAGGATCAATTTGATCAAAATGGAAGAGACAAGACCAACCATCTGATCCTTGTAGGAGGTGATATACTCCCCCTAATTCCACTTCATTTCAGATCTCTTGCTATCGATTGAGCAATAGAAACTCAGAGGAAGCATTGCCAAGCTCCCATGGTCTCCCAAACTCAATTGAATTCTCCATTTTTGAATTTCTTCAAAGCCAAAACAGGGGAGCTCATTGGAAATCCAAACTCACTTAATACCAAACTCCAATTCCTCTTGCAAGCACCTTCAAGGCGCCAAGTCGAGTTCATCCAAAGCTTTTTCCAAGCTTCCAAGGCACGGGAAGGAAGAACTAGACCTAAGACGAAGGCCATTGAAGGGAGCTTTGACCGATTGGATGATCCACTCAATCTCAATCCTTCAAACCTTCAACAGGGCTTCATCTCTACTAGATGAAGCTACCTCGATAGTTGGGAGTGCCGGTGATAGCCTCCGGTGAGGTATGCCTCAAAACTGAGCTTAGGCTAGATTTTCTTTGGTCCTTTGTAAAAGGAACTTTCATCACAAGTGAATTTGATCGTTGGATGTCTTCCTTATTGCCTCATGATGGTGTGTGTTCAATCCCCACTCAATCTGAGCTCAAGTGAGCTTGGATCAAGCCTTAAGAGATGGACGATCGCCATCTCCAGGCAAGGGCTGGGATGAATCATGGACCATCCATCCCACATATTTTGGATGGACGGTCCTAATTAATCCACATGAGATCCCGTGATTAATCCCTTTAGAAACCGTAGGTTTAATCAGGACCATCTGATCTTTGATCGGACAGTCCAAGGAGAAAATCATAACCACCGAATAATGCGGTGATTAAATAACCAATCATCCCATGCCATGTGGCGTCGCCTCATCAGCGGTCCACATGGCACCGATGGGATTAGTTATATAATTAGGGATTTAATGACCTATTAATTATAGAAATTTCAAATATTCATAACTAAATGTAGACAAATCCAAAAAATGCAAACTCAACTTCATTTTAAAGATAATTCAGTGAGGAATAATATAAAATTATTTATAATTTATTTTGAATAGTGAATTTTCATTAATTTGGGTTTATTTAAAACCTTAATAACCTTAATTACTCTTTAATGACTTCATTATTTAATTCCAAACTTCTTATACATGTTTTGGGGGATGAGCTCTGTCTCCCCTAATTTTCTTGGAATTTATTAATGGGTTAATTAAGAAAATCAATTAATGAATTCCTAATCACTCTCTTAATGTAATTATGGATAATTAAGTATGTGAATAGTAGTTTAATGACTTACTTAAGATGATTAAATATTGTTTAAGTGGTTAGGAGATTTATGTGATAATTTTGGGATGTTCCTAAGCTATTCCCTAGACCCCCTTTCTTCCTTATTCCAAACCTAATTAAGGATTAATCCACTAATAATCTCTTAATTAGCTCAATCAAATTTCCAAAATCAATCTGAACTTAATCAATCCTTTGCTAGGTAGATACTTAGGTGTCCAATAACCTAAGTAAGCTTAAGGAAATCAAATCCAACCTACATGTGTGGGAAGGGTTATGAAAGTACTTAATTAAACCCTTTAGCTTAATTAATTATTAATTGTGAGCCAATTGCATTAGGCCCCTTTCTTTCTTAAGGTGCATTGCTGATTTAAATTCTATGTGGTTGCATATCATATGTTGGCTCATAATTAGTTGAATAATTATGCTAATGTGGTGTAAGTAAGGGATAATTAATGAACTTAATCTACACCTTAACCTAACCAAAGCATAAAATTAATCTAATCACATAAAAATTAAACTAAATCAACTCATGCATGTAAGAAATGGGTTAGGACCAACAAACATCTTTTCACATTTTCTAAATTCAAATCAAACTCAAAACAAAACTAAAAATTTCTTCAAACAATTTTGATTCACTTTAAATGATTTTATTCCATTGGATTGTCTTTAGGAATTAATTAGAGTGAATGAAATTACATGCTTGCATCACTTTATTTCTTTCCTAGCATAATAAATGTTATGTGTCATATGAAAATCATGCATTCATGTCTTTTGAAAAATAAATTTAAATGAAATATTTCCTTTGTATCAAATTGTATGTTTTGGCTAAAGTTAGAATATGAATGGCTATTATCACTACTAAATAAAAAATTATTTTCAAAACTTATAAGTCAAAGACTATAAATGAATGTATGCTACATATAAATATTTGTAAGCTTGCATGTGAATATAGCTTAAAATGTGTTATGTGGCTTTCTTCTCTTTTCTTAACATGGCTTGTATAGGATTTGTAAAGTGTATAGTTCCTTTGAAAAGAACATAACACTTGCTTAAATTTATTCCTATGCACTCCCATGTCATGAATTAAGAAGAACCTTCATATTGCACATAAAAATTAAACAACCAACAAAGCAAATAAACAAACATAAGCCTTTTGCATGATTTTTAATCCACTCATTTGCTTTTGTACATGCACATGTATCTAAGAAAAGTGGTATATTAGTCTGGATACCCCGAGGTTGTGAGGCTTTAAGTAGCCCCAAGTAGGTCTTGTACCTTACACCCTTACTATAGAAAATAATGGCGCCGTACTCACTTATGTCTTTCATATATGTAAATATGCATTTGATTAATGAATAAAAAAATCACTCTTTTCTACTTAAACAAATTCATGCATCATGGAGCATTCAAATTTCTTAAGCAACATCTCTTTTCATTCATCATTAAGATGTGCTAAGACTTTGCATTTATATGCATAGTTATGCTTAGGATACATTCATATGCATGATACACATGTTGGAAATAAATAAAGTGTTGTGTGTTTTGTGATAGTAATTCACTTTAATTAATCTTAAAATGCCTTTCTTATTTGGATAGGTTTATTTAGAGTAAATCTAAACTTAGGATTAATTAAATTACATAATAAAACATTCACTAAAAAAAAATTACTAATGAATCTACCTTAGAAATTATTTAAGGTAGGGAGGAAAGAGAAGTTCTCTTCTCTTTTCTCTCCCTTTACAACTTAGTAATTCAGTGTAGGTTCATTCAAACGAAATCAAATCATCAATTAAAACTTGCAAATCAACTAAATCACTTAAAGAGAAATCACCCATCTAAATTCATTCTCTCACACTTAGAAAATTTTAATCTTAAAGCTTAGCTAAGACATACCACACAATGGCACATATTAAAGCTAAGTCACCATTTCTAGTCTATGTTAGGGTGTGCATGGTTTGATGCATGATTTTATTTTATGATGTAATGTTTTAGACTGGATGTTAGGGTGTATGAGCGTAGGCTGAATGGTAGGATGATCTTAGTCTAACCATGTCTTCTGTAGAGGATTGTGCTTAAGGGGTGCTGTAATAAAAATATGAATACTTTTGCTGTGCAGGTTGCTTATACCCCTAAGCATAATCCAAAAATAGGTCAGGTGGACTTGATTACCCATGTGTGGTGCTAAGTCCAATTTATTCATATACATGCTTGGGATTGTGTGGTTTGTTTAGCTAATCTCTATTTTATAGGTTTTAGTTAGATTTACTTTTCCAATTTCATGTAATTTTGCAATTAGGATTTGGAATGAATGTTATAGGGGATTAGGATGAACATTGGTCATAAGACTATGTCTTACGCACCATGTGAAGCCTTTGGAGCATCCACATTTCAACCAACCAAAAGAAAGAAGAAAGAAAGAAGAAAGAAAGAAAGAAAAGAATGAAGAAAAGAATAATGAAGACCCCCCATAACATGAATTCTTGCTTAATTATAATTAATTCATTTGTAATCTGGGTTGTTTAAGGTAGAGCTCAGCTACCCATATTTATCTTTTTGGGTTTGTGCTGGAGCCTGACCACAAAGGCCTTTTATTCTTTTGCGCTAGCTTTATAAAATTATTTGATGTTTGTTTAGCTTGTGCATTAAGATGACATATTTTTCTAGTTTCTTCCTTGCTTTGATGAATGACTTGGATGCAATTAGGCTCTTAGAAAAATAAATAAAATTTATATCAAACTAATCAACTCAAAGTTAAAAAAAATAAACAACTCATAACCTCACTAAAAGCCTAGGTTATAAATTAAGATAAAAGATTTAGCAACCCCTTAGTTGGATGTTGCATGTCTCACATCATGCATAATAATCATCTTGCTTCACTCTTGCTTATGGAGGGCTTCCACTTTTGCCAGAGAATTTGGCTTGACCTTTGAGAGCCATGGTGGAAACACACATCCTTCTTGTTGATTTTATCCCATAACCAATTTCTCATGCATTAGACATATGAATCCTATAGCCTCTGTCAAATCAAATATCCAAAAATAAAAATAAAACATAATAAAATTTGCATTAGATTTAAGTTATTGCTCATGCCCTGCATGATCTAGTCCCTTAGGGAGTGTGTTTAAGGACTTAGTCTCTTTCTAAATAAATAACAACCTTGCTATCTTGCAAAAGCATAAGACTTGCCTACATATATTTAAAATTGTAGGAGGAGTTAGTTGAGGGCCACCCCCAGGCGGTTGTAAGTCCAAACAGTTGGGTGGTTTATCCTCTCTTATGGAGGTAAACTATATACCCATTTTTCACCTTAGATTTAGGTCGTGCTTTGGCCCTCACCAAGGCTCCCTAGATTTAGGATCCAAGGTTGCTTCTCCCCTTTACGGGATACAAGCATAAATCCTCACCTCTTAGGTATTTCCATGATCTTGTGTCATGGAATTGTAAGCCCTAGATTTCTAATGAAAATTTAACTCAAACGAATATTTCTCTTTAATTTCAAAAATGTAAAGCTCAACCATAGGATAGTTTGAGATGCTTGCTAGGTTTCTAGCATCGTGAATATCTCCTACTTATCTCCCTTTTGCTTCGATAATAACTCCCTCCTCTTGATCAATCTCACTTGATCTTCCAAAAATAAACCAATTGAATGATAGTCCCATCTTTGAAATCTTTGGAGACAATGATCATTTACCTTAATCAAGAGTATTCTTAAAGAATCTCATTCCTTAAGATGTAATTAACTATAGGGCATACCTCCATATGGAACTTAATGAACCCGATTTAATATAAACCTTGCTTTACTTTTCCATGTAAAGTAGGGGAAGAATCTCTATTACATTTGAAGACCAATAGTCCTTAGGAGTCCTTATTGAGGTGATTAGGTCCATTGTAGGGTGGTGACTTCTATCTTTCAAGATGGTACACATTTCCTCAATGTCATTCCCAATCACCCAAATAAGAACATCTGCGGATCTACGTGGTGTCCCAACAAGCGGTTATTATTTTTGTCTTCATTTATCCTTCCCAAAAGATAGATGAAGATAGAAATAATTTCACCATAGAGAGTTTTGAGATAGGCAAACTTTGAAATAGTTTAAACCATTTATATTCAACGTTAATTGAGGTCTCCCTCTCTTTTTTTTTCTTCTTTTTTATTCGTTTCTTTTTTTTTTATTTGCAAGACCTTCAAGCTTTTCAATTTCCCTTTTGTTTCTTTTTTTTTCTTCTTCTTCTTCTTCTTCTTCTCTCTCTCTCTCTCTCTCTCTCTCTCTCTCTCTCTCTCTCTCTCTCTCTTTCCATTTTTTTGGAGGTTACATCTCTAATATCAGTTTAATCTCTTTTTGATCATTTTTTTATTATCCCATGATGCTTTACTACAAGCCTTAGAAACTTCTCTAAAGTTATCATAATTGTATATTTTAGGGATTCATAGTGTCATAACTAGTCGAAGACAACTACTCAGATCATAAAGATTGTCTTCCTTTTTTTTTTTTGCTTTTGTCTACGAGATCGTTGACGAAGCATTCAACTTGGTGATGAATGAGTTTGTCAATGATTCAAGTCATGGCCCGTTCGTATGTGGCACCAGCATTTTTAAGGTTAAAAGCCATGATATTATAATAGAAAATTCTGATGGAAATCATAAACGCAAGTGACTTTTCATCCCCTGGCATCATTTGACCCATCCTTGAATAAGGAGACTACATGTAAAGAGGCTTTGTCTACTATTAAATTTGATAGAGGTAATGTGAATTTTTCTTTAAGACATGCCTAACTTAGATCTTCAAAATTGACATATGTGTGGATTTGAATGTTCTTCATTTTGACTAGGAATAATGCTGGGTAATCATGATAGTGTCTTCCTTCTTCAATAAGGTTAACTTTAAACTTTGATCCTCTTCTTGGTGCAAATGTTCGTGTCAAAAGTTTGTAAAATAGGAAGAGCAATAGATTCAATTTTGAGCTTGCAGACTGCTACCTTTGGAGATGTATTGGGCACTTTTTTTATGGTCTTAGGTAAAGCAAGATTTAAACTAAAAAAGTAATCTAACCATGTCATTGGCATTTTCCTTCTGACTTATTATATATGGATATTGGGAGGGTGGGCAGACCCTCTTTATGTTCTGAGGTTAATTTCTTGAAAATTATTGGTTAATGAATAATTTTCTCCTCAACTTTAAGGAGTGCATCTTCTGCTTGAAAGTCTTCAAAATTCTTTGAGCAAAGTAGGTATACTAGGTAAAAGATGATTTTATTACTTCATTTGAAGGTATGTATATAAGTGTTGAATCCTCTTTGAGCTTAAAGAAAGAGATATGAAGTGAAAATTTGATATCTCATAATATTTTTTTTTCTGTTAGAGGTTAAGAGCAACTCTTAACTTTCAATCCTATAATAATATCATGAGATAGTAGAATTGGAGTTAATGAACTTGCATACCTACTAAGTTTCTAATCATATCATACACGAATCATCCTTTAGAACTTCTTTTTATTATTATCTAATTCCAAGGACTCATCAAAATTTGATTCAAAATTTATTTTGTATATTCTTTTCTTTCCTTTAATTTACACCTCGTACAATGATTTATCCTTTGGATTCTAAATCAATGTGTATTATTGGTGCTTTACTTTTTTCTTCTTTTTTCTTCTCTTTCTCTCTTTTTTTTTTAAATTTTTTGTGTCTTTAATATTATGTTCTCTAGAGGAGATTGCTTGTCTTTCTTTTTCGTATGATATTCTATGTTAAGTATGACTTGAGGAGGTTACCACTAATTAAGTAAGGAAGAATCATATTAAGTTCTAATCAAAAACTTTTCTATCTCTTTAGAGAATGTGAGATTGCACTTATTATTTAGCTTAGTAGGCAACCTTCCAAGATAGCTTAGGACCTTAAGATTAACCTTCAGAATAGTTTGATGCCCTTATTTTGGATTGTGAGGTATATTTTAAGAAGGATTTAGAATTTGATTATTTCCAATGACTGGTTTGCTTCTTCCTATGGTGTTGATCAAAGTGGTAGGACCTTGCCACTGCAACAATTGACTTCTATGATATATTCTAAAAGAGAGGTAGAATTGATGTGTGCCTACTTTTTTTGGTGCCCAAAGTTTTCTTATTAGACCTTTAAAATCTGATGATTCTAACTCTTTATTGATAGTGAAACCATGAAACCTTAGAATGGGGGAAACTCTACCTGAATTGGAGTCATTAAAGACATCAAGTCCATCAGTACTGTTATTTTATGGATTATGATCATTATTTTGAGAGTTGTCTTATTTTGGGAATTAGGATTCAAGTCATTTGAGTCATACTTATCTAAAATAGATAAAACATACTCAAAATCCTTGTCAATTTCATTCTTTCCCCGTGAAGGTACCTCTATGGCCTTTCTCCTTTGTAGTAACATTCCACATTTTGGTTTTAAGTTGAATTCCATCATAAAATTCTTAATAACTATAATTTTTGACCCATAATAGTGAATATTGAACCACCAAAAGTCATCTTAAGATTCTCAAGCTCTATGTCGAATTTGCTTTAGAAAATTTTCATAGATTTAAATAATTTGGACCCACATTCATCAAATTTGAATATGAGGGTTCAAATAATTAGATTTTGATTTGGCAAGATTTTGAAGAGAATTTCTTTGGAACCTCACCAGTCAAATGTTGATATGACTATTTCTTTAGAGCTCTTTGATTGGGACTTAAGAAATTTTGGAACCTTTTCAAATATTAATATGATAGTAGGTTCAAAAATTTAGAATTTTTTTTCATAGTTTTGAAAATGAAACTCTCACTTAACAAATTTAGGCATGTTAAATGGAGTTCAATTGTATGTTGGTATTGATTGTTATGTGTTGGTATGTGGTTTTAGTTTGATTTTTGAAAAGGAAACTCTCATTTAACAAATTTAGGTATGTTAAATGGAGTTAATTTTGTTTGAAAATATGTTTTGAAATTTGTTTGGAGATGTCTTGACATTTTTAAGAAGACATTTTTCTTTGTTATATTTGTAGTTTGATTTTGATTTTGAAATAAATTCACATTTAACATATTTGGGTATGTTAAATGGGGGTTGGTTAATTTTTGAAGAAAGGGTTTTGATATTTATTTTTGAAGAAGAGATTTTGTTTGATTTAGTTTTGATTTTAAAAAAGGAACATTCACTTAACAAATTTGGGTATGCTAAGTAGAGTTCAATTAATGTTATTTTGAAAGGGGTTTGAAATTTTTTGGAGAAAGGATTTTTTTATCTTTGTTTAATTTTGATTTTAAAGAAAGAACCTCCATTTAACAAATTGGATTATGTTAAATGGAGTTCATATGATTTTTTATTTTGAAAAGACTTTTGAAAATTTTTGTAAAAGATGTTTTTATTTTACTTTAGATTTTATTGAAATTTTGTTAAGCATGGGATGAACCTTGCTTCGCCAATCTAGTGGTAAGAGGTTCTAAATTTTATGCTTGGTTATTTTTCTTTTATTTAGTTAATTTATTTTTACCTATTGGGGGACCCAATAGGGATTTTAAGACCTACATGGAGTGAGGTCCTAAAACCTAAATGAAATTGGCTAACTTTGCTTAAGGATGAAATAAGCTAAGTGCCAATGGTGAAAAAGATAGTTTTTGGCTTATATAAAATATAAGTCCACTATGGATGCTTGGAGATAATAATTGTCTACTAAAGATGGAGAGAGGAACTATCCTTGGAGTACCCAAAAAATCCATGATTTTTATATTTGGAATGTGAGACACCACGCAAATCTTAGGGTGTACTTATTGAAGTGATCGACATTAAGGTATGATATAATATCTTGAAAGATAGAGATTTCACCCTTCAATGGACTTAATCACCTAATAAGGACTCCTAAGGCATGATGGGTCTTCGAATGTACCAGAGATTTTTGTCCTACTTTATATGGATGAATAAAGTAGGGTTTATTTTAAATTGGGTTCTAAAGTTTTCTATGGGGGCAAGACCCCATAGTTAATTACATCATAAGGAAGGTGAATTCTTTAAGAATAATCTCGATTAAAGTAGGCAATTATTGTCTCCAAAGATTTCAAGGATAAACTATCAATAAAATGGTTATGTTGGAAAATCAAGTGGGAAAGATCAAGGAAAAGACTTATTTTTGGAGGCCAAAGGGAATGAGTAGGAAATGCTCGTGATATTAGGAAGCTTTGTGAGCATTCCAACCTATCGTATAATTGGGTTTTATATGTTTGAAATTGAAGATAATTATTTATTTGAGTTGAATTTTATTAGATTGCAAGGGCTTAACATCCATCAACACAAGGTTGTGAAAATGTTTAAGAGGTGATGATTTATTCTTATAGCTCGAAGGAAATAGCTACCTCAGATCCTAAATTTAAGGAGCTTTGGCATAAGCCAAAGCAAGACCTAAATTTAAGTGAAAATGGGTATATGGTTTACTTCTACAAGAGAGGGTAAACACTTGATTACTAGATTTATAATCACCTGGAGTGGTAGCCAACTAACTCCTCTTACATTTTAAAATCATGTAGGCAAGCCATATGATTTTACAAGATAGTTGGGCTTTTATTTATTTAGAAAGAAACTAAAGTATTTAAACCTCCCTAAGAGACTAGAGCATAAGTGGTATGAACAATTACTTAATCTAATGCAAAATCTTTTCAAATTTTATTTCAATTTTGACACTTCATTTTGGCAAAGGCTTTGGGATTTCTTATGCCTAAATGCACGTTGAAATGAGATTATGGGCTAAATCAGAGAGAAAAAGGTATTTCCCACCACAGAGGAGACCCTCAAATGTCAAGTCTTCCCCTATCATGTAAGAATGGAAACCGCTCTTAACAAGAGTGAGACAATATGAATGCACGATATTAAACATACAATATTTAGCTAAAGGGTTACTAAATCTTTTATTTATCTTAATTTAACACCACTTTATGTGAGGTTATGAGTTATTTAAAAATTTAATTATGAGTTGTAGTTGGGTAAAAGACTTATTTTTTCCTAAGAGCCTAATCGGATCCAGACCACACATTAAATCATCATTCATAAAGAAACTATGAAAAGGTGTGCCATTTCTATTACAAAATTTAAATAAAATGTCAACCAATTTCTATAACTATCATGAAAGAATAAAAGGCCGATGTAGTCGAGTACCACCGTACAACTCAAAAAAGAAAAGATAGGTAGCCGAGCTCTACCCTTATATAACCTGTAATTATAAAATAATGATTACAACTTATAAAAGGCTATGGGGGTCTTCATTCTTCATGTTTTCATGTATCTTCCTCCTTCTTTGATTTTTATAGGCTTGCCTCAAAGGCATCATAGGGCCTTCCAAGATAAAGCCTTCTAGCCACTGTTCATCCTTATCCCCCATAAAACTAATCCTAATTTTTAATATAAAATTGCATTAAAAATAGGAAAAGTAAATTAAACTACACCTTAAAGACAAGTGTTAGCTAAGCACACATACAACCCAAGCAGTTATATTTATAATTTGAACTTAGAACCTTGCACAGGGTAACCAATCCCACCTATCCTAACTTGGATAATGCTTAGGGGCGTAAGCAACATGCAAGAAAAATATTTATATTTATTTTTATAGTGACCCCTTAAGCACAATCCCCTACAGAAATATGATTAGACTAATCATAACCTAACATCCAGTCTACAAAAACATACACTCTAACATCTAGTCTAAAATAATATATCATAAAATAAACATACATCACACCATGCACCGTCCTAACATAGGACTAAAAGTGGTGACTTAATTATAATGGTGTGTTAGGGCTTGTGTGGTAAGTCCTACCTAAGTATTAAGGTTATGATTTTCTAAATGTGAAAGGATGTTTAGTGAAGAGGTTGATTTCATTTTAAGTGGTTTAATTGATTTGAGAATCTTACTTAGTATTTTCTTTTATTTTATATGGCTTACACTTAGCAACTAAGTGTTATAAAGAGAGGATAAAAGGATTGTCCTCTTTCATCAAATTTTAATTCTCTTTAGTGAATGACTTATTACACAATTTAAATTAGCCTAAGTTTAGGCTCACTTTAAAAAATCTTATTTAATATGAAAGACATCTTAAGATTAATTCAATTGAATTACTATCACATGACATATGTTCAATCATTCCTTTCCATCACATGTAACATGCATATGATTTTAATCCTAAATATACCTACACATACAATATGCTTTAGCACACTTAGATGATTAATGTAGATATGTGTATTTGTAGAAAAGGAGATTTTCATTCATTAGCTAAATGCACATATAAGTGTATAAAAGTTTTAAGTGGATACTTCGCCATTGTTAAACTAGGGGAGTGAGGTAAAGACCTCCTTGGGCCTACTTAAAGCCTTGCACCCCTGGAATGTCTAGACTAGATATACCCATTATTCTTGAATACACTTGAATTTACAAATGACTGCAAGAATGTTAAATCATGCAAAATTTATAGTTCTTTCAATTGAATTATTTATACATGTGAGCTAAAGTTGAAAAGGAGATTTTCATTCATTAGCTAAATGCACATACAAGTGTATAAAAGTTTTAGGCGGATACTTCGCCATTATTAAACCATGGGATTGAGGTAAAGACCTCCTTGGGACTACTTAAAGCCTAGCATCCTTGGAATGTCCAGACTAGATATACCTAGTATCCTTGAATACACATGAATGCACAAGTGACTACAAGAATAAAATTTTTGCAAAAGTTATATTTCTTTCAATTGCCTTATTTATACATGTGAGCTATAGTTCTATCTAAATGCTAACATAGAAATACATAGGAATGAATTCAAACAAATATTGTGTCCTTTTCAAATGGGCTATACACTTGTTAACATTCAAACTTTATGTAAATCCATATAGACTAAAGAAAGAGAACTCCATATCACATGTTCTAAGTCATAGACACATGCAAGCTTATAGATATTTATAACTATTATCACTATAAATATTATAGTTGACTTATAATATTTTGAAAATAACTTTGATTTAATAGTGATAATAGCCACACATATTATAAATTTAATTCAACACATGCAAGCTTAACATAGGAAAATTTTAATTTGATTTTTTTTGAAAGACATGAATGCATGATTTCAAATAACATACAACATTTGGCATGATTGTAGTGGAATACTTGAACATTAGCACATGAGTTCATTCAACTAAGTTAATTCCTAAGGACAATCATACTAAATAAAATCATTTCAAGCAAACTAAGGTTTCTTATGTCACTTTTAACTTTATCTTTTGATTTGATTGAATGAAATGAGGAAAGTTTGTTGATCCTAATTCATTCCCATGTTTTGAATTGATTTGGTTTAATAAAATATGTTTAAGTTTATTTTATGGAATAATTAGGTTGTAACATGCATTAAATCTATTAATTAACCCTTACATATGTTACCTTAAAGTAATTAATTAAATAATTATGAGCCAACATGATATGCATGGAAAACAACTTGCAATGATCTTAATAAATTAAAGGGCTTAATGCAATTAGCTCATAATTAATAATTAACTAGGTTAAGAAACTTAATTAAGAACTTTTATGGTTTTCCCACACATGTGTGTTAAACCATAGTTTCCTTAAATGTCTTTAAGTTGTTGAACACCTAAAGATCTACCCATGAATTGATTAATTAGGTTCTGATGTGTTTTTGATTTTAATTAGATTAATGAAATCATTAATCACTTAATTTAATTTTACACTTAATTTCCACATGGGTTAACTATCCTCCAAATGAAGTAAACTTAGGGAAAAGATTAGGAAAGAAGCTCTAATCTAATCTCTAAGCCACCTCACTATTAAATAGTGACAAGTGAGCCCAATTATTTTTTTATTTATTGTTCATGTGATTAATTAACCCTTAATCAAGTTAGGAGAGTAATTAAAGCCTAATTAGCTAATTCTCCTAATTAATTAACTAATAAATCTAAAAAAAACTAGGGGAGGTAGAGGTCATCCCCCTAAACAATCTCAAAAAATTTGGGGTTATTTAATTAATTAGTTAGGAGTAATTAAGGTAATTAAATTTTTAATTAAACCTTAATTAAGCTCTAATTACTATTCAAAATCAATTAAGGATATTTTAAAAACATTTCTCTCTAAAATACCTTCAAAATGAATATTTATTTGATTTTTTTATGATTTTTGTATGATTTGTTATGATTTTCCAAAGTTTCAGCTAATTTAAATGATTTTTTAAGATTTTTTTATAAAGTTTATTAATTTATTTTGACTAAAATAGACTATTTGAGCTTTAGAATGCAAAATCTCCCAATCTAGAAATTTTTTTGACTTTAAATTTTTATGGTAGTGTGGTGAATTATAGTTTCATTCTTCATCTATCTTTTTTGAGAAAAAAATCATGAAGAATAAAAATAACACTTCTTATATTGGACATCACGTAGATCCGTAGATGTTCTTATTAGGGTGATCAAGTACAACATTGAAGAATGATGTACTATCTTGAGAGACAGAAGTCACCATCCTACAATGGACCTAATCACCTTAATAAGGACTCCTATGGACTATGGGTCTTCGTATGTATGAGATATTCTTCCCCTACTTTACATGGAAAAGTAAAGTAGTGTTTATTTTAAACCAGGTTCATTAAGTTCCCTATAGAGGCAAACCTCATAGTTAATTACATCTTAAGAAATAAGTTTCCTTTAGAATACTCTGATTAAAGTAAATGATCATTGTCTCCAAAGATTTTAAGATAGGACTATCAATCAATTAGTTTATTTTTGGAAGATCAAGTGGGATTGATCAAAAGGAGGGAGTTATTATCGAGATCAAAGGGAGATAGTAGGAGATGCTCACTAATGCTAGGAAGCTAGCGAGCATCCCAAACTATTTTATGGTTGGGGTTTATATTTTTGAATTTGAAGAGAATTATTTGTTTGTGTTGAATTTTTATTAGAAATCTAGGACTTACAATTCCATGACACAAGATCATGGAAATGCCTAAGAGATGAGAATTTCTACGTGTAGCCCGCAAAGGAAAGTAGCAACCTTTGAACCTAAATCTAGGGAGCTTTGGCGAGGCCAAAGCATGACTTAAATCGAAGGCAAAAAATTGGCATATGATTTACCTCCATAAGAGAGGATACATCACCCGACTGTTGGACTTACAACCGCCTAAGGGTGGCTGCCTATAGTTTTAAATACATGTAGGCAAGTTATATGCTTTTGCAAGATAGCTAGGTTGTTATTTATTTAAAAAATAGGCTAAGTTCTTAAACTCACTCCCTAAGAGACTAGATCATGTAGGGCATGAGTATTGACTTAAATCTAATGCAAATTTTTGTTATATTTTATTTTCATTTTTGGACAATTTATTTAACACAGGCTATGGGATTCATATGCCTAATGCATGAGAAATTAGTTTTGGGCCAAAATCAACAAGAAGGAGGTGTGTTTCCATCATGGCTCTCAAAGGTCAAGCCAAGTTCCCTGGCAAAGGTGGAAGCCCTCCATAAGAAAGAGTGAAATAAGATAATTTTTATGCATGATGTGAAACATACAACATCCAGCTAAGGGGTTGATAAATCTTTTATCTTGATTTATATCCTAGGCTTTAGGTGAGGTTATGAGTTGTTAATTTTAAGTTGATTAATTAGATAGAAAATTTATTTTTTCCTAAGAGCCTCATCACATCCAGGCCATTCATCAAAGCAGGAAAGAAACTAGGAAAAACATGTCATCTTAATGCAAAAGCTAAACAAACATGAAACAATTAAAAAGCTAGCACAAAAGAATAAAAGGTTGTTGTGATTAGGCTCCATTGCACAAACCCAAAAAGAAATTGGGTAGCTGAGCTCTACCCTTATACAGCCTAGATTATAAATGAATTAATCACAACCAAAAGGAATTCATGTTATGGGGGTCTTCATTCTTCATTTATTCATTTCTTTCTTCTTTCTTCTTTCTTCTTTTGGTTAGTTGGAATATGGTTGCTCCAAAGGCTTCACATGGTGCATAAGACATGGTATTATGACCAATGTTCATCCTAATCCCCCATAACATTCATTCCAAATCTTAATTGCAAAATTACATGAAAATGGGAAAAGTAAATCTAACTAAAACCTGTAAAATTGAGATTAGCTGAACACACCATACAATCCCAAGCATGTATCTGAATAAATTAGACTTAGCACCCCACACATAGGTAACCAAGTCCACCTGGCCTATTTTTGGATTATGCTTAGGGGAATAAGCAACCTGCACAATAAAAGCATTTATATTTTTTATTACAACGCCCTTTAAGCACAATCCCCTGGAGAAGATAATGATTAGACTAAGATCACTCTACCAATCATTCTACGCACATACACCCTAACATCCAGACTAAAATATCACATCACAAAATAAAATTAAGCATCAAACCATGCACCGCCCTAACATAGGACTAGAAATGGTGACTTAGCCTAATGTGTGTGTGCCATTTAAGGCTTATGTGGTGTGTCTTAGCTAGGCTTTAAGGTTAAGATTTTCTAAGTGTGAAAGGGTTCAACATAGAGGGTGGTTTCATTTAAGTGATTTAGTGGATTTGTTAATTTTATTTGATGATTTGATTTGGTTTAAATGAACCTATACTTAATTACTATGTGTTGTAAAGAGAGGAAAAGAGAAGAGAACTTCTCTTTCCTCCCTACCTTAAGTGATTTCTAAGGTAGATTGATTAGTGATTTTTCTTTATTGAATATTTTATTATGTGTTTTAATTAATCTAAGTTTTGATGGACTTCAAAAAAACTAATTCAATAAGAAAGACATTTTAGGATTAATTAAAGTGAATTACTTATGCAAAAGACACAACACTTTATTTATTCCCAACATGTGTATCATGGACATGGATTGATCCTAAGCATATCTATGCATGCAAATGTAAATATTTAACACACCTTAATGATGAATGCTAAGGGGTGTTGCTTAAGAAAATTTGGATGCTTCATAATGCATGATTTTGCTAAGTAGAAAAGAGGTGGGATTCTTTTATCCATTAATCAAATGCACATTTACATGTATGAAAGACATAAGTGAGTACGACACCATTATTTTCTACACTAGGGGTGTAAGGTACAAGACCTAGTTGGGGCTACTTAAAGCCTCGCAATCCCAGGATGTTCAGACTAAAAAAACCACTTTTCTTAAATACATGTGCATGTACAAAAAGAAATGAATGGAAAGAAAATAATACAAAAGGTTTATGTTTGTTTGTTTGATTTGTTGATTGCTTAATTTATATATGCAATATGAAGATCCTTCTTAATTCATGACATAGGAATGCATAGTGATAAATTTGAGCAAGTGTTATGTTCTTTTTAAAGGAACTATACACTTTGCAAATCCTATACAAACCATGTTAAGAAAAGATAAGAAACCACATGACACATTTTAAGCTATATTCACATGCAAGCTTATAAATACTTATAAGTAGCATACATTCATTTATAGTCTTGGATTTATAAGTTTTGAAAAATAACTTCTTCTTTTTTATTTAATAGTGATAATAACCACTCATATTCTTACTTTAGCCAAAGCATGTAATTTGACATAAAGGAAACATTTTATTTTAATTTGATTTTTCAAAAGGTTTGAATGCATGATTTCATATGACAAACCACATTTAACATGCTTGGAAAGAAATAAAGTGATGTAAGCATATGACTTCATTCACCCTAATCAATTCCTAAAGACAATCCTATGGAACATGATCATTTAAAGTGAATCAAAGTTGCTTAAAGAGATTTTTGTTTTAATTTTGAGTTTGATTTGATTTTAGAAAATGTGAAAAGGTTTGCTGATCCTAACCCCTCTCCCACATATGTGTGTTGTTTTAGTTTAATTTTTAGAACCATTAAATTGATTTTATGTTTTTCTTAGGTTAAGGTGTGAATTAATTTCATTAATTACTCCTTACCTACACCACTTTAACACAATTAACCTAATAATTATGAGCCAACAAAAGATATGCAACCACATTGAATTTAAATTAGCAATGCACCTAAGAAAGAAAGGGGCCTAATGCAATTGGCT
Source organism: Cymbidium sinense (assembly GCA_021442155.1). Classification (NCBI taxonomy): domain Eukaryota; kingdom Viridiplantae; phylum Streptophyta; class Magnoliopsida; order Asparagales; family Orchidaceae; genus Cymbidium; species Cymbidium sinense. The sequence continues at coordinate 31,522,275 of CM038220.1, read as the reverse complement.
CACAATTATTGATTAATTAAGCTAAAGGGTTTAATTAAGTACTTTCATAACCTTCCCACACATGTGGGTTGGAAATAATTTCCTTAAATTCACCTTAGGCTTTTGAACACCTAAGGATCTACCTAGCAAAGGATTGATTAAGTTCATATTGATTTTGGAAGTTTAATTAAGCTAATTAAGAAGATCATTAGTGGATTAACCCTTAATTATGTTTGGATTAAGAAAGAAAGTGGGTTTAGGGAATAGCTTAGGAAAATACCTCAAAACCATTCCATAAATCTTCTCTTCACTTAAATAATGTTTAATTATCTTAACTAAGTGATTAGGCCACTATTCACATACTTAATTATCCTTAATTACATTAGGAAAGTGATTAGGGATTCAATAATTTATTTCCCTAATTAACTCATTAATAAATTCCAAAAAAATTAGGGGAGGCAGAGGTCGTCCCCCAAAACATGCCTGAGAAGTTTAGAATTAATTAATGAAAATATTTAGAGAGTAATTAGGGTTATTAAGTTTCCAATTAAACCCAAATTAAGGAAAATCCTCTCTTCAAGATTAATTGGAAACATTTTTATTGGATTCCCCTCTAAATTATCTTTAAAATGAGCTCTCATTTATATATATTTTTTATTTTTCTACATTTAGTTATGAATATTTGAAGTTTCAGTGATTAATAGGTCACTAAATCCCTTGATTATATAACTAATCTTTTCAGCATCACGTGGACCGCTGATGGAATGTGCTTTTCATGTGGCACGACGGGATTGGTTATTTAAGTTGTCACATCCAATGCGTTAGGCACTACATTTTCCTTGGACCGATCAAAGATCGATCGTGATTAAACCCGTGGATCAAAAGGGATAAAATCATTGGATCTAATCGGATTAATCAAGATCGTCCATCCAAAACATGCGGGATGGACGGTCCATGATTCATCCCTACTTTCGTCTATGGGAGATGGAGGTCTGTCCTCCATGGCTTGATCCGAGCTCACTTGAGCTCAAATTGAGCTAGGATTGAACACACACCATCTATGAGCAAGAAGAAACACATCCAATGGTGGAATTTAACTACGATTAATGTTCCCTTTACAAAGGACCAAGGATTTCCTAAGTTAAGCTCGATTTTAGTTCATACCTCGCTGGAGGCATCACTCCCAACCATCGAGATAGCTTTGTTTAGTGGAGACAAAACCTTATTGAAAGTTTGAAGGCTTGAGATGAAGTGGATCTTCCTATTGGCCAAAGCTCCCTTCAAAGGCTTGCTTTGGTCTAACTCCCTTCCCATGGCTTGAATGCTTGGGATTTGATTCGGGTGAACTCGACTTGATGCTTGACGCTGCTTGCAAGAGGAATTAGACTTCTATGGAGAATTAAGCAAGTTGACAATCTCACTCACCTCCTTTATCTTTGGCTTAGACAAATCGAGAAATGGAGAATTCAGTCAATCTTAAGAATGCTTGGGAAAGCTTGGCAATGCTTCCTCTGGGTTCCTAGGGCTCAATCAATAGCAAGTCATGTGAATTGGAATGAAATTAGGGAGAGTATATCTCCCCCTAATTGGATCAGACAGCCGTGATCCTCCCTTCCATTTTGGATCAATTGACTTGATTGATTGGGTTTGTTAGGTTGTTATGGATGCCATGTGATTTAGTTTTGGCAGAAAAGAGCAGTAGAGGAGTTACCCATGTGTTAAATGATGGTATGGAGTGATTCCATATACTTATTTCCCATTGGGTGGTCAGTTTTGGCTTTGGGTTTGGTTTGGCTAACCCAAACCCATTGGGTCATGTGCACCACCCTCATTAGTGTCCATTTGGTCCACTAAGAGGGTGTCAAGTGGCCATGAAAAGAATTTGACCAAATTCTAAGTGGAATTGGCCATAGGTTACCCTTTGACCTAGGGGGTAAAATGGTCATTTAGCTTTGATTTCAATTTGGGAAATTTGGAATAATTGAAAATTGGTTGTGCCAATTTTCAATGAATTTGTGTTGATTTGATATCATTTGATTCATGTGGACTCATTTAGGTCAAAATGGGTCAACTTGGGTCAAATTGACCAATTGGTTAAATTGGGTCAAACCAAGGGTTGGGTCAAGTTCATATGACCATTTGAAATAGTTTTGGTGTCATTGGTTTGATTCAATTTGGTTTATATTTGGTTTTGGTTCATTCGACTTCATTTAGGTCAAATGGGTCAAGTTGACCAATTTGACCCATTTGATCCAATTAGGCTAGGTCATGAGTTGGTTTAGGTTTGGTTGGTCAGTTGAAATGTGTTGCAAGCTTTGGTTTCAATCAATTTTGGTTTGATTTGATTTTTGCTTGATTTGACCTTTTTGGTCAAGTTGGGTTCATGGTCAATTAGGCTAGGTTAGGTCTAGTTGGCCAATTGAGGCTTTGGTCAAGTTCAACAAGTGGTTTAGAATGAATTTGACCCATTGGTTTCAATCAATTTGGCTTAGATCAAGATTTGACCCATTTTGGCTTTTAGGTCAACTTGGGTCAAGTGGCCAATTGAGCTAGGTTTGGTTCAAATGATGACTTGGTCATGTTCAATCATTGATCCTGAATTGATTTTGATCAATGGTTGAAATCAATTTAGCCTATGGTGGATTTTGGCTAGTTTAGGTTTCATTTAGGTTAAGTGTTGACTTGGTCAACACTTAGGTTTGACTTAATTTGACCCAATTTGAGTGATTGATCATCCTATGATGATTGTTGCTCACAATTTAAGGCTTAGATGGGCTTAGTTCAATCTAATTTGGGTAGGATTAGAATTTGGTTCAAAAAGGTTCTTTAGGTCACTTTGGGTCAAGTGAGCCTATGTGGGTCAATTGACTTGATCAAGGCTTGATTCAAGTTTGGTTGAACTCACATATGAGCTTATGATTGAAATATAGATCCATTTGCAAGTGATTTGGAGTCAGATGGGTTTTGATTCATTTGACAATTTCAAGTTCAAAGGGTGAACATGGGTTTGATTTGGGTTAGTATTTTGAACTTAGTTTTGTTTTGGTGATTGAAGTTTGTGTTTATATTTGGATTCATGATTGAAGGATTGATTGAATCATGAAGAAAATCTAAGGGTTTGGATTTATTTGAGTTTGGTTTGGCTAAGTTCAAGAATTTGACTTGAGGGTATAAGTTGGTTTTAAGTTAGATTTGGGTTTGAGTTTTGAATTTAGTTTTGGTTATTTGAATTTATATTTCATTTATATTTGTGAATATAAATGAGAATATAAATGAATTATGAGAAAATTTGTTGAGTTTGTATTTATTTGGATTTGATTTGAGCTAAGTCCATAAGATGAAATCAAAGTGACTTAGGAAGGATTTTTGAAATTTGGATTTAGTTTTGGTTATTTGAATTTATATTTCATTTATATTTGTGAACATAAATGAGAATATAAATGGGTTATGAAAAAAAATATCTCTTGAGTTTGAATTGATTTGGATTTGATTTGAGTTAAGTCCATAAGATGGAATCAAAGTGACTTAGGAATGATTTTGGATTTGAACTTGATCATGGATTTCAATCATTTGGAATTGATTCATGATTTGAGAAAATCCATTGGAATTGATCTAAGATTTGAGAAAGTTAGTTAAGTTGGAATTGACTTGAGATTTAACTTGGAATTGGTTTGAGTTTGAAGCTGATTTGAATTTGAAGTTGTTTGGAATTGAAGTTTGATTTGAATTTAAAGTTGGTTTGGATTTGAAGTTTGACTTGAAAGAAGGAAGTGAGGATTTGGTTTAAGCTATAGGGTAGGCCAGCTTTTCGAACATTCCTAAGGCATAACCTATTCCTATGGCTAACTCTTCTAAGTCTCTAGGATTACGTTGAGTGTTCACCAAATTAATAGAAGTGTCTTAAGACTATGAAACTCTTAGTGTCTAAGAGGAGTCTTATGTTTAAGATGGAGAAGTTGAGAGCTTATTCTAAAAATGAGGTCAATAAAGGGTGCCCAATAGGTGTGGTGGCGACAAGGCATACCACATTAGTGTTGGCGATGATCAACAGCGATCACAAGCACTAGTAGAAATGATCTACTACCAAACCAGAAGTATAGAAAGAATCAATAACTTAATGCAATATGACTCTACTTATGGCTAAGACATAAGGGAGTGAAGGAGGAATCCACTAGGGATTGAGTATGTGAACCTTCCACTAGGGAAAGAGGTTCAAGTCATCCACTGGGGGATGAGGGGGTTGATTTGATTTGAGTTTCACTGGGGAGAAACTGATTTGATTTATTGATTTGTGATTTGGAGTTCCATTAGGGATGGAAATGTGAACTCTCCACTAGGGGAACAAGTTCAAATCATCCATTGGAGGAAAAAAGACTGTGAAATCTGCTGAGGGGTTAGAATTCGGGATCCATTGGGGAACCAGAAAGACTTGAATCTCATTGAGGAGAAGATGATTGATTTAATTTGTTTGATTTGACTCCACTAGGGAGGTTGAATTTGATTTGTTTGTTTGGTTTAACCCCACCGAGGAGGAAAATTGATTTTGTTTTGGGTTTTACTCCACTAAGAGGTTAAAAGGACTTTGTTTCAGATTTTTAAGGTTTGAATTTTGAAATAAACCTTGTTGGTTTGTGATGGACTGAGTAGGGACCGTGTAGGCCTTGATCTAGCTCAGATTTACCAATCCAAAGGGGTAGTCTACTAACCACATAGTAGGACTAACCAACCAAAGGGGTGCCTTTCAGTTTGCAATGGTAATTCAGGGAAGAAAGCATGAGGACTCACATCTTCCTAAATAAAAGACCGCTAGGGTGACATATTAGCAAGGTAACATGTTAACCTGACCTAGGGCTATCTGAGTGAATGTCATTGGGGGACTTAAATCAGCTCAAAGATAGTCAAAGTTAATTTCATTTTTTTTCTCTATATTTTTTATAGATCCCATCAGTTTGTGATGGATTGCACTGAGTAGGGGCTGTGTTGGCCTTGTTCTAGCTCAAATTTACCAATACAAAGGGATAGTCTACTAACCACATAGTAGGACTATCCAACAAGGGTGCCTTTGGTTTGATGGTTAATTCAATAGAAAGCAGGGACTCACATCTTCCTGAATAAAATACTACTAGGAGACATATTAACATGGTAACATGTTAACCTGACCTAGGGCTGACTACTGAGTGAAAGCCGCTGGGGGACTTAAATCAGCTCAAATATAGTTAAAGTTAATTTCATTTTTTTTCTTTATATTTTTGATGGATCCCATTGGTTTGCGATGAACTCCACTGAGTAAGGGCCATGTTGGCCTTGATCTAGCTCAGATTTACCAATCTAAAGGGAGTAGTTTCCCGACTGAGGGGAGAACTATCCAACCAAAGGGGTGCCTTTTGGTTTGCAACGGTTAATTCAAGGAAGAAATCACAAGGACTCACATCTTCTTGAATAAAAGACGCTAGGCTGACACATTAGCAAGGTAACATGTTAACCCGACCTAGGGTTGCCCATCGATTTGCAACAATCATGCTAAAAAAAATGTGTAGTAGACTTACATCTTCCAAAGCAAAATGACCGTCAGGGTAACCTGTTTGTGGCTAACAGATTGAACCTGACCTAAGTGTGACTATTGCAAAAGTGTCAACCCGGGGACTTATCTCTACTCAAAAGTAGTCAGGCAATTCCTATAGGAGTTCACGACCGCCTAAAGATAGGATGCTTGCTTGGAAAGCAGACCTTGGGGCTTGAGTTAAGTAATCCAAGTGGACCCTATTGATTTGAGAAAGAGTTTGTATCAACTTAGAGGTTATAGGATGGACCATCTAGTTGTGAGCTTGAATCATTTTGGTTTTGTACAACTCGAGGTTCTAGCATGCCTATAGCCGTCTCTCCTCTAAACCTTGAGCTCTTCTAACCGCAACTTTGCATTCTGCTCTGTAGTGATGTGATTGCCAATTTCTATCCTTAGTGATCGGAGTTGGACTTCTAATGGTAGAACAACTTCAGACCCATACACTAAGGAGAACAAGATAGATCTGGTTAGAGTCCTGTAAGTGATGCGGTATGCTCATAATGCTTGAACTAACTGCTCATGCCACTTTCATCCATTATCATCGAGCATCTTCTTTAGTATCTGGATGAGAGTTTTGTTGAATGCTTTAGCTAGGCTATTCTCCCTGGGGTAGTAGATAGTGGAGTATCTCCAATCTATATCATGTCCTCTAACAAAGTTGTTGATCTTGGTGCTTTTGAATGCAGTACTACTATCGGATATAATTTATCGAGGCACCCTGAACCTATATATGATATGGTTCCTGAAAAACTGGAGCACATGCTGAGCTGTGACCTCTCTAAGTGGATTGGTTTCACCAACTTGGAAAAGCAGTCGGTGGTAGCTAAAATGAATCGATGACCCTTGGAAGAAGGAGGATCGATTGAACCCACAATGTTGGTGCCCCAACAGTCAAATGGCCATGAGGCCAATGTAGGGTGTAGAATGTTGGGTGGTTGATGTAAGACCACACCATGTACTTGACACTGATGGCATCTCCTAGCCACATCCATGCAGTCTATAATCAATGAAGGCCAGTAGTATCCTAGTCTCTTAATCTTTGCTTTCATCTTTAGACCGGATTGATGTGCTTTGCATAAACCTAAATATATCTCAGTCACGATCCTATGAGCTTTGTGTTTGTCTAAACAACATAATCACATTTGATCGAAGGACCATCGGTACAAGGTGCCATCCACGAGAGCATAGGAGAGAGCTCTCTATTTCATCTAATGGCCTTGTAATTTCTCTTGAGGTAGTTTGTTGGTGTTCAAATAATCTATGAACGGTTACCTCAAATCCAACTCCTCGTCTTAATTGGCAATGGCAACCTCCCCTTCAAGAGAAAGTCTCTTGATGGGTTTAGCATCAATAAGGGACAGGCCTTGTCTATTTTGGACCCTTATTTGAATGGACTCATCTTTTGGACATGCCAACTCTTTAGCAAGTTTGGCCAAAGCATCTGCTACTGTGTTCTCTCCTCGAGGGACCCTGTAGGTGGTGACCTCAGGAATTTGGGCCAACAACTTTGTGGTATACTCGTGGTAGTGACGAAGCTTGGATTTGATACCTTGTAGGACCCGACAATCTGGTTGATGACCAACTAGGAGTCCCCATAGAGGTTGATGTGTAATGTAATGGCTAACTCTAGACCAACAATCAAAGTCTCATACTCAGCTTCATTGTTGGTACATGGATTGGAGAGATAGTATGAGAATCTAATCACATCATGGTTTGGAGTTAAGTGAACTATTCCTACCCCTGCCTTTCCTGGAAGAGTAGATCATGGTTCTTCTTCTTTATGAAAGGAAGTTGCACCATCAAAATACATCTCCTAATGATAGTTGTCAACCTCCCCTAAGTTCATGATTCATCGTGAGATCATCACTATGCTAAGAATCGCCAGTGAAGTGGACGCCGTAAATGCTGCTTGTCCTTAACCGCAGAGGTACCGAATGTGATATCAAACTACGAGAGAATCATGGACCAATGTGCCAACCGTCCGATAATGTTGGTCGTGTCATGAGATAATGCGGTGGATTGATTCTTGAAATCAAGTTCACTTTATGAGAAAACATATAGTGTCATAGCTTTTGGGATGCAAAGATTAAAGCTAGGCGATGTTTATGAATAGGTGGGTAGTTTGCTTCAGCTGGGATCAGACGACGGCTAAGCTATAGGGTAAGCCGGCTTTCCGAACACTCCTAAGGCATACCCTATTCCTATGTTTAACTCTTATAAGTCTCTAGGTTAGGTTAAGTGTTCACCTAATCACTAGAAGTGTCTTAAGACTAAGGAACTCTTAGTGTCTAAGAGGAAGCCAATGTCTAAGATGGAAAAGTTGAGAGCTCATTCCAAAACTGAGGTCAACAGGTAGTTGTACTTTAACTTCAATTTCAATTCTTGAAAATTTCAAATCAATATGATGTGTATTTTTAGCTTAATTAATAAAATTTGATTTTTACTAAAACTAAAATTAAGCTTGAAATATTAAGTAAAAATTAGAGATTTTGGATTTGTTCGATTCCTCTCAAAAAGACTAATCCAACGAGCCCTTATTTATAATTTTTAGTTAAGAATTTTATTTTTTGTAAATTTTTAAATTTTTAGATGATTATATTAATTTTTTAAATAAAAAAATTCTATAATTTCTTACTTAACCTAGTCAGCACCGTGTGGTACATACTGGATCACGTATTTCCATGCAGCACCATGCGATTGGGCCGCGTAATTTTGCATGGTACGTGATGCCACCTGGAAAATGTCAATTGACTAGTGTTGTTCTGTATGGCCGAAAGAGCAATTAATGGGCGGAATCACGTGAATCAGATCGGATGGTCCGATCATGGATCGGATGGTCCAGATTGATCTGCGTGATCTAGTGGGCTGAAATGGAAAAATCTGGCATGAAATCATAGCCGTCTATCCTTTTTAAAGTGGGATCGAAGGCTACTATACGTCTTGTTCTGACAATGATGAAAGCGATGCGTGATTAGTAGAACCGAGTGGATTTGAAGAAATTGAATGAAAAAGGATCAATCCAGGCTTGATTTGATGGTGATTCTCACCGAAAAACTACTATTTTTGCATTAGGATTGTATGAAATGAAAGATGTAAGGGTCATCTAAGATATTTTCTTTGAATCGAGCAAAAATTATCACAAACAAAGGAACTTATGGCCGGCTAAAGGATTTGAAATTTACCTCACCGGGATTGTTTATGGCAGTGATGTTGATCCGATCTGAGCATGTTCTGAATGCAAGAAGAAGCATTAGGATGTACCTAGGCTCTTTCCTTCACTTAGAATATTGTATCCACCATTAATCTCCACTTCCTCACCAAAATCTGTGGATTTTGGTGGCTTTCAGTTCAACTAAAGTGGGGAATGGATGTTGGTTGCTTGGAGAGCTCTTGGAGACTGAATGATGGTGGGAGAATGATTTTGGAAGCCTATATTCTCTTGTGCACAAAGGTGGCTAAAAATCACCTTTCATATGATTTTTGGCCCCTTGTGAGTGTCCTATGGCTTGGGGTGTTGGGAATGGCAAGGAATCATCTTAGGTGGCTTAGTTTGGTTGGCCAAGAGGGATTAGTGGATGCCAAGAGGGATTAGTGGGTGTCATGTGGGTTTGAAATGCTCAAATGGGGGAGGTGAGGTGAATTCACCTCCCCATGAGTCATGGCCAACCCAACTAACTCTTAGGTTAGGTTGGTCAGTGTCTTTAGAGTCTAGGTGGACAAATGGATGAGTACCAAGTAGCCAAGGAAGAGAAATGATAATTTACATGGGTGTTTTGTCTTATGTTACACTCTTGACCCAAGGGTAGAATGATCAATTGACATTGGATTTGATTTGAACATATTTGAAATGAGTCAAAAGTGAGTTGGGCCAAATTTCATGTCATTTGGAGTTCATTTAGTTTAATTTAACATCAAATTAGATCAAAATGGGTTAGGTTGACCAATTGGTAAAATTAGGTCAAACCAAGGGTTAGACCAAGTTCATATGACCATTTGGGATGTGTTGGTGTCATTGGTTTGGTTTAATTTGATTTAGATTTGATTTTGGTTCATTTAAGTTCATTTGGGTCAAATGGGTCAAGTTGACCAAATTAGCTTGGGTCATGACTTGGCTTGGGTTTGGTTGATCATTTGGAATGTGTTGTGAGCTTTGGTTGAGTTCAATTTGGATTTGATTGGGTTTTAGGTTGGTTTGACCTTTTAGGTGAAGTTGGGTTCAATAGGTCATTTGGGACTAGTGAGTCAACTGGGTTAGATTTGGCTTAATTGAAAGTCAAGTCATGTTCAAGTGTTAATTTTGGGTTGGTATGAATCATTGGTTTCAATAGATTTGACTTAGGTTATAATTTGGTTAGTTTAGATTCATTTTGGTTAAAGGGTTAACTTGGTTAAAAGGCTAGGTTGACTTAGTTTGACCCAATTTATATCAATTGATCATCCTAAGGTGATCAACAATCATGTCATGAAGTTTGGATTAGTTTAATTCTACCTTGATATGGATTTGAATTGGATTTTGGTTTAAATTGGTCAAATTGATCACTTTGGCTCAAGTGAGCCAATTGGGTTTTGTTGGCTTGATTTTGGGTTGAGTTTGATTTAGTTGAGTTTATATATGGATTTGGATTGATATATAAATATATTTGCAATTGGTTTGCGTTCAAATGAGTTTTGTTCATTTGAATATTTCTAGTCAAATAGGCTAAATTGTGTTTGACTTGGGTTGATTTTTATTTGGCTTGATGATTGTAAGTTTCATCTATATATGGAATGGTGATTGAAGGTTTGATTAATTCAAAGAAAATCCTTTGGTTTTGTCTTGATTTGGATGTCATTTGGTTGAGTCCAAGGAATTGGCTCAAAGGGCTCAAATTTGGATTTCAAGTTTGGATTCGATAATGGGCTTCAATCATTTGATTTGGATTTGAATTTGGATTTTGATTTGGATTTAAAATTGAGTTTGATTATAGGTTTAAAATTTGGATTTGAATTGAGTCAAGAAGGTGTACATGGATTGGGTTTAGGTTATGGGGTAGGTGGTTTTCCTAAGTCCCTAAGGCATGGCCTAATCCTATGATTAACCCTTCTAAGTCTCTAAGTTTAGGTCAAGTGTTCACCTAAGTGCTAGAAGTGTCTTATGACTAGGAAGCCTTAGCATCTAGAAGGCTTCTAAGTCTAAAATGAGGAGATTGAGAACTCACTCCAAAAGTGAGGTCAATAATAAGAATGGTAATTAACTTAATATAAAACTTTTTATAAAAGATTTTTATGTAAATGATGCTCAACTCATCATCACATTACTTGAATAGCATCCGCACTTGCATTCACAGATTTTTCCTGGCTAACATCATTCTTGAAAATTTTTCTTGAGGAGCCTTCTTAGATGATCCTCTTAAAAAACTATATAAAGATTTTATTATTTGAGAGACATCTTAACCTACTCAATAAGGAATATTTTATCACCATTATACTTTATAGGTTGTGTATCTTTCCCAACTTACTTCTTGCATAAGTTTTAATAGCATTTATGATAAAATCTCACAATATTTGGTTGACCTCCATGCATGCACAATAAGTCAAGTCGAGCTCACATGATGAATTTGATGAGCTTCAGTAAATCGAAATTGAAATGTACTATGCATAACCAAAATCAATCGAAGTGACCTCCGATCGATGAACGAACTTGCCATCATATTCAAAACATCAATGTTAATCATAATATGCATAATCCATAATTCAATGGTTGATCGATCAAGAAGGAAGTCCGTCGATAGGCCTACACACACATCAGAGTTGGGGAGCTACAATGATGCCCAAATGACCTTCGCTTGCAAAATTGATCATGCCATTAGCGTTAAAATATCAATATTTAACAAATGATATTATTTGTGCTCAATTCAGATGAGTCTGCATAAATATCAAGTGATCAGAAGTGGCGACACATAATTTTTAGCTTAAATTGACCCGATTCGATGCTAATTTGAATCAAATGGCCTCCGATCGTGAAAGGGATTGTGTCGTTGCGCCTAAGACATCAAAAAAACCTAAAATGACATGTATATTGCCCATGTAATAATGTTGGCACAAAAATCTCAATTATAGTTAATTTTTAATTAAATAAGAAAATCCTATAAATACCCCTTTAATCCTAACCTTAACCATTCCCCACAGCCTCTCAACCCCAGCCGACCCTAACTCTCCACTCTCCCGAATCCCTCTCATCTGCTCCCGATCTCTCACAGCCGAATGAACTGCGACCTCCTGTCCGTCCCTCCTCTCGTGTGAGCCACATGCGAGTGACCCGAGCTTCCCTCCCGCAGGTGAGTAACTCTGTTTGTTCCTCTCCTACTGTGTGAGCACAGTGTTCCCGCATGCGACCATATGCTCTCCCATGTGCACCCTTGTGCGTGCACCAGCTTAGCAGCATCCTGCATCGCACCATGTGCATGCACCATCATCAGCACCATGCCAGAAATTTGTGTTAAAATATAAGTACCCGTACATATCTTTCTTGGTGGCGGAAATATGTGTTTCACCAGGTACCTGTTGACCTCACTTTTGGAGTGAGTTCTCAACTTATTGATCATAGATCTTGGACTCTTGTAGACACTAAGAGATCTCTTTAGTCTTAAGACACTTCCAGTGATTAGGTGAACAATTAACCTAAGTCTAGAGACTTAGAAGGCTTAGTCATAGGAATAGGTTATGCCTTAGAGACTTAGGGAGACTTTCCTACCCTATAGCCTAAACCCAATCCATGCTTTCCTCCTCAAACAAACCTCAAATCTAACTTGAATACCAAATCTAAATCCAAATCATTTGAAATTCATAATCAAATCCAAGATCAACGTTCTTCTTAAGCCCTTTGATTTCATCTTATGGACTTAGCCTCAACCAAATTCAAATCAATCCCAATTCATCTTATTTTCAAAGACCAATTCGATCTATGGATCATTTAACAAATCCAAATCCAAATTCCAAACCAAATAATTCAATCCCAAGATCAAATCTGAAATCAAAATTCTTCCTTAAGCCTTATAACCCACTCTCATAAGCTTAGCCAAATCTCATACAAATCAACCCAAAATCAATTGGTTTCATTATAAACCAATTACTCCTTCATTTATATTCATAAATATAAATGAAACCCACCATCCAATGATCAAAAATAAATCAAACTAAATTAATTCTCTACTTAAGCCCTATTGACCTACATCCTTAAGGTTGGTCAAATTTGCTTCCAAATCATTCTAAACTCAAGTGATTTTCCCATGGATCTTTTATATATTCATTTATATTCCCAAATATAAATGAAATATAAATTCACATGACTGAAACCAAGTCCAAAATTAAACCAAAACCCAATTCAAGCCTTTTCAACCAATTTCTTGGACTTGGCTAAATCCTATCTAAATCAAGCCAAAATCAAAGGATTTTCTCTTGAATCAATCATTCTTGAATCAATCATTCCTTCAATCACTTATCCAAATATAAACATAAACTTCAATTATCAAACTAGACTCAAGTCAACCCAAGTCAAGCCCAAGTTAATCTTTTTGACTTGAAAACTTCAAATGAGCCAAAATCTATTAGACTCTAAATTGATTGTAGTTGGATTTATATTTTTATCCTAAGCTCATATATGAGTTCAACTAAACTTGAATCAAGCCAAAACCAAACCAATTGACCCATTTAGGTCTAGTTGACTCAAAGTGACCTAAAGGACCCTTTTGAACTAGGTTCAAATCCAACCTAATTTGGAATGAACTAAGGCCATCCAAGCCTCATATCATGATCAACGATCACCCTAGGATGATCAACCACCTTGAATTGGGTCAAACCAAGTCAACTTAGTCATTTGACCAAGTCAACCTTTAGCCCAAATGAAACCTAAACAAGCCAAAATCCACCATACACCAAATTGATTGAAACCATTGATTCAAACCAACTCATAGTCGATGTTTGAACATGATCAAACCCTCAATTGTGCCAAACCATGTCTAATTGATCATTTGACTCAAGTTTACCTAAATTGGCCTAAAAAGCTAAAATGGGCCAAATCATAATCTAACCCAATTGATTGCAACCAATGGATCAAGTTCATTCCTAATTCAATTATTGAAGTTGACCAAAGCCATAATCAAGCCCAATTTGACTAATTGGTCAACTTGATCCAACCTAGCCCAAATTAGCCTAAAAGTAAAATTGGCCAAAATCCAAATTAAATCCAAATTGATTCAAACCAAAAATTACAATCATTTTCAATTAACCAATTGAACTTGAACCAACACCTAACCCAACCCGTTTTGGTCAAATTGTCAAATTGGTCAACTTAGCCCATTTGGTCTATTTGAATCCAAGTGAGCAAAATCAAACATAAGCCAAATTGATTGAAAACACTTAAACTAAAACTCTTCAAATCATCACTTGAACCTAACCCAGGCCTTAGTTTGACCCAATTTGACCAATCGATCAACCTAACCCAACACGAACCTATTTGACCAAGTGAAGCAAAAACCCATGAAGCCAACCCATGGGACTTTGGTGGCTGACCAAACCCAACCCAAATTGACCCTAGGTTAGCCAAAGTCATCTGAAAAGCAAAGTGGATCCCACCCAAGCCATAATCCAATGGTTAAGCCCTCTTTACATAGAATTCCCCCCATAAATAGCAAAGTCTACTCTCCCATCACCTTGACAGACATCCAACTTTCAAATGAGGGTGCACCTAACCCACTTAGCCCACTTAACCCAAGCTAGGTTAGCCATGGACCAAGGGGAGGTGAGTTGACTCACCTCTAATGCAAGCCGAGCACCCCATGGATCCAAGCCAAGAGATCTCCCCATACCATACTTTAGCCACCTCACATGTTTCCTCCAACCCAATCGAGCCACATGGAGTAGATTGAGACACCTCCGATGCTCTAACGGTGGCTAGTTAGCCGAAAAGTGGGAGGTCATCCCGTCCATCCAACTTTGCTAAATTAGGGGGTATACTCCCCCAATTCAAATGAGAACTTCACCAATTCATTTCGTGAGCTTCCAAAACTATTTTTGAGCTTCCCTGTGAGTTATAGAGCAATTCCAAGCATCCACTCTCAGTATTCCCTCTTCCCATGAGGAATCAAAATAGGGGAGGTCACTTGGGATTCCAACTTCACCAATGCCCCACTTAAATCAAATTCCTCATTCCTACCACATCATTACACCTCATCGAGGCCGCCCAAATCATTTCTTGAGCTCCAAGTCAACTCCAAGTTCAAGTTTGATCAAAGTTGAGTGTCAAGGAGGAGGATTTTGGTCTCCAAAGAAAGTCACACTAAATCAAGGCCCGTGCTGATCAACAGGGCTTCGCCTCAACTAAGCGATGCTTCTTCAAGCATGTGAGCTGTCGTTCTTAGCTCTGGTGAGGTATTTCCATGAAAAATGATCTCAAGCTTAAGTGTAGTTGGTCTTTTCAAAGAAAATTTTATTACATGCGATCTTGACCATTGGATGTGCTCGTCTCCTTCTCTTGATGGTGTGGGTTGATTTTGAAGTTCATCCAAGCTTGGCTGAGCTCGGATCGAATGATCCATGGTATATGGACGTTATTGTTCATCACTCGCGAGAAGGAGGATCACAGATCATCCATTCTACAAGATTGGAACAGACAGTTGCGATCAAATCACATTAGATTAAACAAAATTTCTCCCTTTACGCCCTAGGTTTGATCCACAATGTCTGATCCGAGATGGATGTCGGGGATCAATAGCATGTCCGCCGCCAGCTAACTCGATGCGCGAATGTGACAACTTAAATAAACAATCTCGTTGTGCCACGTGAAAAGTGCACAGCGTCAGCGCGCCACATGGAACCAGCAGGAATTAGTTTAATTAAGGTTAATTAATGTATTTTTTAGGAAGAATCTTCCATAATTCATACCTAATTATAGAAAATTCAAAAATATAAATAATAGCTCATTTTAAAGGTATTTTATAGAAGAATTTAATAAAAATATTTCAATAGATTTTGAATAGTAAATAGAGCTTAATTATAGTTTAATTAAAAACTTAATTAGCTTAATTACTCTGATCTCTCAAGTGATTGATCCCAAAATTTTTGAGAATGTTTGAGATGATGACTTTTGCCTCCTCTAATTTCTCAGGGATTAATTACTTGTTAAATTAAGAGGATTGATTGATTAATCCCTAATTACTCTCTTAACTTTATTAAGGGCTGATTAAGCATATGAATAGTGATTAATTAATTATTTGGATTGCCTAATCACTATTGAACAATAAGGAGACTTAGGGAAGTGGATTGGAGCCTCCCTCTTATTCCTTTCTCTAATTTTCCCTCTTTTTCAACTAAAGTCCTAATTATTAATTAATTAACTAGTTAGAGACTTAATTAGCTAAATTGGAATTCAAATCATATTAAATCATGCTTAATATAGTGGATGGCTTGTGGAAATAAGTGGGGACCTCTTTCCCTACCTTTTCCCTTAAGTTCATCTCATTTCAAGATAATTATTAGCTTTGGTTAGTCTCTTCTTAGGAAAGGTGAATTAATGGACTATTGGTTTAGTTAATTTGAAAAATCTAATTAAATCTAATTTTTCTTAATCCATCTTGGGTAGACCTTTAGCTGTTCAAGTACCTAAAGAAGCTTAATTAAATTATGATTAGTTCACATGTGTGAGAAAATCATGAAAGTAATTAAAATGGTTCCTTAAGTTTAATTATTAAAAAAATATGAGCTAATTGCATTAGGCCTCTTTCATTTCATAGGAGCATTGATATTTACTTTTCAATTCATTTGCATATTATATTATCTCATGATTATTTAATCAATTATCATAAGGTAACATTGATAAGGGTTAATTAATTGATTTAAATCACACCTTACCCTAATTAATCCATAAAATCAACCTAATTGCTTTTCCTTAATTCAAATTAATCCACACACATGGGGAATGGGACTAGGATTAGAACCTCTTTCTCACATATCTCTCTTAAATCAAATTAAACATAAAATCAAAAGTGACTTTAAGAAACTTTGGTTTATTTTAAAAAAGCTTATTTAATTGATTGTCCTTAGGAATTTGTTGGATCGAATGAAATTACATGCTTGTTTCTTTATTTCTTTCTAATCATATTAAAATGTTGTATGCCACTTATAGTCATGCATTCATTTCTTTCAAAAATCAATTAAAATAAATGGTTTCCTTTATGTCAAATTTGCATGTATTGACTTAATTAAAAATAGGTGTGGCTATTATCATTATTAAATAGAAAATTATTTCTAAAGTATATGAATCAACTATAACACATGGAGTAATGATAATTATAAGTATTTATAAGCTTATATGTGCTTACACTTTAGGACATGTGATATGAAGTTCTCTTTTCTTTAATCTTCATGAATTTACATAAGGATTTGAATATTAACAAGTGTATAGTAGATTTAAAAAGGGCACAACACTTGCTTGGGTTTATTCTTATGTATATCCATGTTAGAATTAAATATAATTTTAGCTCACATGTATAAATAAATTAAAATATAATTCTTATGATTTCCATTCTTATAGTTGTTTGTACACTCATGAGTATTTAAGAATATCGGGTATAACTAGTCTGGACACCCGGGGATGCGACTTTAAGTAGCCCCAAGGAGGATCCTACCTCGTTCCCCTGGTGAAATAATGGCAAAGTACTTGCTTATAACTTTTATACACTCGTGTGTGCATTTGGATAATGAATGAAATCTTAACTTATTCCATGTGCATAATTCAAAACAAAAATATAATTTTTGCATGATTTTCTATTCTTATAGTTATTTATACATCCATATGTATTTAAGAACAGTAGGTATAACTAGTCTGAACACCCAGGAATGCATGACTTTAAGTATCCCCAAGGAGGTTCCTACCTCATTCTCCTAACTAAACAATGGAAAGTACTTGCTTAGAACTTTATACATTTAAATGTGTATTTAGCTAATGAATAAGAATCCTCTTTTCTATAAAACTCATTTATACATATTGCATTTAAGCGTGCCAAAAACATGTTGCCTATATAGATATGTTTAGGACTTAATCATATGCATGATATATATGATGGGAAGAAATGAATAAACATGTGTTATGTGATAGTAATTAACTCCAATTAATCTTAAGATGCCTTTATTATTGAATAAGTCTATTCAAAATGAACCTAAACATAGGATTAATTTAAAATATGTAATAAGTAATTCACTAAAGAGAATTCATATAATTAATATATGCTTTAGATGTGGCTTAAGGTAGGGATAAAAGAGAGTGATTCTCTCTTTTCTTTTATTTATAATACTTAGTTGTTAAGTGTAAGCAAATGAAACAAAAGAAAACATGAAGTAAAACTTACAAATCAATTAAGCCACTTAAAGTGAAACCATCCTTTATAATTAAATCCTTTCTTACTTAGAAAATTATAACAAAGCCTAGTTAGGGCATACCACATAAGTCTTAATACACACACCTTAGATTAAGTCACCACTTTTAGCCATATGTTAGGGCGGTGCATGGTTTGATGTATGTTTGATTTTATGATGTATTATTGTAGATTGGATGTTAGGGTGTATGCTTAGTAGACTGGATGTTAGGCCGTGATTAACCTAATCATATTTTTTGCAGGGTATTGTGCTTAAGGGGTGCTTAAAATAAATATAAATGCTCTTTTTTGCAGGTTGCTTAACCTCTAAGCATAATCTAAGATGGACTTGGTTACCCATGTGCAGGGTGCTAAGTTCAAATTATACATATAACTGCTTGGGTTGTATAGTGTGTTTAGCTAACACTTATTTTGTAGGAGTAGTTAGATTTACTTTTCCTATTTTTAATATAATTATGCTTTAGGAATTAGGATTAGTACTATAGGGGGATTAGGATGAGGAGGCTAGAAGGCTTTATCTGGAGGCCTCCGTGATGCCTTTAGAGCAAGCAAACTCAAATGAAGAAATGGAGGAGATATGAAGAAAGAAGATAAGAAGACCCCCCATAATATTTATTTATTTGTAAAAATTATAACTATTCTTTCATATATCAGTTGTATAAGGGTAGAGCTTGGCTACCCATTTCTCTTTTTGGGTTGTATGGTGGTACCCAACCGCACTAGCCTGTTATTCTTTTACATTGGGTTTATAAATTATTTGATGTTTTGTTTACAATTGTGCAATAGAAATGACATGTCTTTTCTTAGTTTCTTCTTATATGGTGATTTAATGTGTGGACTGGATCCGATAATGGTCTTAGGGAAAAATAAATTTTCTACCTCAACTACAACTCATAACTAAATATTCTAAATAACTCATAACCTCACATAAAGCCTAAACATTAAATCAAGATAATTAAAAGATTTGGCAACCCCTTAATATCATGCATGTCATATTGTTTCATTTTTTTCAAGAGAGGATTTCCATCCTTGCACGATAAGGGAAGATTTGACCTTTGAGGGTCTCCTCTATGATGGAAAATACATCTTTCTTTCTGATTTAGCCAATAACCTTATTTCATCATGAATTTAGGCATATAAAAAATCCTATGGCCTTGGTCAAAATAAAGAGTCAAAAATTAATTAAAAATTGATTAGATTTGCATTAGACTAAACCATTATTCATACCACTCATGCTCTAGTCTCTTAGAGAGTGGGTTTAAGGACCTTAGTTTTCTTTCTAATAATAATAACCTAGCCATCTTGCAAAACATATGACTTGACCACGTAGTTTTAAAATGCAAGAGGAATTAGTTGGCTGTCACTCTAGGTGATTATAAGCCTAGTAGTTGGGTGATTTACCCTCTCTTGTGGAGGTAAATCATATACCCATATTGCTTAGGACGTACTTTGGCCCTCGCCAAAGCTCCCTAAATTTAGGATCTAGGGTTGTTGTTTCCCCTCGGGCTACAAGCATAAGTCCTCACCTCTTAGGAATTTCCATGATCTTATATTGTGGGATTATAAGTCCTAGCCTTCTAATAAATTTTCAATTCAAACATATAACTCTCCATAATTTCAAACATATAAAGCCCAACCATAGGATAGATTGAAATGCTCACTAGATTTTCTAGTATCATGAGCATTCCCTACTCATCTCCCTTTGGCTTCAATAATAGGTCTCTCCTTTTTTATCCATCTTGATTGCTTTTCCAAACATAGCCAATTTATTGATAGTCCTATCTTTGAAATCTTTGGAGATAATAATTACCTACTTTAATGGAGAGTATTCCTAAGGAACTCACCTTCCTTAGGATGTAATTAACTATGGGGGCTTGCCCCTATAGGGAACTTTAGAACCCAGTTTAAACAAATCCTACTTTATTTATCCATGTAAAGTAGGGAAAAATCTCTGGTATATTCCAAGACCCATCATGCCTTAGGAGTCCTTATTAGGTGATTAGGTCCATTGTTGGGTAGTGATTTCTATCTTTTGAGATAGTGCACTATTCCTTAATGTCGTACTCGATCACTTCAATAAGTACACCATCTGATCTGCATGGTGTCCCACATAATCAAAAATAAACACCACAAATTTTTCTAGT
The DNA here is from genome assembly GCA_021442155.1 of Cymbidium sinense. Lineage (NCBI taxonomy): Eukaryota > Viridiplantae > Streptophyta > Magnoliopsida > Asparagales > Orchidaceae > Cymbidium > Cymbidium sinense. The sequence goes on along the minus strand of CM038220.1, from coordinate 31,502,179 downwards.
AACTCGCTGGGGATGGTTCCTCTCTCCATCTCTAGTAGACAATTATTGTCTCCAAGCATCGATAGTAGACTTGTATTTCATATGAGTCCAAGGCTATCTTTCCTTCCATTGGCACTTAGCTTATTTCATTCTTAAGCAAAGTTAACCAACATCCTCTAGGTTTTAAGACCTCACTCCTTGATGGACTTAAAACCCCTATTGGGTCTCCCAATAGATGAAAGATAAAATTAACTAATGAAAGGAGATGATTAAAACTTAAGAATCTCCTCACCACTAGCTTGATTAGGCAAGGTTCATCTTAGATTTAAGAAAATAAACTCTTTTGCAAAATGTCACTTTTCAAAAGCACTTTTTCAAAATTCACATAACAAAAGATCTTGCACAAAATTCATAAGAAACTTTCAAAAAGCATAAAACTCATATAACCAAACCTCATCTAACAATCCCCATGATTGTTACATGGAGGTTCTTTTCAAAATCAAAATCAAAATTTTTTTTAAAGCATCTTTTTGAAAATAGTTATCTCTATTCAACATACCCAAGTTTGTTGAATGAATATTCTATTTTCAAATAAAATCATAGCATAAAATTGAAACTCCACTTAACATATTTCACATATGCTAAAGTTGGAATTTCCCTCTTTTCCAAAAGCACACTTTCGAAAATGACCACCTCCATTCAACATACTCAAATTATTGAATGATGATTCTATTTTCAAATAAAATCATAGTATAAAATTGAAATTCCACTTAACATATTTCACATATGCTAGAGTTGAAGTTTCCCTCTTTTTAAAAGCAAAAAATCACACGCATGAAATCAAGACATATTTTGGACTCCATTTAACATACCCAAATTTGTCAAATGAGAGTCCCATTTCCAAAAGTCACAAAAATAAAGTGAACTCTATTTAACATACCTAAATTTGTTAAATAGATTTCTTTTCTTTCAAAAAAATCATAAATACACTTGACTCCTACTTAACATGCCAAATTTGTTATGAGTCTCATTTTCAAAAATCATAACACATTTGACTCCCACTTAACCTGCCAAATTTGTTAAGTGAGAGTCTCATTTTCAAAACACAAATCATAATCACACTTGATTCCTTCTTAACATACCAAATTTATTAAGTGAGAATCTCATTTTCAAATCATAATACACTTAACTCTTACTTAACATACCAAATTTGTTAAGTAAGAGTTTCATTTTCAAAAATCATAACACATTAGACTCCTACTTAACATACCAAATTTGTTAAGTGAGAATCTCATTTTCCAAATACAAATCATAATAACACTTGATTTCTACTTAACATACCAAATTTGTCAAGTGAGGATCTCATTTTCAAATCATAATACACTTAACTCCTACTTAACATATCAAATTTGTTTAAGTAAGAGTCTCATTTTCAAATCATATCACATTTGATTCGTACTTAACATACCAAATTTGTTAAGTAAGAGTCTCATTTTCAAATCATATCACATTTGATTCGTACTTAACATACCAAATTTGTTAAGTAAGAGTCTCATTTTCAAATCATATCACATTTGATTCCTACTTAACATACTAAATTTGTTAAGTTTGTTAAGTGAGAATCTCATTTTCAAATCATAATACACTTAACTCCTACTTAACATACCAAATTTTTTTAAGTAAGAGTCTCATTTTCAAATCATAATCACATTTGATTCTTACTTAACATACCAAATTTGTTAAGTGAGAGTCTAATTTTCAAAACACAAATCATAATCACATTGGATTCCTACTTAACACACTGAATTTGTTAAGTAAGAATCTCACTTTCAAAATCATAACACATTTGACTCCCACTTAACATACCAAATTTGTTAAGTGAGAGTCTCATTCTCAAAATACAAATCATAATCACATTTGGCTCCCACCTAACATACCAAATTTGTTAAGTAAGGGTCTCATTTTCAAACACATATCAAACACATTTGACCTCTACTTAACATACCAAATTTGTTAAGTAAGAAGCCTCATTTTCAAATCAACATATATCACACACATAACCAATCATTACAAGCAAATATACTTTCATAAAAACATTTTGAACACATAATCAAAGCCTCTTCTTAGCATACCTAAATTTGCTAAGTAAAGGTTTTCCAAATCAAAATTTTCAAATATGATATACAATGCAAATATCTTCAAAGGTCTTTCCAAATATTTGAACCCGGCCCAACCTATTTAAATTGGTTGAATATTGGTTCTAAATCAAAATTATATGGTAAAATATCTCCTCCAAATATCAAAAAAATCTCTCCAAAATTCAATTAACCCCACTTAGCATACCTAAATTTGTTAAGTGTGGGTTCAAATTCCAAGTTAAGTATAGAAGTCAATGATTGAAGGCAAGGGTCTGACTCAATTATGTTTCAACAAATGCAGTGATTTCAGTACAGTCAATCCTTTCAGCCCCTAGTAAGTGCAGTGATCATAGCTCCTAGCATGTTTATCTTCTCTTTCCCCTCTGGTGTAGATCTGGCCTTGGATCAGGCCAATCTTACCACGACTGATGCTACACACCTGATCTACTTTGGTCATGGCTTTGAGGGGGTCTGGATTACTTGTGAGGGGATAGCCCTCACAATAGTTAGCAAGGAGGAGGTGTTGGGATAGGCACCACTCATCCACTTGGATATCCCATCAGATCCTAAGTTTACCTCATTGAGGAGGAAGGACGCAGTGGTTCCCACTCCCAGTTCAGTGTTAGTGTTAGTGGCAACTATTTTAGTACCTACCTATTCAGTTGCCCCTACTATAGCCTTAGTGAGAGCTATTACCTCCTCTTTGGTCACCCCAAAGGGGATGGCTATCTTGGCCTCTGAGATAGTCTCCCCCACCTTCGAGTTGAGTTCCAGCTCCCGCTCTACTTTGCTCACTCACACACAATTCCACAATAAAAATAAAAAGATTAAGTAGGATCATGAGCAAGCAACCAGAGAGCTTGACGCTGATACCCATATAGCTGAGGAGGGTTCTCCCTGTGAGACCTCTCCATTTTTGAGTGGTAGTAGGTTCCACCCCCTCTCAGCCTCGGATGGACAGAAAGATTGCCGGAGGATCACTACATCGCCTCCACCACCAGCATACTATGAGGCATCAGCTAGGAAGTATAGGAGGCCCTATGCTGGACTTAGGACTATTCTACGCTAGGTTGGTAGAGCTTACGGATGCTGTGACACCTTATTTAACTTATGATCCATGATCTCTAAGAGTGTCAGATCCATAGAGAGAGAAAGCCACGGAGGCTCAAATATCTCGCAGTGTAGAGAGAGAACGAGGTATGTTAAGTCTCCGCTCGATGGATTATCTAGTTTCCTAGAGTCGATCACTTGGACATCATTATTCTTACGGGAGCAGTCCTCCGTAGGAGGAGATCTTTAGTTTAGGGGTAGTCGGTATTGCCATCACACTACTCCCTTCGTCGTCCACCATCACCAATTCAGCTTACAGCATGTATCACTCCTGCCAAGATTCATAAGCCCTAATCCGAGGAGAGACCATCCCCACTGGGGATTCGGCTATGGCCCAAGGATCCTGGTCCATCCATTCCACCTGTTGAGGTGAGATCAAGCTCCCCGGCTCGACCCTCTACCTCAGCTGTGGTCAGGAAGGAGTGATGACCCAAGAGCATCATCGTTGCATAACCGCCATCGTAGACAGAGGGCAAAAGGCGAGTGAACACAAACATAGTCCCTATGATAGTTGATCCTCCTTGTGAGGAAGTCTTGACAGTAGGCAGTGTCCGTTGCATAGAGTCAAAGGAGCATCGTCCGACTAGCAGTCAACTAGTATTCATACTAGTCTAGCCAAACATAGTAGACCGATCGATAGATGACATATTAGCAAACTACTTTGCTGAGAAATGGAAAATTCTTGGGAGTGACCACTCAGGTCAGGAAGAGGATAGAGTCAGCTTCGATCCTGATGAGGATGACATGTTGGATGACATAGCTGAAGTTCACATAGTTGATACACAGGGATCCTTACTGCGAGATCAGCTTAGCCAGGAAGGTGCTATGCTCGAGGAAGGTGACACTTCTCACTCAACTCAACACCTCCTACCATCTCAGACAAAGAGATGATTACATTGATAAGATGGGGAAGAAAATTGAGGAGTTGATGGCAGTGGTTTCAGCATTGTAGAACTCATCCCCAGTTTCACAACCTTTTCCTATGATAGTTGACCGTCCAGAGTTGGTTCATACCTTAGAGCTTCCTAGGCACACTCCCACAGAGGATGACGCTGGTAGCTTGCATAGGAAGGTTATAGATGGCACCTCCATGCATGAAAAGGATATTAAAAACTTGGTAGAGTAGTAGGTGAGGGAAGCGATGGCGCAAGCATGAGGGAGCTCATCTATTCCAAAGGGTAGACCATACCAGGAGGAATTTGATGTAGTTCAATACCCCAAGGGTTTTGTACCACCTTCCTTCAAGATCTTTGATGGCAATGGAAACCTGCGTAGCATATTGCACACTTCAGAACCAGTTATAGCAACACCGGTGGTAGTGATGCACTTTTGTTCAGACTTTTTGTCAGCAGCCTAGCAGGGGTTGCATTTGATTGGTATGTTGAACTGCTCAATAGTTTGGTGGAGACTTCTGCTGAGTTGGAGCACCTCTTCATCAAGATATTTACTGGAGCTCATCAAAGAGTGACTGTAGTTTACCTTGTTGTAGCGAAGCAAGTTCTCAATGATTCCCCTTTTAATTATATTCTTAGGTGGCGCAACCTGAGCATGAAATGTGAGCCGCAGTTGTCCAAACAACATGCCATTGAGATTCTCCTTAAGAATATTCATGGTCCGATTGCCTTCATGCTTAAGGACTTTACCATCCAGACATCCGATAAACAAATTAATAAGGCAGATAGCTTGCTAGACGAATCCAAATAGTTACCCTTTCTCGACCAATCATCTCAGCCTAAGCCGCAGAAGGTGTTCGAGAAGAAGCCAAGGATAGTTATGTTAGTGGATAAAGGGAAGCAGCCAGCCAGAGACTAGTATGAGAGACCTCGAGCTCAGTAGCTTCCTTTTCCACCTCCTCTGCCACCACCTCGGCCGTCATATCAGGTGCCATAATGATCATTCCCACCACCTCAGCAACATACCTAGCAGCGGTATTCCTATCCACTGCTAGGTATCTACCACCATACTCTTACTGATTGATCTAATAAGCCATATTCTTTAAAAAGGGAGGTCGTTAGGAAAATCTTTAAGAATCTCTTAAAGAAACCTAACTTTTAGTTACTAGAGCCCAAGAGGCCAAAGGAAGTGGGCAAGAGTAATGATCCTAACTATTGACCCTACCACCGGATGGTTAGTAATGTCTTAGAGGATTGTATTACTTTTAAGATTGGCTTGAGCATAGCTACAAGTCAAAAGCTATAGTTATGCCCAAAGAATACTTATTAAAATAACATTCTAGTTCTATTAAGGTAATTCTTAGGGAAACCTACGATCCTCTTAAGATAAAAGAAGGTTGAGAAATTGCCTAATCCTGAACCTCTAAAAAAGTAGTTTCTAAAATCAAGATTCTCTCTATATAGGTGCTTGAGGCAGCTCAAACCTCCAACAACAAGGAAGGTTTGCAAGTTGCCAAAGAAAACCTAAAGAAGGTGACAGCCTAGCAGCAGTAGTGGTAGTCCACATTACTTGCCCAAGATAGTTCAGTAGCGCAACCATAGTTGGAGTTCAGTACTCCATCCACAGTTGCAACTACTACTTCTTCCTCCACTAGCTCCTCTTCTACCAGTAGGAGCATTGTATCAGCAGACAAGAGCATTAAATCCCTTATCCTACTTACTTTATTAGATTTCTATCATGTACCTGCACTTAAAAATAAATTAATGAAGAAAGCTTTCACTTACATATTATCTACTTGACACTTTAGATTTTATTCCTCTTGAAAACTCTCTAAGTATAAAAAATAATAATGATAGCTCTAGTCATTCCAATCCATTCTCATCTGATTTAGAATTAGACTTTCACTTTATGAATCAATCGGGTTCACCACTTCAGATTGACTTAGAGTCAACTACGAGGATCCCATAGGAGAAGTTGTAGGTATATTTGATGAGAAGGTAGAACTTCTCACAAGTTCATCATTCTATGAAGTCAATGAAGTCAACCTACACGGTGGCAAAGTTCTACCTCCTAGGGTAGCACCTCAAGATAAGGGTAAATAAGTCATTGGTTCTAGTGAGTAGATAACCCCACCATATGATGCTCAAATAATGGATATGCTTGTGGAGGACCAGGTCAAAGTTTATTACAACGTTGTAGCACATTTTAGAAAGTTTCATAAGCTAAGCATATATGACTCCTCTTACCCAAAGTGATGAGGGAATCCCTAGTCAAGGTTAGTTTTTGATCTAGAGATATGCTTAGCTCAGTTGACTGCTACTGAAGAGGAGGCACACAGCTCAAAGGACATCTTATGAGTTACATTCAATGATGAAGATTTGCTTGGGTTTATTTAAAAAGGACTTGTTGAATGTTACATTGATGATCTTGTAGTTAAAAGTAAAGAAAAGAAAGACCATCTCTTTGACTTGAGAGTAGTTTTTGAATGGTTAAGAGAATTTAACCTTAAAATGAATCCCCTGAAGTGTGCATTCAGAGTAGCTTCAGGAATGTTCCTTGGATTTGTTGTCTAGCACCATGGAATAGAAATCGATTCGGAGAAGATCAAGATGATATTAGAAATGTCACCCCTAAAAGTCTAACTTAACTCAGATCATTTTGATAGGCTGTTGGCATATCTAAGATTCTTCATTTTCAGCCTATCGAGAAAATGCCAACCATTTTTAGCACTTGTCAAAAAGGATACCAAATTCAAGAGGGATGACAAGTGTCAACATGCTTCAAAGACATCAAGCACTACCTGATGATGCCGCCAGTTCTAGCAGCCTCTATCCCGGGCAAGCCATTGATACTATATACTATCGCATTATATGACTCCCTTGATGCTTTGTTGGCCCAAACCAATGATGAAGGGAAAGAGAATGCACTCTACTATCTTAGTCATCATCTAATCCCTGTTGAGGCAAACTATCCACCTATTAAAAAGAACTACCTAGCTTTAATTTTTGTATCCCAAAATCTATGGAATTACATGCTTTCTCATAAAGTGAACTTGATCTCTAAGATCAATTCACTGCAATATCTCATGACACGGCCGATGCTATCTAGATGGTTGGAAAATTGGTCCATGATTTTGTCGGAGTTTGACATTACTTTCGTACCCCTCCGTGCGGTGAAAGGATAAGCGCTAGCGAATTTCTTAGCAGCACACCCACTTCCTACTGATTCCCCGCTTAATGATGACCTCCCCGATGAATAAATCATGAACATAGGGGATGCTAGCATTCACTGCTAAGAGATGTATTTTGATGGTGCAGCTTGCTTTTAAAAAGGAGAAGAACCACGATCTACTTAGGAAAGGCGGTAGAATAGTCTCAACTCGACCGTGATGTGATGAGATTCTTATATCATCTATCCAATTCATGCACGAATAATGAAACTGAATATGAAGCTCTGATTATTGGTCTTGAGTTAGCCATTACGCTATACATTTAGAGCATCAACATCTTCCGGGATTCTCAATTAGTCATCAACCAAATTAATGGGTCTTACAAAGTTCTGAAGCTTAAGCTCCATCATTACCACAAATACACTTTAGAGTTATTGGCCCAAATCCCAGATGTTACTATTTATAAGATTCTTCGAGGAGAGAACGTCATAGCAAATTTATTAGCCAAGCTTTCCAAAGAGTTGGTATGTCCGGAGGATGAGTCCAGACCAATAATGGTCCAAAATAGACAAGTCTTATGCCTTATTGATGCTAAACTCATCGAGAGACTCTCTCTTGAAGGGGAGTTTGCCATTTGCAAAAAGGATGAGCAGTTGAATTGGAAACAACCATTCATGGATTATCTAAATATAGGCAAACTACTTTAAGAGAAGTTACTAGCACATCAGGTGAAGCAGAGAGCCCTTTACTACACTCTCGTAGATGGCACCTTGTACCTGTGATCCTTCGATCATATGTGGTTACGTTGTTTGAACAAACACAAAGCCCATAGGATCATGATTGAGTTAAACTCAGATTTATACAAAGCGCATCAATCAGTCTAAAGATGAAAGCCAAGATCAAGAGATTAGGATACTACTGGCCTTTGATGATCATAGACTGCATGGACATAGATAGAAGATGCCACCAATGTTAGGTGCACGGTGTGGTCTTTTACATAACATTCTACTACCTCATGGCCATTTGAGTGTTGGGGTACTGACATAATGGGTCTGATCGACCCTCCTTCTTCCAAGGGTCACTGGTTCATTCTAGCTGCCATCGATTACTTTTCAAAGTGGGCGGAGGCAAACCCACTTATAGAGGTCACAGCTCAGCATGTGCTCCAATTTTTTAGGAACCATATCATATATAAGTTTGGGGTGCCTCAATAAATTATATCTGATAATGGTGCTATACTCAAGAGCACTAAAATCAATAGCTTTGTCCGGAGACATGACATGATTGGAGATACTCTACCATCTACTACCCAAGGGCAAATGGGTTTGTAGAAGCCTTCAACAAAACTCTTATTTGGATATTAAAGAAGATACTTGATGACAACAAGCAATAGTGACATGAGTAGTTAGTTGAAGCCTTGTGGGCTTACAGCACCACATATAGAACTCTAACTCAATCTACCCCTTTCCCCTTAGTGTATGGGTATAAATTAGTTTTACCATTAGAAGTCCAACTACCATCATTAAGGATAGCTGAGGGTAGTAAAGTCACAACGAAGCAAAACACCAAGTTGCAGTTATAAGAGCTCGAAGGTTTCAAGGAGAGACGCCACCAGCCATGCCAGAACCTCGAGTTTTACAAAGCTAAAATGATTCAAGCTCATAACAAGTTGGTCCGTACTAGAGCTTTTCAAGTAGGAGAGCTTTATTTAATTCTAAGAAGACCAATTATTGTCTATCGAAAGATGGGAAACAAGTTTGATCCACATGGGAAGGCCCTTTTGCCATAGAGAAGGCCTACCAATGAGGATCTTATCAGCTTATAAATTGTAAGGGAGAGCGCCCAATGCATCCAATCAACTGATTCTACCTAAAGAAATATTATACATAAATCTTGATTGAAAAATAATTATCAATAAAATTTCTTTCATCTCAAATTCTATCTCTTTCATGTTTAGAAACATCTTTGCTTGTGAATCTATCATGATGTATTTAGGGTAGGTGTAAAGAACCTTAGCGGATCCTATCCTTTAGTAACATAGTACCAACACAAACTATACACAATCATATAAAATAAACACATATCTTTTATCTCAGGCTATTTTGACGTGGGATAAAGCCCCTTGGCACTCATTAATTTTTGGTCATGACATCTTTGCCTGTATGTCACCCGTGATTTCTTGTTTAGAGGATGTAAGTCTAGCAACCTTCTTCTTAACTTGACCATTGTAAATTGATGAGCGCCTTGTTAGTTTGGTAGGCCTTATAGTGCGCGGTAAGCTACCTCATGTTGACTTTATTTAAGAGGATGTAAGCCTACATGCTTTCTTCTTTAACTAACCATCATGCACTAACTTAGTCTTAAGACACTTCCAGTGATTAGGTAAACACTTAACCTAAGCTTAGAGACTTAGAAGGATTATCCATAGGAATAGGTTATGCCTTAAGGACTTAAGAAGATTTACCTACCCTATAGCCTAAACTCAATACATGCTTTCCTCTTCAAACCAAACCTCAAATCCAACTTGAATACCAAATCTAAATCCAAATTCAAACCAAATCATTGAAACCCATAATCAAATCTAAGATCAACATTCTTCCTAAGCCCTTTGATTTCATCCTATGGACTTAGCCTCAACCAAATTCAAATCAATCCCAATTATATTACGATCACGACTGTAGCTCGTATGTTCCCCAATGACTCTACCCTTTGAGATGTGAATCAAATGGTGCACCTGATAGGGTAAAAAGCCCTCTGTCAGCTAAAGTAAACTTAAGCCCATCTCCTTAGACAAACACCACCCTAAGATTCTTTGTGTCAGGTTGGGTTGACTACCTCCTCTGACTAAGTAGACTAGGGATCATGATAGCCCAAGATGATGAAACCATGGGATCTTGATCAAGCGCATCATCATTTCCCCATCCATCCACTTTAAGTTAAAGTGATGAATTTTATAAATCTAAATCCCAAAACTCCACTTGCTGCCACTATATGCTATACATTCAATGATCTAATGACTAGCCTTAATCAAAAGTTCTCTCTCAACATTAGAAGAGGTAATTAAGTATAGGTGTTTGTGCATATAGGAAACCTAGAACCAGATTGAAAGTCCTCATAAAATTAGGGTGAAATATCTGGGTAGTGTCTCATCTACTACTCCATTTGCCTTTTGAAAATTTTGCTGACATTAAACCATACTCTCTTCATCCAGAGGTCGGTGGTGAATTTTTGAAGCTCATGGAATTCTGGCCACTCCGCTGGGGATAGGTTTCTCTTTCCATCTTCAGCTAGTCGAATCAAAGCTATGATAGCAGCAGAGTATAATAAAATCAAAACTTAAAGTTATTTATAAAATAAAATTAGTTGAAATTTAAAATTATGTTTATTATTAACATAATTCTAAAATTTTCAAGATTTTATTTATACATAACTTGTGTCAATATTCTCTCATGTTTGTTATGTTATGTCTCTGCATCATGAAATTATGGGATGATATATCAATTATTGATTACTAATCCCCATCTTTCATTTCGTAGATGGATCATCAGAACACACTTTCATTATGCAGCTAGGCCATGGAGCCAACATCTGCCTGGCTAATACTATTATCAACAATGGAGATGCTGGAGCTACTATACAATTTGGTAGCATAGATTTCCCAGTGATCGCTACTCGAATTGTTGCTAAGCTGCATGAGTCAATCACACTCAATTTGCACATTAACCCGTACAACAGGCCAAGTCTACCAAATCTTCTATGGCTATTGCTATTGAGGTTCCTCGAAGAGAGATTCTGTATTTGAGAGGTTGGGACATGTTGAAGCTCCAACCATGAGGGGAATTATAACTGGGTAGCCAATTTCAGCAGTGCATGCGAACGCTACTTTCCTATCGACCTTGCCTTTTGTGCAAGGCAGATATGATGATAAAGCTTCCTTTTCTTGAGGAAAGCTAACTAGAAGGTAGAAGAGAAGCAAGAATGAGTTGTGAGCCCATCAGTTCTCACCTAGTCCATCTATTACACAACCAACTTTATAACCAGAAGCGAGTATTCCTACTCGCAATAAATTTAAAAATCTAAAATGGGTAAAAAGGAATAGCTCTACTAGTGACGTAAGCCTTCTTCACAGCACCTAACCCCCCTCGAGAAATAACCTAAAACTCTATCTGCTCGAGTACATAGAGTTTTAAAGTTATAAAAGAACACAGTCGTATGAAGAAGAGATATCAAAGGCCAATTATTAGAGAGGCCAATAATGCTCAACTACATAAACTATCATCAGTGATAGTAAGAACGTAGGAGTGTTACAAATAAGCCCTGTACGATGAACATTAAGGCATGACACATGTATCATATGCTCGGAATCCACTACCGAAAGGTCCAGGCAGAAGGAAAAATAAGTCTAGAGGCCGAAGCCTCGAGAAGAAGCAAACACAGAAAGGCAGAAAGGGGTGACATCCGACTTGAATATTTGGAGATCACCGATGATAGGGCCCAATAGGAATGGGTTCCTAAAAAGAATGTTATAATCAATGAGGCTCATGGTGGTCGACACCCTGGAGAATCATCCAAGGAATCCCATCACCAACCTAAACGATCTTCCCTTGATTTTGATCGTAGCCCTCCGATTGAGGAGATGTTCATCCCACACTTTAAGCCTAAAATCAGATGGAGATGTAGGTTAGATATAAGGCTACAAGAAGAAGACAGAGATGAAGAAGACACCATAGTGGTAGAAGAGATATATATGGTACAACACAGAGAACCACCGGTAGAATCACCACGGAAGTACCTATCCACATCAAGAACGATAAGGTCAAACAAAAGTGGAACCTTTTAGTTCCTCCTTAAGTGATGAGCAAGAAGAGAACAAGAAAAAGAAGATAACATGCTATTCGCTGACACAGCTATGCTTGCTCAGGTGCAAAGGCAAATACAATGGCAAATGAAAGTGAAGGATAAAGAGATCTCTCAACTAAATTCAAAGATGAATTGATGATGATGCAGATGAATCTCATTATGCAAATGATGTAAAGGAACACTACCGTAGTGCCGACCCGCCCCATTTCCTTTAGCCAATCATCAAACAATCAACACTATGCCCATCAATCCACTATTTGAACAAGAGTCGCAAACCTCCAGAGCACAAAGTGCTCGTGATAGTAGAAATGAAGTGAATCAATTGTCTACTCAACATATTCCTTAGCATATATTGAGCACATCTGAGTCGGTGACAACCATATAGCTCAAAACCATCATAAGTATAAAAAATAAAAGCTATCATAGCTGCAGAATAGGTAGAGAAATTGGTGAATAGAGGTCATCCACACCCAGTAGAATATGACCAGGTGTCGTATCCTAAAGGTTACCCGGTGCCAAAATTTCACTCATTTGATGGCAACGATAACCCGAGGCAGCAAGCATAATTTAAAGCAACCTGTTGTAACACTAGGGGTAATGATGCACTATTATTTAGCTAGTTCATTAGTAGCTTAACTTCAACTACTTTCAAATGGTACACAGAGTTATCAAATGACTCAGTTAAGACATTCACCGAATTGGAGGCAATGTTCATCAAAAGATTTATCAGTGCAGTTAGAAAGACTACTATAGCTAGCCTCACCTTGGAGAAAAGGAAGAAGGATGAGTCAGTTACAAAATACATAACTCGCTAGCGCAACATGAGATGAAGTGCAAGCAACAGTTGGAAGAGGAACATGCAATTCAACTAATGGGTAACATTGATGATAAAATGGAACTCTATTTATGCATGGCTTCCATCACCACCTTCTAAGAACTACTTGATCAGGTGGTGAAATTTGAAAAGATGAATCTTTTCAAACTTGAAAGCCATTTAGACAGAACAAAGAAAGGGAAGTTCTTTGAATCAAGGAGAAGTGAATATCACACTACTTCATATGATTTGAATAAAGGACGAGCAACCTAAAATGTAGATAAGGGGAAATGACCCATTTATTTGAAGAAAAGGTCAAACATCCCTTCAATTCTCAACTAAAGTTAGTTTTTGGAGGCAATGATAAACCTAGAACTTTCTCGGGTAATGGTGAGCACCCAAGACAATCATTAGGAGATGATTGAATGCATCCATTTCTTACAGAGAAAATGAATAAAGAATGCTCTTTCAAAAGAGAAAGTGTAGCTACACTATTCCAACAAGCACTCAAGGCAAGGTTGGAGTTGCTAGAATGTAAAAGACTTGAAGAGTCAGGACAAACTGGCAGCCCAAATTACATCCATATCATCAAGTAGTTAGCCACACTATAGAAGATTGCTATGTAATCAAAGACTGGCTAGAAAGAAAATACATGAGAGGTGAATTCATGCTATCCAATAGTATTCTTATTTACCCAAAGAAAGAATCTATAAGGGTGGTTAGGTCCTCTTTCGTGCCCCCATAAGAAAAGATAGTTGAGGATGATAAATGGGTGACTGCAGTCTCAAAGAAAACTATGAAGATGCTAAAGAAATTAGAAGGTGTTCCTAGTGTAAGATGGAAATCACCACTTGAACGGTACTAGAACTAAAGATAGGATCTACATCAAAAGGTTCTCGCTTTTGGTGCCCAAACAAAAGAAGAAAACTACTACTAAAAGATTATTAATAATCTTGAAGAATATCAACAACGAGCAACACAATCAATTAAGCTTGCTGATTTCACATCAAGATTCAAAATCATTGAAATAAATGATGAAAGAGATGATGATGAAGAATCTCTTTTTGGAGAAGTCTATTGGGTTATCTCAGTGTCTTTGGATACTCCCCGATGGAGTTTGCTTCTTCAAACTAATTCAAGAAGAGGAACCACCAACGATGTGGCATCTATATCTTATCTGATGGTGAAGCAAGCAAATGATAACTTAGAAGAAGACTTGTGCTTTTGGAGGAAGATGAGTCAAAATCTTCAATATCACCATTAATGAAGGGCATAAAATTGGGAAGTGATTCTGAAGTCTCCATCCAATCCTTAGGCTAAAATAGTGATTTTGAAGGGGAGACTTCTTCAAAAGAACTTGAGCCAGATATAGCAGCCCCAATACAGCTAAGAAGTGGCAAGGTGCTACCGTCATCACAAAAGAAAGGAACACCAAATAAACGCAATAACAAGAATATAGAAGTTAATGAAAATATCATTCCTAAATATTTAAAGAATAAGTCTAACATGGATAACTATCGCACTTGAGGAAGATCCATGCACAATTGAGTGTGTATGAGGCCCTCTTGATGTCAGATCTCCATGAAACTTTAATTTAGGCTCTTAAGAATTCAGAGAAATATAAAGCATACTTCATCGAGTGGTGCATAACAAAAGTATTACAATCTCAAGACCTTCCGACAATCACCTTCTCTGAGGAAGATCTTATGCTCAGAACATCATAACATAATTGCTCGCTATATGTCTCTATGGAGAGCGATGGTGTCATAATCAATTGAATTCTAATTGATCCAGGTTCATTTGTAAATCTCATGATTCTGCGAACATTGAAAGGATTGTCTCTCGACATTCAACATCTAGGACGGAATAATTTGATGATCCACGGCTTCAATGAAAAAGGGCAAAATACGTTGGGATCTTTTACCTTACAACTAAGATTCAAAGAACTTTACACAGAAGCCAAATTCCATGTCATCGATTCTAACACCTTGTTCAGGGCCTTATTGGGTCATCCTTGGCCACATGAGTATGGAATAGTCCCATCTACTTTGCTCCAATGCATGAAATGCATAAGAGATGAGGAGGAACATAGAATTCCTAGAAATCTTCAACCATTCATAGTCTATGAAGCTAAAATATATAAAGATGTGAAATACTATTTGTTGAGGGAGCCCAGGCCTCAACAATCCAAAGCTTCTACTTCAATGGCTACAAAATAATCCAAAGAAGTGAAGAAGGAAAAAAGGAAGAAAGAAGGTGACACCAACTCTTCCTAAAGTATCTAGTGCATCACCTAAGTTGAAAAGGCTAGTCCCTCATATGGGCAGTGACATAGAAGAAGAAGAGAATGATCCTTGTATCAAACCCAAAGGAATGAATAAGACTTCGATAAAAGGAAAGTAAAATATAGAACACTTAGACCCCAATTATGATTCTAAACCTACTTATGAAAGTGAAGTTTACTATATCTCTTCAAGAAGGTCTGTTGATATCAAAAAATTCATTAATGATTGTGTTAGTTCCTTTTCAACATTTCAAGGAAATCACTCCACCTGAGGTCCATATTGTTGATGAGTTAAAAACTTTCTATGTGTCTCCTTTGCCTGGAAGTGATGAACATAAAATTTCATTCTACAAGTCTAAGGAGTGCTACCACCAAGATTCTGATTGGCTCATGTAATTCGATGAAGCTAACGATAAGGTGCCAACCAGAATGCCACAGTATTACCCTCCAAGGATCTGTAAGATGATGCACAAATTAGGGGTTGATGCTGGAACTGATAAGTGACAATCTTAACTTTTCAAAACCCTCTATAGACCTTACGAAAGTGTGAAGGTCATATATCTAAAGGTCTTGGATACGTCCGATGTAGGCATCCTCGAAGGGCTTGTAACACAATAACTAAAAAATTAGGTTGAGACTAAAATTAAAAATGAAGATAACCTTTATGAGGTTTACCTAACAAATGGTGAAGAAGTGGAAGCTAGGCCTACACCTGAAGAGCTTGAAGATGGTGGACAGGCTGCTACCATGGATGAACTAAAGGAAATCAACTTGGGTACAAAGGATGATCCTCGCCCAACTTTTGTCAGTGCCCTTCTGCAAGATGAAAATGTTGAAGAAATGAAAGCTTTGCAATGTGAATTTAGGGGCTGCTTTGCTTAGACATATTTGAAAATGTCAGGTTTATCCCCTAAGGTGGTAGTTCACAAACTCGCCATTAAGCCAGATGCAATGCCAATTAAGCAAGCTCCTAGGCGAATGAGGTTGGAGATTGAAAATTAGATAATTGTAGAAACTAAGAAGCTGATCAAAGTAGGCTCATCCGAGGAGAAGTATGTATATTGGATAGCCAACATTGTCCCTGTTAGGAAGAAGAATGGTTAGATCCATATCTGCATTGAGTTCTGGGACCTAAATAATGCTTGCCCAAAAAGATGACTTTTTGCTTCTAATATCACAACTACTAGTGGACAATACTTCCAACTACAATATGTTCTCATTCATGGATGGATCATCATGATACAATCAAATCAAGATGGCCCCTGAAGATGAGAAGCATACATCATTAGGATGTCAATTGGTACATACTATTATATGGTCATGCCATTCAGATTGAAGAATGCTAAAGCTACATATCAAAGGGCCATGACATGCATCTTCGAAGAGTTGATTCATCAAAAAGTAGAATTCTATGTGAATGACCTCGTCATTAAGAGCATAGATCGAGAAGATCATTTTGATGATTTCAGGATGGTCTTTGAAAGAATTAGGTAGTATGATCTCAAGATGAATCCTCATAAATGTGCATTTGGGATTTCGTATGAAAAGTTGCTTGGCTATGTGGTGCAACATAGAGGAATTGAGATTGACCCTAATAAAATGAAAGCGATAGTGGATATGCCATCGCCGAAGAATCTTCGTCAGCTTCATTCTAGCATTTGGCATTCATCTGGCATGTCATATCAAATCTATCGGGCAAGTGTCAACCATTTGCTAAATTGATGAAGAAGAATGCACCATTAAAATGGGATGATGAATGTCAAGAAGCTTTCGATAGCATCACAAGATACATGTTAAATCCACCAATTCTTACAACATCAATCCCAGGAAGGCCTCTCATTTTGTATATAACTACACTAGAAGAATCCCTCAGAGCATTACTTGCACAACACAATAAAGAAGGCAAAGAAAATGTGTTGTACTATATCAATCGAAGATTGTTATGAGCTAAGGCAAAGTACTTTTTGATCGAGAAGCACAATTTTACACTAATCTTCACTGCCTAGAAGCTTCGACATTACATGTTATCACATATGACGACACTCATCTCAAAGATCGATCCGCTGAAGTTCTTGATCACAAGACAAGAGATGACGTCAATATATATATTATGGTATATATATATATATATATATATATATATATCTTAGAAAGCTATAAAGGGGAAAATACTAGCAGATTTTTTAGCTACGCATCCTATCCCAATAGATTCAGTAGTCAATGATGATTTACCAGATGAATAGATTATGCTTATCCATGAAAGAGAAAAGTTGCAGTTTTGGGAAATGTATATCGACGGTGCATCATCTATTAAGCTTGCTCAGCCCCCAAATCTACCAAAAGTAAGAGATAGCATTGGTCTCATCTTCATAACACCAGAAGGTGGTATAATAAGGCGTTCATACAGGCTGACTGAGCCAAGAACTAACAATGAAGTTGAATATGAGCATCAGTGGTAGGCCTCGAAGAAGTTGTTATTATCGACATCCAAAATTTAAGAATATTTGGAGACTCTCAATTAGTAATCAACCAAGTGTTGGGTCTCTATAAGATTAATAAGATTGAATTGGTGTACTATCATAAGAGAGTGCTTGAGCTCATGAAGAAGATTCCAAAAATTAAGCTAGCACAAGTTTTCGATCAAAAAATAGTAAAATAGATTGGCTGGCCAAGCTAGCAAAAGAAATGGCAAACACAGATGATGATGATGATGATGTGTTGATTGAAGTGCCCCCTCATCGAGTTCTACAACTAATAAGTCCATATTCCCCACAAGTAGAGGGGATATCAAGCTCAAGCCAATAGGAAATAATTCAAATTGCTCCTCACTCTCCCAAAGAATAATAAGTACTGCAAAGAAATCATGCAAACCTTTCATAGTAGAAGAGAGCATGATTGGAGATAACACTTTATCGATTATTTCAAGGAAAGCAAATTGTCGAGCAATAAATCACTAGGCATATAGATTACAAAAAGAATCCCATGATATGCTTATGTCAATGACACATTATATCATAGATCCTTTGAGCAAATTTGGTTGCAATATTTGGGGATGGATGAAGCCAACGAAGTAATGTCCAAAATTCATGAAGGACTTTATGGAGCGCATCAGTGAGGTCCTAAAATGGCAGCAAAAATTAAAAGGATGGGATACTATTGCCCTATAATGGTGACAGAATGCATAGATCATGTTAGGAAATGTCATGAATGCCAAGTCCATGGTGATCTCATTCATCAACCTCTGAATCCTCTGCACCCAACAATAGCATCCATCATTCAAAAGTTCAAGATATAATCGATCGAATCCTCCATCATCACCGACATCATTCATTCTAGAACATCGACTACTCTTCAAATGGGCTAAAGCTGCTCTATTTAAGGAACTCACTACTGATCGAGTCATTGACTTCCTCACCAACAATGTTGTCTATAGATTTGGGGTGCCATGATAAATCATTTCAGACAATGACCTGGCTTTCAAGAGTGCGAAGATATATACATTCACTGATCGACACAAAATTGATTGGTGGTACTCATCAATCTACAATCCATGAGCTAATGATTTGGCAGAGGCTTTCAATAAAACCCTAGTTAAGTTGCTCAAAAATATTCTCATGAAGAATAAAAGAGAGTAGCACACTAAAATGATGGAAGCACTTTGGGCATATAGAATAACTTACAAAACACCATCCAAGGCCACTTATGCTCTAACATTTAATGTTGAAGCTGTTCTTCCACTAGAAGTTGAGCTACCATCACTTTGAGTAGCTCTCCAATTCAATCTTACTCAAGATGAGAAAGCTCATCTGCTAATGGAAGAGTTGGATGGGCTTGACAGAGTTAAACTCCAAGCTCAACAAAGTTTTGAAATCTACCGAGCGAGGATGTCCAAAGCATTCAATAGTTCAACACATCCTCGGACATTCCAGAAAGGTGAATTGGATCTGGTGCTGAGAAGGCCAATCATCCCTCATCGCAAGATCAGTGGTAAATTGAAAGCTAACTGGGAAGGGCCCTACATCATAGAGAATGTGTACGAAGGAGGAGCCTACCACCTTATTGATAATAATGGTCAACAACCAATGCTAGTAATCAATGGTCGATATCTCAAGAAATCACAACTAATTGTAGATAGGTATATAAATACTTAAATGAATCTTGCACTAGTAAAGTTTTCATGCCAAATACACATGTAATATCACTTGAGGATTCTCTTATA
This sequence comes from Cymbidium sinense, assembly GCA_021442155.1. Classification (NCBI taxonomy): domain Eukaryota; kingdom Viridiplantae; phylum Streptophyta; class Magnoliopsida; order Asparagales; family Orchidaceae; genus Cymbidium; species Cymbidium sinense. The sequence goes on along the minus strand of CM038220.1, from coordinate 31,482,712 downwards.
AAATGAGAATGCATTTTAAAGTTATCTGAAAGCCTTATATATAGATATATTATATATATATATATATATATATATATATATATATATATATATATATATATATATATAGCTATGTTGACATCATGCTTCAAGTGAGATCCTAGATAAATATTTATAATCGAATGAAGCTTATTTATATTAAAGAAGTTCAAACTCTGTAATATATTTAACTACTTACAATCTATTACATTAGTTTTTATGATCAAAATTGTTCAATCCTCTCCTCTGAAATAAGAGGTCTTCTTGTATATGTATTCGGGTTGACATCGAGCTTTATGCTGAAATCCTTGAACATATCTATAATTACTATTATTAAACTTGCAGGCTCTTGCAAAGATATAAAGAATCCATTTTCACACATGAAAAGACAGCCCTAAATGTCAAAAGTATATCTCCCAGATTTATCAAACTCTGAAGATAAAGTCAGAAGAACTCCCAATTTCATAAGCTTCTATCAACTAAGTTGGAAAAACATCAACCTCTACATCTTCAAGTCAAGGACATGAATGGGTTCTAAAGGTCAAACTTAATAAGCCCATAGATGGCCGAGTTATTGACACTCTTCTCACTCAACAAGCTACAAGAAAAGGCTGTAGTGAGAGAGTCCATTTCCTTTAGTGTAAGGACCAAACTTCCAAGCCATCACAGCTTAAGTCAAAGAGTCGAGTAGGTTCTAAAGGTCAGACTCAACAAGCCCATAAATGGCTGAGTTGTTGATGCTCTTCTCACTCAATAATCCATAAGAAAGGGTCGTAATGAAGAGCCCTTGCTCGTCGGTACAATGATGGTAGTTGTTCAATCTCAAGCCAAGCTTAGTGACAGCCAACCGTAATCCAAGAGATCTTGATCTTTACAATCGAGGAAACAACTCAAGCCGTGACATCCATATTGCTTGCAAGGTGATATCACATTTTATTTTCAAATTAAGCACATCATATCCAACTAAAAGAATGGATATTCCATTGAAAAGATTCATATTGGATTGATAACTCAAGATGTTAGACATAATATAAGGCTAAGTCATTGTGCACCCTTCAACGAGTCCACAAAACATAAGATTGAAGGTATATACTCGACAAGTCAATATAGACAAATCTTGTCAATCTTTCATTAAGTCTGTCAAGCTTAAAGCTAGGACAAAAGGAATTTCAAATCTCAAAACAAATAAACTAATTCCTCCATCTAACTCGGTTAAGCATGAAGCTAGGGTCAGAGAAAATCTAAATCTATAATGACACAAAGAAAGAAAAGAAACCCATTGAAGTGTGATAAGATGGAAGAAGCTCTTTAGTGAAGCTAGAAGCTCGAATTTGAGATTCAAGGTTGACTTTAAAGGGTCAACCAATTTTCAATAAATGCATGAATCACATTTATTAGGGGACATTTGTTGACTTTCATGCATGTGCAATATGTCAAGTTGACCTCACAGGATGAATTCAATGAGCTTCAGCATGCAAATTGGAGCTAAAATGCACTATGCATCATAAAAACCAGTCGAAGTGACCTCCGATCGATGAGCAGACTTTGTCATCTTATTCAAAATATCAAAACTGATTAGAATATATATATTGCACAATTCAACGTCGATAGATCAAGAAGGAAGCCCGTCGATGCGCCTACACACACATCAGAATCAGGGAGCTGTGACGACACCCAAATGACCTCCATTCATAAAATTAATCTGCCATTAGCATCAAAATGTCAAAATCTATCAAATGAGATTGATCATGCTTAATTTAGACAGTCTACATGAATATCGAGCAATTACAAGTGGCTACACAATTTTGAGCTGAAATTGACTCGATTCGACACTGACTTAAACCAAATGGCCTCCGATCAAAAAATATCAAAATAACCTAAAATTGATATATATATTGCACATGTAAGAATATTAACATAAAAATCTTAATTACGGTTAATTTTTAATTAAATAAGAAAAATTCTATAAATACATCTCTAATCTAACCTAACCCCCTCAACCAGACTAACTCTCCACTCCCAAATCCCCTCATCCTCCTCTCTGTTCACCATTCTCCTCCTCCTGCAAGTGAGAGACATGAGCTTCCCGCAAGTGAGCAGCCACTCTCTCTCGTGATCCCCCTCACCGTTTCCCCAGCAACCACGCAACCATGCATGCCCATGAAAATCTATGACCAGAGCAGATTGAGCATGCACATTCATGCCGCACATGGATCCCAGGCGTGTCCTGCTACATAGCACATAATGCCCACGCGCTCAATGCCTCGCACCATGACCAGTGCTCGATGCCCCTATACACACCGATGCCTGCATGACCAAAATTTGTATTGAGATATAACTACTTGTACACATCTTTCTTGATGCGGTAAGGAAAGCTGTGCTTGGTTGCAGGTGCATAACTACTCGTACACTCCTTTGTTAGCATGGCGGAGAAATATGTATTTCACCAGGTATCTTAGAGCTCCATACATGCCTTTCTTAGCATGGTGAGATGGTGCATTCAAGCCATGGTTTATACCACCCATACATACATTTCTTTGCATGGTGGGGGCCCAGAGACATAGGGGATGACATCGATATCTAAATGCCCAAATTTTTTCATCATCAAGAGATCTAAATAGCTTAACATAAATTCAACCATAATTATAAAATTATTGTTTAAACTAACAAAGTAGGTGTATAAGTACACGCATTATAATTTCTTGATGTGGTTTGTTTCACCTATATCTCTAGATCATACATGCCTTTCTTGGCATGGTGGAAGGCAAAGTGATATTTATACCACCCATACATCTTTCTTGCATTGAAAGCTCGATACCGAGGTGCTACATGGGATGACTCGATGCCAAAATAAAAACTTCTAAACGATTATACTATAAAACTATAAACCTAAAATAAATTGAAAATATATAAGTACCTATATACACCTTTCTGATGTGAAAAATTGTGTTCAGTGCTTAACATACATGCCTTTCTGGCATGGTGGGATGATGCATTCCATGGTATTTACACCACCATACATGTCTTGACATGGCAGCCAACCCTTGTTATAGCTCTCATGTGTGACAATGCGTGAGGTTATCAAAATGCTATTAAAATTTTATTTAAAATCTTAAACTTGCAATGAAACTCAATCAAAATAAGCAACATCATTCAAATCCCCTAAAGTTAAATCAATTTTAAAGTAAAATAAATGCATGGGCCCTGACACTATGATGAATGCTTAAACTTAGTGTGTGAGGATGTTGAGCGGGTTGACTCCCAGTTAAGTCTTAGGACCGGGTCTGGGTTACAAAACATAAAAATCCAATAATAATATTATAAGAATTTTAACTTATTAAAATATTTGAAAAGCTAATTATTTCATATGATAGTAGATCTGATCCTCTATTATTAAATTAATAGATTCAGTAGGATCTTAACCAATAAACTAAATGATCAAACAGATTTAAATACACTGATGATGGCTGTGTTCAATGGAGATTTCAATTGGAGGGGATATCACCATGAAATTATATTCAAAATTCAAAATTAAATCAAGATAAATTTAAATTTTATAAGGATATGAAGAATGCAAAAGAAATCAAATATAAATTTGTAAATGAAAATCATCAACCTAAAAAATTTAATGTAAAATTCAATTCATTCACCTTCCGCAATTATTTATCATAGGTCACAAATTAAAATAAAATTTAGCTCACAAAGGAGCCAAAGTCAAATCAATTATTCCACTATGTTCACTCTCAATCAATCCCATGCCAGTAAGGATGGCTATGTCGACTACGTTTGGCCAAGAGCTCCACATATGATGCGTTATGATCGAGTCCTTCTAGTGCGCCGCCAAATGACATCATTATATTACAGTCATGACTATAACTCGCATGTTCCCCAATGGCTCTGCCCTTTGAGATATGAATCATATGGTGCAACTAATAGGGCAATAATCCCTCTATTAACTAAGGTAGACTTAAGTTTGTCTCCTTAGGCAAACACCATCCCAAGTCTACAAGATTTTCTTGGATGACATAACTAAGGCTAATGATCCTACCAAGGACTACCTCCTCGACTAAGTAGACTAGAGACTACTGGGATGGAACCATGAGATCTTGATCAAAGCATCATCATTCCAACCATATGCTTTAAGCTAAAGTGATGAATTTCATAAATATAAATTCTAAAACTCCACTTGTTGTTACTATATGTTATGCATTAAGCGATTTAAAGACTAGCCTTAATCAAAAGTTCTCTCTCAGCATTGGGAGGGGTATTTACTATAGGTGGTTTCCCCTATAGGAAACCTAGAATCATATCTAAAGTCCTCACAAAATGAGGGTGAAATCTCTAGGTAGTGTCTCATCTACTATTCATCTGCCTTCTCAAAATTTCACTGACATTAAACCATACTCTCTTCATCGAGAGGTCGGTGGAAAAATTTTGGAGCCCGCACTAGCATATCATGATTGCTTATAAATCATAATTAATGCCAAGACCTAGCATTTAATGCTACTGTGAAGCACCCTCACCTCCTAGTATAGAAATCATAAATTTGTTGCTTCTTCATACACAAAAGAATGTTGAGTGGCCCATAGAATTATTGATACACTAACATTGTCTAATCCTTAGCCTGTTATAACTTGCAAGATATCTACCATTACAAGCTTATAAAACAAAACATTCTATTATGCCATGTTATAAAGTCACAATTTATAGATATTTAAAAGCTATTGATTACGATTTATCTATTAACTTGAATGTTGTTAAACATTCTCCAAGCAATTACTATCTAGAAATGCCTTATGTGGATTCTCCATCATCTTTTACCATCCATTGATAATATAAATTAGAGCTTATATTATGATATGGATTGAAATATTTAAAATTTAAGATAAAAAATTTATTTGATTAACATTACATACTAAAAAAATATAGTAAACAAACTTAGAATTGCACGATAGAAGGTAAAGTAACAAATATTAAAAGATAAAGTTTATAATGGTGTGATAGTGTAAGTCTATGCCCACTATAGGAAGGTGACTACATGGAATTTTATTAATGTAGTTTGAGTGTTATAATGGCTAATATTATTACGAAGAGTGCAAGAAAAGTAAAATGTATGTTTAAGATGAAAAGATTTATCCAAAAAAATGCTTATTTTAACTTACTAATTCAAAAAGTCTCTACAAAGATTTTTAATGGTCCTTGAGTATATGTTTTAGGTGTTATCCTTGTCATTTTGTTTGCTAGCACAAGATAGCACAAGTGTTAAATATTATGTGGTAGTTATCAAACCTAAATGATTGATTACAAATGCTTTAGTGGGAGAGATAATATTTTTTGGTAGAAGGGCTTTAATATTATGTGATTCTAAGTTTAATGTTGCATTAATTGCATTAATGTATTGGTAATTTTCTTAGCTCCTTCACCTTCTATGATAAGTGGTTAGGGTAAGATACCTTCTACAGTAAGTGACTAGGCTAAGAAGAGAATATTCTAAGACTTAGATGGATTTACCCAAGGTCAAGAAAGGCTTCTCAAGAATGAGAAAGAATAATGCTCAAGTATTCATGATGCCACATGTAGGGCCAAGATTTGACTGTTCATAAGGACAACAATTGATAGTTACATTTTTTTATTTAAAAATATTTTTTTTAACTTTAAATCTTATGATAATTTATTTGTTATATAAGTTATAATCCATATTTTGATAGTACACACACACACACACACACACACACACACATATATATATATATATATATATATATATATATATATATATATATATATATATATATATATATATATTGTATATATATATATATATATATATATATATATTTGTTCACCTCATTTTAGAATGAGCCTCAACCTCCATCTTAAACATAGGACTCTCTAGACTTTAGAGTTTTAGTCTTAAGACACATCTAGTGATTAGGTGGATACTCAACCTTGCCCTAGAGACTTAGAAGAGTTAGCCATAGGAATAGGTCATGCCTTAAGGGTGTTAGGAAAAATTTCCCTGCCCTATAGCTTGAACCACATTCCTCACTTCCTTCCTTCAAATCAAACTCTAAATCAAATCAACATCAAATTTAAATCAATTCCAGCCTAATTGATTTTCTCCAAACTCAAATCAATTTTATATGATTGAAATCCATGATTGAAACAAATGATTGAAGCCCATGATTGAAATTCCAAGTTCAAAATATTTCCTAAGTCCTTTGATTCCCTCTTAAGGACTTAGCCTAAATCTAATCCAAATCACTTCAAATTCATTAAATTTTCTCACAACCCATTTATATTCTTACTTATATTCACATATATAAATGAAATATAAATTCAAATCAATCAAACTAAATCCAAATTCAAAATATTTCCTAATCCAAATCAATCACTTCAAGCTCAAATCACTTCAAACTCATGAAATTTTCTCATAACCCATTTATATTCTCATTTATATTCACATATATAAATGAAATATAAATTCAAACAACCAAAACCAACTCCAAAAAACAAATTCAAATTCCTTCAAAATCCAACCTAAGCCTTTCAAGTCAAAATCTTGAACTTAGCCAAATCAATTTCAAATCAAGCCAAACTCTTGATTTTTCTTCATGATTCAATCAATCCTTTAATCATGAATCCAAATATAAATACAATCAATCAACAAATTCACTCAAAAAAATCAAACCTAAGTCAAACTCATGTTCACCCTTGAACATGAAATTGTCAAATGAATCAAAACTCATTTGACTTCAAACCACTTGCAAATGGATTTATATTTTAATCATAAGTCCATATGTGAGTTCAATCAAACTCAAATCAAGCTTTGACCAAGCCATTTGAACTTAGGCTCACTTGACCCAAAGTGACCTAAAGTATCCCTTAAAATTCTAATCTTAACCAAATTGGATTGAATTAAGCCCATCTATGTATCTCATCATGATCAACAATCATCATGAGATAATCAATCACTCATATTGCATCAAACCAATTCAAACCTAAGGGTTGACCAATTCAACACTAAGTCAAAATCCACCATAGGCCAAATTAATTGCAACTAATGATCTAAGTTCATTTATGACTAATGTTTGAACTTGACCAAGTCAACATTTGAGCTTAACCTAGCCCAATTGGCCACTTGACCCAAGTTGACCCAACTTGACCTAAAAAGTCAAAATGTGTCAAAACTTGATCTAAGCCAAATTGATTGAAACCAATGGGTCAAGTTCATTCCAAATCACTTGTTGAACTTGACCAAAGCCTCACTTGGCCAACTAGACCTAACCTAGCCCAATTGAGCTTGAACCCAACTTGACCTAAAGGGTCGTATTGAGCCAAATTCAAACTTAACCAAAATTGATTGGAAACAAAGATACCAATCCATTTCATATTACCAACCAAACATGAACCAACCCATGACCTAACCCAAATAGGTCAAATGGGCAAATTGGTCAACTTGACCCATTTGGCCTAAATGAACTAAATTGAACCAAATTCAAACCTAAACCAAATTGATTGGAAACATAGATACCAAATCAATTCATATGATCATATGAACATGACCCAACCCTTGGTTTGACCCAATTTGACCATTTGGTCAACTTGACCCAAGTTGACCCATTTTGACCTAAATGGGTCAACATGAGCCAAATCATATCAAACCAACTCCAAATTCAATGAAACTTGGTCAAACCTATTTTCTCATCATATCAAACATACCCAAACTGAAATCAAGGTCACATGACCATTTTATCCCTAAGCCATAGGGTAACCCAAAATCAAAACCACTTGAAATTTGGTCAATTCCTTTTAATGGATACTTGGCATCCTCTTAGTGAGCCAAATGATCACTAATGGACCTAGTGCACATGACCCAATGGGTTTGGGTCAGCCAAACCCAAAATCGACCACCTCCTTTGAAATTGGCCACATGGAATCCTCCCTCCATTTGATTTAAGCACATGGCCACCTCATCCACTCCTCCTCTAGCAAAAACTAAATGCATTGACACATCAAACGCTTAACAAACCCACTCAAGGAGCTCAATTGGATCAAAATGGCATCTGTGCCATCGATTGCCTTTGGGGATATACTCCCCTAATTCCATTCAATTCACACCTCATAGATTAAGCTAGGAAGCAGGAGCCTTTGCCAAGTGATTCCCAAGCTTCTAGAGTGAAATCAACTTCCCATTCGATATAGCTTGAAAATAGGGGAGCTCCATTGAAAAGCTAACTTACTCCACACTCCAAATCAACCTAATTCCTTCTTCAAGCACCATCAGAGGACTCAATCGAGCTTGTACAAAGCTTAATCCAAGTTCTCCAAGAAAGGGAGGTGATGCCTTGACCAAAACTGAGCCTACTTGAAGGAGAGCTTGGCCTCTAGAAGGAACCATCCAATCTTAAGACCTCAAACTCTCAATAAAACTTCATCTCCACTAGATGAAGCTTCTCCAAGGGAATCGAGTGCTGGTGATCACCTCCAGAGAGGTATGCCATCAAACCAAGAATAGTTTCAAATTTTCTTAGAGCTTTGTGATCACCCATGATAAGTTAGACATTGGAAGTGATCTCTTTTACATGTTTATGGTGTGGGTTGAGTTTTAATCCAGTCCAAGCTCAATCGAGCTTGAATCTTCTCCTAGAAGATGGATGGTGTCCATTGCTCACAGAGAATTACAGGGAAGGATCATAGGCCATCCATCCATGCATTTTGGATGGATGGTCATTATAAAAACATGTAGAATCCACATTTTATCCCTTTAGAGCAGCGACTTTAACCTCAGCCCTGATCCTTGATCGGACGTGAGGAGAAAGTGTAGCACCACATGCGCTATGATGAGACAACTTAAATATTATCAGCCACGGAAAGTGATGTTGGGCAAATTCACATGGCATCAATGGGATTAAATATTTAATTAGTCTATTAAATGTTCTAATTAATCATGGAAACTTCCTAAATTCATATCTAAGCCTAGAAACATCAGAAAAATATGAAATAAATTACATTAGATAGATAATTGAACATAGAATATTCTAAAAATAATTTGAATGGATTTTAAATAGTGTTTTTCTCTAGATTTGAGTTTTATTGGGAATGTTATTTTATTAATTACTCTCAAATTACTCCATTGATTAAACTCAAACTTCTTGTGCATAATTAGTGGGATGACCCATGCCTCCCCTAATTTTCTTGATTTATTGGCTTAATTAGAAATTGCTAGTTCATTCCTTAATCACTCCCTTAATGTAATTAAGCTTAATTAATGATATAATTAGTTATTTAACTCTCTGATTGAGTCAATTAGCTTTGATTAAGTGAATATGAGGTTTAAGGAATAATTTTGGGATATTCCTTAAGATATTCCCTAAACCCCCTTTCTTCCTTAATCCAACCTTAATTAAGGGTTAATTCACTAATTACCCCTTAATTAATTTCATAAAATTCTAAAACTTCTCATAACTCAATTAATCTATCTTGGGTAGATTCTTAGGTGTTCAAGAGCCTAAGTACAATTAAGGAAATCAAAACCCAACTCACATGTGTGAGAGGGGTTATGAAAGTACTTAAGTTAAACCCTTTTATTTAATTAATCATTAATCATGAGCCAAATGCATTAGGTCCTTTTCTTACTAGGTACATTATTGATTTAAATTCTTTGTGTGATTTTATGTCATCTCATTGGCTCATAATTATTTTATTAAGTATGCTAAGGTGGTATAGGTAAGGGATAATTAACAAACTTAATTCATACCTTAACCTAACCAAAGCATAAAATTGATCTAATCACCTAAAAATTAAACTAAAATAACAAACATATGTGGGAATGGGTTAGGAATAGCAAACTCACCTTACACTTTTCAAATTAAATCAAACTCAAAATAAAATCAAACTTTCTTTAAGAATAATTTGATTTACTTTAAGCTTTCTTATTTCATAAAATTATCTTTAGGAATTTATTAGAGTGAATGTGTTTACATGCTTTCATCACTTTAGTTCTTTTCTAACATGCTAAATGTGTATGCCATATGAGTTTCATGCATTCATGCTTTTCAAAAATCAAAATTAAAATGAAATGTTTCTTTATGTCAAATTGCATGTTTTGGCTAAAGTAGAATATGAATGAGTATTATCACTACTAAATCCAAAACTATTTTAAAATCTATAAATCAAACACCTAAAATTGAAAGTGTGTTACTTATAATTATTTATAAGTTTGCATGTGGATATAAATATGAAGATGTGCATAGTGTACTTTTCCTTCTCTTTTCTTTTAGCATAGTTTTGAATAGGATTTGGCAAAGTGTATAGTTCATTTGAAAGAACATAACACTTGCCTAATTCCATTCCTATTCATTCCTATGCTATTACTTAAGAAGGACATCCACACTTACATATAAATTGCATAACCAAAACAAACAAATAAATACAAACTCTTACATCTTTCTTTTCTATTCATTTCACATATGCTTGTATTTAAGAAAGTGGATTAGTCCTGACAACGGGTTGCGAGGCTTTAAGTAGCCCTAAGTCTTGTACCTTACACTGGTGCTAACAATGGCGTCAGACTCACTTATGCCTTTCATACATACATGTGCATGTAAAATGGATAAAAAACCTCTTTTCTACTTAATGAAAATCATGCATCATAAAGCATTCAAATTTTCTTAAGTAACTCACTTAGCATTCATTATTAAAGTGTGCTAAACATTCCAATTTGTATGTATGCATATGCTTATTCATTCATGTCATGTTGATACATGTGGGAAAAAAAATAAAAAATGTGTTTGTGAATTTAATTCACTTTACTTAATCTTAAAATGCCTTTCTTTTGAATAGGTTTGTTTAGGGAAAATCTAAACTTAGGATTAATTAAAACACATAATAAACATTCAATAAAACAAAATCAAATGAATCCACTTTAGAAATTACTTAAGGTAGGGAAGGAAAGAAGTTCTCTTCTCTTTTCCTCTCTTTACAAGTAATTAATTGTAAGATTCACTTAAATCAAAATACAAAATAAAATCAACCCAAATCAACTAAACCCTTAAATAAAACCACCATCTAAGTTGAACATCTTCACTTAGAAAATCTAAACTTTAAAGCCATAACTATACCACAAACCTCCTAAAGCACACACATTAGGCTAAGTCACCACTTCTAGCTTTAGGTTAGGGCATTGCATGGTTTGATGTTTGCTTTTATTTTGTGATGTTTTGTTTTAGTTTGGATGTTAGGGTGTGAATGTTAGAATGAATGGTATAGGATTTAGTCTAATCATTATTTCTAGATTGTGCTTAAGGGGAGTTGTAATAAAAAGGTAAATGCTTTTGCTATGCAGGTCATTATACCCCTAAGCATAATCCAATAGGTCAGGTGGACTTGGTTACTCATGTGTGGGGTGCTAAGTCCAATACACATGCTTCGAATTTGTACAATTTCTTTAGCTAATCTCTATTTTACATGTGTTAGATAGATTTACTTTTCCCTTTCATGTAATTTTTTTATTAGGATTTTGGAATGAATGTTATGGGGGATTAGGATGAGCATTGGTCATAAGATCTCATCTTATGTATCATGTGAAGCCTTCGGATGAACCACCTTCCAACCATCAAAAAGAAAGAAGAAAGAAGAAAGAAGAAAAGAAGAATGAAGAATGAAGACATAACATGAATTTTCTTACTTGATTGTAAATTAATTCATTTGTAATCAATGTATTAAGGGAAGAGCTAAATTTATTTTTTTGTTTGGTGGTGCATACAAATGGCTTTATTCTTTTACTTTAGCTTTATAAAATGTTTGATGTTTTGTTTAGCTTGTGCATTAAGATGACATCTTTTCTAGTTTCTTCCTTGCTTGATGTATGGCTGATGATTAGGCTCATAGAAAAATAAATCTTCTACCAAATTAACAACTCAAAATTAAAATAAAGAATTCATAACCTCACTTAAAGCTTAAGTTAAAAATCAAGATAAAAGAATTAGCAACCCCTTAGATGGATGAGTATTTCTTTTATAATATCATGCACAAAAACATATTATTTCACTCTTGATTGGAGGGCTTCCACCTTTTCCAGAGAACTTGGCTTGACCTGTGACAGCCATGGTGGAAATACACCTCCCTTCTCACTGATTTTGGCCTATAATCTTATTTCTCATGCATTAGGCATATAAATCCTATAAGCCTGAGTCAAATGATTGTCTCAAAATGAAAAATAAAATGTAGTATGAGTTGCATTAGATCTAGGTCATTTTTCATCCCCTTACATGATCTAGTCTCTTAGAGAGTGAGTTTAAGAACTTAGACTCTTTCTAAATAAATAATAGCCGAGCTATCTTGCATAAAGCATATGACTTGCCTACATGAATTTAAAATCCTAGGAGTAGTTAGTTGGCGGCCACCCCTAGGCGGTTGTAAGTCCAAGCACTCAGGTGATTTGTCCTCTCTTGTGGAGGCAAAATAAATACCCATTTTTGCCTTAGATTTAGGTTGTGCTTTTGGCCCTCGCCAAAGCTCCCTAGATTTATGTTCTTAGGTTACTTCTCCCTTTTGTGGGCCATAAGTATAAATCCTCATCTCCTAAGCCTTTCCACAATCTTGTTTGTGGAATCATAAGCCCTAAATTTCTAATAAAAAATTTAACTCAAATAAATTAAATTAATTTCAAAAATGTAAAGCCCAACCATAAGATAGTTTGAGATGCTTGCTAGGTTTCCTAGCATCGTGAGCATCTCCTACTTATTTTTCTTTGGCTTTGATAATAACTCCCTCTCTTTGATCAATCTCATTTGATATTCAAAATAAACTAATTGATTGATAGTCCTACTTATTAAAATCTTTGGATACAATGATCATTTATCTTAATCGAGAGTATTCCTAAGAAATCCCCTTCCTTAGGATGTAATTAACTATGGGGGCTTGCCCTTATAGGGAACTTAACAAACCCAATTTAAAATAAACCATGCTTTACTTTTTTATGTAAAGTAGGGAAAGAATCTCTAGTACACATGCAGACCCATTGTCCTTAGGAGTCCTTATTCATGTGATTAGGTCCATTGTAGGGTAGTGACTTCTATCTTTCGAGATAGTACACTTCTCCTTAATGTCATACCCGATCACCTTAATAAGAACATCTGTGAATCTACATGGTATCAAAATGCATAAAAGAAGTATATTTCTATCTTCATTTTATTCCACATAGATTGAAGATGGAAGTATACACTCTTAGAAAATTCTAAGTAAAAATTTTCACCACAGATTTTTTTGGCGACTCCGTTGGGGAAGGTTCCTCTCTCTAACTTTGGTAAATGATCATTGTCTCCAAGAATCGATAGTGGGTTTGTACTTTTGTATGAATCCAAGATTATCTTTTTTTCCATTGGCACTTAGCTTATTTCATCCTTAAGTTAGCCAACATCTTTAGGATTTAGGACCTCACCCCGTGTTAGTCTTAAAACCCCCGTTGGGTTCTCCAATGGGTAAAATAATAATAATAATAATAATAATAATAATAATAATAATAATAATAATAATAAAGAAAATATTTAAAGACTTCCTCCTTCATTTTTTATGTAAGTAAGGTTCATTCTAAAATAATAAAGACAAAATAAATCCTCCATAGAAATCTTGCTTTTCAAAAAGCACTCTTTCAAAATGCACATAACAAAAGGTTTTGTACAAAAATTTTTCCTAAATCACCCTCATCTAACAATCTTCATGATTGTTATGTGTAGGATCATCATTTACAAAAATAAAATTCCAACAATCACATTTTTTAAAAGCACAAATGAACTTCTTCAATCAATTCATTTTGGTGAAGGCCTCATTTTCAAAAATAAAATTTCAACAATTATGTTTTCAAAAGCACAAAATTTGAAGATAAATTTATCCATTCAATACATTCAAATGTGTTGAATGGATGTTACATCTTCAAACAAAAAAAAATCATTATAACTTTGAAATTTCATTCAACACATTCCACATGTGTTAAGCTGGAATTTTCACCTTCTTAAACAAAATCAAAAATACTTTTTTTTCAAAAGCATATGTGAAACCTCTCCATTCAATTGAATGGATGTTTCATTTTCAAACAAAATTAAGAAATAAAATTTTTAAATGCACATGTGAAACCTCTCCATTCAATTTGGTTGTTTCATTTTCAAAAAAAATCAAAAAATAAATTTTTCAAAAGCACATGTGAAACCTCTCCATTCAATTGAATGGATGTTTCATTTTCAAACAAAATCAAAAATAATTTTTTTTCCAAAGCACATGTGAAACCTACATTCAATTGAATGGATGTTTATTTTCAAACAAAATCAAAAATAAATTTTTCCAAAGCACATGTGAAACCTCTCCATTCAGTTGAATGGATGTTTCATTTTTAAACAAAATCAAAAATCAATATTTCAAAAGCACATGTGAAACCTCTCCATTCAATTGAATGGATGTTTCATTTTCAAATAAAATCAAAAATACATTTTTTTTTCCAAAGCATATGTTAAACCCCTCCATTCAATTGAATGGATGTCTCATTTTCAAACAAAATCAAAAAAAGTAAATTTTCCAAAGGCACATATGAACATTTCCATTCAATATACCCACATTTATTGAATTGATATTTCATTTTCAAACAAAATCAAAAATAAATTTTCCAATAGCACATATGAACCTCTCCATTCAATATACCCACACTTATTGAATGAAAGTTTCATTTTCAAACAAAACCAAAAGCACATGTGAAACACCTCCATTCAATATACTCACATTTATTGAATGGATGTTTCATTTTCAAACAAAATAAAAAAAATAAATTTTTCAAAAGCACATATAAACATCTCCATTCAATATACCCAAATTTACTGAATGAAGATTTCATTTCCAAATAAAATGACACTATTTTGAAATCCCACTTAACATATTCCATGTATCATTAAGTTGAGATTTCCTCTTTCAAAAATTGATTTCCATCTCACATGCCCAAATTTGTTAAATGGAAATCTCTCTTTTCAAAAT
Organism: Cymbidium sinense; assembly: GCA_021442155.1. NCBI lineage: Eukaryota > Viridiplantae > Streptophyta > Magnoliopsida > Asparagales > Orchidaceae > Cymbidium > Cymbidium sinense. The sequence continues at coordinate 31,467,673 of CM038220.1, read as the reverse complement.
CGATAAAAACAAAAATTTTCAAAACACATTTGGAACTTCATTCTAGCATACCTTGTTTGCTAAAGTGAAGTCTCCCCTTTTCAAAATCCGAAGAACAAAAATTTAGAACATATTTTTGGAATTTCATTTAGCATACTCAAATCTGCTAAGTGATATTTCCATTTCACAAAAATCTTCAAAACAGTTTTGAAACTTCATTCTTTAGTATACCAAATTTGCTAAAGTGAAGTCTCCATTTCCAAAACAAAACCAAAACACACAAAAAAAAAAATTTAAACACATATTTTGGAATTTCATTTAGCATACTCAAATTTGCTAAAGTGAAATTTCCATTTCACAAAACAAAAAGAAACACATTTAGAACTTCATTCTAGCATACCCCATTTGCTAAAGTGAAGTTTCCCCTTTTCAAAATAAAATAAAAAAACAAAAATTTGAAACACACTTTTTGGAATTTCATTTAGCATACTCAAATTTGTTAAGTGAAATTTCCATTTCACAAAATCTCCAAAAAAAAAACACTTTTGGAACTTCATTCTTTAGCATACTAAATTTGTTAAAGTGAAGTCTCCATTTTCAAAACAAAACCAAAACACAAAAAAAATTTAAACACATCTTTTGGAATTTTATTTAGCATACTCAAATTTGCTAAAGTGAAATTTTCATTTCACAAAACAAAAGAAACACATTTGGGACTTCATTTTAGCATACCCCATTTGCTAAAGTGAAGTCTCCACTTTCAACCAAAAAATCAAATCAAAAACTAAAAGAAACATATTAGGAGTTCCTTAGCATACCCAAATTTGCTAAGGATCCTACTTTTTTAAATCAAATCAAAATAAAAAAGAAACACATTAGGGTTCCCTTAGCATACTTAAGTTTGTTAAGAATCCTATTTTCAAAAATCAAATCAAAATCAAAAAGAAACACATTAGGATTTTCTTAGCATACTCAAATTTGCTAAGGATCCTATTTTCAAAAAAAAAATTCAAAACAAAACACACTTGGATTTCCTCATTTAGCATACCCAAATTTGCTAAATGAGAAATTCCATTTCTCTTTTCAAATCACAAAATGATTCACAAGACAAAGCAAACAAAGAAAAGAAATAATTATTTTCAAACACCTCACTTAGCATACTCAAATTTGCTAAGTGAACAAATTCCAAAAAAATCTCAAATTCAAAACAAAAGCAAATTGACCCTTTACTTTAACATACCCAAATTTGTTAAATAAAGGGTCCTCAAAATCAAAATTAAAACTCAAATATGAACCTATGAAAGCATCCCTTCAAACAAAAATATTTGAATCCATTTTCAACATACCCAAATTTGTTGAAAATGAATTCTATATCCAAACATTTCCTCTTTCCAATCAAATCTCTAAATCTTCTATAAATCCATTTGAACCCCACTTAACACTTCCAAGATGTTAGATGTGGGTTCAAATTTTAAATTCAAATTCAGAAATCAACAAAACAGAAATCTAATCCAAGTTTATTTTCAACATTGCAAACTCTCGTTCAGCATCAGTCTTTGCAACTTCAATTCAATTTTTCAGTTACAGTTGATTGTTATGGCTTCTCAGAAGTATGTGTTTATCTTCCCTTACGGCATGGACTTGGCCCTGGATCAGGCCAGCCTTCCCCATTTTGATTACACCCACCTTACTCATTTTGGATGAGGCTTTGAGGGGGTAGAATCTCTAGTACACATGCAGACCCATTATCCTTAGGAGTCCTTATTCAGGTGATTAGGTCCATTGTAGGGTAGTGAGTTCTATCTTTCGAGATAGTACACTTCTCCTTAATGTCGTATCTGATCACCTTAATAAGAACATCTACGAATCTACGTTATGTCAAAATGCATAAAAGAAGTATATTTCTATCTTCATTTTATTCCATAAAGATTGAAGATGGAAGTATACACTCTTAGAAATTTGTAAATAAAAATGTTCACCACAGATTTTTCGTAAGGCAGAATAGATTTTGTAAGGCAAAAATTGATAGTAACATTTTTTTATTTAAAATATTTTTTAACTTTAAATCTTATGATAATTTATTTGTTATATGAGTTATAATCCATATTTTGATTATATATATATATATATATATATATATATATATATATATATATATATATATATATATATATATATATATATATATGATATATATATATATATCTCATGATTCATGTGGATCATGCAGACATGTGAATAAGGAGTATATGAAATTTTCAAATTTTGGATTATATATATGTTTTTTGTTTTTTTTTCAGAAAAATTAAGGGCATAAGTCCAATTTCATTCCAATGAGGTTAAAAGATAAAAAGTCTTACAATAATCCCTTAAGGACTAAACCAAACCCAAAAAAATAATAAGACCTATTAAATAAGAACATAGAGCAAAAGCGAAAGAAAAACTCAAACAACAGAATGGACTCAGATCAAGAAGGATTCATCCACTATTGAATAAAAGGCAAACTAATTGAACCATTTCACGGTAGTCCTAGTTGCCATCCAAGGGAGCTGAGAACCGAGGAGTCACCAAAGCAAAAGATCATATTGGAATATCAGACCCTGGTTGCAATAATGCCTTCCAAGCAAATGCCACATTCAAACCTCAAAAAAATTCCAAAAAAATATTACCATAAAAGATCATCATCATCCAAAAAGTAGAGGAGAATAGGAGAGGGAAGCAAGATCCAGAGCAGAATCCCAGAGAACTTATCGGGAGATGCGATAACATTTCCAAGTGTATAGGATTCTTAAAACATGGTCTGACCAATGATCTTTAAATGTCCAGTGTCTTAATTTATGCGTAGAAATAGTTTTAATTTGATTTTCCATCCCAACTAAAGAATGGTTCCTGACTGTGGAATCTCTTATTCCTTTCCTTCCAAATGATATCCACTGAAACATAAATAATTAAATAGCATAGTGAGCAATAATTTTATTGCCAATGTGATTCATATCACTCAAAACTTGAGGGAGAGTAGCATGCATTAGCAAAAAAATACCATATGGTAAAATTTTCCTAATGAGCCTCACTGAATCAGAACATTTGAAAAAGAGATGTGAGTGGGATTCCTGCACAAATTTACAAAAGAAGCATGACACAGTGATACCCAAACCCCTCGCTTGAATTAGATCAGAAGTCTTAAGACCTTTTAAATATGCCATCCAACGAAAAATAGCATAAATAATGGCAAAGCCCTTGAACCAAATTTTCTTGTACCAATTGACCTTTGGAGTGAGTTGTAAGATAAATATGAGAAAAAGTTTAGTGAAAGTTAATTGGATCTTTCCCAAAGAACAACATTCGATGCCAGGCAAAAATTAAGACCAGAGAAACCATCAAAATGGTTGGGATACTAAGAATATAATCCATCAAGAATGCTAACCGAACCATTTGAAATGATGGAATCTAAAGTAGCTTCAATAGGTAAATTAAAAATTGAGAAACAATCACCACCCATAATTTCAAATAAAGAATAACCATTGCACCATCTCAAAATAGAGTGATATAGAAGAATGTTTTGAGAGAGAAGGAAATATTAGAATGGAATTGAGAAGCAAGTATTTTAAGTTCTCTCCAAAGAGGAGAGACACTGAATACCAAATATGTTCTATAAAGAAATATACTTGCTTTGGCACCAAACAACAAATTGAGAGGATTTATTTAAGATTCTCCATAGACATTTGATTTTTCAAAGCAAATTAAGCCTGATAATAGAATGAATTCCAACGCCACCCTGATCCCTGGGAAGAGCAGTCTTAGCCTAAGAAATAAAATGCAGTTTACGAGCTTCAACATTATGATAAAATAAATTATCCATAAGAGAAGAGATATTCTTAAGAATGCATTTAGGAAAGGACACAAATCTCAACTAATAAAAGGTAGTTGTTGATTGTGGCTTTAATAAGTTGAAACCTGCCAAATGAAAGAAGTTTGCTTTTCCAGCCAACAAGCTTGTTGGCTTTTAGAGTGAGTCTTCAACCTCCTCAGCATAGATCTAGGACTTGTATAGACACTAAGGGCCCCTTAGTCGAGACACTTCTAATGATTATGTGAAAACTTAACCTAAGCCTAAAGACTTAGAAGGGTTAGTCATAAGAGCAGGTTAAGCATTAGGGATCTAGGGAGGCTTGTCTACCCTATGGCCTAGACCCAATCCATGCTTCCCTCCTCAAATCAAACCCCAACTTCAAGTTCAATTTCAAGTTCGAATTCCCAAAACTCACAATCAATCTCATGAACAAAATCAAGTCCAAAAATCCTCCATAAGCCTTATGCTTGAATTACATGGCCTTAACCCTAGCCAAATCGATTCAATCCAAATTCAATTGATTTTCTTAAAGATCAATTCAATTCCTCAATCATTTATCAAACTCAAGTCCAAACTCAATTCTAAATGATTGAAATCCAAAATCAAATTCAAGCTCCAAAAAGTTTTCTAAAGCCATATGATCCACTCTCATAAGCTTAGGCAAAATCCCTTCAAACCAAATCAAACTCAATTGATTTCTTTATGAATCAATTAGCCCTTCATTTGTATTCACAAATATAAATGAAATATTAACTCAAATGACCAAAGCCAAATCAAACTTAATCAAACCAAACTAAGACCCATTCTAAGCTATATGGACCTACCTCCATGAGCTTAATCAAATCTTAACCCAAATCAATCCAAAATCAATTGGTTTCTTTATAAATCAATTATTCCATCATTTATATTTATAAATCTAAATGAAACCCACCTTCCAATGATCAAAATTGAATCAAACTAAATTGATTTTCTTCTAAGCTCCTTTGACCTACCTCCATGAGCTTGGTCAAATTTGATTCCAAATCACTCCAAACTCAAGTGATTTTCTCATGAATCATTTATATCTTCATTTATATTCACAAATATAAATGAAATATAAATTCAATTGGTCAAAACCAAACCCAAGATCAAATCAAAACCTAATTTAGACTCTTTAAGCTAATTTCTTGGACTTGACAAAAATCCACCTAAACTGAGCCAAAATTAATAGATTTTCTCTTAAATCAATCATTAATTCAATTATCTATTCAAATATAATTGAAACCTACAATCTAGCCAAATTGAAATCAACCAAAGTCAAGCCCAACTTAGCCCTTTTGACTTGAAAATCCCAAATGAACCAAAACTTATCATAGCCCAAATTAATTGCAATTGGATTTATATTTTTATCTTAGGCTCATATATAAATCCAAATAAACCTCAAACAAGCCAAAACCAAGCCAATTGACCCACTTAGGTCCACTTGACCCAAAGTGACTAAAGAACCCATATGGACCAAGTTCTAATCCAACCCAAATTAGACTAAACCAAATATATGCAAACCTCATACCATGATCATTGATCACCATAGGATGATCAATTACCTTGAATTGGGTCAAACCAAGTCAACTTGGTCATTTGACCAAGCCAACCCTTAACCTAAATGAAACCTAAACTAGCCAAAGCTCACCATACACCAAATTGATTGGAACCATTGATCCACACCAACTCATAATCAATGACTGAACATAGCTTAACATCACTTGAGCCAAACCAAACCCAATTGGCAATTTGACCCAAGTTCACCCAAATTGATTGCCACTAATGGCTTAAGTTCATTCTAAATTCATTGTTGAACTTGACCAAAGCTCCAATTTGATCAATTAGACCCAACCTAGCCCAAATTGACCTAAAAGATCAATGTTGACCTCACTTTTGGAGTGAGCTCTCAACTTGTATATCATAGATCTAGGACTCTTATAGACACTAAGAGTTTCTTAGTCTTAAGACACTTCTAGTTATTAGGTGAACACTTAACCTAACCCTAGAGACTTAGAAGAGTTAGCCATAGGGATAGGTTGTGCCTTAGGAATTTATGAAGACTTGCCTACCCTATAGTCCAAACCAAAACCTTGCTTCCTCCTTTCAAATCAAATATCAAATTCAATTCCAAATTCTAAAATCAAATCCAACTATTAAATGATTGAAACCTATGATCAAATTCAAACTCCAAATCCCTCCCTAAGCCTTTTAATCTTATCTTATGGACTTAGCCTTAACCAAATTCAAATCAACCCAAATCTAATTGATTTTCTCAATTATCAAATTCAATCTCCAATCAAATTCCAAATCATAAATCAAATTCAAATGATTGAAACCCAAATCAAATCAAATTCTCGATTTTAGCCCTTTTAGCCAAATTCTTGAACTTGGCTAAATGATACCCAAATCAACTCAAACCCCATGGATTTCTTTATGATTCAATCACTCCTTCAATCATTGTTCCAAATATAAACATAAACTATAATTATCAAATCAAATCCAAGTCAACTCAAGTCAAACCCAACCTAGCTCATTTGACTTGAAATACTTAAATGAACCAAAAATCATTTGAACCTGAACCAATTGCAATTGAATTTATATGTCAATCTCAATTCCATATATAAACTCAACTAAATCAAACCCAACTCAAAATCAAGCCAACTAAACTCAATTGGCTCACTTGACCCAAAGTGGCCAATTTGACCTACATGAACCAAAATCCAATTCAATTCAAATCAAAGTGAATTAAGCCAATTCAAACTTCATGTCATGATTGTTGATCATCCTAGGTTAATCAATTGTCATGAATTAGGTCAAACCAAGTCAACCTAGCATGTTGACCAAGTCAACTCTTTAAACCATATGAAACCAAACTAGCCAAATTGCAACCTAAACCAAATTGATTGTAATCAATGGCTCAAGTTCATTCCAAATTGATTATTAAACTCGACCAAAGCCTCAATTGAGCCCAATTGACCTTAAGGGTCAAATCAACCTAAAACCCAATCAAATCTAAATTGAACTTAACCAAAGCCTATAATATATTTCAAATGATCAACTAAACCCAAATCAAGCCATGATTCAAACCAATTTGGTGAATTGGGTCAAATTGGTCAACTTAGCCCAAATTGACCTAAAGGATCAAATTGGCCAAAATCCAAATTAATTCAAATTGATTGAAACAAATTAAACCAATATACTCCAAATGATCATTTAAACTTGACCCAACCATTGGTTTGACCCAATTTGACCAATTGGTCAACCTAACCCATTTTAACCCATTTTGACCCAAATGGATCAAATTGCCCCAAATTAAACCAAATGAACTCCAAATGACATGAAATTTGGTTCAACTAACTTTTGACTCATTTCAAATATGCTCAAATTAAATTTAATGTCAAATGACTACTTTGCCCTTGGGTCAAGGGCATCCCATGAGAAAAGACACTTGCCCAAGTGGTCATTTATCTTCCTTGGCCACTTAGCACTCATCCATTGGTCCACGTAGACACCAAGGACACCAATTTTTTGACCACTGATTTTCTAACCCAAGGAGTGATTGGGGCATCCATGACTCATGGGGAGGTGAAATCACCTCACCTCTCCCATTGGAACACTTGGCATGAAGGACTCTCACCTCCCCTTTGCTAGGACACCCATTTGTCCTTCATGGCGCCATAATACCTTAGCCAACCAAAATGAGCCACCTATGATGATTCCCTTCCATTCCCAACCACCCCAAGCCAAATGACAACACTTTCGAGCCAAAAATTCAAAGAAAATATGGATTTTCGACCACATTCAAACCAAGAGAGTTAGAAGCAGCAAAACTTATTCTATTTTTCATCCCTTAGAGCCACCAAACCAGCTAGCAATCATTCCCACTTGAGTTTTGGGTGAAAAATACCAAAAATAAGTGGATTCCGATGAGGAAGTGGCGATGATTGGAGGACACATCATCCAGAGTGAAAGCGAAGATCTCATTCAAGGCTTCTTCCCCCACTCAAAAGGGAGCTCAGATCATCACCACCACTGGAAACCATACCCGGTGAGGTAATCTTCAAAAATCCATAGCCGGCCTTAGGATTTCTTATATTTTTGTGATATTTTTGTGCGATTTTAAGATTTTCCCTTAGAAATCCCTCGCATTCTTTACTTTGTACAATCCCAAAATGAAATAAAAGTTTTTTTGTGTGAATCACTATGAAAATGAGCCCATTCAGGCAAAAATTCCTTGAAATTTCATATTTTCCCATTTCTCGATTTTCATCGGTGCATGCGCGTCCGATCAGCATTTTGGGATCAAGCGGATGGTCGTGTTAGATCTACATCCTTACCCATTATCATTAGATTCAAATCTTGCGATTGGATCCATCGATCTTTGGGATCGATCAATCGTGTTCTCTCACCTCCCATGTGTCGCTCTCTCAATTCGGATCAATCTATCCTTCATGCATCCGTGCCACGTGTCCCAACCGCATGGCACGCGTGCCACATAGCACCACATGTCCAATTGCACGGCGCCACTAGGTTAAGTGGGAAAATCTGAATTTTTTATTTTAAAAATTACTTAAATAATCTAAAAAATTAAAAATTCATAGAAAATAAAATACTTAATGAAAAATTGCAAATAAGGACTCATTGGATTCTTCTTTTTAAGGGGAGTCTAAAAAACCCAAAATCTCCAAAGTTTACTAAATATTTTGAGCTTATTTGAGTTTTAGTAAAAAATAAATTTCATTAATTAAACCAAAAATACATATGAGATTAAGTTGAAATTTTCACAGATTAAAATTGAAGTTAAAATACACCTACCATAAAAATTTTAAGTCAAAAGGATTGTTGTATTAGAAAATATTGAATTTTGAATTTCAAATGATTTATTTTAATAAAATAAATTAATAGACTTCATAAAAATCACTTAAATCAACTGAAACTTTAAATTCATAATGAATTGTAAAAAAATCCAAAAAATACAAACTCAAGTTCATTTTAAATATATTTCAGAGTAGAATCTAGAAAAATTATTATTATTTGATTTTTGAGAAGTAAATTTGGCTTAATTAAGGCTTAATTGAAATATAATTAGATTAATTACTCCCTAATTAACCATCCAATTAATCTCAAACTTTTTTGTAAATTTATGGGGATGATTTTTGCCTCCCCTATTTTTTGGGATTTTATTTGTTGCATAGTTAGGTAAATCAATGGATTAAGCCTTAATTACCTTCTTAATATAATTAGTGATAATTAGGCAAATGAATAGTAAATTAGTCAATCAATCAATATTGTTAACCTCTATTAATGATGATGAAGTCCATAGAAATGGATTGGGACTCCCTCTTCCAATCTTTTCTTTAAGTCTTCTCTAATCCCTCTTAAAAATTAATTAACCTCTTAATTAATCAACAAAAAAATCAAAACCCAAATCATATCTGAACCTTAATCAATTAATTAAAAGGATTTATGGATTGAGACTTAGGCTCTCTTCTTTATCTCTTTCTCTAAGCCCATCTCACTTTAGTTGGTTAAAGCTAATTCAAATTTAATTAACTAATTAATGAACTTAACTAATCCATCGAATCTATTTCTTTAATGTAATATTAAGTAGCTCTTTTGTTGTTCAATAACCTAAAGGGGGAGATAATGAAATTATGGTTAGCCCACATGTGTGAGAAAATCATAAGAGTAGTTAAGTAAGATCCCTTAAGCTTAATTAACTATTAATCATCATCAATTGCATTAGGCCCATTTCATTTCTTAGGAACATTGCAAATTTACTTTCCATGTGGTTGCATATCATGTTGGTTCATTATTAATTAGTTAATTAACTTAAGGTGATGTAGGTAAGAGTTAATTAATCCATTTAATTTATACCCAAACCTAATCAAATCATAAAATAGACTTAATTACTTCTTCCTTAAACCAAAATTAACTCACACATGAGGAATGGGGATTAGGACCAGCAAACTTCTCTCACTTCCTTTAACTCAAATCAAACTCAAAATGATATGACATTAAAGAAACTTTTATTTATTCTAAGTGGATTTTTTAGTATGATTGTCCTTAGGACTTAATTGGATTTGAATGAAATCACATGCTTGTGTTGTTTTACTTCTTTCCACTGATGTTAAATGTTGCTTGCCATATGTAATCATACATTCATTTCTTTTAAAATTAATTAAATGAAATGGTTTCTTTTATGTCAAATTGCATGTTGATTTAAATTAAATAGGTGTGGCTATTATCACTACTAAATCAAATGTTATTTTCAAAAACCTATAAATCAATTATTATAAATGAAGTGATGTCAATACCTATAAGCTTGCATGTGTTGATAATATAAGACATGTAACATGAAGTCCTCTTTCCTTATCTTATATGGATTTATATAGGATTTGCAAATGTATAGTTCATTTGAAAATAACACAACATTTGCCTAAATCTATTCCTATACATCTCCATGTCAAGACTTAGGAAAGATTTCAAATTACATATATAAATCATATTAACCAAATTAAACATAATTTCTTGCATGATTTCTTATTCTTATGGTTCTTTTTATACATTCATATGTATTTGAGAAAAGTTATATATTAGTCTAGACATCCCCGGGTTGTTATGCTTTAAGTAGCCCTAAGTAAGTCTTATACCTTATGCCCTTGGTGTAGAAAATAATGGTGTCATACTACTTAAAACTCTTATACATGTGTATGTGTGATGTGGCCAATAAGTAAGGATCATAAATCATATAACCAAATTAAACATAATTCCTTGCATGATTTCTTACTCGTGTGGTTCTTTTTGTATTCATATGTATTTGAGAAAAGTGGTATATTAGTTTGGACATCTTGGGCTTTAAACAAAGTAGCCCTAAGTGTTTTTACCTTACTATAGAAAACAATGGCGTCATACTCATCTAAAACTATTATACATGTGTATGTGTGATGTGGTCAATGAATAAGAATCACAAATTAAGTAAATAAAATACAACTTTTGCATGGATTTTCCTACCCCTATAGTTGTTTATACATCTACATGTATCAAAGAAAGTGGTATATCAGTCTGGACATCCCGAGGCTACGAGGCTTTAAGTATCCCTAATAAGCCTTGTACCTTATGCCCTTAGTATAAAAAATAATGGCACAGTACTCACTTATAACTTTTATACATGGGAATGTGTGTTTGACTAATGGATGAAAAATCCCTCTTTTCTATTAAAAAGGCATGCATTCTCAATTAAATTAAATTAAATATTTCAATTTCAAATATGCTTCTTTACATTTATCATTGAAGTGTGCTAAGATTTACATTATATGTATAGGTATGCTTAGGATTTATTCATATGCATGATATACATAATGGAAAGAAATAAATGAGCATGTGTTATATGATAGTAATTCATTCTGATTAATCCTAAGATGACTTTCTTATTGAATAGGGTCATTTAGAGTGAACCTAAACCTAGGATTAATTAAAAAATGTAATAAGTCATTCACTAAAGGAAATTAATTAATTAATTTGCTTTAGAAGTGATTTAAGGTAGGGATAAAAGAGAGATTTCCTCTCTTTCCCCTCTTTATAACACTTAGTTGTTAAGTGTAAGCTAAATGAAATGAAAGAAAACACTAATTAAAACTTGCAAATTAAATAAACAACTTAAAGTGAAACCACCCTTTGTAAATTATCCTTACTTAGCAAATTATAACTCTAAAGCCTAGTTAGGACATGCCACACAAGCTTTAATTCACACACTTTAGACTAAGTCACCATTTTTAGCATTATGTTAGGGCGGTGCATGGTTTGATGTATGTTTGGTTTTGTGATGTATTATTTTAGACTAGATGTTAGGGTGTATGTGCATAGTCTGGATGTTAGGCCGATATTAGCCTAATCATATTTTCTGCAGGGGTGTGCTTAAGGGGTCATCATAATAAAAATATAAATATTTTTTGCTGTGTAGGTTGCTTAGTCCCTAAGCATAACCCAAGGATGGATGGCTTGGTTACTCATGTGTGGGGTGCTAAGTTCAAATTATTCATATAACTACTAGGGTTGTATGATGTGTTTAGCTAACATTATTTTACAGGTGTAGCTAGATTTACTTTCCTTCTTTTAATGTAATTTTGTATTAGAATTAGGATGAACATTGGTTATAAGACCAAGTCTTATGTACCATGTGATGCCTTTGGAGCAAGCATATCCAAATCAAGCCAAGGGGAAGAAAGAAATGGAGCAAATCAAATGAAGAAGGAAGAATTAAGATTGAAGACCCCCATAACATTCATCATTCTTAATTGTAATTATTTTCTTATAATGGGTTGTATAAGGGTAGACCATTTCATATTTCTTTTCAGGTTGTGGTTGTACCACCGCCGACCTTTTATTCTTTTATGATAGATTTATAAAATTATTTGATGATTTGTTTAGCTTGTGCATTAGAAAAAGCATGCATTTTCATAGTTTATTTATGATTGGTGATTGTTGTATGGTCTGGATGCGATTAGGCTCTTAAGATAAAATAAAAATTTTTTTATCCCACTAACCAACTCATAACTAAACTTTTAAAATAACTCATAACTTCACTTAAAGCTTAAGTTTTAAATCAAGATAATAAAATATTTAGCAACCCCTTAGCTAGATGTTGTATTTTTAATAACACGCATATCATCTTGTTTCACTCATGATTAGAGAGGGCTTCCAACTGTGCTAGATAGAATGCGCTTAACCTTTTAGAGCCTATGATAAAAGAACACCTCTTTCTCTCTTGATATGGTGCATAATTAATTTCTTATGCATTTAGGTATACAAAATCCCATAGCTTTAATCAAATATTCTCCATCAAATAAAACTTAGAAATTTGCTTAAAAGCCAACCACACTTGGTTTTGAATCATGAGGAGTTCATTTTCACTCCATGTCGTAATAAATTCGGTGGTTTACTCTCTCTTGTGGAGGTAAATCATATACACATTTTTGCTTTAGATTTAGGTCATGCTTTGGCCCTTGCCAAAACTCCCTAAATTTAGGATCTGAGGTTGCTATTTTTTCTTTGTGGGCTACATGCATAAATCCTCACCTCTTAGGTACAATCTTGTATTGTGGGAGGATTTCTAATAAAATTTCAACTCAAATAAATAAATCTCCTCAATTTCAAATGTATAAAGCCCAACCATAGACATATTGGAATGTTCACTATGCTTCCTAGTATCATGAGCATTCCCTACTTATCTCCTTTGGCATCGATAATAATTCTCTCCTTTTGATCCGTCCCACTTGATTTTCTAAAATACAACTAATCCCTTAATAGTCCTATCATTGAATTATTTAGATACAACAATCACCTACTTTAATTAAGAGTATTCTTAAGAGATTAACTTTTCTTAAGATGTGATTAACTATGGATGTTTGCCTCCATAGGGAACTTAACAAACTCGGTTTAAATAAACCTACTTTACTTTTCCATGTAAAGTAAGAAAAAATCTTTGGTATATTTGAAGACCCATCAACCCTTAGGGGTTCTTATTAGGTGATTAGGTCCATCGTAGCGTAGTTAATTCTATCTCTTGAGATAGTACACTATCCTTGATGTCGTACCTGATCACCTCAATAAGTACATCCTCAAATCTATGGTGTCCCCTCACATATGCACACATGAACGAATCTAAAAATAAACTTGATAATCAAATTGGCAAAATTTAAATTAAATAAACCAAAGCCTACAATTATTTTTAATTAACCAATTAAACTTAAACCAACACCCAACCCAAGCAAATTTGGCCAATTTGGTCAAATTGGTCAACTTAGCCCATTTGACCTATATGAATCCAAATGAGCCAAAATCAAACCTAGGCCAAATTGATTGAAACCACTTCGATTAAAATACTTCAAATCATCATTTGAACCAAACCCAAGCCTTGGTTTAACCCAATTTGACCAATTGGTCAACTTAACACCCAACATGGCCCAAATTGAACCCATATGACCAAATTGAACCCAAAATTTATGAAACCAACCCATGAACCATTGGAGGCTAATCAAACCTAACCCAAACCCATCATCAACCTAAAGTTAGCCCAAAATCCAAATGAGTCCAATCCAAGCCATTGCCCATTGGTCAAGCCCTCTTTACATAGGATTCCACTCATAAATGACAAAGTCCACTCTCCCATCACTTGATAGCCCTCACTCATCCCATTTTGTGGTTTGACCTAACCCCCTAGCCCACCCTAAGTGGGCTAAGACTTATCTTGGACCAAAGTGAGGTGAGACTCACCTCCCTTGCAAACTGACCACCCAATGGATCCAAGGAAGGAAATCAGACCATATCAAGCCTTGAGCCACCCCCACTCCTTCCTTAACCAAGACGAGCCACATGGACATGATGGTGACCACTCCAGTACCCTGGTGGCAGTTGGCTAGCCGAAGAGTGGGAGACCATCCCTTCCATCCACCTCAGCAAATTGAGGGATATACCCCATCAATTCAAACCAAATTTCACTTGCATTCGACTCCTCTGAGCTCCCAAGAGAGAAATGAAACTCCCTAGCACTCCTCAGAGCTTTCCCAAGGCTTCCCCACTTTGAATTTCTCCTTCCCAAGCAAGGCTAAAATAGGGCACCCCCTCTTCAATCCAAACTTCTTCCTCTCTCAACCAAACTTCAATTGCTCATCCACACACCTTCCCAACACCTCGTCGAGGCTACCCAAAGCTACCTTCATCAATCCCATCGCCTATCTTGAGCTCCGACGAGGCAATTTCTCAAAATTATGGAAATAGGGAATTTTTCATGGTCTTTTGCAAAGAGAATTTGCATGAGGTCAATCTTGACCATTGGATGTGTGCAGATCCCTTCCCTGATGGTGTGGTTGAAGTTCATCCGCTCAGGTGAGCTCGGATCGAGCGATCCAAGGCAGACGAACTCCGTCATTCAGCGCTCATGGGAAGAAGTATAATGGGCCCTCCATTCCATGTGATTGGAATGAAAGGCTCTAATCAAATCACGTTAGTGTCGAGGGTTTGATCGTGGTCGTCCGATCTTAGATTAGATGAGCCACGAGAAACTACATCCCGCCACCAGCTGAGTCAGTCATGGATGTGACTACCTAAATAGCAAATCTCATGGTGCCACATAGAAAGCATGCCACGTTGCGCTAACGGGATTAAGGCTTAATTAGGTTAATTTAATCAATTTTTAAGGTTGAAACTTCTATAATTCATAACTAATTGTAGAAAAATCTAAAAAATATAAATAAAGACACATTTTAAAGGTATTTTAGAGGGGAATCTATTAAAATTATTATTAATTAAATTTAAATAGTAATTTTGGCTTTATTAAGGTTTAATTAAAATTAATTAAGATAATTACTTCTTAATAAATCATCCAATTGGTTTCAAAATTTTGAGGTTGCTTGGGGGGATGACCTCTGTCTCCACCATTTTTTTTGGAATTTATTGGATGATTAATTAGAGAAATTGATTGATTAAGCCCTAATTACCTTATTAACTTAATTAAGGATTAATTAAGCATGTGAACCATAAATTAACTAATTAATTGGACTCATTTGGGAATGTGATTGGGGCATTTTTTCTAATCTTTTCCTAAGTTTCCTTTACTTTTCAAGAGAAATTAATTAGAAATTAATTAATTAATTAATTACTTAATTAGCTTAATTAAATTTTAAAATGGATCTGTTTCCTTAATCAATTCATGGGTAGATCTTTAGGTGTTTAATAGCCTAAAGAGATTTAATGAAATTATGATTTATCCATATGTGTGGAAAAATCATAAAATTAATAAAATAAGTTCCTTAAGCCTAATTAGCCATTAATTATGAGCCAATTACATTAGGCCCCTTTCATTTCATAAGATCATTGCTAATTTACTTTCCAATTCATTTGCATATTACATTGGCTCATAATCATTTGATTAATTACCTTAAGGTAACATAAGTAAGGGTTAATTAATTTAATTCATGCCTTAACCTAATTAATCTTTAAAATTGGCCTAATTACTTTTCATTCAATCAAATTAACTCACACATATGGGAATAGGATTAGGATTAGCTAACCTCCTTTTCACTTTCCTTAAATCAAATCAAACATAAAACTAAAAGTGACATTAAAAAGCTTTGGTTCACTTTAAGTAATTTTATTTGATATGATTGTCCTTAAGAGTTAATTTAATTGAATGAGATTACATGTTTGTGTTTATTTATTCCTCTCCAATCATATTAGATGTTGTATGTCACTTGATTCATGCATTCATCTCTTACAAAATTAATTAAATTAAATGATTTCTTTCATGTCAAGCTTACATGTGTTGATTTAAATTGATATATTTGTGGCTATTATCACTATTAATTTCAAATCTATTTTTCAAAACTTATAAATGAATGATTACATATGCTATGAATATTAGTTATAAATATATATGAGATGTATGTGATCATAGCTTAAGTTTATGAAGTGAAGTTTCTTTTCTTTCATTCATGTATTAATTTATATAAGTAAGAATGTTAATGGGTATATAACCTGGACATCCCAAGAATACGATGTGTTAGTTAGCCCTAAGGAGGTCATTTGATTACCTCACTTTCCTGGTTTAATAATGACACATACTCCATTTGATTTCATTCTTACATGCTTCAATACTAAAATTTAGGTAAGACTTAATTCCATATTCATAAATGTTTCAAAAATACAACTTTTGCATGATTTTCCATTATTATAGTCATTTGTTCATTCATGTGTATTCAAGAATAGTGGGTATATCTTGTCTGAATATTCTGGGGATGCAAGGCTTTAAGTAGCCCCAAGGAGGTCTTTACCTCACTCCTCTAGTTAACAATGGTGGAGTACTTACTTAAAACATCCATACACTTGTATGTGCATTTAGCTAATGAATGAAAATCTCATTTTTAACTTTATTCCATATGCACAAGTGTTTCAAAATACAACTTTGCATGATTTTCCATTCTTATTGTTATTTGTACATTCATGTGTATTCAATAATAGTGGGTATATCTAGTCTAGATATTCTGAGGATGCAAGACTTTAAGAAGCCTTAAAGAGGTCTTTACCTCACTCTCCTAATTTAACAATGGTGAAGTGCTTGCTTAAGACTTTTATACACTTGAATGTCCATTTAGCTAATGAGTGAAAATCCCATTTTCTACAAAGTATACTTATGCATCTTTCATTTGAAGTGTGCTAAAATAAACATATTGTATGTGTAGGTATACTTAAGATTTAATCATGCATGCTACATGTGATGGAAAGGAATGGATGAACATGTGTCATGTGATAGTAATTCAATCAAATTAATCTTTAGATGCCATTCATATTGGATAGAATTATTTGATGTGAATTTAAAATTAGGATTAATTTAAAATATGTAATAAGCCATTCACTAAAGAGAACTAAGTATAATTAATATGCTTTAGAAATGACTTAAGGTAGGGATGAAAGAGAGTAATCCTCTCTTTTTCTTCTCTTTATGACACCTAGTTGTTAAGTGTAAGTCAAATGAAATAAAAGAAAATAGTAAGTAAAATTTTTAAATCAATTAAAACACTTAAAGTGAAATCAACTTCTTATGATTAAACATCATTTCATACTTAGAAAATCATAACAAAGTTTAGTTAAGGCATACCACACAAGCCTTAATACACACACTTTAAAATTAAGTCACCATCTCTAGCTTTATGTTAGGATAGTGCATGGAGTGATGTATGTTTGGTTTTATGGTGTATTATTTTAGACTAAATGTTAGGGTGTATGTTTCATATACTGGATGTTAAGGTGTATGTTTCATAAACTAGATGTTTGGTCGTGATTTGCCTAATATTTTTTTAGAGGATTGTGAGGGGTGCTTAAAATAAATATAAATGCTTTCTTTTGTAGGTTGCTTAACCCCTAAGCATAATCCAACTTAAGACAGGTGGGCTTGGTTACCCATCTGTAGGGTGTTAAGTCCAAATTATTCATATAACTGCTTTGATTGTATGGTGTGTTTAGCTAATACTTATCTTACAGATGTAGTTTTTACTTTTCCTATTTTTAATATAATTTTATATTAGGAATTAGGATTAGTATTATGGGGATAAGGTTGAACATTGGCTAGAAGGCTTAGCCCTGGGGTGCCATGTGATGCCTTGAAGCCTACAAATCAGGAGAGCTTGAAGGAATGAAGGAGATATGAAGACTTGAAGATTTGAAGACCCCCCGTAGCATTTATCATTTGTAAATTATAATTATTCTTTCATATATCGGGTTGTATAAAGATAGAGCTCGGCTACCCATATCTCTTTTTGGGTTGCACGGTGATACCTGACCACACTGGCCTCTTATTCTTTTGAGTTAGATTTATAAAAATTGATTCATGTTTTGTTTAAAATTATGCAATATAAATAGCATGCCTTTTCATTATTTCTTATGAATGTGATTTACCTGGATCTGATTAGGCTCTTAGGAAAAAATAAATCTTTTACCCAGCTACAACTCATAATTAAATTTCTAAATAACTCATAACCTCACATAAAACCTAGGTGTTAAATCAAGATAACTAAAAGATTTGGTAACCCCTTAGCTAAATGTTGTATGCCTCACATCATACATATCATCTTGAATCACTCTTGTAAAATGAGGGCCTCCGATATATGGGAACTACTTGACCTGTGAGAGCAACTCCTACTGATAGAGCTTCACCCTCTTCTCTTTTGATTTAGCCCATAACTCATTTCAACATGAATTTAGGCATACAAAATCTTATTACCTTTGTCAAAATGAAGTGTCAAAAATAAAATAAAAATTGAAAAGATTTGTATTAGTCTAAGTTATTGGTCATACAACTCATGCTCTAGTCTCTTAGGATGTGGGTTTAAAGACTGTAGTCTTTTTCTAAATAATAACAGCCTAACTATCTTGCAAAATTATATGACTTGACTGCATGATTTTAAAGCATAGGAGGAGTTAGTTAGCTTCACTCTAGGCGATTATAAGTCCAGTAGTTGTGTGGTTTACTCTCTCTTGTGGAGATAAATCATATGCCCACCTTCGCTTAGATTTAGGTTGTGCTTTGGCTTATGCCAAAGCTCCTTAGATTTAGGATCCAAGGTAGCTATTTTCTTTGGACTACAAGTATAAATCCTCACTTCTTAGTTATTTCTATAACCTTGTGTTGTTTGATTATAATCCCTAGTAATCTAATAAAATTTTAACTCAAACTAAATAACTATCTTCAATCTCAAACATATAAAGCTCAATTATAGGGTAGGTTGGAGTGCTCACTAGGCTTCTTGGTATCATGAGCATTCTCTACTCATTTCCTTTGGTTTTGATAATAAGTCTCTCCTTTTGATCTTTTCAATTGACTTTCCAAACATAGCCAATTTATTGATAGTATTATCCTTGAAATCTTTGGAGGTAACAATTGCCTACTTTAATTAAGAGTATTCCTATGGAATTCTCCTTCCTTATGATGTAATTAACTTTGGGGGCTTGCCCACATAGGGAACTTTAAAACCGATTTAATATAAATCTTATTTTATTCATCTATGTAAAGCAGGGGAAAAATCTCTAGTATATTTGAAGACCCATCATGCCTTAAGAGTCCTCATTAGGTGATTAGGTCCATGAAGGGTGATGTCTCTATCTTTTGAGATAGTACTTCATACCTCAATGTCACACCCGATCACTTCAATGAGTACCCCCTCAGATCTGCATGGTGTCCCCCATACATCTCAAAAATAAATACCACATTTTTATGGCGACTCCGCTGGGGATGAGTTCCTCTCTCCATCTCTAGTAGACAATTATTTTCTCCAAGCATCAATAGTAGAATTATATTTCAAATAAGCCAGAGACTATCTTTCTTTTCATTGGCACTTAGCTTATTTCATCCTTAAGCAAAGCTAGCCAATATCCTTTAAGTTTTAGGACCTCACTCCATGTAGGTCTTGAAACCCCTATTGGTCTCTAATAGGTAAAACATATAAATTAACTAATAAAAGGAGATGATTAAAAATTTAGAACCTCTTTACCACTAGCTTGGTGAGGAAAGGTTCATCTTATATTCAAGAAAATAAACCCTTTTACAAAATTCCACTTTTCAAAAGCACTTTTCAAGATTCACATAATAAAAGATTTGCACATGATTCATAAGAAGTTTTCAATTGCATAAAAATAATCAAACCTCATTTAACAATTCTCACAATTGTTACATGGAGGTTCTTTTCAAAATCAAAGTCAATAATTTTAAAATCCCCTTTTCAAAAGTACATTTTTGAAAATACCTATCTCCATTCAACATACCCAAATTTGTTGAATAAAGATTCTATTTTCAGATGAAATCATGACATAAAATTGAAACTCCACTTAGCATAATTCATATGTGCTAGAATTGGAGTTTCCCTCTTTTCAAAAGAAAAAATCACACAGAGAGTCAAGGCATATTTGAACCCCATTTGACATGCCCAAATTTATCAAATGAGAGTTCCCTTTCTTTTGGAAAATCAAAATAAATTGAATTCTATTTAACATACCCACATTTGTTAAGTAGAATTCCTCTTTTCCAAAGTCTTGAAAATCAAAGCACATTTGGACTCCATTTGACATACCCAAATTTTTTAAATGAGAGTCCCATTTTCAAAAATCATAAAAATAAATTGAACTCTATTTAACATACCTAAATTTGTTAAATAGATTTCCCTCTTTCAAAACCACAACATATTTGAACTCTATTTGGCATACCATATTTGTCAAATAAAGAGTTCCCTTTTTTTTCAAAAAGAGAAATTAAATCAACATAAATCAAACACACTTGGCTCCTACTTAACATACCAAATTTGTTGAGTAAGAGCCTCATTTTCAAATCGATACAAATCAAACACACTTGGCTCCTACTTAATATACCAAATTTGTTAAGTAAGAGCCTCATTTTCAAATCAACACATATTCAACACATTTGGATCCTACTTAACATACCAAATTTGTTAAGTAAGAGCCTCATATTCAAATCAAATCAATACATATATGAACAAACAACAAACATACACCAAACACATTTGGCCCTCTACTTAACATACCAAATTTGTTAAGTAAGAGCCCCATTTTCAAATCAAATCAACATATATCACACACATAACTAACAATCATCACAAACAAAGATGTTTTCACAAAATTTTTAAACATATAATTGAAAATCTTTTTTTAGCATGCCAAAATTTGCTAAGTAAAGGTTTTCCAAATCAAATCGTCAAATAAAATATACAACATATATCCAAATTAAATTTTCAAACAAGGCATACAATATATATATATATATATATATATCTAAAGTCTCCCTAAATATTTGAATCCCGCTCAACCTACTTGAAATGGTTGAGTATGGGTTCTAAGTCAAAATCATATGACAAAGTCTCTCCTCCAATTGTCAAAAATCTCTCCAAAAATTCAATGAACCCCACTTAGCATACCTAAATTTATTAAGTGTGGGTTTAAATTCCAAATCAAGTCTAGAAGTTAATGATTTAAGATAAATAACAAAGCAAGGGTCTAACTCAATTATATTTAAATAAATTCAGTGATTTCAGCACAGTCAGTCTTCTCAATCTTTAGTCAGTACAGTTATTTTGGCTTCATGCAAGTTTGTTTTCTCCTTCCCCTTTCATGTGGATCTGACCTTAGATCAAGCCAATCTCACATTTGCCACATCGATTTACTTTGGTCATGGTTTTGAGGGTTACAGTTACTGAGGGGATAACCTCAACTAGTCGGAGGAGGTGGTGAGATGGCGTCCCGCTTTGATGTTCCACTGAGTTCCCTCACTAAAGAGAAAGGTTATCATGATTCCCCACGATGTCAATGTGGTGCCACTATTTGATAGGTTGTTGTTGCTCTGCCATAGCTCTAGTGAGGGCTACTACCTCCTCTTTGGTCACCCCAAAGGGGAAGGCTATCTTGGCTTTCGAGATAGTCTCCCCTACCTTTGAGGTAGGTTCCAGCTCCCGATCTGCTTTGCTTATCTACACCCAATACCGCAATAAAAATAGAAAGATCAAACGGGATCATGGCGAGCATCCAAGGAGATCGATGATGCCTCCCACGTCGCTGAGGAGGGTTCTCCCCGTGAGACCTCTCCAGTTTTGAGTGGTTGTAGGTTTCACCCCTCTCAACCTCAGATGGAGAGGAGGACTACAGGAGGATCGTTGCATCACCTCCACCACCAACACACTATGAGGTACCAATTAGGGGTGTAGGAGGCCCTATGTCGATCTTAGGATTGCTCTTTGCCAGGTTGGTAGAGCTTACAGATGTTCAGAGTCCTAAGCATTATTTGATTTGAGGTCTGTTATCCTTAAGAGTGTTAGTGATCAAATCCACAGGGAGAAAGTCATCAGGCAGTATCAGCGGGCAAGAGAGAAGGAGGAGGTATGTCGGCAATCGGACCTCTGATGGATTTCCATGATCATGCCTTCAGAGCGATCATTAGACAACATTATTCTCAGCACTCGATGCAAGAGCGAGGTGTTTCCATCACCACTCACTCCGTCCATCATCACCCGTTACATATCTACCACCCTTACTAAGCTTCAGAAGCCCCCATCCAAGGAAAGACCATCCCCACTTGTGATTCATCTACAGCTTAAGGATCCCACTTCATCCATTCCACCTGTTGAGTTGAGATCAACCTCCCCTGCTCGATCCCCTACCTCACATGTGGTTAGGAAGGAGTGGAGACCCAAGAGTGTTGTGGTCGCACCACCTCCACCATAGATAAAGGGAGAGATGGGAGGGGACATAGGCATAGTCCCCATGATAGTTCCCAAGAAGGAAGTCTTATCAGTAGGCAGTATCCAGTGCATAAAGTCAGAGGAGCACAGTCCTAGGTTAACCATCAGTGAGTGTCATGTCAGTCCAGCCAGGCATAGTAGGTCGATCACTAGATGACATATTAGAGAACTACTTTATTAAGAAAAGATAAATTCTCAATAGAGACCATTTAGATCAGGAGGGGGATAGAGTCTACTTGGATCTTGATGAGGATGACATGTTGGATGACACAGCTGAGATCCACATGGTTGATACACGGTCCTACGGTGGGATCGACTTAGAGGAAGGTGGCACTTCTCTCGACTAGCACCTCCTCCACCCGGCTTAAAGAGAGAATGTTCATATTGATAGGATGGAGAAGAAAGTTTAGGAGTTAATGGCAGTGGTTTTAGCATTGCAGAACTCACTGTTTCCGACCTTCTCATGGTAGCAGACGAGTTGGTACATACTCTAGACCATCTTAGGTGCACCCCCGCAGAGGATGATGCTGATAGCTTGCATAGGAAGGTCACAAATGGCACCTTCATGCATGAGAAGGACATTAAAAACATGGTAGAGCAGCAGGTGAGGGAAGCAATGGCACAAGCCAGGGGGAGCTCATCCATTCCAAAGAGCACACCATACCTGGAGGAATTGATGTACTTCAATATCCCAAGGGTTTTTTGCCACCTTCTTTCAAGATCTTTGATGCCAGTGGGAACCTGTGTCAGCATATTGCACACTTTAGGGCTACTTTACCGGCGATGATGCACTCTGTTCGACACTCTCAGCTTAGCGGGTTGCATTTGATTGGTACACCAAACTACCCAATAGTTCGACGAGGACTTTTGTTAAGTTGGAGCATCTCTTCATCAAGAGGTTTATTAGAACTCAATAAAGAGTGATTGTAGACGACCTCGTTGTAGTGAAGCAAAATCCCAATGAGTCCCTTATTGATTATATTCTCAATGGCCAACAGAGCATAAAATGTGAGCCACTATAAACACCTATTGAGATTCTTCTTAAGAATATCCATGGCCCGGTCACCTTCATGCTTAAGGGCTTTACCATTAGGACTTTGAGAAACTAATCAACAAGGAGGCTATCCTGCAAGAGGAAGCCAAATAGTTACCCTTTCGACCATCTTGGCCCCAAAGCGAAGGTGTTGAAGAAGAGCAGTTGTGTCGGTGGATAGAGGGGGCGGTCAAGTCCATGAGACCCCAAGCTCAATAGCCTCCTTTGCCACCTTCTCTGCCACCACCTCGGCTATCATATTAGTCACCACAACACAAACCACCTCGGCCACCCATAGCATTCCTACCATTGTAGGTATTTACCTACTCTTGCTGATAGATTGAATAAGACATATTCATTCAAGACAGATGTAGTTAGGAAAATCTTTAAGAATCTCTTAAATAAACCTGACTTTCAATTACCAGAGCCCAATAAGCCGGAGGAAGTAGGCAAGAGTAATGATCCTAACTATTGCCACTACCACTGCATGATTAGTCATGACTTAGAGGATTATATTACTTTTAAATGGTTAGCTTGAGCGTAGCTACAAGTTAGGTGTTGTAGTTATCCCCAATGAATACTTATTAGAACAATCATAGTTCTAATAGGGTAATTCTCAGGGATACTTGTGATCCTCTTAAGATAAAAGAAGGTTTGGATATTATCTTATCCCGAACCTCTAAAAAAGTTTTTTCTAAGATAAAGAAACTCTCTTTATAGGTGTCTGAGGTAGCTCAAACCTCCAACATCGAGGAAAGTATGCAAGTTGTCAAAGATAACTTGAAGAAGGTGACAGCTCAGCAGTAGCTCACCATGCTTGATCAGGATAGTTTAGTTGAGCAACCACCGTTCGAGTCCAGCACTTCATCCACCATTGTAGCAACTACTTCTCCATCTGCTAGCTCCTCTTCTACTGGCAGGAGCATTGTATCAGCGGATAGGGCCATTAAATCCATTAATCCACTTACTTTGTTGGATTCTCTATCATGTACCTCCACCCAAAAAGAAATCAATGAATAAATCATATTTTACTTACATTTTGTCGACTTCTAATACTCTTGATTATATTCCTGTTAAAAACTCTTCAAGTTTAGAAAATAATTATAGCTCTAGTCATTCTGATCCCCTCCCTTCTTATTCAAAATTGAACTTTCCTTTTCTCAATCGGGTTCCCCTCTTGAGATTGAAGTCAACCACTCAGGATCCCTATGGAGAAGGCTAGATATATTTGATGAGAAGGTAGAACTTTCCATAAGTTCATCATTCCAAGTCACTAAAGTCAACATGCGGTGAAGTTCTACCTCTAGGTAGCACCTGGATAAGGGTAAACAAGTCATTGGTTTCAATGGCGATAGCCCCCATAGATGCTCCCTATGGATATGCTTGTGGAGGACCAAGTCAGAGTCAATTACAATATTCTAGCACATCTTAGAAAGTTGTCAGCTAAGTTAAGCATATATGATGCCCTTGTCTTATCTAAAGATATGAGAGAATCTCTAATCAAGGTTCTTCTTAATCTAAAGATGTTCTTAGCTCAGCTGACTGAAGATAAGGCACATAGCTCAAAATATATTCTAGGAGTTACATTCAGTGATGAAGACCTACTTGGGATGACCAAACAACCCTCTTTACATTATAGTGGATGTTGGTAGATATAGTTTCAAAGTTCGGTTGAGATTACATTAGTCAACATTATGAGTCTAAGAACCCTTTCTTACTTGAGGATCAACAGATTCAAACTCCAAAAATAGAGGATGATGTTGAGAGGATTCAATGAACAATGCGAGAGGACTTTAGGCTCTATAGTATTGCCATTGGAGATAGATGATTGGAAGACTGAAGCCAAGTTTCATATCATAGACTCGGATACATCTTTCAATGCTTTGCTGGGGAGACCATGGATACATGAAAATAACACATTTCTATCCTCTCTACATTAAAGCATGAAGTTCATGAGAGGTGGGATTGAGTACAATGTCAAAGGACATCTCAAATCATTCATAATTCATGAGGTTGGGATATATGAGGATAGCCTGTTTACTTCCTCAAAACCAACAAGATCATTCTTGTGAGCTTAGCCAAGATCCCCATGAGGGACAAAAAGAAAGAAAGAAAAAGAAAAATAAATAAAAAAGAAAAGAAAAAGAAAATAAAAGGGAGCAAGAAAAGGACTTAGGGGAAGATATATAGCCTGACATTAGATTTCACCCACAGTTCATCACTCCATTCGAGCATATAGGTAGATGACCCAACCTCCACCAGGCAGAGGAAGAGGATAGTTCAAAGGTAGCCCCTGAGGTGGAAAGCCTCCCTATTGGCCACCCAATAAGAGGTATGTCCCAGCCACCAGAAGTACACCTACAATCCACATAGACTTAGAAGTTCAAGGATGAGTCTTATGATTAGCACCACCTAGTTCTTCTCAATAGTGATCCCTTTGAGGTGACACTTAAGCAGGATAGTGATGAAGATAGGGCTCCAAGGCAAAGCATAAATATATCCAAGTCTGCATGTGAAATAATCTGGCATCAGTTGGGAACCATAGCTCTAACCCCACTTTTTCATAAAAAAATTGAGGGTTTTATAGTTAAGCAAGCCCCTAAGTTATCCATAGATGTGAAGACTCATAGATTCTTTCTGGGAGAATCATCCTCAAGTCAAGAAGTTAATGTAAAACTTGAGGATGATTCATATAAATATTTACCATAATTACCTTTTGATTGGTACTCACCATATGTTATAAACTTAGCAAAGAAAGGGTTAATCCCACATACTTAATCAAAGCACAGGTCAGACTATTTTGAAAAAATATGAAAGAATAAATGCAAAAGCTCTCAATCAAGACTGAGAGTAGGATTTGGTACAGTGGGTTCAATCGATGATGATGATTATTGCTTAATCATCATCAATCATTTGGAATCTGATAGGTTCTTTTCAAATCATGCTAACTCATATGAGGAGGTGTGTTTAGAAGTTTCAGATGCTCTAGATGATTTTGAAGTCAAAGATACACCACCAAAGTTCAAAGAAGAGATCAGATCAATCATCGATGAGCTCAAAGAAATCAACTTAGGAACTGAAGGCAATCCACGCCCGACATACATCAATTCTTTATTGAATGATACTGAAACCAATGAATTAGTTAGGCTGTTGATTGAGTTTAAGGACTACTTTATATGGAGTTATAAAGAGATACTTAGTTTATCTCTTGACATAGCAATTCACAAACTAGCAATAGAGCCTAGTGCTAACCCTATCAAGCAAGCATATACATGCATACGAGTAGAGATTGAATAGCAGGTCATTTCTGAAATCAAGAAACTAATTGATGTTAGCTTTATCAGGAAAGAAAAATCCTGGTTGGCCAGTGTCATCTAGTTAAGAAGAAGAATGGGCCAAATTCATATTTGCATCGATTTTAGGGATGTAAATAAGGCATGTCTAAAAGATGAATTTCCATTACTAATACCAGAATTGATGGTGGACATTGCCTCATCCCATGCAGTCATCTCTTTCATGGATGATTCATGTGGATATAACCAAATAAAGATGGCCCATTGAAATAGATCTGGAGAAAATCAAAGTGATATTAGAAATGCCACCCCCTAAAAGTTTAACTCAACTCAAATCACTCTAAGGGTGGTTCGCGTATCTAAGATGCTTCATTTCCAAGTCGAAGATGACCATCTTTTTAGCGCTCAAAAAAAAGATGCTAAGATCAAGTGGGATGATAAGTGTCAACATGCCTTCAAAGGCTCCAAGCACTACCTGATGACACCACCAGTTCTAGCAATCCCTATCTAGGGCAAGCCATTGATACTATATATTATTGCATTAGATGACTCCCTTGGCGCTTTGTTAGCCCAAGTTAATGATGAAGAAAAAGAGAATGCACTCTTATCTCGATTGTTAATTTGTTGCAGGGTAAATTATCCACCTATGGCATTGCCTAGCTTTAATCATCGCATCAAAGCTATGGCATTACATTCTTTTAAAATTGAACTGATTTTAAGAATCAACCATTGCAATATCTCATGCTTGACTCTTTCGGATGATTGGCATGTTGGTCCATGATTTTATCGTAATTTGATATCACTTTTGTACCCTTCCATGCAGTGAAAGGACAATCACTAGCAGATTTCCTAGTAGCACACCCACTTTCTGCTGATTTCCCGCTTAGTGATGACCTCCCTGATGAACAAATCATGAACTTAGGGACACTAGCAACCCGGGATATGTACTTTGATGGTGCGCTTCCTCTCAAAGGAGAAGAACCACAATCTACTATCCCAGGAAAGACAGGGGTAGAAATAGTTCTCCTAACTCCAGATCGTGATGTGATGAGATTCTCATATCATTTGTCTAATCCATGCACCAACAATGAAGCTAAATATGAGGCTCTGATTGTCATTCTGGAGTTAGCCATTACTGTAAGCATCTAGAACATCAACATCTTTGGGGATTCTTAGTTAGTTATCAACCAAATCACTAGGTCCTATAAAGTTCTAAAGCCTAAGCTTCATCATTACCATAAGTACACTAAAGAGTTAATAGCCCAAAACCTAATGATTACCATTTACAAGATTTCTCGAAGAGAAAATGCCATAGTAGATGCTTTAGCCAAGCTCACCAAGGAGTTGGCATGTCTGGAAAATGAGTCCATACCAATAAGGGTCCAAAATAGACAAGTCTTATCCCTTATTTACCCTGAACTTATTGCGAGACTCTCTCTTGAAGGGGAGGTTGATGTTTCCAAAGAGAACGATGAGTCATATTGGAGGCAACCATTCATGGATTATCTAAATATAAGTAAACTACCTCAAGAGAAGTCACAAGCCCATTAGATGAAGCAGAGAGCTCTTTCTTATGCTCTCATGGATGGCACCTTGTACTGGAGATTCTTCAATCATATGTGGTTATGTTATTTGAAAAAATATGAAGCTCATAAGATCATGATTGAGGTACACTCAGGTTTATGTGGAGCACATCAATCAGTCCGAAAATAAAAGCTAAGATTAAGAGACTAGGATACTACTAGCCTTTGATGATCACAGAGTGCATGGACGTAGCTAGGTAATGCCACCAATGTTAGGTGCACGGTGTGGTCCTACACTTGCCACCCAACATTATACACCCTACATTGGCCTCATGGCCATTTGAGTGTTGGGGTACCGACATATTGGGTTTGATTGATCCTCCTTCTTCTAAGGGTTATCGGTTCATCCTAGCTTTATACTTTTCCAAGTGGTGAGGCAATCCACTAGAGGTCACACAAAGCATGTGCTCATTTTAGGAATCATATCATATATAGGTTCGGGGTGCCTCAATGAATTATATCTAATAATGGTACTACATTCAATAGCACCAAAATCAATAACTTTTCCCAGAGATATAGCATAGATTAGAGATATTATATCATCTACTACCCGAGGGAAAATGGCTTAGTAGAAGCCTTCAACAAAACTCTCATCTAGATATTAAAGAAGACACTTGATGACAATAAGTAATAATGGCACGAGCAGTTAGTTGAAACCTTGTGGGCTTACCGCACCATATATAAAACTCCAACTCAATCTACCCCTTTCTCCTTAGTGTATGGGTCCAAAGTTATTCTACCATTAGAAGTTAAACTCCCATCACTAAGGATAGCTGTGGATAGGAAGATCACAATGGAGCAAAATGCCAAGTTGAGGCTAGTAGGTAGAAATTTACACAAGATGTTGGCTAGCTTGAAAGTTATTTGGGCTCGAATGAGATCTCAAAAAAAATGAGCCGACTTTGCCAAAAATTTCCTCAAAGTATTTCAAGTCGAGTTTGAGACAGACTTAAGTGCAATGGATTGAAATAATTAGAGCATTGGCCCACCCATCTATAAAACCCATTATAATTACCTAAAGGGTTGTCGATCGGAATCATTAAATCAGATGAATTTATTTTTCTCTAATATGTGCTCGGCTGAGTCCTGACACTCAAATGAAGACTCCGACTCTCGACTCTCTGTGGCCCTTCTTCTCTCTTTCTGTTCTTCTTGGCTTCTCGTGCAGCTCATGCCCTAATTTTTGAAAGCCATTAATTATAAACTCATGATATGTCGATGAACTTCAATTTTGATCTCTATTAGTTGAGGTGTTTCTTTGTCACTATCATCTTTGTTCGACCTAGCTTGTTTGATCTGTACATGCTCAGTTTGCTTCTTTGCTCTAGAATTACTACCTACTTGTTTCATTTTCTGATTTTGTAAGTATTTCATGCTATGACCCTATGACTATGAGCCTATGGCTATGAGATGTCGATTCTTTCAATTATATTATTCCATTATTTAGGTTAACTCGAGATGTTTTGGTTCTTCAATTGTTTGAGTTCGAGATTTCATTAAGTTGATTTTGTTTTTAACCTAACTAAGTGTCCAAGGAACCAAGCTGCCAGATGGTTTGTTGTCTTCATCTTTGTCATTCATGTGTATCTCTATGCTTTTGTGACTTGCATCCTTGGATGAGTTATATTTTTTACCTGCATATTAGAGTCAAGAGGTTAGCCACTTAGCCTTCTATTCTCTTCTTTGCTTTATCCAAGCTCACCAAGGAGTTGGCATGTCTGGAAAATGAGTCCATACTAATAAGGGTCCAAAATAGACAAGCCTTATCCCTTATTTACCCTGAACTTATCGAGAGACTCTCTCTTGAAGGGGAGGTTGATGTTTCCAAAGAGAACAATGAGTCATATTGGAGGCAACCATTCATGGATTATCTAAATATAAGCAAACTACTTCAAGAGAAGTCACAAGCCCATTAGATGAAGCAGAGAGCTCTTTCTTACGCTTATACTGGCGGTTCTTCAATCATATGCAGTTATGTTATTTGAAAAAATATGAAGCCCATAAGATTGTGATTGAGGTACACTCAGGTTTATGTGGAGCACATCAATCAGGTCCAAAAATAAAAGCTAAGATCAAGAGACTAGGATACTACTGTCCTATAGTTGTAATGTGCAGTGAGAAATTATTTTAATGTGCTATGTGCAGTGAGAAATTGTGCTATGTGCAGTGAAAAATTATTTTAATGTCTATGTTGAAATATTTTAATGTGCTATTGCTATGCCCATTACACTATCCCGGGAGATGACTGTTTGCAATTGGCTTAAAACGAGTTTCATTTGTTTGATGTGATAGTAGTTTCATTTGTTTGATGATTTTAAGTTAAACAATACATTTGAATATGAGCTCATTTTATTCATGTTCATATCGGATATTATGTCATTTTATCCGCAAAGTTGATGGTTTTATGCTGAAACACTTTGCAGAATTATCATTGTCATGCATCTTCAATTATGAGGATATTTCCTATTGCCTATTGGGAGTTTAGTTATTGTGTTGTGATGATTGTAATATTAGGATTTTATTATGCACAATAGAAACAATTGTCTCTCCCATGAAAAGCATTTTGATGATTGTTGTCATGCAGCTTTTCAACTTTGTTAGATCACAGTTGTTGTTTTGATGATTGTTATATCTAAAATCTTTTTTTGCTCAATTAGTTTACCACTCTTAGTCAGAAAAATTTGTTTAATGTCACTCTAAAACTTAACCAATCATCTCAAGTTTTTTGAGTGCATAAAAATCTATTACTTTTCTTTTTTTATTCTGGTTTTCGGTTCTCCATTCTTTCACCAATAGAGAATTGCAATCTGGCTGTTTGGACAATGATGAGAAGTCTTGTTTTGCTATAATTTACTTTTTTTGGTTCTCCATTATTTCACAAAAACCTATTTCTCACTAATTTTTTTTCTTATCTATTTTATTTCTCACAGGTTTTCATTTTGGGTTCTATACTTCTAGTTATGAACCCGTATTCACCTAAAGACTAAAGTGGGTTATCATGGAGAATTTCTGATTTTCTAATTTTGGACAATGATGAGAAGAGAATATATTTGTAATTTGGGCTAACTCAATTATTTTTGCTTCATTATTGGTGGCTCTCAAGCCTCTCATTGGATGGTCGGGCAACCTAGAGCCTTTATTCTGAGTCTACTATATTAATACATGATGTTTCTGATTTGTGAGGTTTTGTAATTTTTGTTAGAGATTTGTTTCTCTATCTTTAGGGCTCTAATGGATGGCTTTGGCAACCTGGAGGTTGGAGCATACAATTATTGAAGTGAAATATACAAATCACAAATTTCTGCTAATTGCTATTTGCTAATGCTTAAAGATGGATGTTATTTTCTCTGACTCTGAGTCTCACAAATAAAAGATAATTTAATATTTTTGTTCTTTTTTATTTATTTTAAATGTTATGTCAATTGCATCATTTTATAGACTTTTTTATTATTGTTAAGTGATCAAATATGAAATGATCAAATGTATAATATTAGTGAGAGTTGTACAAAATTTGTATTTATAATAACTATTTAATTGTAATGTGAAATTATAATGTCATTGAAAATTTTATTTTTCAACTCAACTGTGTAGCTTGTAGTTGTTGTATGTTTACATTATATTATTTACATATTCAAAAAATTTATGAATCCTAAATTGAACTCGATTTTCGAGCCAATCGAGCTAGCTCATTTGGATTTCGAGCCGGCTCGTTTGGATTTTGAGCCAGCTCGTTTCACTTTGAGTCGGATCAAACTCGATCTAGAATCGATCCGACTCAGCTCAAAATCAAAATCTTCGAGCCATGACTCGATTTCAAGCCAAAATTTTTTTTTTTTTAACTATAGTTCGACTCAAAATCAGATCGTACACACCTGGCTAGAAGAACTCAAAGGTTTGAAGGAGAGACACCTCCGAGCATGCTAGAACCTCGAGTTATATAAAGCCAAAATGATTCAAGCTCATAATAAGTTGGTACGTCCTAGAGCTTTTCAAGTAGGAGAGCTTATTTTAGTTCTAAGAAGACCAATTGTTGCCCACCGCAATATGGGAGGCAAGTTTGAACCCACTTACCAAGGTGGATCTTATCAACTCATAAATCATAAGGGAGAGCTCCCGATGCTTTTAATCAACGGGCTCTTTCTAAAGAAATATACCCATAAATTATTCTTGAAAACAATTATCAAGAAAATTTTCATCTCAAATTCTATCTTTTCAAATTTGAAAACATCTTTGTTTGCGAATTTGCCATGATGTGTTTAAGGTAGGTGTTAGGAACCGAAGCAGCGTCATATCCTTTGTCGACACAATAAAAAAACAAATTACACACAATCACATATAAAATAAACACATATCTTTTATCTCGGGCTACTTTGATGTGGGATAAATCCCCCTAAAGGAACCTTTTGAGCCAATCCAACCCAAATTGTATTAAACTAAGCTCTTCTAAACCTCACAACATAACTAACAATCACCCTAGAGTGACCAATCACCTTGAATTAGGTCAAATTAAGTCAAACCTAGCCATTGACCAAGTCAACATTAAGCCCAAATGAAACCCAAACTAGCCAAAAACCCACCATATGCCAAATTGATTAAAACTATTGATCCAAACCAACTCATAATCAATGATTGAACATGACCAAACCCTCACTTAAGCCGAACCAAGCCTAATTGGCCATTTCACCCAAGTTGACCCAAATTAGCCTAAAAAGCTAAAATGGGTTAAATCATGATTTGATCCAAATTGATTGCAACCAATGGCTCAAGTTCATTCCAAATCACTTATTGAACTTGACCAAAGTCATAATTGAGCCCAAGTTGACCAATTGGTTAACTTGACCTAACCTAGCCCAAATTGACCTAAAGGGTCAAATTGGCCAAAATCCAAATTAAATCCAAATTAAACCAAACCAAAGCCTACAATAATTTTCAATTAGAAAATGAACTTGACTCAACACCTAACCCTATCCATTTGGTCAAATTACTCAAATTGGTCAACTTGACCCATTTGACCTATATGAACCCAAATGAGTCATAATCAAATCCAAAGCAAATTGAATCAAACTAATGGCACCAATACACTCCAATTGGTCATGTGAACTTGACCCAGCCATTGGTTTGACCCAATTTGACCAATTTGTCAACTTGACCCAACCTAACCCAATTTGACCTAAAAAGGTCAAATCAAGCCAAATCAAACCAAGTAAACATCAAACCACTTGAAATTTGGGCTAACCCTTTTTGACCCATCCCAAATCTTCCCAAATCAAACACATAGCCAAATGACCACTTTGCCCTTAGGTCTAGGGCATCCCATGAGATAAGACACATGTGTATTTGGTCATTTTCTCCCTCATGGCAACCACCTCCCACCCTTCCTCCACTCATGTGAGCCCAAGTGGAATGATTATTTGCCCAAATAGAGCTCCCCATCTCAGCCATTGATCCACCAAGCCGAAACCATCACCACTGACCAAGCCAAGGAAGGAGGGGGTATACCCGCCTCATTCTCACTTAAACTCAGAGACACACACTCAATTCAACCCTAGCAGCCAAGAAATGAGGTCCCAGAGCCTCCCCTTGCATTACCCGAGCTCCCCAAAATTCTCATTCTCAGTTTTACGTGAAACTGAAATAGGGAGCAAACCAGTGATTCTCATTTCCTCATTTCGCAACCAAAGTGTAATCAATTTTGCACACACCATCCTTGGACCTAGACGAGCCTAAATGAATCATTTCCCAAGCTTCCCAATGGCCGAAGGGTGGAGTTCGATGAAGACCGATTACTTATGTGCCATGGGTTGGTATTCAAGAAAACTATACCAAATTAAGGCTCGTGCGGATCAACAGGGCTTCATTTCTACTAAACGAAACTTCCTCAATTATTGGAACTACCAGTCACAAGCTCTAGTGAGGTATGTCATTAAAATCAATCATTAACTCAAAATAGGTTGGTCCTTTATGAAGGAAACTTGTGTCTCGTGTGATTTCCATCATTAGATGCATTTGTTATGCTTCCCCAAAAGTGTGAGATTAATTTCATCAAAATTGAGCTCGGTGAGTCGATCGGCACAATCGATGAACGACTGTTGTTTGCTCTAGAGAGATCACAATGTTCATTTCGCATGATCAAAATGAACGATCTTGATCTAATCACACGTAGAACCTCTCTTTACCCCCCCCCATCAGAATTGCACATTTATTCATGGCCGTCCGATCTTAGATCGGACGACGGAGTTACCGTCGACGCCATCCGATTCAACCTTCGGATGTGATAACTTAAATAGCCACTCCCATCACGCTACGTGGAAGCACGGCATCAACCGCCACGTGGCCCGACAGGATTAAGGCTTTAATTAAGCCTAATTAATCTATTTTTAAGCTTGAAACTTCTAAAAATCATAACTAATTCTAGAAAAATCCAAAAAATACAAACTTGGGATCATTTGAAAGATATTTCAAAGTCGAATCTAGGAAAATTATTATTAATTAATTTTTGAATAGTGATTTTAGTTTAACTAAGATTTAATTAAAAATCTAATTACCTTAATTACTCTTTAATTAATTACCCAATTGATCTCCAACTTTTTGTGGATGTTTGAGGAGAAGACCTCTACCTCCTATTTTTCTGGGATTTTATTGGTTGCTTAATTAAAGAAATCATTAATTAAGCCTTAATCACTTTTTAAATTTAATTAGTTATAATTAGTGATGAATAGAGGTTTAATTAATTATTTAAGCCTAATTACCTCTGTTGAACAGTACAGGAGCTTAGGGAATATGGTTGGGATACTTTCCCTAATTCATTTCCTAAGCTTTCTTCACTTTTTGGAATTTGATTAATTAATGATTAATGAGGTAATTAATTACTTAATTAATTAATTAATCTCCAAGATAAAAATTAGAGCCTAATTGAGTGTTTGAAGTAACCTAGGAGTTAAGGATTGAGGCCTTGCCTTGTCCCCTTTTCCTAAGTAAATTTCATCATTCTAATCAACACATAATCAAAGAATTCAATCAATTAATTAATAAGCTTGATTAACTCAATCTAAAATTCACTTCATACCTAAGCAACCCTTAATTAATCTTGGGTAGCTCTTTGGGTGTTCAATAACCCAAAGTGAGAGATAATGAAATTATGGTTAGCTCACATGTGTGAGAAAATCATAAAAGTAGTTAAGTGAGATCCCTTAAGCCTAATTAACTATGAATCATAAGCCAATTGTATTATACCCCTTTCATTTCTTAAGAGCATTACAAATTTACTTTTCATGTGATTGCATATCATATTGGCTCATTATTAATTAGTTAATTAACTTAAGGTGATGTAGATAATGGTTAATTAATTGGCTTAATTCATACCCTAACCTAATTAAATCATAAAATTAACTTAATTACTTCTTCATTAAACCAAATTAACTCACACATGGGGAATGGGATTAGGATAGCAAACCTCTTTCATTTCCTAAATCAAATCAAAATCAAAATTAAAAATGTCATTAAAGAACTTTGGTTTATTTTAAATAGCCTTATTTAGTATGATTGCCCTTAGGAAATAATTGGAATGAATGAGATCATGTGCTTATGTTCCTTTATTTCTTTCCAATCATGTTAAATATTACTTGTCATGTGTAATCATGCATTCATTTCTTTTAAAATTAACTAAATGAAATGCTTTCTTTTATGTCAAATTGCATGTGTTGATTTAAATTAAAAATAGGTGTGGCTATTATTACTATTAAATCAAAAGTTATCTTCAAAAGCTCATAAATCAATTATAATATATGGAGTGATGTTAATTATAAATATCTATAAGTTTGCATGTGTTGATAATACAAGATATGCAATATAAAGCTCTCTTTCCTTACCTTATATGGATTTGAAGGGATTTATAAATGTATAATTCATTTGAAAAGAATACAACATTTGTCTAAATCTACTCCTATGCATCTCCATGCTAAGACTTAGGGAGAATTTCATATCACATATGTAAATCATATAATCAAATCAAATATGACTTCTTGCATGACTTCTTGTTCTTGTGGTTCTTTTTACACATTCACATGTATCTGAGAAAAGTGGTATATTAGTCTGGACACCCCGAGACTGTGAGGTTTTAAGTAGTCCTAAGTAGGTCTTGTACCGTTACACCCCTAGTGTAGAACAATGGCATCGTACTCACTTAAAACTCTTATACATATGTATGTATGATATGACCATTTAAAAGAATCATAAATCAAATACAACTTTTGCATGAGTTTTTCTATTCTTATAGTTGCTTATACATCTATATGTACATAAGAAAAGTAATATATTATTCTGGACATCCCGGGGCTGCGAGGCTTTAAGTAGCCCTAAGTAGGTCTTGTACCTTACGCCCCTGGTGTAGAATAATGGTAACGTACTCACTTAAAAATTTTATATATGTGAATGTGTACTTAGCTAATGGATGAAAAATCTTCTTTTTATTAAAAATATATGCATTCATAATTCAATCAAATGAAATATTTAAATTCCAAACATACTTCTTTGCATTCATCACTAAAGTGTGCTACGACATACATTATATGTATATGTATGCTTAGAATTTAATTATATACATGATATATATGATGGAAAGAAATGAATAAACATGTGTTATGTGATAATAATTCATTATAATTAATCTTAAGATGTCTTTCTTATTGAATAAGATCATTTAGAGTGAACCTAAACTTAGGATTGATTAAAACATGTAATAAGCCATTCACTAAATGAAATTGATTAATTAACTTGGTTTATAAGTGACTTAAAGTAGGGATGAAAGAGAGATTCCCTCTCTTTCTTCTTTTTATAACACTTAGTTGTTAAGTGTAAGTCATAAAAAATAAAAGAAAACGCTAAGTAAAATCTTCAAATCAATTAAATCACTTAAAGAGAAATCAACCCTTTTATAAATTAAATCCCTCACACTTAACAAATTACAACTCTAAATCTAGTTAGGACATACTTCACAAGCCTTAATGCACACGCATTAGATTAAGTCACCACTTCTAGCTTTATGTTAGGGCGGTGAATGGTTTGATGTATGCTTTTTTGTGATGTATTATTATAGACTGGATGTTAGGGTGTATGTGTGTAGTCTGGATGTTAGGCCGATATTAGCCTAATCATGCAATTTAGAAAGGGTTGTGCTTAAGGGGCCGCTGTAATAAATAAAAATATAAATACTTTTTGCGGTGCAGATTGCTTGTGACCCTAAGCATAATCCAAGTTAGGTCAAGTGGTCTTGGTTACCCATATGCGGGGTTTTAAGTCCAAATTATTCATATAACTGCTTGGATTGTATGGTGAGTTTAGCTGACATTTATTTTGCAGATGTTGCTAGATTTACTTTCCTTCTTTAAATGTAATTTTGCATTAGGATTAGGATAAGTGTTATGGGGGATTAGGATGAGCATTTATTATAAGACCAAGTCTTATGTACTATGCGATGCCTTTGGAGCAAGCACATCCAAATCAAGCCAAAAGGAAGAAAGAAATGGAGCAAATCAGATGATGAATTGAAAGATGAAGAGATGAAGAATGAACAATGAACAATGAAGACCCCCATAACATTCATCATTTATAATTGTAATTATTCTCTTGTAATCTGGGTTGTATAAGGGTAGAGCTCGGCTACCCACATTTCTTTTCAGGTTGTATGGTGGTACCCGACTGCATCGGCCTTTTATTCTTTTGCAATATCTTTATAAAATTATTTGATATTTTGTTAGCTTGTGCATTAGAAAAAGTATGTCTTTTCATAATTTGTTTATGATTAGTGATTGTTGTATGGCCTAGATGCGATTAGGCTCTTAGGATAAAAATTAATTTTTTTACCCAAACTAACAACTCATAACTAAACTTCTAAAATAACTCATAACCTCATATAAAAGCCTAGGCATTAATTTAAGATAATAAAATACTTAGCAACCCCTTAGCTAGATATTGTATGTTTAATATCATGCATAATCATCTTATTTCACTCTTGTTAAGGGAGGGCTTCCATCTTTTCCAGATAATAAGGGTTTAACCTTTACGAGCCTACGATGGAAGAACACCTCTTTGCCTTTTGATTTGGCCCATAATCAACTTCTCATGCATTTAGGCATACAAAATCTTATAGCCTGTGTCAAAATAAAGAGTCCCAAATTAAATGAAATTTGATAAAAATTTGTATTAGATTAAGTCATTATTCATACCCCTCATGCTCTAGTCTCTTAGGGAATGGGTTTAAGGACTTAGTTTTTCTTCTAAGTAATAATAACCTAGCCATCTTGTAAAAGCATATGACTTACCTACATGGATTTAAAGCGTAGGAGGAGTTAGTTGTCTACCACCAGGGAGTAAAAAGTCCAGCAGACGAGTGGTTTACTCTCTCTTGTGGAGGTAAACCATATACTCACTTTTGCCTTAGATTTAGGTCGTGCTTTGCCCTCACCAAAGCTCCTTAGATTTAAGATCTAAGGTTATTGTTTCCTGCGAGCTACAAGCATAAATCCTCACCTCTCAGGCATTTCTACAATCTTGTGTTGATAGATTATAAGCCCTAGCAATCTAATAAAATTTCAACTCAAATAAATAAATCTCATCAATTTTAAATTTATAAAGCCCAACCATAGGATAGATTGGAGTGTTCACTCGGCTTCCTAGTATCATGAACGCTCCCTACTCATCTCCTTTGGTTTTGATAATAACTCTTCCCTTTTTTATCCATCCCACTTGATTTTCTAAAACACAACTAATTTATTAATAGTCCTATCTTTAAATTCTTTGGATATAGTAATCGTCTACTTTAACTAAGAGTATTCTTAAGGGATTCACTTTCGTTAAGATATAATTAATTATGAGGGCTTACCCCTATAGGGAACTTTAGAACCCGATCTAAATAAATCATACTTTATTCATCCATGTAAAGTAGGAGAAAATTTTTTGATATATTTGAAGACTCATCATGCCTTGGGAGTCCTTATTAAGTGATTAGGTCCATTATAGGGCAATGACTTCTATCTTTCAAGATAGTCCACTATTCTTTAATGTTGTACCTGATCACCTCAATAAGTATACCATTAGATCTGCATGGTGCCCCCCCTACACATAGAATCAAAAATAAACACCACAAAGCCACTTCTAAGTGTGATCCCTCGCACACCAACAGGGTCCATGCAAACATATAAATAAAATATAAATTTTTATTTGTGGATTAGGAGGACACACCCAGTGGTACCTTTTCCCAAGCAAGCATCCTATCTTTAAGGCAGTGTCAGCAAAACTCTCTATAGGAATCGCTTGACTACTCTTGAGTTGAGATAAGTCCACAACGGCACTCTCTCAGTAGTCGCCTTAGGTCAGGTTCGACTTGTTGTGCCATCAACAGGTCACCCCGACAGTCATCCTTGCTTTGGAAGATGTAAGTCTACTATGCATTCTTTCCAACACAACCATTGCACACCGACGAGCAGGACTAGCTCAGCTTTGATTTGTTATGCTACCAACCGATCACCCTAGCAGTTGCTCCCCACTTTAGAAGATGTAAGTCTAAACACTTTATTCTTAGCACCATTGCACACTAGAAGGCACCCCTTAGGTTGGTTAGCTCTACCCTGTGGCTGGTAGATTGTCCCTTTAGATTTATAAATCTAAGATAGGTCAAGGCTGATATAGCCCCTTCTCAATAGATCCATCGCACACCGATAGGGTCCATTAAATTAAAAAGGAAATTAACCTTGGCTACTTTTGAGTTTAAATAAGTCCCTAGCGGCACTCTCTGAATAGTCACCCTTAGGTTGGATAGTCCTACCTAGTGGTTGGTAGATTATTCTTTTGGATTTGTAAATCTAAGATAGGTTAAAGATGATATAGCCCCTTCTTAGTGGATCCATCACACACCGATAGGGTCCTTAAATTAAACCAAACTGTTATCCCCAGTGGATACATCCCCAAATGAATCTTTGAAATCAAACTTGTGTACTCTTATCCCTAGCAGATAGCCTGAACATGCTTCCCTGGTGAAAGGTTCATATTCCCAATCCTTAGTGGATCGAGCTCATATCTCCAATAGATATGCCCTCAACCTCAAGTCAAATT
Source organism: Cymbidium sinense (assembly GCA_021442155.1). Classification (NCBI taxonomy): domain Eukaryota; kingdom Viridiplantae; phylum Streptophyta; class Magnoliopsida; order Asparagales; family Orchidaceae; genus Cymbidium; species Cymbidium sinense. The sequence continues at coordinate 31,427,012 of CM038220.1, read as the reverse complement.
AAACCAAATTATATCCTTTCTCCAATGGAGCTCCAAATCATTAAGTTAAATTCTCATCCCCAGTGGATGTCAACCAACTTAAGCCAAATCATATCCTATCCCCAATGGATACATCCATGAAATCAAACCCATATACTCTTATCTCTAACGGATAGTCTGAACCTGTTTCCCTGGTGGAAGGTTCACATTCCTTATTCCCAATGGATATACCCTCAATTCAAAACCATCCTCCCTAGTGGAGCCCCAAATCATAACAATCAAGCACATCAAATCAAACTCTTACCCTAGTGGATACATCCCCAAACAAATCTGACCAAACTCCTATCCCCTAGTGGATACTTTCATGAAATCAAACTCACTTAACCCAAACCTGCTTCCCTAGTAGAAGGTTCAACACTCATCCCTAGTAGATTATAGATTCTAATCCCTGATAGATCTTCTTCCCATAAATCATATATATCAAATTCAAACTCTTATCCCCAGCGGATAACTCAAACCTGCTTCCTTAGTGGAAAGTTCATATACCTGATCCCTCAGTGGAGCCATCCTTCCACTCTTATGCCTAAAGCATAAGTTGAGTTGCATTACACTAATATCGTGATTCTGTTTATATCTCAGTTTTAGGTATAGATCATTTTTTAGCGCTTGCAATCCTTGGACATTGTTGATCACCTCGGTCAATGCCAATATGTGTGGTGTGCCTTGTCAGTTACACCACACCTATTGGGGGTCCTTTTGTTGACCTCAATTTTAGAGTGAGTCTTCAACCTCCTCAGCATAGATCTAGACTCTTATATACACTAAGAGCTTCTTAGTTCTAAGACACTTCTAGTGATTAGGTGAACACTTAACCTAAGCTTAAAGACTTAGAAGGGTTACTCATAGGAGCGGGTTATGCATTAGGGATCTAGGGAGACTTGTCTACCCTATAGTTTTGACCTAATTCATGCTTCCCTCCTCAAATCAAACCCCAACTTCAAGTTCAAATTCAAGATCCAATTCACAAAACTCACAATCAATCTCATGATCAAAATTAAGTCCAAAAATCCTACGTAAGCCTTATGATTGAATTCCATGACCTTAACCCTAGCCAAATCTGATTCAATTCAAATTCAATTGATTTTCTCAAAGATCAATTCAATTCCTCAATCATTATCAAATTCAAGTCCAAACTCAATTCCAAATGATTGAAATCTAAAATCAAATTCAAGCTCCAAAAATCCTTCTTAAGCCATATGATCCACTCTCATATGCCTAGCCAAAATCCCCCATCAAACTAAATCAAACTCGATTGACTTTTTTATGAATCAATCATTCCTTCATTTATATTCACAAATATGAATGAAATATAAACTCAAATGACCAAATCCAATTCAAACTAACTCAAACTAAACTAAGACCCTTTCTAAGCCATATGAACCTACCTCCATGAGCTTAACCAAATCTTAACCCAAATCAATCCAAAATCAATTAGTTTATTTGTAAACCAATTATTCCATCATTTATATTCACAAATATAAATTAAACCCACCTTCCAATGATCAAAACCAAATCAAACTAAATTAATTTTCTTCTAAGCTCCTTTGACCTATCTCCATGAGCTTGGTCAAATTTGCTTCCAAATCACTCCAAACTCAAGTGATTTTCTCATGAATCATTTATATATTCATTTATATTCACATATAAATGAAATATAAATTCAAATTATCAAAACTAAACCCAAGATCAAATCAAAACCCAATTTGGACTCTTTAAGCTAATTTCTTAGACTTAACCAAAATCGACCTAAGCCAAGTCAAAATCAATAGATTTTCTCTTGAATCAATCATTTCTTCAATAATCTATCCAAATATAAATAAAACTTACAATCATCTAGCCAAATTGAAGTCAACCCAAGTCAAGCCCAACTTAGCCCTTTTGACTTAAAAATCTCAAATGAACCAAAACCCATCATAGCCCAAATTGATTACAATTGGATTTATATTTTAATCCTAAGCTCATATATAAATTCAACTAAACCTTAATCAAGTCAATTGACACACATAGGTCCACTTGACCCAAAGTGGCCTAAATAACCCATATGAACTAAGTTCTAATCCAACCCAAATTAGACTAAATCAAATATATTCAAACCTTATATCATGATCATTGATCACTATAGGATGATCAATTCATATGAATTGGGTTAAACCAAGTCAACTAGGTCATTTGACTAGGTCAACCCTTAGCTTAAATGACATAATCAATGATTGAACACGACTTGACCATCACTTGAGCCTAATCAAACCCAATTGGCCATTTGACCCAAGTTGACCCAAATTGGCCTAAAAGGCCAAAATTGGGTCAAATCATGATATAACCCAAATTGATTGCAACCAATGACTCAAGTTCATTCCAAATTCATTATTGAACTTGATCAAAGCTCCAATTTGATCAATTAAACCCAACCTAACCCAAATTGACCTAAAAGGTCAAATTGAAAAAAATCTGAATTAAATCCAAATTGATTCAAACCAAAGCCTACAATTATTTTTAATTAACTAATTGAACTTGAACCAACATCCAACCCAAGTCAATTTGGCCAATTTGGTCAAATTTGTCAACTTAGCATATTTGACCTATATGAATCCAAATGAGCCAAAATCAAACCTAGGCCAAATTAATTGAAATCACTTGGACCAAAATACTTCAAATCATCATTTGAACCTAACCCAAGCCTTGGTTCGACCCAATTTGACTGATTGGTTAACCTAATCCAACATGGCCCAAATTGAACCCATATAACCAAATTGAGCTAAAACCCATGAAACCAAACCATGACCTATTGGAGGCTGATCAAACCCGACCCAAACCCATCTTGGGTCAGCCTAAAGTCAGCCCAAAAGCCAAATGAGTCCAAACTAAGCCATTTCCCATTGGTCAAGCCCTCTTTACAAAGGATTCCACCCATAAATGGTAAAGTCCACTATCTCATCACTTGACAGCCCTCACTCATCTCATTTTGGGGTCTGACCTAACCACCTAGCCCACCTTAAGTGGGCTAAGACTTACTTTGGACCAAAGGGAGGTGAGTTAACTCTCCCCCACTCCTTCCTCCAACCAAGATGAGCCACGTGGACATGATGGCAACCACTTTGGCACCCAAGCGGTGATTGGCTGACTAAAAATGGGAGACCATCCCATCCATCCACCTCAGCAAATTGAGGGATATACCCCCTCAATTCAAATCAAATTTCACTTATGTTCAACTCCTCTGAGCTCCCAAGAGAGAAACAAAACTTCCTAGCACTCCTCAGAGCTTCCCCAAGGCTTTCGCACTTCGAATTTCTCTTTCTCGAGCAAGGCCAAAATAGGGCACCCCTTCGATCCAAACTTCTTCCTCTCTCAACCAAACTTCTATTGCTCATCCACAAACCTTCCCCACACCTCGTCGAGGCTACCCAAAGCTTCCCTCGAGTTCTAAACCCACCAGAGCTAGGAGTTCGATCACCACCAAGCTCCAAATTGATGGAAGTTGGTGCACTGAGGGAACGAGAGGAAATTGTCTTATGTGCTACTCAACAGGGCCTTGTCTCTACTAGACGAAGCTACCTCTGTCGATCCCACCACTGATTTTGAGCTTAGGTGAGATAATTTCTCAAAATCATAGAAATAGTGAATTTTTTATGGTCTTTTGTGAAGAGAATTTGCATGAGAGTCAATCTTGACCATTGGATGTATGTGAATCCCTTCCTTGATGGTGTAGGACCATTTTGAGGTTCATCCGAGCTCAGATCGAGCGATCCATGGCGGACGGACTCATTTTAAAGCTATTTTAGAGGGGAATAATACATTAAAATTATCTTCAATTAATTTTGAATATTAATTTTGGCATAATTAAGGTTTAATTGAAACTTTAATTAACCTAATTACTCTCTAATTAATCATCCAATTGGTTTCAAATTTTTTTCATATTGCTTAGGGGGATGACCTCTGCCTCCCCCCATTTTTTTTGGAATTTATTAGGTGATTAATTAGGAAAATTAATTAATTAAGCCTTAATTACCTTCTTAACTTAATTAAGGATTAATTAAACATATGAATAGTAAATTAACTAATTAATTAGACTCATTTGGCACTGATTAATAGTAGGGAGGTTTAGGTAATGTGATTGGGGAATTTTTTTATTTTTTCCCTAAGTTTCCTCTACTTTTTAAGAGAAATTAATTAGGAATTAATTAATTAATTAATTACTTAATTAGCTTAATTAAATTTTAAAATGGATCTATTTTTCCTTAATCAATTCATGGGTAGATCTTTAGGTGTTTAAAAGTCTACAAAGATTTAATGAAATTTTGACTTACCCATATGAATGGGAAAATCATAAAAGTAATTAAATAAGTTACTTAAGCCTAATTAAACTTTTAATTGTGAGCTAATTGCATTAGGCCCCTTTCATTTCATAGGACCATTGCTAATTTACTTTTCAATTCATTTGCATATTACATTAGCTCATAATCATTTGATTAATTACCTTAAGGTAACATAGATAAGGGTTAATTAATTAATTTAATTCATACCTTAACCTAATTAATCTCTAAAATTGACCTAATTACTTTTCTTTAAGTCAAACATATGGGAATGGGATTATGATTAGCTAAACCCCCTTCTCACTTTCCTTAAATCAAATCAAACATAAAACTAAAAGTGACATTAAAAAGCTTTGGTTCACTTTAAGTAATTTTATTTGATATAATTGTCCTTAAGAGTTAATTTAATTGAATGAGATTACATGTTTGTGTTTATTTATTCCTCTCTAATCATATTAAATATTGTATGTCACTTGATTCATGCATTCATCTCTTGCAAAATTAATTAAATTAAATAATTTCCTTCATGTCAAGCTTACATATGTTGATTCAAATTGATATATGTGTGGCTATTATCACTATTAAATCCAAATCTATTTTCCAAAACTTATAAATGAACGATTACATATGCTATGAATGCTAGTTATAAATATATAGAAGGTGTATGTGATCATAGCTTAAGTGTTTGAAGTGAAGTTTTTTTTTTTTTTATTCATGTATTGATTTATGTAAGTAAGAATGTTAATCGATATATAGCCTGGATATCCCGGGAATACGAGGCTTTAGTTAGCCCAAGGAGGTCATTTCATTACCTCACTTTTCTAATTTGATAATGGCACATACTCCATTTCATTTCATTTTTACATGCTTCAATACTAGAATTTAGATAAGACTTTATTCCATATGCATAAATATTTTAAAAATACAACTTTTGCATGATTTTTCATTCTTGTAGTCATTTATACATTCATGTGTATTCAAGAATAGTGGGTATATCTAGTTTGAACATTCTGGAGATGCAAGGCTTTAAGTATCCCCAAGAGATCTTTACCTCACTCCCCTGGTTAACAATGGCGAAGTACTTGCTTAAAACTTCCATACACTTATAAGTGCATTTAGCTAATAAATGAATATCACATTTTTTTTTTCAACTTTGTTCATGCACAAGTGTTTCAAAAATATAATTTTTGCATGATTTTCCACTCTTGTAGTCATTTGTACATTCACGTGTATTCAAGAATAGTGGGTATATCTAGTTTGAACATTCCGGAGATGCAAGGCTTTAAGTAGCCTCAAGGAGGTCTTTACCTCACTCCCCTAGTTTAATAATGGTGAAGTACTTGCTTAATACTTTTATACACTTGAATGTGCATTTAGCCAATGAGTGAAGATCATATTTTCTACAAAATATACTTATGCATCTTTCATTTGAAGTGTGCTAAAAGAAACATATTGTATGCGTAGGTATATTTAGGATTTAATCATATGCATGCTACATGTGATGAAAATGAATGGTTAAACATGTGTCATGTGAGAGTATTTCAACCAAATTAATCTTGAGATGCTTTCATATTGGATAAAATTATTTGAAGTGAACTTAAACTTAGGATTAATTTAAAATATGTAATAAGCCATTCACTAAAGAGAATTAAGTCTAATTAATATGTTTTAGAAATGACTTAAGGTAGGGATGAAGAGAGTAATCATCTCTATTTATTCTCTTTATAACACCTAATTGCTAAGTATAAGTCAAATGAAATAAAAGAAAATATTTAGTAACATTCTCAAATTAATTAAATCACTTAAAGTGATATCAACCTCTTATGATTAAATATCATTTCATACTTAGGAAATCATAACAAAGCTTAGTTAAGGCATACCACAAGCCTTAATACACACACTTTAGAATTAAGTCATCATCTCTAGCTTTACATTAGGACGGTGCATGGAGTGATGTATGTTTGGTTTTATGGTGTATTATTTTAGAGTGGATGTTAGGGTGTATGTTTCATAGACGTGATTAGCCTAATCATTTGGGATTGTGCTTTAGCTTTATATATTTTCTATATATATATATATATATATATATATATATATATATATATATATATATATATATATATATATATATATATATATATTCTCTTTTTTTGCTTAACCCCAAGGATAATCCAAGTTAAGATAGGTGGGCTTGGTTACCCATGCGTGTGCTAAGTCTAAATTATTCATATAACTGGGTTGTATGGTGTTTAGTTAAACCTTTTTGTGTAGATAGATTTACTTTTTCTACTTTTAATATAATTTTGTATTAGAAATTAGGATTAGTGTTATGGTGGATAAGGATGAACATTAGGAAGGCTTAGCCCTGAGATGTCATGTGATGCCTTGAAGCCTACCAAATCAATGGAGGAAGCATGAAGGAATGAAGAAGATATGAAAACTTGAAGACCCCCCATAGCATTTATCATTTATAAATTATAATTATTCTTTCATATACGTATATAGAGCGCTACCCATTTCTTTTTTCGGGTATACATGCAACTACACCAGCCTCTTATTCTTTTGTGTTATATTTATAAAAATTGATTGATGTTTTGTTTAAAATTACGTAATAGAAATAACATACATTTTCATAGTTTCTTTATGAATGGTGATTTAATGTGTGGTCTGGATACGATTAGGCTCTTAGAGACAAATAAATCTTTTACCCAGCTATAACGCATTATTAAATTTCTAAATAACTCATAGCCTCACATAAAGCCTATGTGTTAAAATAAGAAAATTAAAAGATTTAGCAACCTTCTAATTGAATGTTGTATGTCTCACATCATACATATCATCTTGAATCACTTTTGTAAAATGAGGGCCTCCATCCTTACACGTATGAGAACTGCTTCACCTGTGAAAGCAACTCCTACTGACGGAGCTTCACTCTCTTCTCTTTTGATTTAGCCCATAACTCATTTCAACATGCATTTAGGCGTACAAAAATCATATGACCTTTATCAAAATGAAGTGTTAAAAATTAAATAAAATTTGAAAAGATTTTTATTAGACTAAGTCATTGCTCATACTACTCATGCTCTAGTCTCTTAGGGGGTGGGTTTAAGGACTTTAATCTCTTTCTAAATAATAATAACCTAACTATCTTGCAAAATCATATGACTTGATCACATGGTTTTAAAGTGTAGGAGGAGTTAGCTGGCTGTCACTCCATGCAATTATAAGTCCAGCAGTCGGGTGGTTTACTCTCTCTTATGCAAATAAATCATATACATCTTCGCTTAGATTTAGGTCATTCTTTGGCATATGCCAAAGCTCTCTAGATTTAAGATCCGGGGTAGTTATTTTCTTCGGGCTATAAGCATAAATCTCCACCTCTTTGGCATTTTCACAATCTTGTGTTGTTGGATTATAAGCCCTAGCAATCTAATAAAATTTCAACTCAAACCAAATAACTCTCTTCAATTTTAATCATATAAAGCCCAATTATATGATAGGATGGAATGCTCACTAGGCTTCCTAGTATCATGAGCATTCCCTACTCATTTCTTTTGGTTTCGATAATAAGTCTCTCTTTTTGATCTTTCCCAATTGATTTTTCAAACATAGCCAATTTATTGATAGTTTTATCATTAAAATATTTAGAGACAATAATTGCTTATTTTAATCAAGGGTATTCCCAAGAAATTCACCTTCCTTAGAATGTAATTAACTATAGGGGCTTGCCCCTATAAGAAACTTTAGAACCCAATTTAATATAAACCATGTTTTATTCATCCATGTAAAATAGGGGAAAATTTTCTCAGATATTCAATACTCATCAGAGTCCTCATATTGTGATTAGTATATCATCTCTATCTTTTGAGATAATACTTCATACATCAATGTCACACTCGATCACTTCAATGAGTACCCTCAGATCTGCATAGTGCCCCTCATACATCTCAAAAATAAACATCACAAAGTCATAGATATAACTTATCAAACAAAGGACTAAAATGACACAATTTAAGAGTGCCAATTATAATAGGGTGTCCCAAGTATTTGAAAGGAAAGCTACCAACTTTGATATCAAGTGAACGGCAATAAAATTCTACATATTGGTTGGATTTAGATTAGTAGATCAAGGATTTCTCCCCATTACCTTCAAACGCAAGTAATTAGCAAGATAATCAAGGGTTCTTTTAATGCAATGATAGAGGTAAAGCTAGCAATGCCCGTCACCAAGAGGTCTTCTGCAAATAACAGATGACAGACTAAACAACCACCAGCAGTGACATGGTTGAAGTTCTTCAGGCTAACATGCTCTTCTAATAAACAAGAAAAGAAGTTTATAGTAATAGTGAAAAAAAAAAGAGGATAAGGGACAACCTTGTTTAAGTCCATTAGACATTTTAAACATCAGAGAAACAAAATGACAATTACCCTTATTTACCGTATCCGTCTTCACGGATTAATCTCTCCGGTTTCCCGCGCTATCTAATAGAAAACACGAAGAATCTGTCCTGTTTTTTCTGCCAAGAGAGAGAGGTCGCTCTCAAACGGCAATGTTCGCGCCATAATTTCGATAAAAGAAAAGCCCTCAATAATTGAAATTTGAAACCCTAGGACTGAAATCGAGCTCCCGCGATCCCGCCTTACAGACCCTTCAATCACTTGCTCATTATTTCCTCTTGCCGCCACCATAACACCCGCCCACCAACTGCTCGACGAAATATTCCATCCAGAGAGAAAGAAAGGTTAAGGATTTTCATCTACCGGAGATGTATGTGATGAAGAGGGATGGGCGGCAAGAGGCTGTTCACTTCGACAAGATCACTGCGAGGCTGAAGAAGCTTAGTTACGGCCTCAGCCAGGAACACTGCGACCCTGTGCTCGTTGCCCAAAAGGTATGCGCTGGGGTTTACAAGGGCGTCACCACCGCTCAGCTCGACGAGCTTGCTGCCGAAACCGCTGCAGCCATGACGACTAATCATCCTGACTATGCCTCGGTGACGATACTTTCATCTCTCTGTTCGGTGATCAGAAAGATTAGCCTTGGTCTTTCATCGTTCTCACCCTTTGTTCTGTTTCGTTTAGCTTGCTGCCAGGATTGCGATCTCTAATCTGCACAAGAATACAAAGAAATCGTTTTCTGAAACGTATGGGATCTAATCGTCTGTTCAAGATTTTTTTTTTTTTCATTTTTGGGTGTTATGATTTTTTTCAATTTCTGAAATCTGAATTGGTTGATCTGTATTCAGGATAAAGGAGATGTATAATCATTTCAATGAGAGGTCAGGGCAAAGGGCGCCTTTGATTTCCGACGATGTTTTTGAGATCATCATGAAGGTAAAATTTCAAGGTTATTTTAAATGTTAATTTTGGGTTCTGACATGTACTTTTTATCTGGCTTCACATGTTGACATGTTATTTTGGACTTGTTTCTTTTCTTTCATGTTATTTTACTTAATGTATCCTAGGACTTGCTATTACATACTCAAGAAATCCTAATAGGAATTATTAAATACTCTTAATCCACTTTTAATTAATATTGAGAAGATTAAAACATGCAATTGTTTGACAATCTTGGTAAATTGTTTCCTGTTTGTTATAGGAATTAAGATTTGTGAGTGAAGAAATTTTTAAATGATTTAATTTTGTTAAGGATGGGATTTAACAAATCTTAGACTCAAATGTGATGTAAGTCTTCAAAATATTATTTTCTGTGATTTAAGCTAAATCTTGCTTAATTCTCTAAAAAGTAGGAGTTCAAATATCTCATAAGGGACCATTTGATAGCAAGTATTGAACAAGATATAACTTATATCATGCCAAAAAATAAAGAAATTGAATACCATGGAGTATTAAACCCCATTTTTTACTTTGTTTTATTTAAATCTTGGATTTAATTGTCCATTCCATAGATTTAAATTAAATCTGTAACATCTCCTTTCCTAGTGAGCTTAAGTCATGATTATTTTTATATTTTGCTCCTTTACATGTCATTGATCCTTTTGATATTTTCTAGGAAGCTCCTAGTGTGATTTCCTTTTCTCTTTTACACGTAATCTTTGTTAATATCTTCCCCTAACAAGCTCATGTCATTAATTCCTAGCCTTTGATTTGTCAAAGAGGATTTAAGAAATTTTGATAGGACCTAAACTTGGGAAGAAAAAGATATTGATTTACCCTAGTAATGTCATTAGTATAGTTAGATATTTGGGTTTAATTAGCATAGTTAAACACTAGTAAAGCTTTAATGATCTTGATTTAATTATTCACTACTTATGACTTAACTTTCATAAACAGTTAATTAACAATTAATCATTCTTATAAAGTATTTGTTACGTATTCAAGGTCTAAATATCATTAGAAGTAAGAATAAATCTTTAATGTTTTAATTACATCCTTGGTTAGTCTCTAATTAGTATTTACCATACCAATCATTTTTAAAACATTTGAAATGACCATTAAAGTGTTTTAACAATATTAAAAATGACCCAGTTTATTCTATAAATTTTTAATTCTTCTATTTTTTTATTAATATTTAGTTAGCCTATGTGCATAAGTAGTTATTTCATTGTAATCAATTTAATTATTCCCAATTAACCATAATTATTATTTCATTTACCTAATGCTTTTTTAGTAAATTCTTATATAACTAACAGATCCTCTATTCATTTAAATGTTAAATTCTGAAAAAAATTGCCTAAGAGTTTATCATGATTTACTTAGATTTAATATCTATCTTGCCAAATAGTTTTTATAATGTAACACTCCCATGATTTATAAATCTTACTTGTTAAATCCTTCTTGTAGCTAAACAAGCCCCGAGTGTTACTTTCCTATGATGTTATTGTGCCTTTGTTCTTCACCAAATGATGCTAACTTTTCTGGTGCTTGCATTGTATTTCCTGTGAGCGTGTTATGCATTGCTTGTAATGAATTATCAGACTGATATATTGCTTATGTCTTGCTATTGTTATCATTATTCTTTTTCTTACTGAGTTCAGAACAATTATTTTTCTTAATGGTTGGGGTTCTTTGATTTAGAATTGTACAATTAGTATTGTTTGTCGAGGAAAATGTTTGAAATCTAAATCTAGGGATGTTTTAACAAAACATTGGGCAAAGCTTCAACATGATTAGCTTTATTAATGGCAAAAAAGTATGTTAGTGATCCATAAGCCTTTATGTAGTCATTTTTTATTTCTTCCCTAGAAATATGTTTTGTTAATTATAAAATCTTGTTCTTTAGTATCATTTTTCTAACTTGAGGGAGGTCTAATGTGCCAAACTAATGATACTAGTTGGATATTCAGCTTTAGCTTTGCAAGTGATAAATGAGTATACCCTCCAGTCTGTCTATGTAAATGAGCAAATCTCAAATTTACTAGTTGCTTAAATATATGTTTCACGTCAAGGTTGTGATAATTTATCATTCACAATCCTTCTTTAATTGCAAAACTTATATGGTTTGCAGTCCAGTAACATCCTTATTAACATTTATATGCAGAATGCTACTCGTATTGATAGTGAGCTAATTTATGATAGAGACTTTGATTATGATTACTTTGGTTTTAAAACTCTCGAGAGATCCTATCTTCTGAAAGTGTCTGGGAAAGTAGTGGAAAGGCCCCAACATATGCTGATGAGAGTTGCTATAGGGATTCATAAAGAAGACATTGATTCTGCCATCAAAACTTATCATTTGATGTCACAGCGGTGGTTTACTCATGCTTCTCCCACCTTATTCAATGCAGGCACTCCTCGGCCTCAGGTATCCATAACACTTGTTCTTTTAGTTCCATGACTTTTACATATGCTAATATAAGGTTGTTTGATTTGACCAGCTAAGCAGCTGCTTCCTCATTTGCATGAAAGATGATAGCATTGAGGGAATTTATGATACCTTGAAGGAATGCGCTATAATAAGCAAATCTGCAGGGGGAATTGGTGTCTCAATTCACAACATTCTGCAACCGGAGTTACATTCGGGGACAAATGGCATTTCTAATGGCATAGTTCCAATGTTACGGGTCTTCAATGATACTGCTCGCTATGTTGATCAAGGAGGAGGGAAAAGGAAAGGTAGTGTGGTATTGTTTTTTTGGTTTTGATTCTAGTTAGCTGTGATCAATTCATTAAATTAGTGATATCGTCATTCTTCAAGGTGCATTTGCTGTGTACTTGGAACCATGGCATGCTGACATTTTTGAGTTCCTTGACCTCAGAAAAAATCATGGGAAGGTATGAAGTGTTACCACTTAAAGTCGTATTTTTTTTTGTTGATTTATTGTTCTCAAGTATTGTACATATTTCATTGAAGCTGCATTGATGGAATGCCCGATTGAGGAGAACTTCATGGAATAACAAAATGTAAATCATGAATAGCAAGATAACAGGATGATATGGATAGGATGGAAACAGATGAGAAGATTGGTTGTGTAGAAAGAAAGGAGACTAAGAATAGTATTTTCTGGACTAGAACTTTGTCAGCGTCAATGAACTCCAAAATAATCTTTTTTTACTGTCACTGGTAATTACAAATTTTGCATGTGGCAAAGAGCATTTTCATTTATAAAACCCAAATAACATCAATAAAATTATTAAATTCTAGCAAGGTTTTCATTCATTGCCTTAAGGTGACTTGTCTTATTGCTTTTGTGGTTCATGGTAAAATTTTGAGAGATTTATAGGCATTCTTTTCAATTCTATTCTATTTACAAAAACATCATCCATTTATTCAAACACAATGAGTTGACACATCCATATATTTGCACTTGCCACCATCTAATTGTTGGAAATTTGATGGAAGTGAAAAATATATGTTGAGGTTTTGTTGTGAATTTCAATATTTGATGAGGATTTGATTGATTGAGGTGGAGTTTTTTTTAATTTAAAAATTCCCAATTCAACTGAAATCTCAATTAGCTGGAAACAAACTTCAAAAGGTAATACTTTTAACTCTATTGATAAATCTTATAGGAAGAGCACAGGGCACGGGATCTGTTCTATGCGCTCTGGATACCTGATCTATTTATGGAAAGGGTCCAGAGTAATAAAGAATGGTCTTTTTTTGCCCAAGTGAAGCACCTGGTTTGGCTGATTGTTGGGGTGAAGAATTCAACAATTTGTACACAAAATATGAAAAAGAGGTTAGATTGCTCTCTTCTGTTTTTAATGATTACCTCTTTCAACTTGGACTGGTTAATAGAATATAATTGTCATCATCATTACCTTATACTTTTCTAATTTTAGGGCAAGGCCAGGAAGAATGTTTCAGCACAAAGCCTATGGTTTGAGATTCTTAAATCCCAGATTGAGACAGGAACACCCTATATGTTATATAAGGTATCACTTTTAGTTTCTCCATTATCAATTTTTTTAAATTTGTCCCCTTATACTCTCTTTTCCACTGTTCTACTTTCAAATTTCTCTTTGAAGGATGCTTGCAATAGAAAAGCAATCAAATCAACCTTGGAACCATAAAGTCTTCAAATTTGTGCACTGAGATAATAGAGTTCACCAGTCCTGATGAAACTGTATGCATTTGCTTTACCTCGATTTGTGAGGGAAAAGGTAAATTCTTCTTAGCTATGCTTGCAAGAAACTACGCTGGATTCTAAACGGTGTGCTATTTGCAGAATGTCCCTTTAGATTCACATCCATCAAAGCTAGTTGGAAGCATTGGAGCTAAAAATAGATTTTTTGATTTTGACAAGTTAGCTGAGGTTGGACTACTTTTTGTTCACTCAAAGTCTTTATTTTGTGCACTTTTATTAATAATCTCATTATTTTCTTCTTTTCTTCCTGAAGGTGACTGAAATAGTTACACAGAACCTCAACAAGATAATTGACATTAACTATTATCCAGTTGAAACTGCTAGAAGATCTAACTTTCGCCATAGACCAATTGGCATTGGGGTTCAAGGTTTGGCTGATACTTTCATCTTACTTGGCTTAGCTTTTGATTCAGCAGAGGTAAATGCATATCCTTAAAATTTCTCTTATTAATTAATTATCTATTGTTTTTATGGTTTATCATTTTGTTTAATAATGTTTTTTTAGGCCCAACAACTGAACAAGGACATTTTTGAGACAATATATTACCATGCTTTGATTGCCTCTTCTCAACTTGCCTCCAAAAATGGCTCATATGAAACATATCAAGGAAGTCCAATTAGTAAGGCATGTAGTGATCAAGATAACCATTTATCTTAGAGCTGATTTCTTGTCTGCAGATTGAAAATTTATTTAAAGAAATGATGGCTTTGCTTTCATTCATTTTGAGTATGAAATTGAATTAATGTTATGTAAGAGATTTTGAAAGTATTGTAGAGCTTAGGATAAATATAGATTTTTAAATGTGTTATATCAAATTATTGAATTTAATAAATTCATTGTTTTTCTAAAACATGTTTTCAATGCATGTCCGTAAAGATTTTTTAAAGTTATTGCTAAGATCATGATTTTGATTCTATCTTACCAAAGTGATTACAAATTGCAACATCTACTTGATCAGGGAAATATACATGGGATGGTAATTTAAATAAGATATTTTATTAAAGATATTGTGATCATAAATGCAATTATAGATTTAATCCATTTAAGAGTGTAAAATTAATATATTCTCCTCCCCACCCCAACTCTACTATTAACTGAATGGACTTTCACCAAAATAATGTCAAATGTCACCAACGTTGGAATTTATACTACGTGCAACTTTCCTACAATAACAAGTGAAAAAAAATTGAAATTATATATAAGCAAGGATTTAATTTATTATGTTGAAATAATCTTTTCTTGATATTCGTATGTGTTTCATGATACGTGATTGATGCTGTTCTGCAGGGTATTCTCCAACCAGACATGTGGAATGTAACCCCTTCATCCCGGTGGGATTGGTCTGCTTTAAGAGAAAAAATTGCTACGAATGGAGTAAGAAACTCTTCTTGTTGCTCCAATGCCCACCGCTTCGACCAGTCAGATTCTTGGAAACAATGAGTGTTTTGAGCCATACACATCAAATATCTATAGTCGCAGAGTTTTAAGGTCCGCCTTAGCTATTTGTGCTGTCGTTTGCTTATTTTAGATTGTACTAACAGTTATATACACTTGACTATTGCAGTGGAGAATTTGTTGTAGTGAACAAGCATCTACTAAACGATTTAACTGAGATGGGTCTCTGGTCAAATACTCTTAAAAACAAGATAATTTATGAAGATGGTTCTATTCTTAAGATACCAGAAATACCAGAGCACGTGAAGACAATATACAAGTGCAATACTATTCTTCATCCTCAATTTTTTTTGGATTCTTGCAATTTTTTATTATATAATTAAATTAGCATAAACTTGGTCAGAACGGTGTGGGAGGTGAAGCAAAGAACCATTGTTGATATGGCTATTGATAGAGGATGCTACATTGATCAGAGCCAGAGCTTGAATATTCATATGGATCAGCCCAATTTCGGAAAGCTAACTTCCCTACACTTCTATGCCTGGTCTAAGGTACATTTCCAACAACATTATATCATCTTTGGCTTATATTTATCAGCGCTAATCCTTGGAATTTTTTTTTTAATTGAAGGGTCTTAAGACGGGTATGTATTATCTCCGTTCACGTGCAGCAGCTGATGCAATCAAGTTCACTGTTGATACCTCTCTTAACAGTAAGCTTTTGAGTATTTATCTTCATTATAAAATTTAGATTTTATTTGTTCTCTTGTCAATTTAGTTATTTTTCTGATGCAAACAGAGGAATGAACAAGCAGAGGAAAATGGTGTAGAAGCTAGCATGGCACAGGTTGCTTGTTCTTTAGAAAATAGAGATGCCTGCCTTTTTTGTGGAAGTTAATCTCTTTGCTGCCATTTTAAACCTCATTCTAACTGTTTTCGTCTATATCTGCATTGAGAATTGCAAATGTGACTTAATTATTTGTATTAAAGCTGCATCTTCTAGCCTCGTGCATGGTAGAGTCATTGTTCAATTGCTAAGATATAAATTAGTGGGACATAAAACGGTGCATTATTTTGTTGCTTTGAAGTGTTTCATTTTCCAAGTGGCATTTAATTATATTGTATATAATTATGGCTTTTTTTATATCATAGGCAAATTCATTTTATGGAAGCAATGGTTTTTGTTTTCATCACTATTTCTTATTTTGATGTTTTGGGTGTAAATTATTTGTGAGCTTGATCAAGTGTGTCTGGCTCATCAAGCAAATTTGATTTTTTTATTTGTTTACTAAATGAGTTAAATATTATAGAATTGAGATCATGATGAGTGGTTGATTTGAAAGTTGAATTTGCACTAATAGGCATAGTAGTTTTATTATAAACTTTTGATTTGAGATGTGCTTCATGTAATTGAGATTATGTGAAGATGTTTATGTAATTGCAGTTGTATGAACATGAAAAGTAGAATAGAGGTGATTTAGGGTGCATTGGAGTTAAATATTATAGAATTGAGATCATAGTGAGTGGTTGATTTTTTAACTTGATTTGATAGAGTATAGTAGTAAATAGAATGTCGAGGTTTAATTTTTTTTTTTTAAATTATAATAAAACTTAAGCATTTTAGATAGCAATTTTTTTATAATAGTTTTACCACTATCATATTACTAATTGTCTCAAACAAATCCTAAATCACCATGAGCTCTACAATTTTGAGGACAAAGTCATAATGATCAAGTAGCATGTTGAACATGATGAGTTTATTAGTCGCCCTAAATATTTTGTGATTGTTTGTATCTTCTAAATGATTGAGATGACCTTGAGTGGGTTAACTTGAGTTTTCTAATAAATTGATTAAAATCAAATATGAACAATGAACTTTTGTGATAACCTTATTTGACATGAAATATATGAAATTTTGTATAAACGTTAGATATTAACCTTGCTTCAAACATGAAAATATATGTAGAAATGTACTATTATCCCTTCCATTTTTATTAAATCAGGTTAACCTTTTTTTTGTCTTGTTTGATCATGCCTTACTAGTGAAGCATGTTGAATGCATCAAAGTTTTCATTGATCCATTTATCATAGAGTCATACTTCTTCCAGACCATCTTTTCTCTTCAAATTTTCAGAGATTTTAGTCTTGAACTTGAATTTGACTTCAGCTCAGCTCTTGCGTTCATGAAGCAGCCAAATTTGGCCCTTGATTAGCCCAGTTTACTTCCTCAAGCAGTTTAGACTTTCAAAGTCATTGAGAAGAGAGGTAGTTCATCGGAATAGTTGACTCTTTTGGATAAACGTTTTAGGTATATTTGGTCTTCAGACGTTTTGTTCTGAGGTTCGGTTCAAAGATGAAACTTTATATGCCCCTTTTGATCTGAATTCTGAATCTAATGTGACTCTTCAGTGGTAGCAGAGGCTAAACTATTTTCTAACTTTTCTAGTCATTCTGCAGCTTAGGAGAATCTTCTTGCTGGTCCATTCCAGTGATTGAGTGTTATTAATGCTTGCTTTTTATGCAAAGGTCAATAAGTCAAAATGAATCTTTAATTTTTTTTTTTTTTTTTTTTTTTTTTTTAATAAAATTATCAGCTAAAAAATATTTTATCTTGTATTTCACATAAGTTATCTTTCCTTTGGGTGGAAGAATATTTTCAAATATTCAATATTGTCTGCTGTTGAACCACAAATATAGTTTGTAGATAATGATGGTAAATGAATTATTAAATGAATAAATGCCATTTTGCATCTCATTAAAATTCTCCCTTGAATTTCCTGTTAAGTCTTCCCTCAAGTGTAAACACAACTCATCATCAGTTCCAACCCCATGATGCAATTGGTTACAATGATATATAAATTAAATTAAAATAGCACGATCGAACTCTAAACGATCAGCAATAGTTTTCGAATTCTTTGGCAAATGAAAATTGCTTAAAAAAAGATTAATTTTTGTTTAAAAAAAGGGGAGATGTTACACAGAAAGTCCAATAAATCCATAATTTGTATAATTTACAGAAAGAACAAAAGCACTCTTACGATATAGCTGATCAACCAAGCTGACACAAACAGGCCCAGTTATCTAATAATGGCTTTGGAATCCATTCTTCCTCTACACCTGAGGTAATTACAGGTATATTGTTTATCTTCTCCATCTACTCCTTTCCCGAAGCATCAACAAACCTCCCATCCTTCATCCATCAATTCACCACCTTGAGAAGAGCTCTTTTCAAGAGCATCAGGCGAGGTCCCCATGCTTTTAATTCTCCTACTCTGATTCAAATTCCAGAATTGCTTGTCTTCATCAGCCATCACGACAGGGAGCTGTTTATCTAAAACTGAGGCCCATTTCAACTCAGAAATGATGTTGGGAATGCTTGCAGGGCTCTTCCCACCCATCTCCACATCGACCTCTTCAATGTTGTGCCGCTGGGAGATCATCGACAGTTCTCCACCGATGCTAAGGTCGTCTTGTACTTTGGAGCGAGGGTAACTTCCTGAATCATCTTCAAAGTCCTGAGGACGAATTGTCGGTGGCCGTGGGGGATCATCTGGCACAATGGCACGGAAGTAATTCCTTGAGGGCTTGATCTTGGTGCAGAACACCTCCCTGATATTGCTCAGGCAGCCTCGGTCATAGACGTTAATCCTGTTGTCAGCTCTATATCTGAAATTCTCATATGTAGTCTGGAAGGCAAGAGTATGTTCGAATCTCACTAAAAAAAGCCAGAATGGGGAAAAAAAAAAATGGCGCTGGAAGATATAGAAACAAACGTATGAAATGATGTGTTTGAGAAGTTCAGGTTCTAACTTGGGGACCAAAAAAGTTTGTATCCCGAGAGTGAAGTCAGAAAATAGAACATCCATCAAGCATTCAAGGGTAAGTATGAGTGCCAACCATATGAAAGAATGATGTCTAGGAACAAGCAAGATACATGTACATTTAAGTGAAAATTCTAGACGGGAAAAATCATGAGTACAGAATAAGATTTAGTCGAAAAGAAAAAATTACAAGTGAAGAATGATAGCTTGCATAATATAGCTGCTACGTGGGAAGTGTGTGTCCTATAGATTTTTCAGCATTAAAGTCAACAACTCCAAGAGGTCATTTGGTTCCTTTCCTCACTCTTTTTGTTAAAATTTTTTGCATCCTAAAGTTTAATGCTTTGCACATAGAACCCACAAATATACATTTCTGTAATAAACCTTCAAATATAAATCCATTACATACTGGCTTCACAAGTCATCTCTCTTATATCGGGTCAGGTACATCCTGACATGTAAAATCACAAAAAAAAAAATCAATATGTTTAGGTTACAACGTTTGTTATCAAAATTTTCAGTTTCAAGGGCTTTTAATTTTTTTTTTCTATATTTTCTTCAGGAAATAATGTTTTCTTTATAGTAATAACGGGAAGAAGATTACTAACATCGTTTAAATCCTATTTGAATATCATATTGAACGCATCTCTTTAGCTATTACATTTTTTTTAGTAATTTTGGTCTAAATTAGTATGAAGGGCTTTCTAGAGCTGAAGGGGAGGGGAGAGTGCTACTATAAGGTGAGAAGGTTTTATAATTGACCATGAACTCGGAGTAGACCTAATATAAGACATAATACTTTGTCTGCCACTCTCTTTAGGTGGTTCGCATAGGAGTCTCCTTTTCATTTTGAAAGAGAGTATCTCCTATTTTCTGTGTGGTTCGAAACCAATGCATCTCTCCATTTTTTTGTTGTTGGAAAGATGATATTAGGTTTGACAAAAACTTATAGTCAATAAAAATATTTGCATCCAAAGTAATTTTTCATGCTTTTTTGAAGTTGAGTGGATAAAGAAATTGTTTTTCGTCGTTCATTTCTTTAGCACATCTAATGCAAATACAGTCAAATTTGCAAACGTTCATTTTGTAAAAATTCATTTTACATGCATTCATACATAGTCAAGCAAACAACTCCTAAAGTGCCAATAAGATCTCAATTATCTTCAGATACTAGAATACAACTAATTTCAATATTCCTTTCTAGCCAATAATTTATCTAAAACAGAATAAGTTAAGAAATAACTGTTGACCCCTCTGAACTATTGGCATTGGTTAGTCAACCAAAATCAATAGAGATATAAGCATCAAAGGCACTGTAGCTTGGGATTCAGATTATTACTTGATCAGCTCTAAGACAGAATTAGTTCTACGTTATCTCTTCTTTGTTTAATGAGAATTGAATTCGTTGAACAACCTTAGTTAAAAACTATGTATCAATATAAAATCATGGCCAGATTGTTAATAAAGGATCTGCATTCATTAAGATAGTCAGTTTTCCACCAAAGTAGAGCTAATTACAAATATAAGCTTACAATGAGATAGACCAAATTAACTATACAATTTCAGTTAAATTTTGAAGACAAAAGCATGCATTATAATAACAGTCGGAAACAGAGGCAAAGATGAAATGAAAATCACTGACCTAGCTCGGAAGAAAAAAGTGAAACTAACCTGGTTAGTGCTCATGAGATACAAATGAAATCCAGTTAGTCCACCAACAAACCACAGAGAGATAAAACAAAATATCATAAGAATCACAGAAGCAGGGGATTGCTTCATTGCCTTCCATACAGTGGGGTAATCCTCATCCATAAGAAACTTAATGTACAATGCACACATTGCAAACACATAGATACAAAGAAGAGCCGATGAGGAGATGAAAAAGAAAAAGAAACGATAATTTCTCTGCACAAGAAACAAAATTTAGTTAGAAATACAAAAAAGAATAAAAAGAAAAAAAAACTTACAACAAAGACAAATGACCACTATAAAAATATCATAATATTCAAATCAAAGCACTATGAATGTAAATAGCAGGTTCACTTCACTTTGGTAATTCACACAACAATACTTCCAATAAAGCCTAGTATGACTCTAATAAACACTATAATAGCATACAAATTCATTACATAGAAAGCATTTCTAGTGTTGATAAAGGCAGGCCAAGTGCTCACCTATGCGCGTAAGAGAGGTAAGGCCATAGCAGCTAAAACACCTCATAGGTATGCACCTTTAGTAGAGGCTGTAGAGCATGCCAAGCTGAACACACTAACTATAGGTGTTCGGCAGTGATTAAAGATGAAGAGAATGAATAAAGGAAATTTGAGTAAGAAATTGAAGAATAAAAACTAAATAATTGAGAAGAAAGTAG
Source organism: Cymbidium sinense (assembly GCA_021442155.1). Lineage (NCBI taxonomy): Eukaryota > Viridiplantae > Streptophyta > Magnoliopsida > Asparagales > Orchidaceae > Cymbidium > Cymbidium sinense. Next base: position 31,405,525 of record CM038220.1, on the reverse strand, counting down.
AGATGATGCAAAGATGAAATGAAGCAAGTCTAAGAATGCAAGTCATAGAAGATGCGGAGATAGGTTCATGATGAAATCAGCCTTATACTATGTTTCGAAAATTGGTAAAAAAAAAAAACTACCATGGAATTTGTTTTGGGGGCTTTTGATTTCAAGTATTAGGAGTGCAGAGAACAAGAAATGTAAGGGGTTTAACTTTTGAATATTGGTAGAAAGGAAACCAAATATAAACTATTTGCATAAGGATTAGAAATACCTCAAAATAGTCTTTTTTTTTTTTTGTGAATTTAGAATTTACACAAATTAGACAAATTTTAAATGCACAAAAAACTCATCGCTCATGATCTCGCCTTCTGTACTCGCGATGACCACTAGAAGTCATAGAAGATGTGGAGATAGGTTCATGATGAAATTGGCCTTATACCATGTTTCGAAAATTGGTAAAAAAAATTCCATGAAATTTGTTTTGGGGGCTTTTGATTTCAAGTACTAGGAGTGCAGAGAAAAACAAATACAAGGGGTTTAATTTTTGAATATTGGTAGAAAGGAAACCAAATATAAACTATTTGCATGAGGATTGGAAATACCTCAAAATAATTTTTTTATGAATTTAGAATTTACACAAATTAGGCAATTTTAAATGCATGAAAACTCACAACTCATGACCTGCCTTCCCTGCTCGATGACCACTAGTCATCATTGCCATCATCACCAATCCCCCTCCCCAATCAAACCATCATCATGCCATCATCATCACTTGTCTTTATTTGCTATTCCAATATGTCATCACCGCCCTCATGCCATCATCATCGCTTGTTGTTGTCGCCCCCAACTTCTCACCATCGCCAACCAATCCCCACCACTGTCATCGCCCACTATCACCGCCCCTCTCCACTGCCTGTCACGATCGACACCATCTGTCGATTGCTTGAGCCCACCATCCTTATATTTAAATGCTTTTCAAATGTCATAATAAATATAAATAAATATTCTAATGCATTTGATTTGTGTAAATCCAAACTCCTAATTTTCTAAAATGCATGCATTCTAAAAATATCCAAGAAAATACCCTTTAGTAGAAAAATTGCAGAGACTCTAATGCAATCATCAATAAACGTAAAAAATAAGATGCTCCAACAATATTGGAAACAAAAAAGCCTCAAATATCATTATGATTTAAAGAAAAGATAATTGAACTTATTTTATTACCAATAGGAAAAGAATCAAGTCTGTGTTTTGCAAGTTCACACAAACAAAATGGAAGGTTTCCACATTAGGGCCCTTACTAAGACAAGAAAACACAAACTTAAGAGCTATAAATGATGGATGTTCTAGTTTACAATGATGAAGCCATACTTTGTCTTTATTGGGTAACCAATGCTAACAAAATGATAACGATAATTTACTCATGCTTACCGTTTGAATTGTTGTCTCAAAATAATAAATTTTATTATAATCTTTAGCACTACCAATCGTCTTTTCCAAAATCTAATCCTAAAATACACAATAAATAGGATGGGCATTGCAATACAAATGTTGATTAAGATTTTATATTGAAATGAGGGTAGGGTAGCTTCAAAACATATAGAATATCTTTTAACTCAAATGAAGGATTACTCTAAACAGATTCTAGATCTATATGACCTCGAAAATTCTCGTCTGACCTTTCAATGGAGAGAGTTTAGAATTTGTCAAATAAATTTTCAAAAAGCAAATGAAATAATACATAAGGCACCACCCAGAAATTTTGCCCTCATTTTGTAAGGACTTTAGATCTGATTCCAAATTTTCTATAAGCGCAAGCACTCATAATTAATTATCCCTCTCAATGCTTCATATATAATAACAGCAAACGAAATTTTTAATTTAAATTTATGAAATTTACCATCTTTAAACTTAAAGCGGATGGTGAAGAAAATGGTAATGTTCCTGATCAAGATCCGATGGTTCTGTCATCCTAGGGTGTCATGATCCCTAATTTATTTCTTAGAGGAGGTTGTCGACCCAACCTGAATGAATGATCCTTGTCAGCTACCATATATTGCATCATCCAAGATGAAAACCTAAGTTAATGTTTATCTAAAGAGACAGTTTTAAGTCCACCTTAGCTAATAGAAAACTTTTTTGTTCTATCAAATGCACTCTATGATTCACAACTCAAAGGGCAGAGACATTGAAGAATATATTGACTGCAGTCGTGATTGTAATATAATAAAGTCATTAAGGGCCCAAGCGACTCGATTAAAGAACACTAGTCGTAACGCATCATATGTGAAACCCACTGGCCAAACCACACGAACAAAGAACACGAGTTACGTCCTTACTAGCATAAGATTGTTTAAAAGTGAGCAAAACAATATACTTGATTTGACATTGGCTCTTTTGTGAGCTGAATTTTTTTTTAATTTGTCATTTCCGACAAACAGTTGCGGAAAGTGGATAAAATGAATTTTGATTTTTTAAATATTTTGATTGATAAAAATTATTAAATAGTGCCCAGTGAACTATAAATCTTGTTGACTCTAACTTGAACATAGAGGATTGAGTTTAGGATTTTCATATTGAGAATTTAGATTTATGAATTTCTATAAATAATAATATCGATAAACTTATCTTACAACTATATGACAGAATTAGCTTATCAAATTTTATCAAGTTTATAAAATTATAATAATATCATTAAATTTTGTTAACCCGAACCCAATCATAAAACTCAACCAAAAGTCAACCCGGGCAACATCCTAGGACACTAAGTTTGAATTTTTGATACATTTCGGGGCACATGCGAGTGATTGATTGGTTTTAAATGATTGTATCTGTTCATTCATTTCACATAAAATTTGCACAAGTTTGAAATACTAGATTCGAATGTCGCTTTATAACATATGCAATGAAATCATTTCGTTTAATTACGTACACATACTTCCTTAAGCATCTGTGGTGAATACTTCAATAATACAAAGATTCTCTTTTGAAATATTGTATGACTTTGAAATGTAAGTTGAAGAAATTGTATTTGATGAGAAAAATATGTCCTATATGAGTCCTTAAAACCCAAAATTATAAATCAAATGTAGATCTATTTTATAAAATATGAGTCTAACATTTTCAAATACTTGCTATAAATCAAATATAAATCTATTCTGCAAAACATGAGTTTGGTTTTCAAATAATTGTCATAAACCAAGTGTGAATTTGTTCTAAAAGACACAAGTTTGGTTCTTTCAAACATTTGTCAAAAGACAAGTATGAGTTCAACGCTACCGACCATTTGAATAGATTAAGTATAGAACTGAATTATAGAATATAAGCTTGGTTCTTTTAGATGATTACATGAATCAAGTGATTAAGCTAAACAATGACTCATAAAGTAAGTATGGAATGCAGCTTACTTGTAAGTCATTCCATTAAGCACTTGGCATGAAGCTCCAAAGCTATGAACTTAAAATGTAGGAATAAATTATGAAACATACAAGGGTCTAGCTCGTTTGAACATTTTCATAAAATGAGTTACTTAAGTGAAGCATCACTTCATAAGACACATAAAGTTTGTTCTACTTGAATACTTGTATGTATTCCAACGTAATGAAATTAAATATGCAACTTCTCATAATACATGTAACTCTTTCTACTTGTCACTGTTTATTTTAAAAGCTTGCATAAACTTCAAGCTAATGAGATGAAATATAAAATTACTTTGAGAAGTGTAAAATAAAATCCATTTTAGATTATTTCGGGCGTAACGACACGGCCCGTTTTGCCATCAAAAGTCGTTCAGTCAATCTTGGTGTCGAATCAAGTTAATTTCATTTCAAATTGTGCAATGTCACATCAATCTGCTCGACGCTCACATAGACTCGTCTGAATTGATCGCGGGTAATCTCGTTTGATAGAATTTGATGTTTTGGCAATCTCTGGGAGATCAATTTCACTCGACACCATCGAGGCTGCAGTGTCGGACGACTCATCTTCTCCATAGATTGACTATCAGATTGTGCAAAATGTATATTTCAATTAATTTCGATATTCTAAATGTATTGGCAAAGTTGTTTTACGATCGAAGATTGTTTGGATGACTTTGGCATCGATCGAGATGATTTCAACTCAAATCATAACGACATCCGCACACTCGCAAACTAATTAAATTGAACAACTCTATTTGTTAGGTTTCAATGTTTCAACGACATCGACACAATCAATTTTACGAACGGAGCGCATTTGAATAACATCGAGGCCTCCTCTAATTTGAATAGAACGCTTGTTTCTATCGAAGGTCATTAATTGACACAAAGGATCTTTCTTGATCAATTTCAACATTCTGGACGTAGTGGCGTGATTGATTCTGATGACGATCAGAGTGTTTCAGCTTCAATTTGCACAACATTGCATTTGTGTCTATTGAATTTACCGTATTTGTTCAATTCGATGTATGAAATATATTTGGAGGTCAACATAACAGTTAAAGAGCCAAGCTATATGACAACTTTTCTATAGTTTTAAGCTGTATTTGTGTTAAATTTATATGCTGATTGAGTCATATATCAATAGCTCTTGAATCCATGGCATAAAAAGTTGACAACGGTATGATCATATACATTTAATTCAATCGATATTGGTAGCTTTCCTACAAGTACCAATGAAATAGTACCTAAAAGTTTCTCAAGTTCCTTCAATATAGTTCTAAACTAACAAAACTCATGTATGTGGAGCCATCAATGTTAATTTGACAAAATTCTTTTCTACTCTTTCATTTTTTTTTTCCTTTTAACAAGTAACAAGGATCATGAAATGGTGAACAAAGAAGCTCGTGAATGATGGTAATGGTGAACACCACTCGAATCTGTAGAGACCATGGCACCAATAGGGTAGTGCGAAGGGTGGAGTTATTCTAAGAACAACAACAACAATCATAAATTATGAAAGTAAAATCATGGACCAACAACAACAAGAGGTTGAGATTAACAAGTACAGATTGTAGTCAATAGAGTTAAGGCTTTCACAACAAATGAGCCATTTAGAGGTTGGGCATCACAAATAATTACAAGGGGAATTTATCCCTAATAGCAATGCAGGCTGAAAATAATAAAGCCAAGACAAGTGGATAAGTCAAAACTATACAAGGTGAAACTTTTGGGCTTAGTGGCACTTGTGGGTTCTGAAAATTCGCCATCAACCTCTCGATGAAGAGAGTAGATAAAATGTCACAAATTTTCAGAAGGTAGATGGAATAGTGGATATGACACTACCCAAAGATTTTGCCCTCATTTTGTGAGGACTTTAGATCTAGTTTCAAGTTTCCTATAGGCGCAAGCACTTATAATTAATTACCTCTCTTAATGTTGAAAGAGAACTTTTGATTAAAGTTAGTCATTAGATTGCTAAATGCAAACATATAGTAGCACCATACGAAATTTTAGAATTTAGATTTACGAAATTCATCATTCTTTAACTTGAAGCAGATGGTTGGTAGAATGATGACACGCCCGATCAAGATCTCATGTTTCCATCATCGCCGTCTGCACCCCAAGTCTACTTAGTCGGAGGAGATCAACCCAACGACCAGTAGGATCCTTATCAAGAACAGTAATTAGTTGCGTGTCAGACTTAGGATGATGTTTGTCCAGACAAGTTTAAGTTCACTAGGCGATAAGACTTTTGCCCATCGTGCACTCTATTCACATCTCAAAGCGAGCAGGAATATCGTTACGGCGTGTAATATAATGACGTTATATACGAGAAGGCGACTCATAACCGATTATATGGAGCTCTACCAAATCACGCGAACAGAGACGCCACGCCCTACAAGAGATTGATGATAATATACAACACTGATTGACTGCTTTCTTTTAGGAGTTTCTTAATTTTACTAATAAACAATTACAAAAAAAGTGAATGAATTGAACTTTGTTTTAAATTTTATTGATTTTCATTTAAAAGCTTTTAATAATCCATCAATTTTCATTTGGATTGATATTTAATTTATATTAATTTGATTTGAAATTACAATCACATTTTGATGAAAGTATCTCCTGCGATTGAAATCTCCATTCAACACAGGCATCATTAGAGTATTTAAGTGCCGATCGTTTAATTTATTGTTACAGATTTTTGTGCTATTAATTTAATAATAGAGAATCAATCTACTATTATCGTATAAAAATTAAACTACCGAAATATTTTCTTAAGTTAAAATTATATAAAATTATTATTAGATTTTTAAGTTTGTTACTGGATGGGGTTAAGGCCTGTCGTAGCGGCCGTATGACGTTCGGTGTTAAGTTTAATAGATTCAGCGTAATTAGCCGAGGCCATCGAGTTTTTCTTTCAAGTCAAGTGTTTATATGAACTTCTGAATAGTTTAATATATTTTGATATCAATGATTTGATAGGGATTCTAGTGTGCTTAAATTTAATTAGAAGTTTATCTTATGATGCATACATATCAAATTAAATTCATCTAGATATTTATATGAATTTTTTTTAAAATATCCAAATTGAATTTACTAAATGCCTTATAAAGCATGTGAGATTTATTTATAAAGAAATTAATATACATGCCTTTCTAAATTAAATTGTGATTGATGGTAAAGGCGTTTTAAATTGTTCAATAACTCATTAGATTCCTTTGAATGACATCCAATTATTTTCTTATTTTTAGTTGGTAGTCTTGAATATTCAATAGACTCTCATTTATATCTATTGACAATCTTCAAATTCGTCACAAACTCTATTCGACTTCTTTCTTATTTGATTCAAGCATTAAATAAGACAAATAATATGCTTCAAATACTTTCCAAGAATTTTTTGATTATGCTTATTAGCAATCCTTCAATCTCATTAAGAATCTCTAATGAATTCTTTGATTTTCTTTAATTTATTTGGAGTGAATTATATTTGAGAACAATATTCTAATTCCAAGGAGATCTTTTGTGCTCCAATTAGATATTAAGTCAGATCATCTTTCCGTCTCAATTAAAAATGAGATATTAAAGTCTTAGCTTATATTCATTGCCAAAATATTTAATTCATTCCAAGTTCATAAATATATTTGAGTTCAATTCATCTTTCTTTATTTGAAATATAATCTTCAAACTCATTCTCATTTATAATTTGAAATTCAATTCGATATCAATTTTATTTTAATGAGTTTAGGCAACTTTAATTGTTTAGCTTGAATTTTATTGCAAGTGTGAATTTTAGATAAAATTTCGACAACATCTTGACATCGTCCCCACATAAGGGGTTACATCGAGAATGCTGAGTCTGCCCACCATGTCAAGAAAGACATGTATGGGTCTTTGAAACACCTGAATAAAAAAGCATTTCCATTCTGGAAAGATGTGAGCGAGTACTTATATCTGATGTCAGTTTAAACAGTTGATTTTAACTTAAAGGTTGACTTTATATCGTCATTAGGCTATCGGTGTGAAAATCTGGCGGCATTTTCGTCACAATGTCGTCCCCCGTATAGAAGGCCGGGTATGTTGGGCACGTATGACAAGAAAGAATGTATGAGTGGTGTAAACATGCGGTTGAATCGTCATCTCAGCTGTCGAAAGGCGTGTATGGGCTGAGAGTGCAGCAGATTTCCCATTCCAAGAAATGCATGTATAGGTACTTATATACTTGCAAGCAACCTAGATTTCAAACTCCCTTTTCTTGTTGTTCCTTGACACTCTGGATTCTGACAAAATTTCAGCAGTATCTCCCATAGCCCGGGGATTTCAACCGAAACTAGGCCTGCAAACCCGTCTAAAAAGATGTGCATGAGTGCTGTTTTGCAACACCACCACCGTGAGTCTCCTAACCTACCCGTCTAAAAAGACGGGCATAAGCTCTTCGGGTACTTGTCAGAAAACTCATAGTTTTCCGTCACGCCAAAAAAGGCGTATATGGGTACTTATACACCCACAATCAAATAATTTTATACCTGTGTGAAAGGAACGGGCGCTCGACCGCAGGCGCAGGCGCTGAGGGGGTGGGGGCGCACAAGCACTAGCAGGCGCGTGCGGGTGCGTGCGCGCAGATGTGTGGCCGCGAGTGCTTGCGCGCGGATGGCTGAGCGATGGACGCGGTGTGCTGGTGCGGCTGCGGGAGGATGAGGTGCACACATGCGGGGGTGGGACGACCGACCGCAATTTGCTCGCGCCTGAGGGCTGCACGGGTGTGGCTCAACGGGCACGGGACGGACGGCGACGACACTTTTCGCCGGAGGACGGTCGCGCGCGGCTACTGCGGGAGGGCGGGCCGAACGAGAGGAATCAGGAGAGAGGAGGGTTAGGGTCGGCTGTGTATAGAGGGGTTGTGGGTAGTGTTGTTAGGGTTAGGTAAGGGGAGGTATTTATAAGATTTTCTTTATTTAAGTAAAAATTAACCCTAATTAAGATTTTTGCGCCGACATTGTTGCACGAGCAATATATATGTCAATTTTAGATTATTTTGATCTTCACGAATGTAATGGCCAGCGGTCATTTCGTCGGTAATTTGGTTGTCGGCCAAATCGATTGATTCAAAATTATCATTGTAAACGATTACTGATATTGCTAACTTGTCCAAATTGGCGGGTAGTCTCATTTTATAAGTTTGACGTTTTGGCCTTCGCGATCATTTTAACGGAGGTCGCCAGAGCGTCGTTCCGATACTCGATATCGCGTAATGATTTTCTTTTGATCGGTCGACCGTCTAATTGTCTAATATGTATATTTTGATCAATTTCGACCTTTTATATGATGTGAAGTCAATCGTCGATGGAGGTCATTTATTTTGGCGATGCCTTGCATTTTATTTCAATTTGCGTCTTTGTATCCGTCTCGATATTCGTACTCGTCCGAATTGGCCAGACGGTCTCATTTGATAAAATTAAATATTTTGAAGCTAACGGCATGACCAATTCACGAATCATCACAACCTCCGAACTCCAATATGCGCGTTGGCGCTTCGACAACTCTCCCTCTTGATCGATCGAGTGGTGTGCGGGATGTATATTGATCAATTTGATGTTATGAAACATGATGGATCATTTCGATTGGAGATCATTTATTTGATTTGGCGATGTCTAGTGCATTTCAACATCGATTTGCGAGCTGTTGCATCCGAAGTCGATCGACTTTGTCTTGTGAACTCAACTTGACTGATATAATATGTATGGAGGTCAACAACACCAAAAGTCGATCTGTGAGAAGGAAGTGGAAAAACACAATACACGCAACACAACAATGAAGTTTGCAATCAAATGACTTATTGTAATGACAAAGTTTCACAAAAATAAAAATTGGAAAAGCATCTGAGCTCTAATATCATGTAGAGAAAATATGATAGAAAAAGTGATTCTTTTCTAATATATATATATATACACACATCTATGTGTGCACTTCTAAAAAAAGAAAGAAAACTAGTCTACAATAATTAGTAAGAATATATATAATATCACATCCCTAGCTGATATAATTATTTCTTTGTTGGTGTCTCACTTCACTTAAGACAACACCTTATATTTTTGTCCGCTAAAATCTATAAGGTGAGATTTTACTATATTATAGATAGGATTCAACCTCAAGACTATGGAAATAACTTTGAAGACCCTTATCAACTAAACTAATTGATACCGACTTAAGTCCATGCCCATATTGACTTGAGTGGGGCTAACATTTTTAAAAATAATGTGACTCCTTGAAACATAGACACCCTCGCATGCACGTAAACAGAAAATTGCAAAAAGTATCAAGATGCAGCATTTGAAATGTGTTTCCCTCCTTTCCTAATCACACTGAAGGAGATGGTATGAATTGTAGTTATTTGAAAATTAATCGACAATACTTAAGACAGCGATATCAGGCAATGTCACTTCCAACCCACATGACAAAATGTGATAAAAAATCATACCAAAAGTGTTTCGGATCCCCCGGCCCCCACACAGACAGACTTCTTCCAGAAATAGCAATGCTAGACACTTGATTTATTAAAAAAATAATAGTGAACAACAAAAGATGCAATGCATCAATATTCTTGAAAATGTGCATATTCTAATTGTAAATGGATGTTAAGGCATTAAAATACCAATCCAATGCACTGCCCAACCCAGGGACAGTGATGATCAAAGCGTTCCACACAATTATTACAGATTGAGCAATGCGAACAACGAGGTGGCCGATAGAGCATGCAAGTATCACAGTATTTGACTTTCACAGGCATGCCATTAACCATCACTTCCTTTATACGAGGAATCTGGTGGCTGGGTGTTGAATCCATAATACTGGAATCATGGGAGATTTCTTCTTCTGGAGGATGAAGCCTGGGAATAATACCAGGATCTTGTGCAGAAGTAAGCATCAGCAGCACAAGCACCTAGAGCAACACATCGTTATTAGCATAAACATAATAAGGCTTACAAGGATCCAACAAATACAAAAACCGAAAGAAATTTTAGAAATGTAGTTCTACACATATTTAAAGTTACACAAATTAAATGAAATCTCGATCTAAAGAGAAAATTTTCTACCAATCAGTAAATAGCTAGTTATTAAAACAAGTAATACTGAAGGACCCCTTGGATGACAGAAAAACCTGTCACGATGAAAGAACACATGATTGAGAGGAAAACAAGCATCAAATACTCATTGTGTAACGAAACTAAGGCTTCTATATAGCGTGGCAGAAAACTTCACTTAATAAACAAAAACACAACAGTAATTCCTAGCCAACAAACACAGCCCTTGTAGAGCTTCACGGTAATGGAAAACATCATTGTAGAGCAGCTTGTTAATATAGTTACAATGACTTTATTTCATAGAATATAGCCCAACATTTGCCAAACGAAATTTGAGATGTTTAACATACCACTGAAAAGATAACAAAAAAACATGGGAATCATACAATGCATATGCTTGACAAATATCTAATATGGAAAACAATTAATCTCATAATGTTTAAAAGTTAATGATGAATCCACCTTTTTTTCCTTCTTTAGAATGCATTGATAAGCTTTGACCAGCTCAAATGTAACCCTTATCAAACATTTTTGGTTGACTTCATGAATCCTCATTCTACATTCATTTATGAATCGTTCTTTTCCATTCCCTCAAAAAAAGAAGAAATAAGATGAAGATGTCAAAGACATTCAAATCACATCCATTTACCAAAAGCTGAATCATTTGAAGATGAGAAGGGAACACTTTGAGATATAGTCTACAAGCACCTTTTGAATTTTCATCCATTCAAAAAATAATGTGCGTTTATAAGTTTACATTGTTGATTGTGTTTTGTGAGACCACAAATACACTTTGAGAAGATAAATCAAACAGAATGCTTTTAGAGAATAATCAATGTAAAACATTGATATAAAATGTTCTGTCATCCAAACTTATTAAACTATGATCATGACATTAAATATGCAAAAAAAAAAAAAAAAGATTTAAAACCAGATTAGTTTATAATGGAATAGTAGCTAAAACACATACAAAATTAGAATTAATAAATGAAAGCTCGTCCACTGATGTAGATGTGCATGCAGTGAAAGCTTTGAAGACTTACATGGACTGTAAATGCTATTGCAACCACCAAGATGGCATATCCTGCATTATAAGCAGGAAATTTGTGGAGAAGATGTCTTGCAACAAAGATACAGAATATCACAAGAGGAATAACTATAAGTGAAATAGTGATAAATAGCGACCGAGCATCAGGTCCAAATATCAACCTCCCACCACAGAGGAACCTCTACAAAAGTTGAAGAAGAAAACAGTTAAAGCTTTCCAAATATAAGATGAAAGAGACCAAATTTATTTCGTGATAAAGATTACAGATATGCAAAAACAATCTAAAAAATTAGTATCAACAGACCTGATTCTCACAGTAACGAGAAAATAATCCAATCTACGGGAAATTATAGTGGAAAGACAGCTTTCCCAGACAAACCATACAGTGGCAGAGCCAATGTAATTCATACTCAAGCACTGAGAAAATAAGTATACTGGATAATACCACAGCACTAAATTAAAGTATCACTAAGATAATTGAAGCTGTTTTTCACTTTACAATACAAATATTAACACTGAAATTATAAAAATTTCATCTAATTAATATTATTATTTATCATAAAATATCTCAAGAATGATAACTGCATGACTAAAATTGGTTTAAATTATATTCTACATTATTCCAGATTATATCTATAATATATTTGAATTTAATTTTTAATCATTTTATTTATTAACATTTTTTATGTACATAAATTAGAAATAATTAGCTATCATATGCTAAAAATTTATTTCAACTTAAAATTAATTATTATTTTATTATAAAGTACATTTAAATTTTATAATTCTAGTCATATTTGATTACATTAATTAAGGATCATTAGCTTAAATCTTATGAATTTGTAAGTAAAATAATTTGTTTATTTTTGCTTAAACTTTTATGATATGTTACAAACAAAAAATTATAAAATTTTTTGCACATTTGATATAATTAAAATTATTAATATAATATAATATTAGCATTAATGAAGAAAATATGTTATAGCAATTGAATTCATGCTTAATCCATATTCTGTTTGATTAATCTGATATTTTACATATGATCTCACATGTTAAATAACCAACTTTCAATTAGAAATGAATATATTATGATTTGCAAGAATATTAGTCATTTCATATTTTGGCTATTGTTGAAACAGTTAGTTGATTATAATCTAATTTGGTCATATTAAATCCTGAACTATTCTGTGTATACCACTATACTTATATTCTAATAGATTTATAATTATACATATATTTATGTAATCGACGAGAAAATTAATTTGATCAGCGAATCTGGCGCATTTTGAAGCGCACGATCAGCGCGATTTCAGCAAACTTACAAGCCCGTCCGATGAGACGAACATAATCAAACATACGATCACGATCGACGAATCAATTTATCGAGCATAAAATGGATCCGATCCAAAATGGTCACAAAAGGACATATTTATAGTGGTCGGCGGCTCGTCAGGCGAATCCAGCGAATCGATCCAATTACATCATTAAGGCACCGGATCATCAAAATACACCGTCGATCGGGGATCGCTCGGCCGTCCGATGGGAGTGGTTGGAGTTTTCCGAATTCTGCTCACTCCCAAAATCTATAAATAGAGCTTCATTCTTACCTTAAAGGAACCGAATCCGATTTGCAGAGCTCAGAACCACGGTCGACGAGCCGACGATCTATCATGTGTGCCAGGTGTGCGCGAAGATCGGAGATCGCCTCAGGGACTAGAACCGCGCTCTTTCTCGAAGATCAAGAGGTTGCTCCGGAAGATCGATTCGCCTTGGAAACTTCTCCCTTGGGTTGAGTTGGCCATATGCTTCGGAATATTGTTTCTTCAGAAACACCTTCTTCTCAACCGCGAGAAGCGGACGTATCTTTTGAACACATAGGAAAGTTCTGGTGAAGGGTGGTTTTCCCCGGGTTTTCACGTTAACCCATTATATCCCCGCTTGTGTGTTGGATAATTTTTGAAGAGATCTGCATCTACCGAATAAAATTCTCTTGCTTAGCTCTGTGGAAACAAGTTCCCATTGCTATATCTCCAATATGATTGGTAAGCGGGGTGAGGTCCGTCGGGCCCTCTTTGGAAGATCGCGTTCAAGGATGGAGGATTCCGAGCGAAATTCTTGACTCTGGGGCCGGCAAACACAACAGCACTGGAAGAGCCACGTTCCCTTACTCGGCATACTCAGATTTTCTTCACGAGAATGATTGCAGGAATGCGGATCAACAAGTAGAGAACCGCACCACATCAGATCTTTGAACGGATCCGGATTCCGCCCATGGCTGGCCATTGGTGGTGAAACTCATCTTATCTCATGAATGAACTACGACGATGCAGGAAGAGTTCCCGGCAAACAATCTGAATGATCCATTCTCCCGCCGCCTCTTCCAAAGCTCGTCCCCGCTCGCTGAGAGCATCTCACAATACCGATTCAGAGATTCAAGCTTCCGGCATGGACCACGATGGCGGTCCGTCGACATATCGATCACTTTGAGCGATCATGCACATTCGTACAAATGACTCATCTTGTGTCGGTATTCCCAAGAACTCTCAAAGGACGGCTCGCGCTTATTCGGCCAGGGTCCGTCCGATCATTTGAGAGCTTCCGATTGTTTGTAGAGCGGTTCGGCGAAGAGGATCATCGAGGATTCATCACATCTCTAATCCAGAGCGATGGAGAGTCCCTCAAAGAATACTTCCGAGGTTCTCCTCGAAGCCCGAAGATCTGAGTAGATCGAGAACTTTTGAGGCGTGCTTCTGGAGGACTCCGGCGGATACTTCATCATTAATGCGGAAGTCCATTCTATCGCGACTGGTCCACCAATAGAGGCACAAATCTCCAGTGCTCATCAGCTTGATTTGAACCACCAGCAAGCGGAAGAAGGTTCCCAAAGGTGATGTTCAAACATCTCGAGAGAAAAGAAGCGACAACCTCTCCCAGACCTCCTCGGCGACCTCGATGACTCAATCGAGAGAGGAAATATCTGACTCTCAACCGTCATGCGCGAGCGTCCTCTTGGTATCAGGGAAGAGGATAGCGTCAGTGGCTTTAAAGTCTCAGGAAATCGAGAAATTACGCCACTTTCTGCGTAGAGGGCACATGAAGAGTGCCAGCGGGGAGGAGATTGAAAGACTAATATCGTCGGGGTATCTAGTTTATACAAAATCAACCTCGTCAAAATCAAATCTTGAGAGCAACCGGCTCGGAGGAACCTTGGCGGAGATAAACAATTGCGGGAGGGCGGTGTTATCGAGCCAAATATTCAGCCAAGGCGAGCAAAGAAGTCTCGGGTTGACCATTCTATCACCTTTGATGATTATCTAGAGGCTTGCATCCCATCAAGATCCACTCGTGGGTCGGTGATCCATGCTTCAATGTTAAAGGATATTGATCGACAATGGGAGAGGTTGATGTTCTTTTTTATTCCACTTTCCTTAGCATGAGTATAGAAAGAGAGAAGCTTCAACCCGGTCCCGTATGGATTTGATAATCGGTAATGAGTGGAAGGGACAATCGATCTTCCGTAACTCTTGGAGAATTTCCCGACACGTAACACTTGCGATTTATTGTAGTCAAGTCAGTCCGCATACAATCTGATTTGGGAGACCTCTCGATCATATTGGCGTCACATCACTCAGATGAAATTCCACACCGGTGGCATTGGTAAGTGGGAATCAAAGATCTGGCGTCTTTCTCATATTTCGCCCGGTAACCCTCAACATCGAGAACTTGACTTACGAGATGAGGATACCTCCGGTACCGGTGATATATCAGCTTCTTCATTCTAGTGAATGCGGAAAACATTATCATCATTTTAAAACACCCGACTCAAGAGATACATGCTATTGTTGTATCTCATTCGGGGTAAGATCGATCCCAGGGAATTGATCGATCTTATCTGAGGTTAACATCATCGAGTAAGCTCGTCTCGGATAGATCGAGGTTGAGAACCTCTATATATATTCGTGCAGTTTATCGCAGTAACACTCGATAAACAACCTTGGATAAGTTGGCAATCCTCATACGCACAACTTTCTCCATAACGGTTAACATCATCGATGCTCCGTACGGCGGGGATAGATCAGAGGTTACGAGAGAACCTCATAAATATATTCGTGCAAGTTTATCGTCAGTAACACTCGATAAACAACCTTGGATAAGTTGGCAATCCTATAGGCACAACTTTCTCCATAACGGTTAACATCATCAGTGGCGCTCAGATACCACCGGGATAGATCAAGAGGTTAGAGAACCTATAAAATATTCGTGCAAGTTTGTCATCAAATGCCCGGTAATGATCTTAGAATAGATCTAGAATCTTTATCGAGTACACTTTGACACACAACTCAGGAAATATTCACAAACAATTTTGTGGATTAACATTTCGCGAACATACAAGTACAATCAACCGAAATAAATACAACAGCAGTTGCAACATAAAGGGCTACAACTACGGACGATGGTCTCATCGGTAGATGATGAAGAACTATCGAGTCATCCTCGTCATCAGAGAAGGGTGGAAGCTAGAGCTAGGAGAAAGGACCTCGACACTCAGCTGCGATACCAAGCGTGTCCCCTTGAAACCGGATGAAGCCTTCATCACACCTGCCGCTCAAGCCTTCACCTCACATCATACCGTGGTCTCGGCCTCCGGTGATCTGTATGATGCTCTTGAAGGCTGTGTTCTTGAAGTCCTCCGGCTGTGATCCCTGCGAGATAAGGCGACCTCTCTTTCTAAAAATCAGCGTAACTCTCGGTTCTTTGCCTCAGACGAAACCTTCTCGGAAGAGATCTTGATCCTTTGCGGCATACCCGTCTAGCCTCCACTAATTCATCCAGTCTCAACTTCACGACGAAAAGAAAGAAATTAACGGGTATGCTTCGATCTGCTCATCAAGTTGATTCTCCAACACGGACATCTCCTTTACTTTCTCCACATATAAACTCTTATATTCACCATGGAGAAACTTGACCTTCACACGAATTCCGGTCATTGACCTGATGTTCATTTTGAAGTCAAGTTCTTGCTTCTTCAATATCACGAAATAAGAAAAATTATGTTAAACCAAGGAAATGGGAAATAAAGATGATGAGCATAAGAAGGATTGTTACCGGTTCTTGACATCTTCGACCTCTGAGGAATGATTCAACCGTCCTCGAGAATGAAGATCCTTGGGGCGACTACTCGAAGGGCAGGCTCATTTGGTGCTCGATATCACCATCACCTCTTAGCTCCTTTTCCTCTTCTCAGTGGAGGCGGGTCCTTCTGGCGGGAAGAAGCGGAGGGCAGCTTGGGAGATCGGTGGAAACCTCTTTGTTGGGCTTTCTCAGCATAGCTGCAGAAAGACCTTCGGGATGAATAGAAAGCCCGTCTCGAACAAAGATTCCTCACAAATCATTGTATATGAATCTCAAATCGAAGATCTTCAATACGGAATTTCGTCCATGAGATATCTTCGTCACCAACTTGCAGGGGAATGGGTAAATCTCGGCTTTCTCCATTTCTCGAGAAGACGATCATTCTTCACAAAAAGAATCACCTTGGGAGGATCGCCGTCAGAAGGTAGCGACTCTGCGGTGTCGACCATGTGCATCGCAAGTAAACTTGCACATCCGTGCGAGGTAATCAATAGTCAAGGTCACACCGCGTCCTCTGAAGAAGACTATAAGTCCCATCACGATCGTCATTGCCCTGCTCGAAAACTGGGAAATGCAAACCTCGCATGCTGACAAAATGGCGATCATCGGGGATGGAAAGCCAATCCAGCAAACTCATCGTAAGTGGTGAAATACCCGTGGCGGAGATTGGGCTCTCTTCTTGGACACTTAAGAACCAAATCATTGAAAATAATATTTTTCGAAAGCGATCAATGTGTCTCCGTGTCGGCGACTCCCACGAACCTTCAGTCCTCCCATTTTTAGAAGCTTCCCTCGTCACTGCCTCCGTTACAAGGGTCGGACGTGTCCCTTTCAAAAGATTATCACCCATCTTCAAACAGGCAACTCCTGCGATCGAGGGAAAATATTCCAAGGAGGTGCCCAAACTCCCAGGGGAGGGCTATGCACTGGCTTGGTAGGGATGAGGAGGTGGAGGTTGGTCAGAGTGCCCAAAACTCCCACAGGGGGGAGGGTCAGTGAGAGGGAGGTGGAGGTTGATCAGAAGTGCCCAAAACTCCCACAGGGGAGGCATGCACTCGGCTTGGTAGAGATGAGGAGGTGAGGTTGATCGAGAGTGCTCCAGCCGGAGGACATCTGGCTTGATAGAGATGAGGAGGTAGAGGTTGATCAGAAGAGTTACTCAGCAGGAGGTATGCTTACACTCAGAGGAGAAGATAAGAGGAGATGAAGTTTCCACTTTCTTCTTACAGGTGTTATAGACCCCAGGGTTAAAGGGTAAAACCCTAAAAACCAAAAAAAGCATTCAAAACCATGAGGCCAGCCTCGGTTGGACCCATGGTGGTAGACCCATGGTAGCGCGAACCCATGAACCTGGCCGCCAGCGTACCATGGCCCAGCGTCAGCCCCCCGTCGACCGTTAGCCGCTTGATCAAGACGCCGCACCGCCATGGCCCTTCGTAGCCCATATACGATTCCCGCCACGTGGCTGCATGTGGCCCGTGACATTAGCCATGCGCATGTGGCCCGATGTGGCCTCGATGGCGTGGCGTGGCCCCGATGCGTGGCCATCACCATGCGCTTCGTGGCTTGCATGCCAGCGCCGCTGACCAACCGCCGCACCCATGACCGCGCCACCGACGCGACCGCACATTGACCCGCGGAGACCTCAGCGTATGGCCTGTATGTTCGCCCGTAACCCGCAGGCGCACGCCAGCCCTGAACCTCAGCGGGCAGATGGGTCCGAGCCTTGAAAACTTGGTGTCGACAGATCCATAACCTCAAAATATCACTCTTTCTTATGTGCATTCTGACCATCGACCTTCTGATATTGTCTTTGTTATGAAGATTTGTTCTCTCAAAATCTTGATTGATGGACTCTTAATTTTCATTTGCTATTTTAAGTATTTGGCATATATTTTTGGATGGCGAGATAATGTCACCAAAATAGAGAAGCGGTCGACCTCGAAATTAATTTGATCAAACGAATCTCAGAGGCGAAACATCAACATCAACATAGTCAGAGCGAAACCGGTCATTTCGAGCATAAAATGGATCGATCCGCCAAATGGTCACAAAAGCGGACATATTTATAGTCGTCGGCGGCTCGTCAAGAATCCAGCGAATCCAAGATCACCCAATTCGACATCATTAAGGCACATCATCAAAATACACCGTCGATCGGGATGCAGGCTCAGGGAGATGGTTGGAGTTTTCACGAATTTACTGACTCCCAAAATCTATAAATAGAGCTTCATTCTTACCTTAAAAGGGAATCGATTTGCAGACGAGCACCAGTCGACCTTGGCCAGGCGATCCCATCATCCGGTGCCATGAAGATCGGAGATGCCTCAGGACTAGAAAAGACCGTCACTCCTTTCTCCACGAAGATCAGAGGTTGCTCCCGGAAGATCAGTTCCTGCCGATATTTGGGAAACTTCTCCCTTGGGTTGGAGTTGACCGATATTGCTCGGAATATTGTTTCCGCCTATTCTTCTCAGAACTAACGGCGATGACGTATCTTTTGAACACATAGTGAAAGTTCTGTAGGCAAGGCCCGTGGTTTTCCATAGCGGGTTTTCCACGTATAACGTGTTCATATCCCTTGTGTGTTGGATAATTTTTGAGCTACGGCGAAGATCTCGCATCTACCGAATAAAATTCAGCAATATCAAAATAAAGATCACTTTTGTGCTTGAGATATATTCATCATGAAGAAAAGCGTGAAATCAATTGAAAGTAGCATACATCTCTCAATCATACATTTTTTATGCTTGTATTTCCACTGCAGTTATCTTGCAATCATTTGAATTAAGATTATAATTTGTCTTAATTGGTTTGTAATATAAAAGTGTTCGATCAATTTAGAAGGTATTCCTTGAATTTGTTAAGCATTAAAAGTGATCCCACTGATATGACACTTTCCCTCGAAGAAAAGATGGTGATAGATATGTTTCCCTTAAAAGGAAAATCTATCTCAAGTTGCAAAGGAGAGATTCACACATGGTAGAATCCAGTACGGCGAGTTTAGACATGGATGTTAGCTATTAGGTAGGTCAAACCACATAAATATTGATTCTATCAATCTCACTTCATAGGTTAGATTCACATTACTACTCATTTCTTTTTCATTATTATGTTTCAATGTCGATGTTGCACGAAGAAGAAGAAATTGCTCATGCTATTTAATTTAGTTATCTCCCCCATGCTCAATAATTCTACAATTATTCTATAAGCGTAGATTTATTTGTGTCAACATGATATATTTTGTAATGACACTTGTGTTTGTGGTTTGACAAGATTATCTAACAAATTTGCATAGAATTATCATTCTTTATAATAATGCTTATTGTTCGAACAATCTTTTTAACTTAATCATTCATCCAACATCATTACTTAATATTATTGTTACATCTATAAGATCAATTGAATAATTTGTGTAGTTATAGTTGAGCATCATATCATTCATATTGTGCTCAACATAAATCACTATGTTGACCTCCATGTGTGTTTCGTCATATGAATCAAGTTGGCCTGACGAAATCGACAAATATTCAACATGATGTCACGCAAATTATAGCTAAATCACCTCGATCCACGACGATGAAACATCCCCAATGCGAAAACAAACTGTTGATACATCGAGATGCTAAAGTTAACTAAGAGAGACCCTCTATTTATATGGCAGTCACTCGATGAAGAGACGAGCCCTTGATGCAATTTAATGCGTATCAAAGTCAAAAATCCCCGACGCTGTTCAAACTATATTTATTTGCAAAATTGACTACGCTATGTCTCCAGAACGTCGAAATCTATCAAATAAGATCCTCCACAATATATTCGATTGAATTTGTGCGAGTGTCGAGCTAGCAGATGCGATGTCGCAGGATTCGAGCTGAAATCACCTCAATTTGACACTAAAATCATCTAAATGACCTCTTAAAATTATATAGGGTAGACACACATATTGCCTAGGCAGTGACATGATTACAAAAAAATTAAAATTGACATGCATTTCAAGAAACACAATAATATAATTGCCTATTAAATTCCCAGTCGTCCAAATCTTAGAAATCCTATTGGTTTTGCCGTTGAGTCAAGTCACATACTTCATATCTCATCAAAATAAAAAAAGAGATGGACGACCTCTCTCCCCCTAATCCCAAGACTCTTTCTAAGTTCTCCCCATTGTTTGTAAGCCCTCATCCTCGCTCCTCTTTCACAACTCATCCCTCGCGCACTCACTCTCCCAATACTTCCCTCTCATCCCACTCGATCCAAAGACCATGCGACCCTTATTCATGCATCTCCTCTCACTCTCTGGGTTTGCATGATCCAACCGCCATTCCATCCTCACCACTAGCCAGGTTTGATGCCTCACTCGGTGGCAACTCCCCAAATATTAACAATCGAGAGACTCCAATTAATCCTAACAAGATTTGGGATCATTCTAATGTTCTTCATTCTTACAAAGAAGGGCAAATAATTCAATGAAATAATTATGAGTTATGACATCATGAGAACAGTATAAGAATACAACTACTTTTAAATCACCACATCACCACCCTTAATTTAAACCTTATTCCATCACTTAATTAGTATAAGAAAACTAGTTATAGGCTTTCAATACTAATAAGTTCCCTTTTAGGCACCTTTGTCCCCTATCAATATTTAGAGAATAGGATACATGTATAAACGTAATTATGATATCAATATTCACACAACATTTTAGCTCATTTCGGACACTAATCCCCCTAAAACATAAGTTGTTTCTATTGATCATAAAAGAAAAGTACTTCAAGATTACGCACAAAATCGTTGTTTATCTCCAAAAGATAGTACTTGAAAGGAAAATCAATACATAGTATCTCCAAAGGTATCAAGGGCATGTAGCTATAATCATGTGGAACAAGATCCCTAGCCAACATTTGCATCCTAGCAAATCATAAAATATGAACAATGAGAAAATATTAAAGATTCATGTCATAATCACTATAAAGATTAGCAAAGAATCCAAAAAGATTGTAATACTATATATTCCACTTTAATAGATTTCATATATATTTTCACCATTTTGATCTTACTAAATGAATTTGGCTTTCAATATAAGTAAGAAAATTGATGCTTTGGAAAAATATTTATCATTAATATAGACTTTGTTTGGGAGAAAAAAATATTATACTATGAGATAAGTTGAATAATTTAAGTGCATAATAGAAAATTTTGGTGAGAATGATATTAACATTTATCAATTCTTCTAAATGATCATAAGGGATACCTAAGTGTGGTCGGTTCAACTAACTTTGATCTATTATACAAAATAATGAAAATATGGCTTCTAAAGATATAGCATTTTTATGGCATGTTGAAACGTGTTGGTGAAATATGTGTTATCAATCAGTCGTCTGATACATTACACTTGGTGACAAGCAGAGGGTCATCAGGGTGTGACTACTCAAGAATCTAATAGGAATTAATAAATACTCTTAATCCACTTTTAATTAATATTGAGAAGATTAAAACATGCAATTGTTTGACAATCTTGGTAAATTGTTTCCGGTTTGTTATAGGAATTAAGATTTGTGAGTGAAGAAATTTTTAAATGATTTAATTTTGTTAAGGATGGGATTTAACAAATCTTAGACTCAAATGTGATGTGAGTCTTCAAAATATTAGTTTGTGTGATTTAAGCTAAATCTTGCTTAATTCTCTAAAAAGTAGGAGTTCAAATATCTCATAAGGGACCATTTGATAGCAAGTATTGAACAAGATATAACTTATATCATACCAAAAAATAAAGAAGTTGAATACCATGGAGTATTAAACCCCATTTTTTACTTTGTTTTATTTAAATCTTGGATTTAATTGTCCATTCCATAGATTTAAATTAAATCTGTAACATCTCCTTTCCTAGTGAGCTTAAGTCATGATTATTTTTATATTTTTGCTCCTTTACATGTCATTGATCCTTTTGATATTTTCTAGGAAGCTCCTAGTGTGATTTCCTTTTCTCTTTTACACGTAATCTTTGTTAATGTCTTCCCCAACAAGCTCATGTCATTAATTCCTAGCCTTTGATTTGTCAAAGATTTAAGAAATTTTGATAGGACCTAAACTTGGGAAGAAAAGATATTGATTTACCCTAGTAATGTCATTAGTATAGTTAGATATTTGGGTTTAATTAGCATAGCTAAACACTAGTAAAGCTTTAATGATCTTGATTTAATTATTCACTACTTATGACTTAACTTTCATAAACAGTTAATTAACAATTAATCATTCTTATAAAGTATTTGTTACGTATTCAAGGTCTAAATATCATAAGAAGTAAGAATAAATCTTTAATGTTTTAATTACATCCTTGGTTAGTCTCTAATTAGTATTTACCATACCAATCATTTCTAAAACATTTAAATGACCATTAAAGTGTTTTAACAATATTAAAAATGACCCAGTTTATTCTATAAATTTTTAATTCTTGTATTTTTGATTAATATTTAGTTAGCCTATGTGTAGAAGTAGTTATTTCATTGTAATCAATTTTAATTATTCCCAATTAACCATAATTATTATTTCATTTACCTAATGCTTTTTTAGTAAATTCTTATATAACTAATAGATCCTCTATTCATTTAAATGTTAAATTCTGAAAATAATTGCCTAAGAGTTTATCATGATTTACTTAGAATTAATATCTATCTTGCCAAATAGTTTTTATAATGTAACACTCCCATGATTGATAAATCTTACTTGTTAAATCCTTCTTGTAGCTAAACAAGCCCCGAGTGTTACTTTCCTATGATGTTATTGCGCCTTTGTTCTTCACCAAATGATGCTAACTTTTCTGGTGCTTGCATTGTATTTCCTGTGAGCGTGTTATGCATTGCTTGTAATGAATTATCAGACTGATATATTGCTCATGTCTTGCTATTGTTATCATTATTCTTTTTCTTACTGAGTTCAGAACAATTATCTTTCTTAATGGTTGGGGTTCTTTGATTTAGAATTGTACAATTAGTATTGTTTGTCGAGGAAAATGTTTGAAATCTAAATCTAGGGATGTTTTAACAAAACATTGGGCAAAGCTTCAACATGATTAGCTTTATTAATGGCAAAAAGTATGTTAGTGATCCATAAGCCTTTATGTAGTCATTTTTTATTTCTTCCCTAGAAATATGTTTTGTTAATTATAAAATCTTGTTCTTTAGTATCATTTTTCTAACTTGAGGGAGGTCTAATGTGCCAAACTAATGATACTAGTTGGATATTCAGCTTTAGCTTTGCAAGTGATAAATGAGTATACCCTCCAGTCTGTCTATGTAAATGAGCAAATCTCAAATTTACTAGTTGCTTAAATATATGTTTCACGTCAAGGTTGTGATAATTTATCATTCACAATCCTTCTTTAATTGCAAAACTTATATGGCTTGCAGTCCAGTAACATCCTTATTAACATTTATATGCAGAATGCTACTCGTATTGATAGTGAGCTAATTTATGATAGAGACTTTGATTATGATTACTTTGGTTTTAAAACTCTCGAGAGATCCTATCTTCTGAAAGTGTCTGGGAAAGTAGTGGAAAGGCCCCAACATATGCTGATGAGAGTTGCTATAGGGATTCATAAAGAAGACATTGATTCTGCCATCAAAACTTATCATTTGATGTCACAGCGGTGGTTTACTCATGCTTCTCCCACCTTATTCAATGCAGGCACTCCTCGGCCTCAGGTATCCATAACACTTGTTCTTTTAGTTCCATGACTTCTACATGTGCTAATATAAGGTTGTTTGATTTGACCAGCTAAGCAGCTGCTTCCTCATTTGCATG
Source organism: Cymbidium sinense (assembly GCA_021442155.1). Taxonomy (NCBI): domain Eukaryota; kingdom Viridiplantae; phylum Streptophyta; class Magnoliopsida; order Asparagales; family Orchidaceae; genus Cymbidium; species Cymbidium sinense. The sequence continues at coordinate 31,381,052 of CM038220.1, read as the reverse complement.
AAAGATGATAGCATTGAGGGAATTTATGATACCTTGAAGGAGTGCGCTATAATAAGCAAATCTGCAGGGGGAATTGGTGTCTCAATTCACAACATTCGTGCAACCGGGAGTTACATTCGTGGGACAAATGGCATTTCTAATGGCATAGTTCCAATGTTACGGGTCTTCAATGATACTGCTCGCTATGTTGATCAAGGAGGAGGGAAAAGGAAAGGTAGTGTGGTATTGTATTTTTGGTTTTGATTCTAGTTAGCTGTGATCAATTCATTAAATTAGTGATATCGTCATTCTTCAAGGTGCATTTGCTGTGTACTTGGAACCATGGCATGCTGACATTTTGAGTTCCTTGACCTCAGAAAAAATCATGGGAAGGTATGAAGTGTTACCACTTAAAGTCGTATTTTTTTTGTTGATTTATTGTTCTCAAGTATTGTACATATTTCATTGAAGCTGCATTGATGGAATGCCCGATTGAGGAGAACTTCATGGAATAACAAAATGTAAATCATGAATAGCAAGATAACAGGATGATATGGATAGGATGGAAACAGATGAGAAGATTGGTTGTGTAGAAAGAAAGGAGACTAAGAATAGTATTTTCTGGACTAGAACTTTGTCAGCGTCAATGAACTCAAAATAATCTTTTTTACTGTCACTGGTAATTACAAATTTTGCATGTGGCAAAGAGCATTTTCATTTATAAAACCCAAATAACATCAATAAAATTATTAAATTCTAGCAAGGTTTTCATTCATTGCCTTAAGGTGACTTGTCTTATTGCTTTTGTGGTTCATGGTAAAATTTTGAGAGATTTATAGGCATTCTTTTCAATTCTATTCTATTTACAAAAACATCATCCATTTATTCAAACACAATGAGTTGACACATCCATATATTTGCCACTTGCCACCATCTAATTGTTGGAAATTTGATGGAAGTGAAAAATATATGTTGAGGTTTTGTTGTGAATTTCAATATTTGATGAGGATTTGATTGATTGAGGTGGAGTTTTTTTTAATTTAAAAATTCCCAATTCAACTGAAATCTCAATTAGCTGGAAACAAACTTCAAAAGGTAATACTTTTAACTCTATTGATAAATCTTATAGGAAGAGCACAGGGCACGGGATCTGTTCTATGCGCTCTGGATACCTGATCTATTTATGGAAAGGGTCCAGAGTAATAAAGAATGGTCGCTTTTTTGCCCAAGTGAAGCACCTGGTTTGGCTGACTGTTGGGGTGAAGAGTTCAACAATTTGTACACAAAATATGAAAAAGAGGTTAGATTGCTCTCTTCTGTTTTTAATGATTACCTCTTTCAACTTGGACTGGTTAATAGAATATAATTGTCATCATCATTACCTTATACTTTTCTAATTTTAGGGCAAGGCCAGGAAGAATGTTTCAGCACAAAGCCTATGGTTTGAGATTCTTAAATCCCAGATTGAGACAGGAACACCCTATATGTTATATAAGGTATCACTTTTTAGTTTCTCCATTATCAATTTTTTAAATTTGTCCCCTTATACTCTCTTTTCCACTGTTCTACTTTCAAATTTCTCTTTGAAGGATGCTTGCAATAGAAAAAGCAATCAAATCAACCTTGGAACCATAAAGTCTTCAAATTTGTGCACTGAGATAATAGAGTTCACCAGTCCTGATGAAACTGCCGTATGCAATTTGGCATCGATTGCTTTACCTCGATTTGTGAGGGAAAAGGTAAATTCTTCTTAGCTATGCTTGCAAGAAACTGCGCTGGATTCTAAACGGTGTGCTATTTGCAGAATGTCCCTTTAGATTCACATCCATCAAAGCTAGTTGGAAGCATTGGAGCTAAAAATAGATTTTTTGATTTTGACAAGTTAGCTGAGGTTGGACTACTTTTGTTCACTCAAAGTCTTTATTTTGTGCACTTTTATTAATAATCTCATTATTTTCTTCTTTTCTTCCTGAAGGTGACTGAAATAGTTACACAGAACCTCAACAAGATAATTGACATTAACTATTATCCAGTTGAAACTGCTAGAAGATCTAACTTTAGCCATAGACCAATTGGCATTGGGGTTCAAGGTTTGGCTGATACTTTCATCTTACTTGGCTTAGCTTTTGATTCAGCAGAGGTAAATGCATATCCTTAAAATTTCTCTTATTAATTAATTATCTATTGTTTTATGGTTTATCATTTTGTTTAATAATGTTTTTTTAGGCCCAACAACTGAACAAGGACATTTTTGAGACAATATATTACCATGCTTTGATTGCCTCTTCTCAACTTGCCTCCAAAAACGGCTCATATGAAACATATCAAGGAAGTCCAATTAGTAAGGCATGTAGTGATCAAGATAACCATTTATCTTAGAGCTGATTTCTTGTCTGCAGATTGAAAATTTATTTAAAGAAATGATGGCTTTGCTTTCATTCATTTTGAGTATGAAATTGAATTAATGTTATGTAAGAGATTTTGAAAGTATTGTAGAGCTTAGGATAAATATAGATTTTTAAATGTGTTATATCAAATTATTGAATTTAATAAATTCATTGTTTTTCTAAAACATGTTGTCCGTAAAGATTTTTTATAGTTATTGCTAAGATCATGATTTTGATTCGATCTTACCAAAGTGGTTACAAATTGCAACATCTACTTGATCAGGGAAATATACATGGGATGGTAATTTAAATAAGATATTTTATTAAAGATATTGTGATCATAAATGCAATTATAGATTTAATCCATTTAAGAGTGTAAAATTAATATATTCTCCCTCCCCACCCCCAACTCTACTATTAACTGAATGGACTTTCACCAAAATAATGTCAAATGTCACCAACGTTGGAATTTATACTGCGTGCAACTTTCCTACAATAACAAGTGAAAAAAAAATTGAAATTATATATAAGCAAGGATTTAATTTATTATGTTGAAATAATCTTTTCTTGATATTCGTGTGTGTTTCATGATACGTGATTGATGCTGTTCTGCAGGGTATTCTCCAACCAGACATGTGGAATGTAACCCCTTCATCCCGGTGGGATTGGTCTGCTTTAAGAGAAAAAATTGCTACGAATGGAGTAAGAAACTCCCTTCTTGTTGCTCCAATGCCCACCGCTTCGACCAGTCAGATTCTTGGAAACAATGAGTGTTTTGAGCCATACACATCAAATATCTATAGTCGCAGAGTTTTAAGGTCCGTTTTAGCTATTTGTGCTGTCGTTTGCTTATTTTAGGTTGTACTAACAGTTATATACACTTGACTATTACAGTGGAGAATTTGTTGTAGTGAACAAGCATCTACTAAACGATTTAACTGAGATGGGTCTCTGGTCAAATACTCTTAAAAACAAGATAATTTATGAAGATGGTTCTATTCTTAAGATACCAGAAATACCAGAGCACGTGAAGACAATATACAAGTGCAATACTATTCTTCATCCTCAATTTTTTGGATTCTTGCAAGTTTTTATTATATAATTAAATTAGCATAAACTTGGTCAGAACGGTGTGGGAGGTGAAGCAAAGAACCATTGTTGATATGGCTATTGATAGAGGATGCTACATTGATCAGAGCCAGAGCTTGAATATTCATATGGATCAGCCCAATTTCGGAAAGCTAACTTCCCTACACTTCTATGCCTGGTCTAAGGTACATTTCCAACAACATTATATCGTCTTTGGCTTATATTTATCAGCGCTAATCCTTGGAATTTTTTTTTTAATTGAAGGGTCTTAAGACGGGTATGTATTATCTCCGTTCACGTGCAGCAGCTGATGCAATCAAGTTCACTGTTGATACCTCTCTTCTAACAGTAAGCTTTTGAGTATTTATCTTCATTATAAAAATTTGCCAGATTTTATTTGTTCTCTTGTCAATTTAGTTATTTTTCTGATGCAAACAGAGGAATGAACAAGCAGAGGAAAATGGTGTAGAAGCTAGCATGGCACAGGTTGCTTGTTCTTTAGAGAATAGAGATACCTGCCTGGCTTGTGGAAGTTAATCTCTTTGCTGCCACTTTTAAACCTCATTCTAACTGCTTCGTCTATATCTGCATTGAGAACTCCTTGCAAATGTGACTTAATTATTTGTAAGTTAAAGCTGCATCTCCTCTAGCCTCGTGCATGGTAGAGTCATTGTTCAATTGCTAAGATATAAATTAGTGGACATAAAAAGGTGCATTATTTTGTTGCTTTTAAGTGTTTCATTTTCCAAGTGGCATTTAATTATATTGTATATAATTATGGCTTTTTTATATCATAGGCAAATTCATTTCTCTGATGGAAGTTAATATGGCTCTTTTGTTTTTCATCACTATTTCTTATTTTGATGTTTTTGGGTGTAAATTATTTGTGAGCTTGAGTAAGCTCAAGAGTTTCTCTGTTTGGCTCATCAAGCAAATTTGATTTTTTTTTTATTTGTTTACTAAATGAGTTAAATATTATAGAATTGAGATCATGATGAGTGGTTGATTTGAAAGTTGAATTTGCACTAATAGGCATAGTAGTTTTATTCTAAACTTTTGATTTGAGATGTGCTTCATGTAATTGAGATTATGTGAAGATGTTTATGTAATTAAGTAGAAGTAATTGGAGTTTGTATGAACATGAAAAGTAGATTAGAGGTGATTTAGGGTGCATTGGAGTTAAATATTATAGAATTGAGATCATAGTGAGTGGTTGCTTTTTTAACTTGATTTGATAGAGTATAGTAGTAAATAGAATATTGAGGTTTTTTTTTTTAAATTATAATAAAACTTAAGCTTTTTAGATAGCAATTTTTTTATAATAGTTTCACCATTACATTTTCATATTACTACAATTGTCTCAAACAAATCCTAAATCACCATGAGCTCCTACAATTTTGAGGATAAAGTCATAATGATCAAGTAGCATGTTGAACATGATGAGTTTATTAGTCGTCCTTAAATATTTTGTGATTGTTTGTATCTTCTAAATGATTGAGATGACCTTGAGTGGGTTAACTTGAGTTTTCTAATAAATTGATTAAAATCAAATATGAACAATGAACTTTTGTGATAACCTTATTTGACATGAAATATATGAAATTTTGTATAAACGTTAGATATTAACCTTTGCTTCAAACAAGAAAATATATAGTAGAAATGTACTATTATCCCTTCCATAATTTTATTATTAAATCAGGTTAACCTTTTTTTGTCTCTTGTTTGATCCATGCCTCCTACTAGTTGGAAGCATGTTGAATGCATCCTAAAGTTTTCATTGATCCATTCCTATCATAGAGCCCTCATACTTCTCTTCCAGACCATCTTTTTCTCTTCAAATTTTCAGAGATTTTAGTTTTGAACTTGAATTTGACTTCAGCTCAGCTCTTGCGTTCATGAAGCAGCCAAATTTGGCCCTTTGATTAGCCCAGTTTACTTCCTCAAGCAGTTTAGACTTTCAAAGTCATTGAGAAGAGAGGAGGTCGTTCATCGGAATAGTTGTAAGACTCTTTTGGATGGAAACGTTTTAGCTATTTGGTCTTCAGACGTTTTGTTCTGAGGTTCGGTTCAAAGATGAAACTTTATGTGCCCCTTTTGATCTGAATTCTGAATCTAAAGGCCAAACTCTTTTCTAACTTTTCTAGTCATTCTGCAGCTTATGAGAATCTTCTTGCTGGTCCATTCCAGTGATTGAGTGTTATTAATGCTTGCTTTTTTATGCAAAGGTCAAGAATTTGAATTTTAATTGTCAAATGTTTGACATTGTGGGCTTTGATGATTTTTTTTCCGTCATTTTTGGTTAAATTTCATCTTTTTTGTCTTACATAAGATTTTTCAAATTGGGTTTGACATTGAGCTGGTGGATGAATATTTTCAAATATTCAATTTGAATTCAATATTGTTGATGTGGATATTATTAAAATATAAGCCTAAAGAATATTAATTATAAAATTGGTTTAATCACGGCCTATTTGACTACTATCAAGCGAATATTTCGTGTTTATTCTGTAGATGAAATTGTTATTTGAATAATTATAATAATAATAATGAGGTAATACTACATTTCTGAATCCTCTCCATTAAAATCACATTTATTTAAAAAAAAGCGAGAATTGTAGTTTTTCTGCACCGCATCCAAAATTGACTAAATAAAATTGTCCCAAAGGTATTATTATTTGAATTTAATTTGTCATGAAAGATATTTTATTTAATTGCACGACCATTCTTTTTATTTTATAAAATAATGTTAATCTTACAGAAAATAATCACTTTTATCAGCTTTGATTACCATTGGCTCTGATTCAACTTGGGCTTAGCTCAAGGATTAGCCGTTGAACTGAGCTCAATGAGTTAATGTGTGAAATTTTAGTTAACTCCGATTTAGTTCATCAGGTAGTAAATGAGCTCATCTAAAAATTATAATATAAAGAATATTTTAAATATATTAAAATTTAATATTTTAAGCATAAATTTTTAAAAGAACTTAGAAATTTTAATTTGTTTATTTCAAATGATTTTTTTATTATTATTTATCATCTAGCTATTTATTTTACTTAATAATTTGTTATAACAATTAAATTTAGCTGAATTGTACTTTTTTAATAAAAAAATTATCAGCTAAAAAATAAAAATGATTTATCTTTTATTTCGATATAAGTTATCTTTCCTTTGGGAATGGCTTGTTTTTGTTGGGCACTTGGCTAGGTCTGCTGTTGGAAACCACAAATTCGTTTGTAGATTGAAGTGATGAAGAGTAAATGAATAAATGCCATTTTGCATCTCATTAAAATTCTCCCTTGAATTTCCTGTTAAGTCTTCCCTCAAGTGTAAACACAACTCTCATCAGTTCCAACCCTAACCCCATGATGCACCCCAGGTTACACATAATTGGCAATTCCACGATATAAATTAAATTAAAATAGCACGATCGAACTCTAAACGATCAGCAATAGTTTTCGAATTCTTTGGCAAATGAAAATTGCTTAAAAAAAGATTAATTTATGTTTAAGAAAAAGGGGGAGATGTTACACAGAAAGTCCAATAAATCCATAATTTGTATAATTTACAGAAAGAACAAAAGCACTCTTACGATATAGCTGATCAACCAAGCTGACACAAACAGGCCCAGTTATCTAATAATGGCTTTGGAATCCATTCTTCCTCTACACCTGAGGTAATTACAGGTATATTGTTTATCTTCTCTCCATCTACTCCTTTCCCGAAGCATCAACAAACCTCCCATCCTTCATCCATCAATTCACCACCTTGAGAAGAGCTCTTTTCAAGAGCATCAGGCGAGGTCCCCATGCTTTTAATTCTCCTACTCTGATTCAAATTCCAGAATTGCTTGTCTTCATCAGCCATCACGACAGGGAGCTGTTTATCTAAAACTGAGGCCCATTTCAACTCAGAAATGATGTTGGGAATGCTTGCAGGGCTCTTCCCACCCATCTCCACATCGACCTCTTCAATGTTGTGCCGCTGGGAGATCATCGACAGTTCTCCACCGATGCTAAGGTCGTCTTGTACTTTGGAGCGAGGGTAACTTCCTGAATCATCTTCAAAGTCCTGAGGATTGTCGGTGGTGGGGATCATCTGGCACAATGGCACGGAAGTAATTCCTTGAGGGCTTGATCTTGGTGCAGAACACCTCCCTGATATTGCTCAGGCAGCCTCGGTCATAGACGTTAATCCTGTTGTCAGCTCTATATCTGAAATTCTCATATGTAGTCTGGAAGGCAAGAGTATGTTCGAATCTCACTAAAAAAAGCCAGAATGGGAAAAAAAAAATGGCGCTGGAAGATATAGAAACAAACGTATGAAATGATGTGTTTGAGAAGTTCAGGTTCTAACTTGGGGACCAAAAAAGTTTGTATCCCGAGAGTGAAGTCAGAAAATAGAACATCCATCAAGCATTCAAAGTATGAGTGCCAACCATATGAAAGAATGATGTCTAGGAACAAGCAAGATACATGTACATTTAAGTGAAAATTCTAGACGGGAAAAATCATGAGTACAGAATAAGATTTAGTCGAAAAGAAAAAATTACAAGTGAAGAATGATAGCTTGCATAATATAGCTGCTACGTGGGAAGTGTGTGTCCTATAGATTTTTCAGCATTAAAGTCAACTCCAAGAGGTCATTTGGTTCCTTTCCTCACTCTTTTTTTTTAAAATTTTTTGCATCCTAAAGTTTAATGCTTTGCACATAGAACCCACAAATATACATTTCTGTAATAAACCTTCAAATATAAATCCATTACATACTGGCTTCACAAGTCATCTCTCTTATATCGGGTCAGGTACATCCTGACATGTAAAATCACAAAAAAAAAAAATCAATATGTTTAGGTTACAACGTTTGTTATCAAAATTTTCAGTTTCAAGGGCTTTTAATTTTTTTTTTCTATATTTTCTTCAGGAAATAATGTTTTCTTTATAGTAATAACGGGAAGAAGATTACTAACATCGTTTAAATCCTATTTGAATATCATATTGAGCGCATCTCTTAAACTATTACATTTTTTTTAGTAATTTTGGTCTAAATTAGTATGAAGGGCTTTCTAGAGCTGAAGGGGAGGGGAGAGTGCTACTATAAGGTGAGAAGGTTTTATAATTGACCATGAACTCGGAGTAGACCTAATATAAGACATAATACTTTGTCTGCCACTCTCTTTAGGTGGTTCGCATAGGAGCCTCCTTTTCATTTTGAAAGAGAGTATCTCCTATTTTCTGTGTGGTTCGAAACCAATGCATCTCTCCATTTTTTTGTTGTTGGAAAGATGATATTAGGTTTGACAAAAACTTATAGTCAATAAAAATATTTGCATCCAAAGTAATTTTCATGCTTGCTTTTTGAAGTTGAGTGGATAAAGAAATTGTTTTTCGTCGTTCATTTCTTTAGCACATCTAATGCAAATACAGTCAAATTTGCAAACGTTCATTTTGTAAAAATTCATTTTACATGCATTCATACATAGTCAAGCAAACAACTCCTAAAGTGCCAATAAGATCTCAATTATCTTCAGATACTAGAATACAACTAATTTCAATATTCCTTTCTAGCCAATAATTTATCTAAAACAGAATAAGTTAAGAAATAACTGTTGACCCTCTCTGAACTATTGGCATTGGTTAGTCAACCAAAATCAATAGAGATATAAGCATCAAAGGCACTGTAGCTTGGGATTCAGATTATTACTTGATCAGCTCTAAGACAGAATTAGTTCTACGTTATCTCTTCTTTGTTTAATGAGAATTGAATTCGTTGAACAACCTTAGTTAAAAACTATGTATCAATATAAAATCATGGCCAGATTGTTAATAAAGGATCTGCATTCATTAAGATAGTCAGTTTTCCACCAAAGTAGAGCTAATTACAAATATAAGCTTACAATGAGATAGACCAAATTAACTATACAATTTCAGTTAAATTTTGAAGACAAAAGCATGCATTATAATAACAGTCGGAAACAGAGGCAAAGATGAAATGAAAATCACTGACCTAGCTCGGAAGAAAAAAGTGAAACTAACCTGGTTAGTGCTCATGAGATACAAATGAAATCCAGTTAGTCCACCAACAAACCACAGAGAGATAAAACAAAATATCATAAGAATCACAGAAGCAGGGGATTGCTTCATTGCCTTCCATACAGTGGGGTAATCCTCATCCATAAGAAACTTAATGTACAATGCACACATTGCAAACACATAGATACAAAGAAGAGCCGATGAGGAGATGAAAAGAAAAGAAACGATAATTTCTCTGCACAAGAAACAAAATTTAGTTAGAAATACAAAAAAGAAAAAAAAGAAAAACTTACAACAAAGACAAATGACCACTATCAAAATATCATAATATTCAAATCAAAGCACTATGAATGTAAATAGCAGGTTCACTTCACTTTGGTAATTCACACAACAATACTTCCAATAAAGCTTAGTATGACTCTAATAAACACTATAATAGCATACAAATTCATTACATAGAAAGCATTTCTAGTGTTGATAAAGGCAGGCCAAGTGCTCACCTATGCGTAAAGAGAGAGGCCATAGCAGCTAAAACACCTCATATGCACCTTTAGTAGAGGCTGTAGAGCATGCCAAGCTGAACACACTAACTATAGGTGTTCGGCAGTGATTAAAGATGAAGAGAATGAATAAAGGAAATTTGAGTAAGAAATTGAAGAATAAAAACTAAATAATTGAGAAGAAAGTAGAGATGATGCAAAGATGAAATGAAGCAAGTCTAAGAATGCAAGTCATAGAAGATGCGGAGATAGGTTCATGATGAAATCAGCCTTATACTATGTTTCGAAAATTGGTAAAAAAAAAAACTACCATGGAATTTGTTTTGGGGGCTTTTGATTTCAAGTATTAGGAGTGCAGAGAACAAGAAATGTAAGGGGTTTAACTTTGAATATTGGTAGAAAGGAAACCAAATATAAACTATTTGCATAAGGATTAGAAATACCTCAAAATAGTCTTTTTTTTTTTTGTGAATTTAGAATTTACACAAATTAGACAAATTTTAAATGCACAAAACTCATGATCTCATGTACTGCCATGACCACTAGAAGTCATAGAAGATGTGGAGATAGGTTCATGATGAAATTGGCCTTATACCATGTTTCGAAAATTGGTAAAAAAAATTCCATGAAATTTGTTTTGGGGGCTTTTGATTTCAAGTACTAGGAGTGCAGAGAAAAACAAATACAAGGGGTTTAATTTTTGAATATTGGTAGAAAGGAAACCAAATATAAACTATTTGCATGAGGATTGGAAATACCTCAAAATAATTTTTTTTTATGAATTTAGAATTTACACAAATTAGGCAATTTTAAATGCATGAAAAACTCACAACTCATGACCTCGCCTTCCCTGCTCTCGATGACCACTAGTCATCATTGCCATCATCACCAATCCCCCTCCCCAATCAAACCATCATCATGCCATCATCATCACTTGTCTTTATTTGCTATTCCAATATGTCATCACCGCCCTCATGCCATCATCATCGCTTGTTGTCGCTTAACTTCATATCGCCAACTCCCACCATCCATATCGCCCACTATCACCGCCTCTCCATCGCTCACGATCGACACCATCTGACATTTGAGCCCACCATCCTTATATTTAAATGCTTTTCAAATGTCATAATAAATATAAATAAATATTCTAATGCATTTGATTTGTGTAAATCCAAACTCCTAATTTTCTAAAATGCATGCATTCTAAAATATCCAAGAAAATACCCTTTAGTAGAAAAGAGACTCTAATGCAATCATCAATAAACGTAAAAAATAAGATGCTCCAACAATATTGGAAACAAAAAAGCCTCAAATATCATTATGATTTAAAGAAAAGATAATTGAACTTATTTTATTACCAATAGGAAAAGAATCAAGTCTGTGTTTTGCAAGTTCGCACACAACAAAATGGAAGGTTTCCACATTAGGGTCCTTACTAAGACAAGAAAACACAAACTTAAGAGCTATAAATGATGGATGTTCTAGTTTACAATGATGAAGCCATACTTTGTCTTTATTGGGTAACCAATGCTAACAAAATGATAACGATAATTTACTCATGCTTACCGTTTGAATTGTTGTCTCAAAATAATAAATTTTATTATAATCTTTAGCACTACCAATCGTCTTTTCCAAAATCTAATCCTAAAATACACAATAAATAGGATGGGCATTGCAATACAAATGTTGATTAAGATTTTATATTGAAATGAGGGTAGCGGGTAGCTTCAAAACATATAGAATATCTTTTAACTCAAATGAAGGATTACTCTAAACAGATTCTAGATCTATATGACCTCCGAAAATTCTCGTCTGACCTTTCAATGGAGAGAGTTTAGAATTTGTCAAATAAATTTTCAAAAAGCAAATGAAATAATACATAAGGCACCACCCAGAAATTTTGCCCTCATTTTGTAGGATTTAGAGATCCGATTCCAAATTTTCTATAAGCGCAAGCACTCATAATTAATTATCCCTCTCAATGCTTCATATATAATAACAGCAAACGAAATTTTTAATTTAAATTTATGAAATTTACCATCTTTAAACTTAAAGCGGATGGTGAAGAAAATGGTAATGTTCCTGATCAAGATCCGATGGTTCTGTCATCCTAGGGTGTCATGATCCCTAATTTATTTCTAGAGGTTGACCCAACGAATGAATGAGATGTCGACTACCATATATTGCATCATCCAAGATGAAAACCTAAGTTAATGTTTATCTAAAGAGCTTTTAAGACCTTTAATAAAACTTTTTTGTTCTATCAAATGACTCCATGATTCACAACTCAAAGCGTTTGAAGAATATATCGATGTGATTGTAATATAATAAAGTCATTAAGGGCCCAAGCGACTCGATTAAAGAACACTAGTCGTAACGCATCATATGTGAAACCCACTGGCCAAACCACACGAACAAAGAACACGAGTTACGTCCTTACTAGCATAAGATTGTTTAAAAGTGAGCAAAACAATATACTTGATTGACATCGCTTCTTTTGGAAATTTTTTTAATTCATTATTCACAAACAGTATGGAAAGTGGATAAAATGAATTTTGATTTTTAAATATTTTGATTGATAAAATTATTAAATAGTGCCCTGAACTATAAATCTTTTTCTAACTTGAACATGAGGATTGAGTTTAGGATTTTCAAGAATTTAGATTTATGAATTTCTATAAATAATAATATCGATAAACTTATCTTACAACTATATAATGAATTAGCTTATCAAATTTTATCAAGTTTATAAAATTATAATAATATCATTAAATTTTGTTAACTAACCCAATCATAAAACTCAACCAAAAGTCAACCCGGGCAACATCCTAGGACACTAAGTTTGAATTTTTGATACATTTCGGGGCACATGCGAGTGATTGATTGGTTTTAAATGATTGTATCTGTTCATTCATTTCACATAAAATTTGCACAAGTTTGAAATACTAGATTCGAATGTCGCTTTATAACATATGCAATGAAATCATTTCGTTTAATTACGTACACATACTTCCTTAAGCATTCAAGCTGGTGAATACTTCAATATGCATACAAGTATCTGTTCTTTTGAAATATTGTATGGACTTTGAAATGTCTAAGTTGAAGCAATTGTATTTGATGAGAAAAATATGTCAAGTTGCCTATATGAGTCCTTAAAACCCAAAATTATAAATCAAATGTAGATCTATTTTATAAAATATGAGTCTAACATTTTCAAATACTTGCTATAAATCAAATATAAATCTATTCTGCAAAACATGAGTTTGGTTTTTCAAATAATTGTCATAAACCAAGTGTGAATTTGTTCTAAAAGACACAAGTTTGGTTCTTTCAAACATTTGTCAAAAGACAAGTATGAGTTCAACGCTACCGACCATTTGAATAGATTAAGTAGAACTGAATTATAGAATATAAGCTTGGTTCTTTTAGATGATTACATGAATCAAGTGATTAAGCTAAACAATGACTCATAAAGTAAGTATGGAACTTGTAAGTCATTCCATTAAGCACTTGGCATGAAGCTCCAAAGCTATGAACTTAAAATGTAGGAATAAATTATGAAACATACAAGGGTCTAGCTCGTTTGAACATTTTCATAAAATGAGTTACTTAAGTGAAGCATCACTTCATAAGACACATAAAGTTTGTTCTACTTGAATACTTGTATGTATTCCAACGTAATGAAATTAAATATGCAACTTCTCATAATACATGTAACTCTTTCTACTTGTCACTGTTTATTTTAAAAGCTTGCATAAACTTCAAGCTAATGAGATGAAATATAAAATTACTTTGAGAAGTGTAAAATAAAATCCATTTTAGATTATTTAACGACACGGCCCGTTTTGCCATCAAAAGTCGTTCAGTCAATCTTGGTGTCGAATCAAGTTAATTTCATTTCAAATTGTGCAATGTCACATCAATCTGCTCGACGCTCATATAGACTCGTCTGAATTGATCGCGGGTAATCTCGTTTGATAGAATTTGATGTTTTGGCAATCTCTGGGAGATCAATTTCCGAATATGGCCGTCGATACACCATCGATATGCGCATGCACGCCGACGACTCATCTTCCATAGATCGACAGTTGTCAAAATGTATATTTCAATTAATTTCGATATTCTAAATGTATTGGCAAAGTTGTTTTACGATCGAAGATTGTTTGGATGACTTTGGCATCGATCGAGATGATTTCAACTCAAATCCTGTAACGTCACATCCGCTCGCTCGACACTCGTGCAAACTAATCTGAATTAATATTGAACAACTCTATTTGTTAGGTTTCAATGTTTCAACGACATCGACACAATCAATTTTACGAACGGAGCGCATTTGAATAACATCGAGGCCTCTCGACTCTAATATGCGTGAAATAGCTCTAACGGCTTGTTTCCTCTATCGAGCGGTCATTAATTGACACAAAGGATCTTTCTTGATCAATTTCAACATTACGGGCTGGCGTGATTGATTCGATGATCGAGTGAGTTTCAATTTGCACAACATTGCATTTGTGTCTATTGAATTTACCGTATTTGTTCAATTCGATGTATGAAATATATTTGGAGGTCAACATAACAGTTAAAGAGCCAACTGCTATGACAACTTTTCTATAGTTTTAAGCTGTATTTGTGTTAAATTTATATGCTGATTGAGTCATATATCAATAGCTCTTGAATCCATGGCATAAAAAGTTGACAACGGTATGATCATATACATTTAATTCAATCGATATTGGTAGCTTTCCTACAAGTACCAATGAAATAGTACCTAAAAGTTTCTCAAGTTCCTTCAATATAGTTCTAAACTAACAAAACTCATGTATGTGGAGCCATCAATGTTAATTTGACAAAATTCTTTTCTACTCTTTCATTTTTTTTCCTTTTAACAAGTAACAAGGATCATGAAATGGTGAACAAAGAAGCTCGTGAATGATGGTAATGGTGAACACCACTGTAGAGACCATGGCACCAATAGGGTAGGAAGGGTGGAGTTATTCTAAGAACAACAACAATCATAAATTATGAAAGTAAAATCATGGACCAACAACAACATGAGGTTGAGATTAACAAGTACAGATTGTAGTCAATAGAGTTAAGGCTTTCACAACAAATGAGCCATTTAGAGGTTGGGCATCACAAATAATTACAAGGGGAATTTATCCCTAATAGCAATGCAGGCTGAAAATAATAAAGCCAAGACAAGTGGATAAGTCAAAACTATACAAGGTGAAACTTTTGGGCTTAGTGGCACTTGGGTCAAAATTCCATCAACCTCTCGATGAGAGTAGATAAAATGTCAAATTTTGAGAAGGTAATGGAATATATGACACTACCAAAGATTTTGCCTCATTTTGTGAGGACTTTAGATCTAGTTTCAAGTTTCCTATAGACGCAAGACTTATAATTAATTACCTCTCTTAATGTTGAAAGAGAACTTTTGATTAAAGTTAGTCATTAGATTGCTAAATGCAAACATATAGTAGCACCATACGAAATTTTAGAATTTAGATTTATGAAATTCATTCTTTAACAAAGAAATGAAGAATGATGACACGCCCGATCAAGATCTCATGTTTCCATCATCACGCGTCTTCTCCCAAGTCTTAGTCGAGAGGAGATAACCCAACGACCGTAGGATCCTTATCAATAATTAGTTGCGGCCCAAGAAAACCTCAGTTTAGGATGATGTTTGTCAGGAGACAAGTTTAAGTTCACCTTAGATAGAAGACTTTTGCCCATCAGACTCTATGGTTCACATCTCAAAGCGAGATATGATACCGCGATCAGTAATATAATGATTCGACTCCACCCAATCGATGACTTGTCAGAATCGATTATATGTGCTACCAAAATCACGCCAAGAGTAGCCACGCCCTACAGATTGATTGAGAGTGAATATACACTTGATTTGGCTTTTGAGCTGAGCTTAATTTGTCACTTACAATAAACAATTACGAAAAGTGAATGAATTGAACTTTGTTTTAAATTTTTAGATTGATGATTTTCATTTAGTCATTTTAAGCTTAATAATCCATCAGAATTTTCATTTGGATTGATATTTAATTTATATTAATTTGATTTAAAATTACAATCACATTTTGATGAAAGTATCTCCTGCGATTGAAATCTCCATTCAACACAGCCATCATTAGAGTATTTAAGTCTGCTTGATCATTTAATTTATTGTTCTAGATTTTGTCTACTCTATTAATTTAATAATAGAGAATCAAATCTACTATCATATGACAAAATTAGCTCTCAAATATTTTACTAAGTTAAAATTCTTATAAAATTATTATTAGATTTTTAAGTTTTATTAACTGCCTTGGGTTCAATCTGAAGAACCCGCAAATATTCTCGCATTAAGTTTAACCATTCAACGTAGGGCGTACGAGTTTTCTTTCAAGTCAAGTGTTTATATGAACTTGAATAGTTTAATATATTTTGATATCAATGATTTGAATTAGCTTAAATTTAATTAAGTTTATCTTATGATGCATACATATCAAATTAAATTCATCTAGATATTTATATGAATTTTTTTTAAAATATCCAAATTGAATTTACTAAATGCCTTATAAAGCATGTGAGATTTATTTATATTGAAATTAACGCCTTCTGTCTGTTTCTAAATTCGTGTTGCAGATTCGATGGCGTAAAAGACGTTTTAAATTGTTCTAATAACTCATTAGATTCCTTGGAATGACATCCAATTATTTTCTTCTATTTTGAGTTGACTAGTCTTCGAATATTCAATAGACTCTCATTTATATCTATTGACAATCTTCAAATTCGTCACAAACTCTATTCGACTTCTTTCTTATTTGATTAAAGCATTAAATAAGACAAATAGTATGCTTCAAATACTTTCCAAGAATTTTTTGATTATGCTTATTAGCAATCCTTCAATCTCATTAAGAATCTCTAATGAATTCTTTGATTTTCTTTAATTTATTTGGAGTGAATTATATTTGAGAACAATATTCTAATTCCAAGGAGATCTTTTGTGCTCCAATTAGATATTAAGTCAGATCATCTTTCCAATCAATTAAAATGAGATATTAAAGTGCTAAGCTTATATTCATTGCCAAAATATTTAATTCATTCCAAGTTCATAAATATATTTGAGTTCAATTCATCTTTCTTTATTTGAAATATAATCTTCAAACTCATTCTCATTTATAATTTGAAATTCAATTCGATATCAATTTTATTTTAATGAGTTTAGGCAACTTTAATTGTTTAGCTTGAATTTTATTGCAAGTGTGAATTTTAGATAAAATTTCGACAACATCTGACATCGCCCCACATAAGGGTTAATCGAATCGAGAATTAGCCGAAGACATTTAGAAACACCAATAAAAAAACAGATTTCTCCATTACACCAAGAAAGATGTGAACGAGTACTTATATACATGCAATGTCAGTTTAAACAGTTGATTTTAACTTAAAGGTTGACTTTATATCGTGCTTAGGCCTCTATCGGTGAAAATCGAACATTTCGACAAAGATCCTAATGTCCCCATAAGGCGCCGGGTATTGCCGCCCAATATGACAAGAAAGACGATGAGTGAAAACACGCGGTTGAGTCATCCCACCATATCAAGAAAGGCATGTAAAGCTCGATACTGCGATGAAACACGATTTCACACGCCAAGAAATGCATGTATAAGTACTTATATACTTGCAAGCAACCTAGATTTCAAACTCCTTTTTCTTGTTCCTCGACACTGGATTCGACAAAATTTCGAAGATTCTACCGGATTTCAACCAAACTGGCCTAACCCGTAAAAAAGATGTGCATGAGTCTTTTTGCAACACCACCACCGCGTGAGTCTCTAACCTCCGTCAAAAGACGCATAAGCTCTTCGGTAAAAACTCATAGTTTTCACGCGAAAGGCGTATATGGCACTTATACACCCAATCAAATAATTTTATACCTGTGTGAAAGGAACGCCGCGACCAGCGCAGGGGAGGTGGGCGCACAAGGCGCGCGTGGATGTGGTGAGTGCTGCGCACGGATGTGTAGAGTGCTGCGCGGATGGCGAGCGATGGACGCGGTGTCGCTGGAGGATGAGGTGCACACATGCGGGTGGGACGACCGACCGAATTTGCTCCCTGAGGGCTGCACTGTGGCTCAACGCACGGGACGGACGGCGACGACACTTTTCGCCGGAGGGAGCTACGCCAACGAGAGGAACCGGAGAGAGGAGGGTTTTCGTGTGTATAGAGGTTGTGGGTAGTGTTGTTAGGGTTAGGGGAGGTATTTATAAGATTTTCTTTATTTAAGTAAAATTAACCCTAATTAAGATTTTGCCGCATTGTAGCATATATATGTCAATTTTAGATTATTCGATGCTCAATGCAAATGACGCGGCCCATTTAGCGTGAGCATTTGAAGCCGACCGGTCAATTTCAAATTCAAAATTATGCATACGCTCGATTTCGATATCGCGCTAACTTGTCCAAATTGAGCGCAGGTAGTCTCATTTTATAAGTTTCGACGTTTTGACGCTAACGACGCGATCAATTTCACAAACGGAGGTCATCTAGACATCATCGCAGCTTACTCGATACGCGATAAAGCGATCGACGATTTTCTTTTGACGGTCGTCAATTGTCTAATATGTATATTTTGATCAATTTCGACCGACGCTGCGATACGTCTGTCGGAGGTCATTTCGACGATTTTGGCGACGCTACGATTTCAAATTTGCTGTTGTATCCGATCACGATATTCATGGTCCGAATTGAGCGATAGCCTCATTTGATAAAATTAAATATTTTGAATTTACCACAATTCAGCGAATCATCACAACCTCCGAACTCCAATATGCGTTGGCCAACTCTCTCCCTCTGATCGATCGGCCACAATTGCGGATGTATATCGATCAATTTCGATGTTATGAACATGATGACAGTCCGTTCATCGATTGGAGATCATTTCGACTGATTTGGCGATGTCTAGTGCATTTCAACATCGATTTGCAAGCTGTTGCATCCGAAGTCAATCGACTTTGTCTTGTGAACTCGACTTCGATATGATATAAGGTCAACAACACCAAAAGTCGATCTGTGAGAAGGAAGTGGAAAAACACAATACACGCAACACAACAATGAAGTTTGCAATCAAATGACTTATTGTAATGACAAAGTTTCACAAAAATAAAAATTGGAAAAGCATCTGAGCTCTAATATCATGTAGAGAAAATATGATAGAAAAAGTGATTCTTTTCTAATATATATATATATACACACATCTATGTGTGCACTTCTAAAAAAGAAAGAAAACTAGTCTACAATAATTAGTAAGAATATATATAATATCACATCCCTAGCTGATATAATTATTTCTTTGTTGGTGTCTCACTTCACTTAAGACAACACCTTATATTTTTGTCCACTAAAATCTATAAGGTGAGATTTTACTATATTATAGATAGGATTCAACCTCAAGACTATGGAAATAACTTTGAAGACCCTTATCAACCAAACTAATTGATACCAACTTAAGTCCATGCCCATATTGACTTGAGGGGGGCTAACATTTTTAAAAATAATGTGACTCCTTGAAACATAGACACCCTCGCATGCACGTAAACAGAAAATTGCAAAAAGTATCAAGATGCAGCATTTGAAATGTGTTTCCCTCCTTTCCTAATCACACTGAAGGAGATGGTATGAATTGTAGTTATTTGAAAATTAATCGACAATACTTAAGACAGCGATATCAGGCAATGTCACTTCCAACCCACATGACAAAATGTGATAAAAATCATACCAAAAGTGTTTCGGATCCCCCGGCCCCCACACAGACAGACTTCTTCCAGAAATAGCAATGCTAGACACTTGATTTATTAAAAAAATAATAGTGAACAACAAAAGATGCAATGCATCAATATTCTTGAAAATGTGCATATTCTAATTGTAAATGGATGTTAAGGCATTAAAATACCAATCCAATGCACTGCCCAACCCAGGGACAGTGATGATCAAAGCGTTCCACACAATTATTACAGATTGAGCAATGCTAACAACGAGGTGGCCGATAGAGCATGCAAGTATCACAGTATTTGACTTTCACAGGCATGCCATTAACCATCACTTCCTTTATACGAGGAATCTGGTGGCTGGGTGTTGAATCCATAATACTGGAATCATGGGAGATTTCTTCTTCTGGAGGATGTGAAGCCCGGGGAATAATACCAGGATCTTGTGCAGAAGTAAGCATCAGCAGCACAAGCACCTAGAGCAACACATCGTTATTAGCATAAACATAATAAGGCTTACAAGGATCCAACAAATACAAAAACCGAAAGAAATTTTAGAAATGTAGTTCTACACATATTTAAAGTTACACAAATTAAATGAAATCTCGATCTAAAGAGAAAATTTTCTACCAATCAGTAAATAGCTAGTTATTAAAACAAGTAATACTGAAGGACCCCTTGGATGACAGAAAAACCTGTCACGATGAAAGAACACATGATTGAGAGGAAAACAAGCATCAAATACTCATTGTGTAACGAAACTAAGGCTTCTATATAGCGTGGCAGAAAACTTCACTTAATAAACAAAAACACAACAGTAATTCCTAGCCAACAAACACAGCCCTTGTAGAGCTTCACGGTAATGGAAAACATCATTGTAGAGCAGCTTGTTAATATAGTTACAATGACTTTATTTCATAGAATATAGCCCAACATTTGCCAAACGAAATTTGAGATGTTTAACATACCACTGAAAAGAAAACAAAAAAACATGGGAATCATACAATGCATATGCTTGACAAATATCTAATATGGGAAACAATTAATCTCATAATGTTTAAAAGTTAATGATGAATCCACCTTTTTAAATCCTTCTTTATAGAATGCATTGATAAGCTTTGACCAGCTCAAATGTAACCCTTATCAAACATTTTTGGTTGACTTCATGAATCCTCATTCTACATTCATTTATGAATCGTTCTTTTCCATTCCCTCAAAAAAAGAAGAAATAAGATGAAGATGTCAAAGACATTCAAATCACATCCATTTACCAAAAGCTGAATCATTTGAAGATGAGCGAGAAGGGAACACTTTGAGATATAGTCTACAAGCACCTTTTGAATTTTCATCCATTCAAAAAATAATGTGCGTTTATAAGTTTACATTGTTGATTGTGTTTTGTGAGACCACAAATACACTTTGAGAAGATAAATCAAACAGAATGCTTTTAGAGAATAATCAATGTAAAACATTGATATAAAATGTTCTGTCGTCCAAACTTATTAAACTATGATCATGACATTAAATATGCAAAAAAAAAAAAAAAGATTTAAAACCAGATTAGTTTATAATGGAATAGTAGCTAAACACATACAAAAATTAGAATTAATAAATGAAAGCTCGTCCACTGATGTAGATGTGCATGCAGTGAAAGCTTTGAAGACTTACATGGACTGTAAATGCTATTGCAACCACCAAGATGGCATATCCTGCATTATAAGCAGGAAATTTGTGGAGAAGATGTCTTGCAACAAAGATACAGAATATCACAAGAGGAATAACTATAAGTGAAATAGTGATAAATAGCGACCGAGCATCAGGTCCAAATATCAACCTTCCACCACAGAGGAACCTCTACAAAAGTTGAAGAAGAAAACAGTTAAAGCTTTCCAAATATAAGATGAAAGAGACCAAATTTATTTCGTGATAAAGATTACAGATATGCAAAACAATCTAAAAAATTAGTATCAACAGACCTGATTCTCACAGTAACGAGAAAATAATCCAATCTACGGGAAATTATAGTGGAAAGACAGCTTTCCCAGACAAACCATACAGTGGCAGAGCCAATGTAATTCGTACTCAAGCACTGAGAAAATAAGTATACTGAATAATACCACAGCACTAAATTAAAGTATCACTAAGATAATTGAAGCTGTTTTTCACTTTACAATACAAATATTAACACTGAAATTATAAAAAATTTCATCTAATTAATATTATTATTTATCATAAAATATCTCAAGAATGATAACTGCATGACTAAAATTGGTTTAAATTATATTCTACATTATTCCAGATTATATCTATAATATATTTGAATTTTTAATCATTTTATTTATTAACATTTTTTATGTACATAAATTAGAAATAATTAGCTATCATATGCTAAAAATTTATTTCAACTTAAAATTAATTATTATTTTATTATAAAGTACATTTAAATTTTATAATTCTAGTCATATTTGATTACATTAATTAAGGATCATTAGCTTAAATCTTATGAATTTGTAAGTAAAATAATTTGTTTATTTTTGCTTAAACTTTTTATGATATGTTACAAACAAAAAATTATAAAATTTTTAAAGCACATTTGATATAATTAAAATTATTAATATAATATAATATTAGCATTAATGAAGAAAATATGTTATAGCAATTGAATTCATGCTTAATCCATATTCTGTTTGATTAATCTGATATTTTACATATGATCTCACATGTTAAATAACCAACTTTCAATTAGAAATGAATATATTATGATTTGCAAGAATATTAGTCATTTCATATTTTGGCTATTGTTGAAACAGTTAGTTGATTATAATCTAATTTGGTCATATTAAATCCTGAACTATTCTGTGTATACCACTATACTTATATTCTAATAGATTTATAATTATACATATATTTCATATCAAAATAAAAGATCACTTTTGTGCTTCAGAGATATATTCATCATGAAGAAAACGCTTTCAAGTGTTCATCATTTTAATCAATTGAAATCAAGTTGAAAGTAGCATACATCTCTCAATCATACATTTTTATGCTTGTATTTCCACTGCAGTTATCTTGCAATCATTTGAATTAAGATTATAATTTGTCTTAATTGGTTTAGTCGCTATAAAAGTGTTCGATCAATTTAGAAGGTATTCCCTTGAATTTGTTAAGCATTAAAATAAAAGTGATCCCCTTGCCCAAAACACAGATAACAGACACTTTCCCTCGAAGAAAAAGATGGTGATAGTATGTTTCCCCTTAAAAGGAAAATATTATAATCTCTATCTACAAGTTGCAAAGGAGAGATTCACACATGGTAGAATCCCAGGTACGACAGAGTTTAGACATGGATGTTAGCTATTAGGTAGGTCAAACCACATAAATATTGATTCTATCAATCTCACTTCATAGGTTAGATTCACATTACTACTCATTTCTTTTTCATTATTATGTTTCAATGTCGATGTTGCCTGAAGAAGAAGAAATTGCTCATGCTATTTAATTTAGTTATCTCCCCCATGCTCAATAATTCTACAATTATTCTATAAGCGTAGATTTATTTGTGTCAACATGATATATTTTGTAATGACACTTGTGTTTGTGGTTTGACAAGATTATCTAACAAATTTGCATAGAATTATCATTCTTTATAATAATGCTTATTGTTCAACAATCTTTTTAACTTAATCATTCATCCAACATCATTACTTAATATTATTGTTACATCTATAAGATCAATTGAATAATTTGTGTAGTTATAGTTGAGCATCATATCATTCATATTGTGCTCAACATAAATCACTATGTTGACCTCCATGTGCCATGAATCAAGTTCTAAAATCGACAAATATTCAACATGATGTCACGCAAATTATAGCTAAATCACCTCGATCACGATCGAAACTGATCGAAACATCCCTCAATCGCAAAACAAACTACGTTGATACATCCGAGATGCTAAAGTTAACTAAGAGAGACCCCTCATATTTATATGGCAGTCACTCGATGAAGAGACGAGCCCTTGATGCAATTTAATGCGTATCAAAGTCAAAAATCCCCGACGCTATTCAAAAGATATTTATTTGCAAAATTATGATACGCTGTAACGCCAAATCTATCAAATAAGATCCTCCACAATATATTCGATTGAATTTGTGCGAGTGTGATGCGAGCAATCAGGATTCGAAATTTGAAATCACCTTTGACACTAAAATCATCTAAAATTAAAATTATATAGGTAGACACACATATTGCTTAGTGACATGATTACAAAAAAATTAAAATTGACATGCATTTCAAGAAACACAATAATATAATTTATTAAATTCCCGTCAAATCTTAGAAATCCTATTGGTTTTGCTGTTGAGTCAAGTCACATACTTCATATCTCATCAAAATAAAAAAAGAGATGGACGACCTCTCTCCCCCTAATCCCAAGACTCTTTCTAAGTTCTCCCCATTGTTTGTAAGCCCTCATCCTCGCTCCTCTTTCACAACTCATCCCTCGCGCACTCACTCTCCCAATACTTCCCTCTCATCCCACTCGATCCAAAGACCATGACCCTTATTCATGCATCTCCTCTCCTGTCGTCTCAGTTTGCATGATCCAACCCTGCCATTCCATCCTCACCTGCTATAGCCCAGTTTGATGCCTCACTCCTGGTGGCAACTCCCCTAAATATTAACAATCAGAGAGACTCCAATTAATCCTAACAAGATTTGGGATCATTCTAATGTTCTTCATTCTTACAAAGAAGGGCAAATAATTCAATGAAATAATTATGAGTTATGACATCATGAGAAAGATAAGAATACAACTACTTTTAAATCACCACATCACCACCCTTAATTTAAACCTTATTCCATCACTTAATTAGTATAAGAAAACTAGTTATAGGCTTTAAATACTAATAAGTTCCCTTTTAAGCACCTTTGTCCCCTATCAATATTTAGAGAATAGGATACATGTATAAACGTAATCGATATCAATATTCACACAACATTTTAGCTCATTTCGGACACTAATCCCCCTAAAACATAAGTTGTTTCTATTGATCATAAAAGAAAAGTACTTCAAGATTGCAACGCACAAAATCGTTGTTTATCTCCAAAAGATAGTACTTCAGAAAGGAAAATCAATACATAGTATCTCCAAAGGTATCAAGGGGCATGTAGCTATAATCATGTGGAACAAGATCCCTAGCCAACATTTGCATCCTAGCAAATCATAACAAATATGAACAATACGAGAAAATATTAAAGATTCATGTCATAATCACTATAAAGATTAGCAAAGAATCCAAAAAGATTGTAATACTATATATTCCACTTTAATAGATTTCATATATATTTTCACCATTTTGATCTTACTAAATGAATTTGGCTTTCAATATAAGTAAGAAAATTGATGCTTTGGAAAAATATTTATCATTAATATAGACTTTGTTTGGGAGAAAAAAATATTATACTGTGAGATAAGTTGAATAATTTAAGTGCATAATAGAAAATTTTGGTGAGAATGATATTAACATTTATCAATTCTTCTAAATGATCATAAGGGATACCTAAGTGTGGTCGGTTCAACTAACTTTGATCTATTATACAAAATAATGAAAATATGGCTTCTAAAGATATAGCATTTTTATGGCATTTCAATAGCCACATTGTACAATAATTCGAACCCGCTTGAATTCTTTGTTAAATGCACTTAGAAAAGCCTCCATAGCCTCCAGTTACATTCTTTATCATCCATTGAGATTATCAAATATCCATCATAGACAACATTCAAGGATGGTGCAACTTCTTTCAATTTTTTATAGAACATAAAAAATGTTATATCAAGACAAGTAAAACAATTAAAATATAAACAGCGAGTCAATCGTGAATCTTCCAGACAAAAAACAATAGCATTTGAATTCTTTGTTAAATGCACTTAGAAAAGCCTCCATAGCCTCCAGTTACATTCTTTATCATCCATTGAGATTATCAAATATCCATCATAGACAACATTCAAGGATGGTGCAACTTCTTTCAATTTTTTTATAGAACATAAAAAATGTTATATCAAGACAAGTAAAACAATTAAGATATAAACAGCGAGTCAATCGTGAATCTTCCAGACAAAAAACAATAGCATTTGATCATAATTGTTCCACAGTAATTTTCAACTAGCTTATCAAATAACAATAGTAGATGCAACGTCATTACAAAGCTCCTTGCTCATTGTATCATCCTGATAGTGATGATCAATCTCCAACAATCATACTGAGTAATCGTGTACTTATCCAAAACCTCTCCTTGTTGTATCAAAGATTTCCTTATCCAATGCGATTGCTAAAGTCTCCTTGGCCTCTTCAACTCAACCCATCTGCTTCGTGATTTGCACAACATCCTTCGTCTCCGAGTTCTCTCCTCATCATTCACTAAAATTACCAAATATCCATTGTCGACAAAATTCTACGATGATGCGTCTTCTTTCATCCTTTTTAATAGCAGAAATAAAATACTATATCAAAACAATTAAAACAATTTAATTACAAATAGCAACTCAACTGCAGATCTTCCAAATAAAAAATAATAGCTTCTGTCCACAATTTTTCTGACAATAATTTACAACTAACTTCTCAGTCAACAACAGTAATACCAAATGAACATTTAGTCATTAGCTAATAAACTCAATCAGGTCTCATAGGAACATAAAATACACTGAGTTCAAATAAGATTTAGTGAGCCAAATTAACCCTTGATAGCATTGAGTGAGACGGGCATTGTTTCTACGAAAATTCACAGACAACAAAACTTGGTAGTGAAATGCAATATGAAAAGCTGGTGAAGCTTTACACTTATTAAAGCTATTAAAAACGTAACTCTGGAGGCAAATGGAGGTTTATGCCTACAGAGTGGAGCCTTCTAACTGAGAGGTGTGCAATTCTAATATATTACAACCAATAAATAACTATTTTTGACAGAATGTAAGGTTCATTCAACCCGTAGTAACGATATCCGTGCATAGAAGTACAAACAATCAAAACAAACAAACAGAAGATTACATACGAATGCAGTGATTATGCTATAAACAGCAAGATGTCCAAATAACTTCTGCAAGTGTCTAAATTAAGTTCTAACTAGTAAAAAAAAAAATCTTGATAATCAAGCGACAATCAGAATTCAGACCTAACGTAGCACCACAATGGTACAGCAAGCTGTACCATCATCACAATCACCAACGCACTCAACATCACGCCATCATGAAACAATCAACTTGCTTTCGGGCGGCAGACAAGTCCACCAAAATAGCTTATCGCACCAAATTGAAACAGAATCACGCAATAAAACACATCAAAAAAGCCCACCACGGAAGAACCTAACAAGATCTCCAAATTCTAGCACGCCCAACTTTCAACATCAAAATCCTTAAAAAACTGCTGTTGAAACCTTTCCCTTTCCAAAGTTAGGTAATATCTGGAAAATAACCACAATAAAAGCAATTCCATATAAGAAAAGGCTCTAAATTCTTACATTGTTCCCTTTCCAAAGTTGATAAACACGCTTAGCCATGGGAGATTTTCGACCGTACTAGAAAACAGGGAGATAATCCAATACGCGAGGCTCAACCTCTTGCATCTTATTCTGCCCACAAAAACTTTGAGATAAAAGGCGAAGAAGACAGAAAAAACGTAGGGATCTCTGCTATGGCCTCCGGAGGGGAACAGAAAACAGGCTTTTCGATTCCCCTCTTTCTCTCTCCATCCTACCTTGAATTCAACCGAGGGCGGTCGTTCTAAGTTATACAACCTAGGGCAATAGAGAAAATGACAGGGCCATTATCGGCAAGTAAATTTTAAAAGAAGCGGGGAACAGAATCCCACGATTTTTTCCAGCATTTAATAAACAGAGATCAAATGTCAAATTTACCCCTAGGTCTTAGGTGGAAACCTGAAATTTGCCTTCTGCCCATGCCTAGTTTTTTTTTTTTTTTTTTTTTGGGAATGGGTATCCATCCAACACCCCACCCATCTTATAGGTGGATATCATTATAAGTACACACATTCATCACCACACACGTCGGCCCCACTGATTTTCCCCAAGTATAGGCCTCATAGATTCAACTCTGTCGTTCCATATCACCACCCATCAACGATAAGAGAGTGTGCCCATACCTAGTTGGCTACATATGGACTTTTATTTGACCAATTTTGCCCGATATTTTCTGTTGAAACCTTTGGTTTTTCCGCTTTCGAAATTTTGGCAATCTGGATGGGCGCCGCATGGCCCGCATCCCGATGACCAGAGTTTTTAAAACATATTTTTTTAATTAATTTTTACTATTGGCGTTTAAATATCACATAATTTTTATATATTCCATATTAATATTTATATAAATAATACTTAAATTTTAAATTAATATAACAATATCACTATCATTAGCATCTCAAAGATATATAAATAAATAAAAATTTGTGAGGTATATATGCAAATATTTTTATATTATTTCATTGACTTTAATTTCATTTATATTTATCAAGTTATTTTCTATAATATAATAAAATATTGGCGTTTAAATAACACATAAATTTTAAATTAATTTTGACTATTGGCATTTAAATAACACATAATTTTTATATATTGGATATTAATATTTATATAAATAATACTTAAATCTTTAAATTAACATAAAAATATCAATATCATTAACATCTTAAAATAAATTACATCTTTTCATATACATAAAAAATATTATATTTATAAATATAAAAATTATAGGTATTAGATATATAAATAAATAAATATTTGTGTGGTATAGATATAAATATTTTTATATTATTTCATTCACTTTAACTTCATTTATATTTATCAAGTTATTTTCTATAATATAATAAAAAATGCATGCATTCTCAAATAAAATTGGGGATTTACATACATACCACACAATTCTTATGTATTTACATATTTAACACCTAAATTTTAATTTTTACATATATAACACTCTCATCTTTAATATCACATCAAAAATACCATCATCATTCACTTTTTAAAAATAAAATATACCTTTTTTAAGCATAGAAAAGAATTAGATAAGTAAATATCTAACTTTAAGTATTAGATACTTAAATATATAAGAATTGTGTGATATGTATGTAAATCTCCCAATAAAATATAACTTATTGTGAATATATGCATTAGCTCTTACAATCAAATATAAAAAAAAAAGTCATCAAGGAACCCTCTAAGGCTTCATTTGGGAGGTTTTTTTAGTCGTTGCATTAGAAAGCGAATTTCTGGTTTGATACTAATAATTTAAATGCTTACCCATCTTTTTAAAGTTCGCTTTTCTTTTCAAAAGAAAAAGATAAATAATTTTTTGAAAATACTTTAAACCAAATTTTCGAATCCAAAAAAGTTTTCAAATGAAACCTAAGACTGCAATCTATGTAGGTACCATGTTAACCTGATAATTTGCAGTAATTAGTCTTATATTGTTGTTAATGTTGATGATAAAATGGATAGTCAAAATTATAATAAATATTTGAAGTGTCTTCTATTTATGCTAAAGATCATTAAATAAAGAGAGATTAATAATCCCTAAATCAAAAGATAATTTTTTTTGTATCTGAGAAATAATAGATTGTAAATATATCAATAGTTAACTGTCCATCATTGAGAAAGAAGGCTAAGGGAGCATAATATTTTTTAAATAATTTTATTTTTTTAACAATATTAAAGATGTTTAGGGAGGGAATACACAAGTCATCCTTAGATTTGATAATGTTACTTTATTTCTAAGATATTATACAAAGCTTATTAAATTTATTATTCTCACATATAAAAAATAATTTTAGATAGGAGATCTAAATAAGTTAAAATCAACTTCTCAAAATTAATAAATTATATTTTAAACCTTCAAACTATGTATGTTCTATTTCACTAGAAATAGATAAAGACAGATTATCAGTTTTTCATCAAAATTTAAGTAAAGAAATAGATAAATCTAAATATTTAAAATGAAAAGTGCCTCCTCCAAAAATGACAAATAAATAGTTAAGAACTTAAGAACTAAGAAGCAGTCGACAGTTCAAAAGTAATAAGCATTCAACGACCAAAAGCATTAAATATTCAAATAATACTAAAATACCGCCACTGGGCTCTTCAACATAAGCATTAAAATTCCACCACTGCATAAAGAGCAGTATCACTATTCTCCTCCACCGCGCGCCACATGGCGACCTTCCCACCATTTATTGCCGAACAATTATCCCTTATCTCCCCCTTCCCACCTGTAAGCACACCGAGCTGCCCCATCTTCACCAAGGAAAACACAAATTTCTCAAAGAACAACGACTGATTCCTTGCGAAAGCCTCCACCGTCGACTTAGTTTTCGAGTCCATGAACAGATCTTCATCTGAAGTAAACAGCCCTTCCCTGTTCACAAGATCAACATAGTACTTATTGTCGAAGACGTTAGGGCTACGGAAGTCGAGCAGGGTGGTGTTGGTGGAATTGGAGGTCGGACAGGTGAACCGGAGATGGTCGAAGAAGGCTTGGTTCATGGTGGGGTCGCGCGAGGGAAAGATACGGTTCGAGAAGGAGGAGCAGTGGCTGCGGCCGATGGTGTGGCCTCCGGAGAGGGCTACGAGGTCGGCCGCGTCGAGGTTGATGCGAGAGAGGATGGGGAGAATGGTGGAGATGTTGAAGGTTGGGGATGGCAGGCTGGCGAGTGTAGCGTTACGAGTGGCGAAATGGAGGCCGTCGCGGCGGCCGAGAGGGATTTTATACTTGGGACCGCCGGACTGCAAAGGAGAGGAACGGATTTTTGTTAGATAAAATGGCGAATTTTATTTGCGTAGTTTAATTTTTATTTTAATTAATTTTTTCCAAAAAAACATTGAAGTACAAATCACATAATTCTTTTATATATATATATATAATATCTAAAATTTAATATTTATATACTTGATTCTCAAATCTTTAATATTATCATAAAAATATTATCATTTTTTCTTAAAATTAATACACATATTCAGATAGAATGTCATAAATATAAATAATAAATTTTATTTTTTCATATATAAATATATAAAATTATGTGATATGCATGTAAATCTTTCAAAAAAAATCATTTAGTGTTGTATAATCTATATGGAATAGCATAGAAAAATATTAATTAAAGATATTCAATTTTTTTCTAGTTTAGTTCAACTAAAATGTTTCTGTTTTGTGAATTATTTTCTAGTCACTTGTAAAATGTTGCTCATATATGATTTATGTCTTTCATTTGAGAAAAAAAAAATAAATGTAATATAATTTAATAATAATAAATAATTACAATTAGTATAATTTTTTAAAGAGATATTTACATATATATTATATAATTTTTATATATTTACATATTTAATATCTAAAGATTGAAATTTATAGGCATAATATTCAAATCCTTACAATCATATTTAAAATACTATATTTAATTTTTTTTAAAATGAATATACCCTTTCATATATAAAAAAATAAAGGGGATTTACATACATCTAATTCTTATGCATTTATATATTTCACACATAAACTTTAATTTTACTTAAATAACACTTAAATCTTAATTATTACATCAAAATACCACCTGGTTATTTTTCCAAGTGAAATGCACCTTTTTTTCATAGGAAAATGCTAGTTGTAAATAATATTCAAATTTGAGTATGTATATAAATTTCCCAAAATGTAATATAAATGAAAATATTGAATTTTAGTGATAGATATATAAATATATATAAAGTATTTGGTATGTATGCAAATTTTTCTTTTTTAAGGTTAAATAAAAACAACTTTTGTTGATTAGCTAAAGTGCAGGATTAAGAATTTGTAACGTATAAATACATTTTTATCTATGTTATTAGAAATAGATGAAGGTCAATATAAACTAAAATTTAGCATAATTTAAAAGTGCACCACCGCATTGGACTATAAGATCTCACTGCACCAACTACAAGGTGAGAAATGCAATTTATTAAATATTTAAAATTTAGATGTTAAATATATAATATATTTGATATGATACTTAAAATACTATTAGTCGAAACACAAATCTTGATGCTAAAAGTAAGATGATCCGAAGTTGAAACTGGTCGAAATCAAGCACTTAAAATATCCTTAAAAATTCTAGGATGTCACTTAAATACCTAAATAACTCTCAAACATGGATTTATAATAAATCGAGCGTCTCAACGAGCCAGATCTAACATGGCTAAGATCTCATAATTCTGACTTCATTTGAGCATTCAAATACACAAAATACATCATATGATCAAGGGAATCATCATGAGCCGTCCGATGTAGTGGAGTGGTACGGGTTTTGCATGTATTTACAGAGACGCCACTCCTCCAATCTATAAACAGTCTCTCATTCCTCATATGAGGGGAGGCCAAAGGAAGAGGGAGGAGAGAACTCTAAAGCTTGAAGATCCTCCAAGCACAATCGATACCACCGGCCGTGCCAACCACCACCGCCGCCGATCCTCGCCGTCCAATCTCTCTGTCTATCATGACGACCTTCATCGCCGTCATTGTTCCCCACGTCACCATCATCATCTACTACCACTAACAATCTGAATAACCGGCCACTACATAGCTGTTGTTCTTTTCTCATATACAATTATGTAATCCCATTATCGGGAAGATTTTGTACTCTTTTCGACGAGGTTTTTACTGGGCTAGGCCCCGTAGTTTTTCCCTCTTTTCGACGAGATTTTTCACGTTAAAATACTGGAGTTTTCTTGTTCACACTTTAAATACCTGTGTGTGTGTCTTGGATTTTATAAGTGGGTGTAAACTTTCACTCTACCAACCGCTAGCACGCACAGCTTTAGTCATGTGGAAATTGATTCACATTATTTTATCTTGTATGGCGACCAAGTTTTTCAACAAGATCAAAACCATCATCGAGGTGGAGCATTTCAAGCTTTTAAGGAGCACAAGCGAAGAATGAAAGTTCATCAAACTTCATTTCTTCAGATTTTGTCGAAAACTGGGGGGCAACTCTTAATCCCAGAAGATTGCCCATGTTAAGCATCTAATCGATTACCATCACAAGAAACAAGTCAAAGTTGGAGGATATTTAACATTGAGAAGAGATATAGCTTTGCAAATTATGATTTTCCAATCATACTCATGGAAAAATAATACCAATGTTAAGAAGCAACTTTGGCTACAACCACAAATGGATGTTTTGATTCGACCTCTTCCATACAGGTTAATGTCATTAAGCAAAGACTCTGACAAACAACCTAGGATAGGTCAAAAGGTCTTCCATACAGGTTAACGTCATCGGGTAACACCCTGACAAACAACCTCAGATAGGTCAAAAATTCTCAGCGGATTCAATTCGACCTCATCCACACAGGTTAACGTCATCAAGTAAAACCCTGACAAATAATCTCGGATAGGTCAAAAATTCTCAACGGATTCAATTCGACCTCATCCATACAGGTTAACGTCATCGGGTAACACCCTGACAAACAACCTCGGATAGGTCAAAAATCCTTAGCGGATTCAATTCGACCTCTTCCATACATGTTAACGTCATCGTAACACACAAACAACCTAGGTCAAAAATCTTCCGGATTTAATTCAACCTCTTCCACATAAGTTAATGTCATCGAGCAAAGACTCTGACAAACAACCTAGGATAGGTCAAAAGGTCCTTGGTAGACTTCCTTCTCTCCACACATCGCCATCTGTAACACTCGATAAACAACCTCGGATGGTCAAAATCTGGATTCAAATTCAACCTCTTCCATACAAGGTTGCGTCAGAGTCACACTCGACAAACAACCTCGGATAGGTCAAAATCCTAGCGATTCAATTCAACCTCTTCTACACTGGTTAACGTCACCGGGTAACACTGATAAACAACCTCGGATGGGTCAAAATCCTCAGCGGATTCAATTCAACCTCTTCCATACAGGTTAGCGTCATTGAGTTACACTCTGACAAACAACCTCGAATAGGTCAAAAATCCTCAGCAGATTCAATTCAATCTCTTTCATACAGGTTAACATCATCGGGCTCTATAAATAACCTCAGATGGGTCAAAATTCTCAGCGGGTTCAATTCAACCTCTTCCATACAGGTTAACGCCATCGAGTCACACTCTGACAAACAACCTAGGATAAAAAAAGGTCCTTGGTGGACTTCCACTACCTCCACACGTTAACATCATCGAGCTTTGATAAATAACCTCGGATGGGTCAAAATCCTCAGCGGATTCAATTCAACCTCTTCCATATAGGTTAACGCCATCGAGTCACACTCTGACAAACAACCTAGGATAGGTCAAAAAAACATTGGTGGACTTCCCACGGCCTCCTCCACACAGGTTAACGTAATCGGGTAACACTCTGACAAACAACAACTTGGATGGGTCAAAATCCACGCTAATTCAACCTCTTCCACACGTTAACGCCATCTAACGCCATCGAAGTCACACTCGACAAACAATCTCGGTATGTCGTTCTTATCTTTGTTGGTCACCGCTACATCAGCCGGTGCCGCTGCTGACCACTGCTGCCGCTGGCTGGTTATCGCTTTGCATTTCGGTCTCATCACATATCCTACTGATTACTGATAATGCGCATCAAGCACTATCGACATTGCGCTATTGCTGGCATTACCCACTTGCTGCCGCTAACACGTTGCGTACCGCTGCTGATATTATCGCCGGCTACTAGCTGACTATCGCTGATAATTGTCATCATTCACCATCCCCGTCGGCTATCTCGCTGATTATTGACGCAGCCGCACTGCTGACTACATCATTATCTGCCGCCACTTCGTGCTGCTAACCATCAGAATATTAGCTGGCTTGCCGTGCTGCTGCTGACTCATCGCCGGTCATTTACGCCGTTATCTCGCTGACTGACAAGCTGGTTACCAGATTACGCTGCTGCATGCTGCAACACTTGCCGGCCGCTAACCACTGTTGTCACGCACTGGATTACTATCGCTGACACCGCCATCACTAGCCAGCATTTCGCATTAATTACATCGTTGCGGTCCCATCCTGATTACTGGATGCTGCGCGGCGATCGTTGCTGCCATTGCCGCTGTCTCTGTTGGCTAACTATAGCTGCCACGCTGCTGACATTGGGATATTATCGCTGGCAATTATCGCCGGCATCGCCACTCACTATCGCCGGTTATCTCCAGCTAACGACGCTAATTATCGACCATTGCGACGCGCTGCTACCACGCGTTAACCACGCTTACCATCGCCGGCAATCTCGCCGGTCACCGTCATCAATTTCCGCCGCCGACCACTATCGCCGACCACCATTGTCGGGCATCGCCGTCAACCCTTGTCTCCGGTTATTGTCGCCGATGATCGCCTTCGAACCCAGACGGTCCGACGAGTACAGTTGATGTCTCTTTCAAGAGAAAGTTGTAGACACGACATATATACCGCTGACCTTGATCGCCTCCAAACCCGGCCCCGGTGAGTCAACGCTTCTTCGAGAAAATGAGCCTCGCCAGATGAACTACGGTCTTGATCGCCGCCAAACTTGGCCCCGGTGCGGCGCAATGCATCTTTCGAGGGAAAACCGGAGCTCGCCGTATGAACTACGGGCCTTGATCGTCCAAACCCGCCGGTCGACGGCGTTAACGCCTTTCGAGGAAAATTGGAGCCTCGGCCAGATGAACTACGGCCTTGATCGCCTCCAAACCCGGCCGGTCCGACAATGGCAACACCTCTTTCAAGGAAAATGAGTCGCTTATGAACTACGGGCCTTGATCGCTTCCAAACCCTCGGCCCATAGGGGTCCAACGCCTCTTCGAGGGAAAATCGAGCCTCGCCAGATGAACTACTGGTCTTGATCGCCTCTAAACCCAATCGGTCCGGGCGGCCAATGCCTCTTCGGGAACCGAGCCTCGTCAGATGAACTATGGGCCTTGATCGCCTCCAAATTCGGCCGATTCGACAAGGCGCTTAACGCCTGAGGGAAAACCGAGCTCGAGGAACTATGGGTGATCGCCCAAACGACCTTCAAGAAGAGAATGTGTCTTCTCCTTTGGCCCTGGGGTTTTATAGATTCTATAGGGCAAAATATCAAAATCGAAAATCGCCAAAATTGCTTAAACGGCGAACGAGCCAAACGGCAGGCGACTTTTTTCTCGGGCACGCCGGACTAACGCCAGGTGCTGCGGTCTGCCTGCCCGTAGGTGTCGTCCGTAATCCACGCGTTGTTCGCTGACCGAGGCAACCCCCACCCGCCTGGCGAATCAGGCGACTTCGCTGGTTGCCCTGACCGCTCTCCCAGCGTTCAGCGTCGACCGACAGGTCCGTTCGCGAAACGAGGTTCGCCGCGACCGCTAACCCACCCGACGCCGCCATCGCCGGGCTTCATAGCCATTATGCGGCGCTGAGGCTCATGTAGCGGCGGCGTCTTACGCCACTGGCGCCCATGCGCCATCGGACCCAGCACTCGAGTGCCCTTTCAGACGGATGGGTCTCAGACCTCAAATTCGCACTAAGATACCTACACATATCTGTGGCCCTACATCTGCTTTCATAGTCATAATCTTGTGCTACCATGAAGATCTGTTCTCTCAAAATGTGTGGTTAATGGACCCTCAAATTTCATTGAAGAATTTGTTATTTTCAAGTATTTGATATATATATATATTTGGATAATTGAGATAATGTCATCCAAAAATAGGGGGCAACTGATATGATACTTAAAATACTACTAATCGAAGCACTAATCTTGATGCTAAAAAGCGATCCCAAGTTGAAACCTAGATCAAGCACTTAAAATATCCTCAAAAACTCTGGATGTCGTTAAATCCCTAAATAACTCTCAAACATGGAGTGTTTATAGTCAAATTGATCGTCTCGATGAGCCGGATCTAACGAGACTAAGATCTTATAATTCTGACTTCATTTGAGCATTCAAATACACAAAATACCTCATATGATCAAGGGAATCATCATGAGCCGTCCATGTAGTGGAGTGTTACGCATGTATTTACGAGACGCTACCTATATAAACAACCCCTCATTCCTCATGAGGGGAGGCCAAAGGAAGAGGAGGGGAGAGCTCTAAAGCTTGAAGATCCTGCAAGACACCGCCACCACTGACTTGCGCCAACCACCGCCGGCCGCCATCGCTGATCCTCACCGTCGTTAATCTCTGTCAGTCTCTATCATGACGACCTTCATCGTCAGTCATTGTTCCCCATAGTTCACCATCATTTACTACCACTAGCAACTGTTACAACCTGACCGTCACTACATAGTTTTTGTTCCTTTCTCATATACAATTCTGTAATCCCATTATCGGGAAGATTTTGTACTCAAAGATACATAATTGATGATTTTACGGCCTCAGGGTTTTTCCCTCTTTCGAGATTTTTCATATTAAAATTGAGTTTTCTTGTTCACTCTTTAAATACCCATGTGTGTCGGATTTCACAACTAAGCGTAAACTTTCTATCACAACCTGCTTTCAAAGACGCAATAATATTAAATTTTGAGATTTTATGTATATAAATCCTCATATTTACATGTTTTTAATAATGGTGATTGATATATCATGTAAAAATATATCACAAATCTTAAGATAATATATTTTGTAGAATTTTCTAAAGTTAAATTTGAGTGATCTGATATCAATTTTAATAGATTCATAAGAAATTGAATATCTCAATAAATTGATCCCATCTACTCTAAGTGTTTGGTTTGCATTTGAGTGCACTACATTACAAATGCAATTTATTTATACTTTTGTGTGGTAAAGTAAAATTTCGAATGTAAATGTATTCCAAATACATTAGAAATGTTTTGATGAATTCAATTCCAAATACACCGCCAATGTAGTGATGCGGCGCCACCGCCGCGCCGCCACCGCCGCTTTACCTCCACCGCCACCGCCATGGCCGACGCACCCGGACACGGCCGACGACCACCGCCACTCTTGCCGCTCGCCACGCCGCCATCGCCGGACGTCAAATCCTTTAGATTATTTTACATTACATTTTTTCAACCAAACAGAAAAAAATAAAGTCATGAATTTGTAAAACTTTCAACCAAACAACCGTAAAGTAATCATTTTACACTGAATTTATTTTACACTGCATTCCAAATGCAGGCAACCAAACAACCCCTAAGAGTAAATAAATTTGAATCCAATGAGCTCAAATTAAGTCTCAAAAATATAATTAGAAGCTTTAAAGTATTATTTGAAGAATTGAATGATCTTTAAATATAGCATGTTTATTATCAAATCAAACAGTTCAACGAGCCTAGGATCACTCAATTTTGATATCATTATGCTACTTAAATGTTAAAAGAAAGATTTACAATCAAAGAAATCTAGAAAGATCATTTTATGGAATGTTTTGAGATTTGGGCTAAAATAATTAGAATGCTCATTTCAAATACACTATAAGTATGCCCTCATTATTACATTGAAGAGAGAGAATTGAGCTCAGCTTAGTTTAAAACATAGCATGTTTATAATTAAGTCTCAAATTATAATCAGAAGCTTTAAATTATTATTTGAATAATTAAATGATATTCAAATATAACATATTTATAATCAAATCAAATAGTTTAATCAGTCTACGATCACTCAATTTTATGATTATTATGATACTTAAATGTTAAAAGAAAGATTTATGATAAAAAAATCGATAAAAATTATTTGATTGAGTATTTTGAGATATAGGCTAAAATTATCAAAATGCTCAATTCAAAAACACTATAAATATACCTTCATTATTACCTTGAAGAGAGAGATTGAGCAGAGCTTAATTTAAAATTATAAAGAAAGATTGATGCTAACAATTATCGGCATCAATTACTGACTATCACTAAAGAGCTTTGAAGTTTATTTATTTTTTTCATATTATTATTGTTAATAATCTAGTTTGTAATCTCACTTTCTCCAACAAAAGATAAGAGATATATATATATATATATATATATATATATATATATATATATATATATATATATATATATATAATTTATTATGTACAAATAATTTTTGTTGTGAATTAACACTATGAGAATTATAGCTTTAAAGATTATTGTTGATACTAAGATTATCAATGTTATAAGTGTCTATGCTCCTCAAGTAGGTTTGGAGGTAAGCTCAAAAGAAAAAATTTGGAATGAATTAGAGGGACTAATACAAAAGATATCTCTTGAAGAAAAAAATATTTATTGGGAGAGATTTGAGAGTGGTAAAGATTTTAAAAGTATTCTGGTGGTTATGGATTTGGAGTGACTAATGAAGAAGGTGACTATATTAGATTTTGCCTTAGCTTATGATTTTGTAGAATTAACACTTTATTTAAGAAAAGAGATGAACATATTATTACTTATAAAAATGGATCTAGTAAAACACGATTTATTATTTTCGATAAGAAAAATAGATCGTTTAGATTGTAAAGATTGTAGGTCATTCTAAGTGAAATTTTAAGTACCCAACATCGACTATTAGTTTTAGATTTTAAGATGAAAGGTTGTAATAGAAAAAAAATAAACTAAATTATTGTCCCAGGATTAGATGGGGACACTTAAAGAATATAAATAAAACTATTTTAAGAGCAAGCTACAAGAAATTAGAATTTGGGATGTTCATAAGGAAGCTAACATTATGTGGGAAAATATATCAAGTGAAATTAAGCAAGTTGCTAAAGATGTGCTTGGAGAATCGAAAGGAAAAGCTTCTTTTAATAAGAATAGTTGGTGGTGGAGTCAGACTGTGCAAGAAAAGATAAGAAATAAGAAACATTGTTATAAAACTTGGTTTAAATGTAAAACTAGAATTGGGAAAGATATAAAATGGTAGAGATTCTAAGAAAGCAATATATGATGCAAAAAATTAGCTTTTAGTGATTTATACAATAGATTAGATACCAAAGAAGGTGAAAGATGTATGTATAAGTTAGCCAACCAAATAGATAGAGAAGTAAAGACATAGTTCAAGTGAGAGGTATTAAGGATGAAATAAAAATTTACTTTTCTTAGAAAAAGATATTGAAAATAGGTGGATGAGATATTTTGATAAACTTTTCAATGAAGGATCCGAAAGTACGATTGATTTTAGCAACCTTAATACCCTAAACAAAAATAGAGAATTTCATTTTATCGTCAGATTAGTAAATCAAGTTAGTGAAGCTTTAAAGAAAATGAAATGTGGAAAGCAAGAGGACCTGATAATAATCTAATATATGTGTGAAAATGTTTAGGAGATCAAGGAATTTCTTGGCTTACAAATCTTTTTAATGTTTTTTTAAAGACTAAAAAGATGCTATATAAGTGGAGAAAGAGTTTGTTGGTTTCTATATTTAAGAATAAATGTGATGCACAAGAGTGTGCAAATTATAGAGGAATTAAGTTAATGTGTCATACATTAAAATTATGGGAGAGAGTAATTGAGCATAGGTTACGATGTGATATAAATGTTTCACAATGCTTTGGTTTCATGCCAGGTAGATCTACTATGGATGTTATACATTTGTTAAGAGGTTTGATGGAGAAGCATAGAGAAAGTAAGAAGGATCTACATATGATATTTATTGATTTAGAGAAAGCTTATGATAAAGTCTCTAGAGATGTTCTATGGAGAGTTCTAGAACATAAAGGAGTTAATATTGGTTATATTCAAGTCATTAAGGATATGTATACTAGAGTTATTACTTGTGTCCAAACACAAGGAGGATTGACAAAATATTTTCTTATTTCAGTTGGATTACATCAAGGATCAACATTAAGCCCTTATCTTTTTTACTTTAGTTATGGATGTTCTTACGAGGCATTTACAAGAAGATTGGTGTATGCTTTTACCGATGACATTCTTCTTGTTGATAAGACTAGAGGGAGTCCAACGAAACTTGAATTATGGAGGTCAACTTTAGAGTGTAAAGGTTTTCGCTTTAAGTAGATCTAAAATCAATATATGGAATATAATTTTAGTTGTAGAAGTTTTAGTGGTAGTATTGTGACTTTAGGTGATCAAGTCATTAATAAGACCGATTCAAATATTTAGGCTCATTGTTCAAAATGATGGTGAAATATAGAGATGTTATTAGTAGAATTCAAGTTGGATGGTTGAAGTGGAGGAATGCATCCGCCTATTATGTGATAGAAAAGTTCCACTTAAACTTACGGAAAAATTTTATAAGATGGTGGTAAGACCCGCAATGACTTAGTAATGTTGGCCAAAAAAAGAGAAGCATAAGACTAAGTTAAGTGTTGAGATGAGGATGCTCAGTGGATGAGTGGCTTTACCCTTAGAGATAGAATGCAAAATGAGTATGTTCGGGAAAAAGTTGGAGTAGCTTCAGTGGTAGATAAGATTAGGGAGAGTCACATGGTCACCTATTTAGATCCATTAGGAGAGTAGATGCATTAGATTTGTCTTATGTTAAGAAAGATAGAGATAAACCTAAAAGACTTGATTAAGATGTATAAAAAATGATCTTAGTATACTTGAATTAAATGAGAATACATAATAGACACAAGAAGGATTCATGTAGCACAACCTTGTGGGTTGTTGTTTGTTGTATTAACACTATGAGAAAAATAAGAGAGAGAGAGAGAGAGAGAGGAATAAAAACCTTAAAATCTTGTGTGATTATATATGTTACTCTATCAATTCCTCAATAATTTTTCAAGACATCATTAATTAGTCACTCTTCCTATTTATAAGCAGCCAAAAGAGAGTATTAAGTCTAAGCGAGAAAGAGATACCAGGAAGACAGAGTCGCGGGCAGCAAGAGCGACGACGTCCGCGCAAGAGACCACACGACCACATGCCTTATCGATCAGAGCGCGGAGTTCACTGATGGCCTTAAAAGCCTCCGGCCTCAGCGTTAAATTCGGCGGCGCATCCTTCTCGCTCGGCCCGCTCGCCGACCCGTCAAGCAGCACTGATCCGTCGCAACCCTGCACGAAGCAGTCAAGTGGACGCGAAGAAGCCCAGCGGCGAGTCCGATATCCTTCTCAAACTGGCTTTTAAGGAAACTGCGAACAATGGACTCCAGTTTTGGGCAGGTCGACTTGTAGAAGGCGTAGGAGAGACCGTTTACTATGGGTGGGAGGCTCTGAGCCACCGCCACCGGTGGCGACAACGATGAGGCCATGACGGAGAGAAGGAAGACGAAGAGGGTAGAAGCCATAATTAGTTTAGATAGATATCACTTCGATTGATTGTGGTGACGAGATTCAATGGATAATTATAAGAGGCTAAGGTGGTCGATCAGGCCACTAAAAAAGTTGGATTCAGTGCCAGTGGGGGAGGTTGGCGCATTTTCATTAACCTTTCAGCATGATCTGATAGAGTGGCTGTCTGCATCGCTGTTGGGTGATTCTTCCGAGATTTACTTTTGACTAATGAGATGATGCTTATATATGGAGCTTAAATAGAATTTTAAAATATTTATAAATTTTATGCGAGAAAAAATTATGTCATCATATCAATATTTTTTATCAGAACGCTTAGTATAAATGTCTGAACAAAAAATTAAAAATTAAAATGGTTGTGACGGAGTGCTATTGGATAAAAAATATGTTTAAGAGATTGTCTTTAACACCCTGCACAACGGGCAAAAAAAATTACAGAAATGAGGGTGCAAGCTAAAAATTTAGAAATAATTCTCATGAGTATAAACATGATGTTAATAACATTTGTGTTTATTAATAAGATTATTAGAGCATCTAAGTCTAACAACATTCAATTTAAACACCGTTTTAAGAATAAAATTCAATCATTATATATCTTATCCAAGAAATAAGCCATCAAGAATAAACTAAAATACATAACATTAATCACCTTCCAATGCTATACTTGAAACAAAAGCCTAGAAGCTCTTCATTAGATGATGTGTAAGTAACAATATAAAAATTATAAAGTAACAGCTGTAAATTTATAAGAAACAAACTTAGGATCTATTTATGGCAGTTGGAGCAATATAAAAATAAGGTGATGGAACTATTACAGAAAAAGCAGCTATTATGAGTATTAACTTTTTTTTTAATTTAAAATAGTCTGACAACATCTTTCAGACAGCCACCACACTATCAGATCAAATTGAAAAATATAACTTTCTCGTCACAAATTTCTTAAAACGCAATCAAAATATAATTTCTCAAATGACACTTGCAGTGTATTGCAAAAATGTACTATCACCTCAAACGTTATCCTAATAGGTGAAACTTTATTGAGTAATATATATACAACAAGGCACAAAACATAAACATGATCAGTCAAAGATATAAGAATAATCATGTGGTATTATATTATAACAGTTGTAAACAATATATAAAGATATAATTGATTTTTAATTATAAAAATTATTTTTTAGTTATTATTGTATAACAAAGTACAAAAAAAAGTTATTTATGCAAACCAATAATATTTGTGTTCAAATATAAAAAATGTTAACTTACAAGCATGTTGTATATATATATATCTATCACAACACTCCAAAATCAAGAAAATGTAAATATCAATTTCATAAAAAATCAATGATTTTAACAGAGTCATCACTCCACAGACTTCATTGGTTGGACTTAAGGGTGTAAACGAGTCGAGCTTGAGCGGGCCGAACTCTTGTTCGTGTTCGGCTTGTTTGAAAATTGCTTTGTTCGGGTTTGACTCGTGTTCCAAATGGCTCGAAATTTTATGTTTCGCTGAATTATTCAAATATGTCAAAATGCAATCCCAAAAAATCCATAAGATGGAGGATTCGAACCTCGGCCAATCTTTTGCATAACAAAATCTTTAACTACTAAGTCATGCTTATAACTATGATATATATATATATATATATATATATATATATATATATATATATATATATATATATATATATATATATATATATATATATATATATATATATATCATAATTATTTATTTCAAGCTAACGAACAAACATCACGAATTATTCATGTTCAATCGCTTATAAATCGAGCTTGAAATATTTGTTGTTTGCTTAGTTAACTAAGTAACAATGTCGCTATGAATAGCTTTTTTGACAACCCTAATTGGACTAGCTACTATTCAAAGGGATTTAATTGACAAACATGCATTATGCACATAAGTATACATCTTATAATTTTTTATAAAATATATAAATTTTAATGATATAGGTAAACATTGGGCATTTCTCAACACTTAAAACAATGTATTCAAAATTTTTAAGAATTTGTGCAATTATTAATGTGACTGCTAATTATCACACTATATCTAAGTAATCAATAAAGCACTAAGAATAAATATACATACTTCATAATAGAATAAAATAATTAAGGGAAACAAACTAATAAATAGCAAGAAATATGCCCCAGTATGAAAGGGGATAATTATTCACCTCGATATGATACTGAAAATTTCACTAGTCAAAGCACAAATCTTGATGTAGAAAGCAATCTTATCCTAAGTCGAAACTAGCCTAAATCAAGCACGTAAAATATCATCGGAAACTTTGGGATATCAGTTGAATCCCTAAATAGTTTTTAAATATAGAGTGTTTATAATCAAATCGAGCGTCTTGACGAGCCGGATCTAACAAGCTCAAGATTTCTTGATTCTTACTTCATTTGAGCATTTAAATATTTAAAATACATCAGAAGATCAAGAGAATCATTTCGAGCCGTCTGATGAAGTTGTTTGGATTTTTCACATATTTACAGAAACGTTATTCCTCTAATCTATAAATAGCCCCTCATTCTTCACATGAGGGGAGCCCAAGCTAAAGAGAAGAGAGAGTTTTAAGGCTTGAAA
Source organism: Cymbidium sinense (assembly GCA_021442155.1). Taxonomy (NCBI): domain Eukaryota; kingdom Viridiplantae; phylum Streptophyta; class Magnoliopsida; order Asparagales; family Orchidaceae; genus Cymbidium; species Cymbidium sinense. The sequence continues at coordinate 31,336,518 of CM038220.1, read as the reverse complement.
ATTCTCCAAGCATAATCGTGCCACCACTCGATGGTCGCCAACCACCAGCGCCGGTCATCACCGCAAACCACCGCCGACTGCCGCCGTTCATCACCGCCGACCACCGTTGCCGGTCGCCGCCGTCGGCTACCACCATCGATCATCGCATCAACCATGCCGCTCATCACCGCAACATCGTTTTGCCGCTGCCGGACTCGCCGCGCTGCCGACTATTTCCGCCGCCACCACACCAGAAGTCGTATTTGCCACCATCGAACGTGCTGCACTCGGCCACCACTATCGACACCGCGTTCATTAACCATCGCTATTGGTCACCGCCGCCAACCACTCATTATCATTTATTCATCTCCGGTCATCACATCGCCACTGCCGCAGCCGCGTTGTTCACTATCGCTAATCTTACCAACAAGCATTATAACCACCGCAGATAGCTATTGTTATTGATGAGATTCTCAGGCTTTCTCATATACAATTATGTAGTCCCGTTATCAGGAAAACTTAAACTTTGTACTCCGAAACAGATATATAGTGGAAGATTTTTACTAGGCTAGGCCTCGTGATTTTTTCCTCCTCTTTCTGGGGTTTTTTCACGTAAAATTCCTTGAGCTTCTTGTTCATTCTTCAAATATCTGTGTGTGTGTTGGATTTCACAAAAAGGCTAAGGCGTAAACTTTTATTCTACTGCAACTAGTTTTCTAGCACGCAATAGTTTGACGCCGTCTGTGGGAATCAAATCCCATAATCACAATCTTTGTGAATACATGCATTATGGACAACAAGCACAATACTCGAAATGACATAACCTCCCGCGCCAACTCTCATCACTCCCAAAACTAATCCTTGAACCAAGGACGCCAAGCCTCTGCCTCACTTCCCCCTGATAGGCATGACCCTATCGGTGAAGGTGCAACAGGAACCTCTCTAGAAGATCGTGTTCATCGAATGGAAGAGTCTCAAAATGAGATAATTTGACTTTTACAAGAAACACGACAGCCACTACTGTGACAAACACATCTCCCCCAAGATCGAAATACCATGCTTTCTCGCCATCAGACTGAAATTCATCTGCTTCCAGACCGTGATGCTGACCTCCTTAACACTGCTAGTTCTACTCATCCATCACTTGCAGGTAAACTAATTGCTAATTCATCAACTATTGCCGATACACATTCTCATCACATTGATTCTGCCCCTCATGTTATACGTGCAGAATTACAATGCTTGGTGCGAGAAGAATTATATTTTAAAGATGAAAATCATCTTTCCTCTCATCGCAGCTATCAGGAGTCTTTACCTTTGGCTGAAGTTATTCTTCAACATCATATTTATGTATGTTTCAAGCTTCCGAGCATCGACTCCTATTTTGGGGCAACTGACCTATATGAACACATCGATCATTACGGGACCATGATGCATATCCAATGAGCTCCTGACACACTGCTTTGACAGGTCTTTCCAATCACCCTCCAGGATCAGGCGCGCACTTGGTTCTATTCCCTTCTAAGGGGATCCATCCATACGTTTGACGAACTCGCCAAGATTTTTGTAGAACACTTCATTACAAACTAGAGGATCATTAAAGATTCCTCTCATCTCTCAGGAATTCACCAAAATGAGAGTGAATCACTTAAAGAGTACTTTTAGAGATTCTCCTTAGAGGCTCGCCAAATACCTCGAATAGACCCTGAATTATTAAGATGAGTTTTCCTTAGAGGGTTCCATCCTGGGTCTTTCTACTAGTCACTAATGCGAGATACAATCCGCTCATATGCTGACTTGGTTCATCGTGTGAAAACATAAATTTCTGCTAATGAGGCTATCAATGCCCATCTTAAATAATTTGAACAATTTATAAGAAAACGTAAGAGCACCCTAGAAAACACAGATTGACAATCTCATCAAAAGAAGCAAGTTGATCTCTTACCGGACCCTCATCACACGTGAACCACTAGAAAAGGAATACATCACTAAACACATCTCTAACGTCTTAATGGTCATTCGAGATGAAGAGACCATTAGTGGCCACATCCACCTAAACCAATTAAGGAAATCATGAGCAATATTATCACTTCCATGGGGTCATGAAGCATAAAAGAAACAACTCAAAGAGAGATCGAGAGGCTCATTCAACAATAATATCTACTACATCAATACAAAATCAATCAACTCCAAACATAATTCCAAGCGTAAGGACTAGGACAATCATCAAATAATAAAATAGTTGCCGATAGTTGGAGAAAATAATCATGGGAGGACCACTACTCTTAATCAAGTCCATTGCCACCTCCAAAGAGTTAAAGAAATCTTATTGATCATTCCATCACTTTTAATGACTGCACATAGAAGGAGTCCAAGTTTCGCATCAAGACCCACTTGTCATCAACATGAGTGACATATTATAATGTTAAGAGAATTTTGATTGATACTTGAGTTCTATCGATTTATTTTATTTTACATTTCTTTTAGCATGAGCAAGTGGAAAAGCTCCAACATTATATACTTAATAATCGCCAGATAAACATCCTTCTTGTTGTCCTGAAATTTCTTCGATGACTCATTCAATTCAATTCATGGTGCCATACAACATTATCTTCCCTCCAATCAATCTTTGGTTCTTTGCTTACATCTCATATTAAAAATGAAATTTTCAGTTGGAGTATGTATGTGGAAATCAATAAATAACATAATCATATTATCAATAAGCTCAAGCCTTTGTGACCTTATCGGTAATTTTAATTTTTAGATGAAGAAGTATCTTAGAAGACTAAGCTCTCTGTTTCATTATCAGATGACCAATTTTTACGAACAATGTAAGTTGAATCTCTACTCTCAGACGAACTTAGGGTAAAATATATAAACTTCTTGCTCAAAAATCAAAACATATTTACTTGGAGTCCGTGATAAAGTTCGTCCCCAATGTGATCATGTACTCCTCAAGATTGATCCAACAATCAAACAAAAGAAGTTTTGCACTGACGCTCCAATTGAACAAGAAGTTAACAAGCTCTTAGAAGTTACATCGTGAAAGTATATTATCGCATATGTAAATATTGGCAAGGTTAAGAAAGCAAGAATTAGTGTATTGATTACCGATCTTAATAAAGCTTAAAAAGATAATTTTTCTCTCAAATTGATCAATTGGTTTACTACATCGGACATCAAATGCTCAATTTTAGATTACTCGTTACAACCAAAATAAAAATGGACCAACTGAAGAAGCCACATCTTTTCAAACATATAAAGTTTATATTATTACAAAGTTATTGAAAAAAAATGATGCTACCTATCAACTCCTTATGAATAAAGTTTTTAAAGACCTCTTAGGCCACACAATGGGGTATATGTGGATGACATATTAGTAAAAGCTTGGAAGAATCATAACATATTTTCACTTAGAAATATGCTTTAACCTTTTCCAGTTATAACATGCGCCCAAGTGTGCTTTTGGGATTATGCGTTAAAATTTCTTGGGTTCATGGTCACCCACCTCAAATTGAAGCTAATCAGAAAATCGGCTTTCAGATATGGCTCCTCCAAAGAATATCAAAGTTCAGAAATGGATGAATTATTGTGCCCATTTCTTAGCCCATTTTGGGGATAAATACTTGTCATTCTTTAAAATATTAAAGGAGCTAAAATAATAATTTTAGTGGATGATGAATGTCAACTTTTGAGCAACTAAGAGAATATTTAGCATCTCCACCCTTACTATCAAGCCTATCAAGGAGATGTTATACTTATATCTCATGGTCTCTTCCATAAGCTCAATTTTAGTATGAGAGAAAAAATGCAATACAACAATTTACTATGTTAGCAAAATTCTCTCGATATAGAAAGTATCCACTAGTAGATAAGATGGCTTTGGCTTTAGTTTTCTGCAAAATTGTCCATACTTCAAGCTCACACCATCGGTGTTTATACTCATTTACCATTGAAGACCATTCTGAGAAACAGGCATGGAAGATTAATCAAATGATCCATAGAATTGGGGGAGTTTGATATTCATTTTCTACCCTGGCAAGACATAAAGTCTCAAGTACTCGAAGACTTTATAGTGGAGTGTGCACTCCCAACTCCAAATGAGCTATCTATTACACCCCTTTCATCCCCTCAATGGACCCTCTATGTTGATGGAGCTTCAAAATATGTGGGGCGAGAATCTTACTTATTTCTCCCCACAGATACCTTAGAATATGGACTTCACTTTAAAACTTTGTTATGAGGCTCTCATGGGTTGAGACTTGTGAAGCTCAAAACTTAATGATCCACACGACTCTCACTTGCCTCCCAGTTGAGGGAAACTTTAATGCTCATAATCCTTAGCTACCTCACTTTATGAGGTCACTTCTTTATATCAAGACACATCAAATCATTCACATACTTGAGAAGAACACTCAGTTGATGCTCGCTAAGCTCACTATCTACTAGATCTATTTAGAGAAGGCATGTTGAGAAATATATTTTCCTAGTATCCAAGGGTCATGGGTAATACAAGCAATTAATGAGACGAAAGAACCTTCATGGATGGACCCCATCCTATCCTTTCTACAAGAAGGGACCCTTCCCGAAGACCCAACTGACTCATCTCAAAATAAGGCAAACTTTATTATTATCGGTGAACTATACAAATGAGCTTTTTTTTGGGTCATACCTTAAATGCCTCTCATCAGAGGCGATTATGCATTAAGAGGTTCACTCAGGATATGTGGAGAACACCTAAGAGGAAGGGCACTAGCCCTTAAAATTATGAGGCAAGGGTTCTATTGGCCTATGATGAGGCAAGATGCCTTAGATTTCTCATAAAAAATATGTGAGTTATCAGTTTCACTCTAACCTCTCTCATACACCACATGCAGAGCTCACATCCCTTCAAAGCTCTTTTGCTCAATGGGTTGATATCATAAGATATTTTCTAGCATCAATGAAAGTTTATCATTTTAGCATCTACTTCACTAAATGGGTGGAGGCTGAACCACTAAAATCAGGAGAAAAATGCTAAATAATTTGTTTGAAAAATATAATATGTTTGGTCTTCCTTCAAAGATCATCCATAATGGAACCCAATTTTTGGAAAAGTTTTACATCTTTTTTATAAAGATCTTCACATTACTGCATCGACTATAGCCCATCCTCAAACTAATGGAAGCTACCAACAGACTATACTCAAAGGGTTAAAAAATCTCTTGAAGGCTAGGGGCAATGGGTTGAGAGCTCTCTTTGGGCTTATCATCACCTTCATGAACTCGACTAGTGAGACACCATATAATTTGTGTTTTAGCATAGAAGCTATTATACCAGTAGATATTGAAATTCTAAGTCCAAGAGTTTAATCATTCAATCATAATAATAATGAAGAAAAACTCCGACAGAACTTGGACCTACTCCCCAAAACTCGTGACATGACCCTACTTCGGACTACTTCCTATCACCAAAGGGTAGCTCATCACTTCAACAGAAGAGTGAAACACTGTCCCATCTCTGTTGGTGACTTGGTCCTAAGTCTTGAAGGCTGCGGAAAAGGCCCTCAATGATAAGCTCTCACCTCTTTGGGATGACCCTTGTAGTTACTATGGTTGGAAAATATTTAAGCTCAAGGATTTAGAGAAAAACTTACCTCAAACTTGGAACACGAGAATCTTCAAAATATTTCTATCTTATTTCATGTCATTTGTCAACTATTTCTCATTTTTTATTTACTTCAGTATTATTATTTTTATTCTTTATTTTATCTGTTCATTTCTTCTTCAACTCATATTGTTATCTTATGATAATATTGTATGACCTTATCAGTAATGAGTTTATCTTTTCTTTCAAGCTTGTTGCATATAAATAATTTTCTTCATTTAATCCTCCCACTTGAGGAATGCACAACTCATGTGGCTCTTGGGGCATGATCAATCCCAAGGGATTTGATGACCTCTTCCATCTGGTAAGAAGTCAAGTAACACTTTTAACCTAGGATAGGTCAAAAGTCCTTGGTGGACATTCCATGCCTCTTCCATATAGGTAAGGCGTCAAATAATATATTTTGACTAATACAGGATATGTCAAAAGTCCTTATTGGTAGACTTCCCATGACCTCTTCCATATGTTAGTGTCAATAATAATATTTGACCAATCACTCGGATAGGTCAAAATAAAATGAGAGCCAATCACCCAAAATTTCTAGTTTACTAATATCATTAACAACTTTAACATGATGATATAAGAAAGAATCAAAATTCTGGATACAAAAAAAAAGAAATAATAAATAGCAATACATAAATAAAAGGGAAAGAAATGCCTCCTCAAGTGGTACTACATGATATTAACATCCTTTTTGCTAAACTTACTCTCAACCCCTTCATCTCTAATGTGAAGGGTCTTCAAATACTTGTTTGAGAGATTCTCAATACTAGCTCGGTTTTTGCGATGTACTAAGAGGATTCTTTTAGAATCCTCGATGGCCTTCCTCCAAACATTGGCACTCCAAGTCCTTCACTTCAACATCAAGAATATGATTACGAGCTTCTTGGATATGATCCTCAATAGCATCGTGATAAGCTAGGGAGTTCTTAAAGTCTTCCACTGCCTTCAAGGAGACTTCATTTTCTTCTGCTTCTAACATTATAAGCTCCTTCTTAGAAAGATGATCTTGTAATGCTTTCTCCTCTAGTTCAAGAGCTTTCTTCTCCATTGCAAAAGCCTTGAGTCTTTTCTCTTTTTGGAGAGTCTCTTCCCTCACCTCAATCAACTCATCAGTATACTCCACCTCGAGAAAGAGAAGTTGACATGCTTCAATTTTACACACCAGTTAGTTGATCCTCTGCCACTTCTTTGGCCTTAACACTAATCTTTCGCTCGTACTCGCCTTGAAAGTATTTTATCTCACAAATTTAGTATTCCACTCATCTAGAGCGACACCCAAATGAGCCATAAGCCCTAATGTTTGGGTTTTACCTAATCAAAAAAATCACAAATATTACACAAAAAAAAGAAGAAAAGAAAGAAGAGAGAGAAGATAACTAATTCACTCATTGATGTCCGTGCATATGTGCTTTAACACCTCTTTTTTAGAATGTCGAGAAAAATCCCCATTATGAATTGAGATAGCTAAACTCGGAGGCTAACTAGAGTGAACATCTTCTTCTCATAAATATTTGACATAGTTACTTCTTTTTCTTTAAAGAAGAAGCATTGTTGTCACCATGATTCCATAACGAGCTTCTTGAAAGAATCATGTGAATATGAGGAGACCTTTCATTACGCTTACTTGATCTATTCAGTGGAAGAGCATGAGATCTCCCTGCATGAATGGAAAGGCCAACCTTAAACATTCTATCTTCAATTATATACTTGTAAACGTGACATAACTCGTGTTGCAAGCCTCCTATATCAGGAATATTGAGAGTTGTTATAATTTCATTCTCTTCAATCAGTAATGGATTTGAAAGGTCATTCAATTTTCCCATCTCTTAGGGAGGCCCCACTCATTTTTCACAAAAAAACCCATTATACCAATTTTTAGATGGATCCCATGCTAAAAATTCTATCCAATTTTTTATACCTTGATATGAAACACGTCCATGAGCATCACATGTGAATCTACACATTCGACACAAGTACTTGATTTTCAAAGTGCACCACGCTTTCTAAAGAAGACTATCAAACCAACGATGATCACTAAAGCTCGAAATAAAAATTGTGACAAAAAGCATATTTTAAATACATCAATCAATTGAGCCAAAAAATCAGTCCCATGAAGAATCATCTGAAATAGTAAAGTATCCTTACGGAGAAGCGTGCTCGATCGGACTTTTTGGCATAATACCAACTCATTTAGAAATGAAATTTCTCAGCACCACCATTAAACGTCAATGTGATAGTGGATGATATATCATCTATAGTTGTCGCTATTGGTTTTCTTACGGTCATCATCCTGCAAAAATATATCATAAACATGAAATAAAAAAGAGGAGAGAAAAATAAAGGTTTGAGAACTGTGTGAAGCAATTCACTCACCTCAATATTTAGGCATATCCTTTCCTGACTTGTTGCTCACGGACAGTTTTGGATAAAATTTTTCACCTACGATTTGACAAAAATTATACGCATACATATGAGATCAAAAAAAAGAAAGTTATTTCTCTCTAATGATACTCCGAAATTACTTGCCAGATTTTCTGAGTTTTTTGAGGGATGGTTCCTAATTGACGTTTCCTCGCCACCTTGGTAGTTGTCAATTGCTGAACCATCCATTAGAGTTTTAAGAAATTCAATTCCTACAAGATAAAGTAGAAAATATGGGTCTTGATCGCCTCCAAACCTAGTCGGTCAGAGAATTGGCGCCTCTCTCTTGAGAAAAGCTGGAGCCTCGCCATATGAACTTGACCTTGATCGCCTCCAAACCCGGTGTCGGCGAGGGATGGTTGGCCTCTCGAGGGGAAAATCGAGCCTCATATGAACTACGAGTTTTGATCGCCTCCAAACCCGGTCGGTCCGGAGGGCAGGTTGATCTCGAGGGAAAATCAGCCTGAGCTACGTCTTGATCAACAAAGCATGACCTTCTTTTAAGAAGAAGATCGAGCTTCACAAAAGAAAATTTTTTATTATTATTACCCTTAGCCTGAACTTACAAGATAATTTTCATCCAACGCAGAACGCTAAACATGAGAATTGTGTCTCTTTACTTCACCATAGGGAGGGTTTTTATAGATCCACTATAGGGGCAAAAATGGAATAAATAAAAAATGAAAAAAAATTGAAACAAATGCTCATCGGCGCGATGGCAAGCGCAACGTGAATCCAGCCGTCTGGTGGGCATGGCCCGCTTGTACGCACATACCAGACTCTCATGCACCCATGATTATATAATCTTGTGCACCCATGAAGATCTATTCTCTTAAACTATATGTGACACAAAGGTTAATAAACTCGCAAATTTCATTGAAGAATTTATTATTTTTAATTATTTGGCATATATTTTTGAATGATAAAGATAATGTCCATCAAAAAAATAGGGGCCGATATGACAACGAAAATTTCACTAGTAAACGAATCTTGATGTTAAAAGCAATGATCTAAAATTGAAACTAGATTAAGCACTTAAAATATCATTGTAAACTTTGGGATATTAGTTAAATCCTTAAATAGTTCTTAAATATGAGTGCTTATAATCAAATCGAGCGTCTTGACGGCGGATCTAACAAGCCCAAGATCTCTTGATTCTGACTTCATTTGAGCATTTAAATATTTAAAATACATCAGAAGATCAAGGGAATCATTTTGAGCTATCCGAGAGTGGTTTTAGATTTTGCGTATTTATAAGCGACATTCCTCTAATCTAAATAGCTCTCATTCTTCATATGAGGGGAGCTAAGAGAAGAGAGCTCAGGCTTGAAGATCTCGCATAATCGTGCCTCGGCGGTCGTTGACCACCTCCGATCGTCAGCAACCGCCTCGATTATCATTGCAACCACCACGGCCGCGGTCGCGTCCTCGCTATCATCACGCTGTTCATTGTCATCGCCGTCATGCGACTTCACCGTCACGCCTCACCGCCCGCGACCACCATCGACCACCGCATCAGCCGTCATCATTCGATCATGCGTCATCCGCATTGCTTCATCATTCGACCACCGTATCATGCCGTAGTGACCATCATTCTGCGCCATACCACCATCAATCATCGTCATTGCATTATTATCGCATTACATTTGCGCCGGCCGCCATTATATTTGGCACATTTATATTTGCAATTCACTAACCATTGCTTAGTGCATTTTTCGATTAGGATTCTCATTTATCGCTTTGTCATATATTTTATAGTTCGTTATCGGGAAAACTTAAACTTTGTACTCCGAAACAGATATATAGTGGAAGATTTTACTTATCCTAGTTTTTTCCCATCTTTTGAGATTTTTTTACGTAAAAATCCTGTAGATTTTTGTTCACTTTTCAAATATCTGTGTGTGTGCTAGATTTTACAACAAAGCTAAAACTTTTTTTATTAGTACATTTTCTAGCACACACATACCATATGAAGATCACAAATAGTCTAATATTTTGATAATGCATTGATATCGCTCTAACACATGATGCTTCTCAAACCTTAAAATTTAAAAAAAAAATTAAAATTAATCATATATTCACAACATTATACATAAAATCATTAATGACAAAAAAATAACTAATTAAATCTATTTATTTAATTAATGCATTTATTAATTTTGTAGTTTATACTTCTTAATTAATCACAAATGTTAATAATTCAACTAATGAGTTTTTTATTGAACATCATTGATCATGAACTTACGAGATCTTTAATATCACTTTATAAGTTCAATTCTCATAACATCATATTCTCACTTCATTACATAATACATGTACTGATTTACTCTAATATTTATTAAAATTTCATTTAACTTAGGCTAATTAGATCTCAATGCATATCTTCTATAATCTAAAATATTTATTAGAAATTATCATTAATAGAATCATTTAAAAAAAATACTTAAGGGGTAATCCTAAAATCATGATAGTTAAAAAGCTTATATATAAATTAAGATATTTATCTTGTTTGAGAAAAAAAATTCAAATCTTGATAACATTATACTAAAATCATGTACTAATAAATTCAAATCAGTATAGAATTATAAACTTGTTGGATGAACATGAATAAGTATTTTCTTTTCAACATGATCACTCACTCACCTAGAGACAAAAGTTTAGTTGCTATAACTACTACAAAAAGAAAGTAAGCTTGTGGTTTTACCTTAGAGAAGCAGAGAAGAAGAGGGAAATAATTCATATGAAACCCTAGTCTCTTCTTCTTTGCAAGTCATTATGCCATTACATCCTTCCAGCTCTTAAATCCTAGAAACAACGGTCAAACTCCTCATCATCTTTCACACTTAGCCTCTTCACGTGCATTGAGTCTGAAATTGTGCGACCTTACAGCACTCAGTCACCCATGGCTACAAGATTTGTCTCGTTATTCATTATATGCTTGCTCCTCTTTCTCACCTCATCTCTCTTGTTAGGATGCCTAAAATCCTAAAACCTCTTATTGGATATATTGGTATGAAAGGTGGTGAGAGAAACCTTATTATGCTGGTTTGATTTGGAAAAGAGTTTTCTCTTTTAATAATTGTTGCGTGCTAGAAAATCAGTTGCGGTAGAGTAAAAGTTTACGCTTTAGCTTTATTGCGGAGTCTAGCACACACACAGATGTTTGAAGAATTAATAATAAAACTCCAGAATTTTTACGTGGCAAAACCTCGAAAAGAGAAAAAAAAACCATAGCCCAGAATCTTCCACTATATATTTGTTTAGTACAAAATTTTCCCGTCTGAAATTACAAAATTGTATATGAAAGAGTGACAATGAGAATCGAATCGAGATAATACGTAGTGCGTTGTTGATTACTAGTGGTAGCGGATGATGATGAACAATGGGGATCGGTGGTCGAAGGTCGTCATGATGGTGACCACGGAGATTACGGCGACAAGGATCAGGCGGCGGCATGTGGATGACAACCGGGGTATGCATGTGCTTTGAGGATTTTCAAACTTTAGAGCTCTCTTCCCCTCTTGCTTGGCACCTCATTTGAGGAATGAGAGGCTATTTATAGATTGGAGGAATGGCGTCTCTGTAAATACATGCAAAATCCGAACCACTCCTCTCCATTGGACAACTCAAAATGATTCCTTTGATCATATGATGCATTTTGTGTATTTGAATGCTCAAATGAAATCGGAATTATAAGATCTTGGGCTTGTTAGATCCGGCTCGTCAAGACGCTCAATTTATTTATAAACACTCCATGTTTAAGAGTCGATTGATAATAAGTGCTTGATCTCTCGGTTAGTCTTGATTAATCAAATTGCTTTCGACATCAAGATTATGTTTACTAGTAGAATTTTGGTCATATCGGTTCTACTTTGGATGATATTATCTCAATCATCCAAAAATATATATGTCGAATACTTGAAAATAGCATTCTTCAATGAAATTTCAGATTAACTATATATTTTGAGAGAACATATCTTCATGGGAAGATTATGATCATGGAGGATGTACTAATATCGCGGTGAGCATTCGAACGCCTTGTGGCCAATCGTCCCAGCAGTAATGTTCTTTGGCCCATTTTGGCCGTTCGCTTGCTTTGAGCGATTTTGAGCGGTTTGGGCATTTTAGCGAATTTTGACATTTTGTTTAGTCTATAAAACAGGAGGGAGGTACACTCTCTATGCTTGAGTGTTCATCTTCTTCTTGAGTGAATATCATTGAGTATCAAGATTATTACATAGCATCGCTTTTCCTCGGGGTGTCAACTGACCTCGTTCTATCAAGACCGTGGCATCTACGAATCTAGTTTTCTCGAAGAGGTGTCAACGACCTTTGGACCAACCGGGTTCAGGCGTCAAGACCGTAGTTCATCTAAGAGCTCGATTTCCCGAAAGAGGTGACCTCGTCGGACCGGGTTAGCATCAAGGCTTTGAGTTCAGGCGAGCTCGATTTTCCCTCGAAGAGGCTTTACTTGACCGACCGGTTTTGATCGATCATATCACGTAATCCGGAGCGGTGGTTATGAACGATGGTGGCCCGGCGGCAATGATGTGAGCAATACGCATGGATGGCCGGCGAAGAGATAATGACGGCATAAAGACGGTGATACAGCGATAATGGTACAGCGATGGTGATTGGCCAGTGGTGGTATTCGCAAAGCAACCATATCAATGTAATTGATGGTATTGTTGTTAAGCGAGATAACCGGCGATGTGATAATTCAGCTTATGTGACCAACATGATAAGCCAAAGAATGGTCATCGATGGTTAAATGGTCCGGCAGCAGTGATAATCAGTAATACCGGCATGGAAATGCCGACCATGGTCGCAGCCGATAGTGGTGTCAGCGGCAATTAAAAACAATTCAGCGGTGCATTAAAACCCAGCAGTGGTGTGTCAGCGTTAAATCAACTTAGCACTGAATGATGCGGCGAAATAAGACTGATGTGGCCAGTAATCCACAGTAAAATCAGCGATAGCGATAACAATGTCAGCGCGTAAAGTAAAGAGTATCAGCAGCTGATAGTACCTGAATCATGCTTTTGGTAGCATGGCATATGGTCGAGCGATAACCGGCAACAGTGATAACCAGCAATCTGTGATGTAACCAAGTTAACAGGGCCGGCGAATTAATCGATAATTAGCGGCACGTTAGTAGTCAGATTTGAGCAGTGATAATAGCCAGCATCGGCAAGATTGGCCGGCAATGGGTGGTCTCAGGTGCAATAACAACCAGTGAAGTAAAGAATCTTTAAGATGTCAGTAGTGAGAAAGCGAGTGCGCCGGATGTGGTTAAAAGCCGGAACCAGTATCAACGAGTGGCAATAAGTCGATATCTCGGTAATAAAGCAACCGTAATATTATGGCAGCTCTGGCGGCAATGGAAATAATTAAGCCAGCAGCAATGGCTGCGGTAATCGATGCGGCAGATGTCGATAAAATCAGCGATTAGCCATTATTTGACCGATGTATAAGCGGCATGCGATAAATTAGCAGCTTGCAGTAGTGTTCGATGCAGCAATCTAGGGATGGTCCATTGAAAAGCGAAGGTGTGATTAACAACGTAATCGCGTGAATAGTGTTGATAATCGGCGGATGGCAGCGATGATGTTGAAGATGCTCGATAATACCATGACTAGTTCCCACTTCTTCTGGAAAGTTATTGAAACTTCAATTGATGGTTCAGATTGATGCCAAGATGGGGAAGCTTTAATTAGGAACCGTCTTTGCAACTCAAAAGTCGATAAATAATTTCAAAGTATCATCTCCATGATATTACGATAAATTAACATGTGAGGTAGAATCAAATCCGAGGATTTTTGACCCATCGAGGTTGTTTTCAAAGTATTACTGATGACATTAATTTACACGAGAGGTCTTGATCTCGATTTTGACCCATCCGAGGTTGTTTGTCGAGTGTTAGATGGCGTTAACATGTATGGAAGAGGTCAAATTAAATCAGATTTTGACCTATCGATATGTTTGTCCATGTTTTTCGATGATGTTAACGTATGGAAGAGGTCGAATTGAACGAGAATTTTGACTATCCAGATTGTTTGTCGAGTGTGATTCGATGGCGTTAACACTGGAAAGAGGTCAATTGAATCGATTTTGATCGATTTAAGGTTGTTTGTCGAAGTGTTACCGATGGCGTTAATGAGTGGAAGAGGCCGTGGGAAGTCCACCAGACCTTTCGACTATCCCAACTTGTTTATCGAGTGTTTCGATGGCGTTCTATATGGAAGAGGTTGAATTGAATCGAGATTTTACATCATTGTTTGTGAGGTTGATGATATTAACTTGTGTGAAAGCGGCTAGTCTGAGATTTTTTTCCATCTAGTTGTTTGTCGAGTCTTTATGTGGAAGATGGAAGTCCGGACCTTTTGACCTATCTGTTGTTTGTCGAGTGTTTTTTCGATGGCGTTAACACTATAGAAGAGGTTTATGAATCAGGATTTTTATCGAGATTGTTTGTCGAGTGTTAGATGGCGTGCATGTGGAAGAGGTCGAAGTCCACCAAGGACATTTTGACTATCCTAGGTTGTTTGAGTACAGATGATGTTAACTGGAAGAGGTTGGTGAATTTGAGAATTTTTTTTCATCCGAGGTTGTTTGTCGAGTGTTGCAGATGGCGTTAACACTATGGAAGAGGCATTGGAAGTCCACCAAGGACCTTTGACCTATCTGGTTGTTTGTCGAGTGTTTGCATGATGTTTGTATGGAAGAGATTGAATTGAATCCGGATTTTGACCATCGAGGTTGTTTCAGAGTGTTGCGATGGCGTTAACATGTGGAAGAGGTGGAAGTCCACCGACCTTTGACCTATCAAGTTGTTTGTCATAGTGCTGCATGACATTAACCTGTGGAAGAGGTTGAATTAAATCCTGAGAATTTTTTGACCCATCCGAGTTGTTTGTGAGTGTTACCCATGGCGTTAACTATATGGAAAAAATCATTACATCCATTTTTATTGTTTGCCAAAGTTACTTCTTTTGCCTTTTTCTATTACTTACTAATTGGTAATCAATTAGATATTCATAATATTGATTTGGATAATTTTTTGAGATTAAGAGTTTCCCCCAGTCTCTAACAAAAACTGAATGATCAAACATTGATGAATCTTCATTCTTCTTCTCTTAAAAAACTTGAAATGCTCCACTCGATGGTTTTGATCTTGTTGTTATACAAGAGATAAAATAATGAATCAATTTCCCATAGGTGCTCTTGAAAACCAATTTGGTAGAGTAAAAGTTTTTGTAATTGGTCGAGCACACACAGATGTTTGAAGAATTGATAATAAAACTCCATAATTTTTATGTGAAAAATTCTCGAAAAGAGGGAAAAACCACGGGGTCTAGCACAGTAAGAATCTTTCACTATGTATTTATTTATAGTACAAAATTTTTCCGATACGAGATTACAAAATTGTATGAGAAGGCTAAAACAGAATCTAAATCGAGATACATCGCCAATCGTTCAGGTTATGTAACATTCTTAGTGGTAGCGATGATGATGAGCGTGATCGATGACGGAGGAAGGTCATCATGATGGTGGAGATTGGGAGCTGACAAGATGGTGGCGGTGATCGGAGCTGGCGTGCGATGGTTGACAAGTCAGTGGTAACACGGTGTGCTTGGAGCATTTTCAAGCTTTAGAGCTCTCTCCTCTCTCTTCGATCTCCATATGAAGAATGAAGACTATTTATAGATTGGAGGTGGCGAATATAAATAAATGCAAAATGAATACTCTCTCCATGGATCAAATAATTCATTTGATCATATGATATTTTGTGTATTTGAAATATGAAGTGAATTATGAGATCTTGGACTTGAGATCCATTCGTCAAGGCGCGATTTGACTATAAACATTATGTTTAAATTGATTGATAAGCGCTGATGCCTTGAGTATTGATTAAATCGTATTTAAGCTAGATTGATTAAATGGAATTTTAGATCATATCAACAATCATGATTGATATATATATATATATATATATATATATATATATATATATATATATATATATATATATATATATATATATATATATATATATATATATATACATTATGTGGCAATCAACACAAACTTACATTTACGCGCTAGAGATATGAGAGAGAGTCTTCTAGTGATCTCAATTGTCTCAGTTTTCATATTATATTTTATGATAGGAAGCTATCCAGTTGAGGGAATTTTTCATCATGCTCTTCGATCTAGAATCGGTGGATCAATGGACTTCTTCGGAAGATGAGAATCTTTCATGAAGAGTGATTTTATGAAAAGATCTTGTTTATCATTTACCATTAATTATTAAATAAATTCTCTTTCAATGTGCTTGCAAGGTTTAGGCACTTTTTTGGCTAATTTTTCAGAAAAATTCATCTATCAAAATTTGTCATGATATAAGTTCCAATGGACTCATATTTGTTGGGAATTTTTGAATGTGAGCTCACATATGAATTTAATTATATATTATGTGATATCGTATTTTTAAGCCTATTAATTTTTATGATTAAATAAATATTAATTAATTTTAGGCTTTTGAGATATCTTATTAATTTTGTATGAAATTATCATGTGTAGATATCGGATATTTTTTTTAATGATGAAATAAAATGAAATCTAGTATAAATAATCGTGATCACATTCTAGCGGTGAATTTCCGTTTTATATATCACTCTTGAGTGAAAAGAATTCTCTCTCTCTCTCTTTAGAAGTGGGAGGCAAAATCTTATTAGATCTTGTAGATTAGTCGATTACATTCTTGATTTGTGAGATCTAGATAAATTTATTTTTATCTTTATATATTTCCAAAATGTGGTATCGAGCGTTATCGTATTGAATCGTTAAAATGATTTTTTTTTCTTTTTGTATTGATTATTTGAAAATTTTAGATCAAGTATGATTGATTTTTTTGAGCGAATGATTTGATCGTTTATGAATATCGATATCCTTTAGATGACTTTTTTTAGAATATGAAATATTTTTCTGTCTATCGTTTATAATATGAAACGATATTTCAGATTTATAATTAAAAAAAAAAAAAAAGAAAATATGAAACAACTTCTGTTTCATCTCATCTGATGGGCATATATATAAATATATATAAGTTTGTATAAATATTATAATTATTCCATTCAATTCCATTTCATCCGTTTTTTTTAAGGGTATATATATAAATATACATAAGTTAATATAAATGTTATAATTATTCCATTTAATTCGTAAATTCTTTTTCATCCGACCCTATAAATGATATAATTATTTTATTTAATTGTTTTTTTTTAATAAGGCCGAATCTGAAACGGAATATTTGTAATATAATTTAACTGAATATAGCGCCTTAATGTTTTTTTTTTTTTCAGTTTATTTATTACATTTATTTATTTATAACGTTTCATATTCATTTAAGATTTTACATTCATCTTTGTTAATCTGAAATATTTTACATTTAATTGCTTTATACAATTAATTCTAAATAGAATGTTTATTAAGTAAATATAATAATTACACTTATTGTTTAATATTTCTAGAAGTTTTTTTTATTTCAGAATTTCTTTTTTAATATTAAATATTTATGTATAAATATTCTGTTTTAAATTTTATAGATAATTATTGTTTTAATATTTGGTAAATATTTCCTAATTTGGATAATATAAATTAAAATATTGCAGTTAATATTTATTATTTTAAAATAATTTAAATTGAAATATTATGTCAATAAAAGTGACCTACTATATCAATTTATTTATTTTTTGAAATATATAATATTACATATGAATTATATTTAAATATATCGAAAATAATATTAAAGAAGATTATTTTTTGGCCGATTTGTAGTAATAAATATGTGATAAATTTATATTAATGCATCTGATATGTCGATCCAAAAATAGTATATGTTGCGAATTTATTATCAATATTTATTGTAATTTTAAGAGTATCATTTTACAAATTATTTTATATCCAAAGACTAAATTATGATGTTGTGTTAGGTATCTTATAATTGCTTTTTATTAAATATTTTATTTCAAGCATATATTTTGTTTACATTATATATGCATATAAAAATGATAATATTGTTAATTGTAAGTATTATTTTGTTCTTTTCAGTTAATGTATCTTTTATCTCGTCAATTTGAATAACATTTTTAACTTCTTTAAGAAATGGAAAGAGCATATCACCATTGTTTTGGGTGTATGGATCTTGATTATGCGATCTGGTGAGCGTCCTCCGCCACTTACTGAAAACTATTGAACAAAGGGCTAACTTTGAAAGTGAGCGCATATGAGTCTTATGATCATGAAGCATTCCATTCATAATAAGAGGTGCGATGCGAAGAGGAATGTCTAAAAGTTTCTAATAGCGACAGTTGGTTAGAAAAGGTCGAAGCGAGTACTATTCTTAGTAAACTCGTTTCAATGTTATAAATAATGAAACATAAGGAGTACATTATGGAGATGTCTAATTTTGTCACTAGAGAGCACTAAAATTAGAGATGTCTGATGATATTCTTGTGCACTTGATTTTGATCTCTCTTTCTGCACAATTCAATCCTTTTAAGATAAGTTATAATACTAAAAAAAAAATGGACTCTTAATGAGCTCATTGCTCAATGTGCAAGAGGAAGAGAGATTAAAACATAAGATAAGCTCATATAGCCATTTCCTCTCTTGCATTGTTTATAAAAGAAAAAAGACTTATAAAGGTAAAGGAGTCTGAGACAAAGGGACTTCACATAAGGTGAGAAATAAGATAATGTTGTTCTTTTGTTTCTTTGCAAGAAGAAGGTCTGTGAAGAAGGATTGTCCCAAGTATGCAAATTGGTGGTGAAAAGGGTAAACTTTCTCAACTTTGTTTGTTCGAAGTTAATTTATCCTTAGTACCAAATCACACTTGGTGGATGATAGATCTGCTACTCACATAAGTGTGACTATGCAGGGTTGTCTCAGGAGTGATCTTTGAAAAATTCATCATGTATGGGAAATGACAATAAATGAAAACAATATGCTTATATAGATTATATCTAGAATGGTTGTATTTTGAATTTACATGAGACTTTATGTGTGTCATTTAGACAAAATTTAATTTTATTTCTTGTTTGGACAAATCATTCTATTGTTCATTTGGAAATAAAAATTTAGTCTCTTCGTATTCAAATATTATTAGTTTGGTTCTTTGATTGATAATCTATATAAATTGATATTTCTGCTTCGCAAATTAATGAAACTTTGCATGCAAGTAATTTTGGTACAAATCAAAAATTAATAAATGAGAATTCATATATGTAATGACACAAGCATTTAGGACATATTTTAAACATAGAATTGAAAGACTTGTGTCAAAATAAATTTTTGATTATCTTGATTTTTCAGATGATAAACTCTGTATAGAATGTGTCAAGGGAAAACAAACAAATATCAAGAAAGTTGGTGCTAATAGGAGTTTAAACGTCTTGAAATTAATTCATACTGATATTTGTGATTCATTCCCTACAGCTACTTGGAATGGCCAACAATATTTCATTACTTTCATAGATGATTATTCTCGTTATGGGTACTTATACTTAATTTATGAGAAGTCACAATCCTTTGGGCGTATTCAAAATTTTAAGGGAAGTTGAAAATAACTGAAAGAAAAATAAAAGCTATCAAATATGACCGTGAATAATATGCGATATATGATGGATCAGTGAACAACGCCCGTGCCTTTGCCAAATATTTAAGAATGTGGCATCGCTCCTCAATACACCATGTCAAGGACTCCAAGTCAAAATGGTGTAATAAATCGACCTTATGGATATGGTTAGAAGTATGATAAATCATTCTTCTTTACCGATTCACTTTGGGAGAAGCCTTAAAGATGTAGCTTTACATCCTTAATAGAGTTCCAAGCAAAGCAAGAAATAAAACCCATATGAATTATGGATTGGGAAGAAGCTAGTATTAGACATCTTCATGTCTGGGATGTCCAAAGCTAGTCATATAGGTCTAATGAAAGAAAATTAGACTCAAGAACTATAAGTCGCTATTTTGGGTCGAAAGGTTGAAGGTTTTAAGTTTTATGACTCTTCAAATAAATCCTTTTTCAAGATGGGCAATGCTAAATTTATTGAATAAGTTGAATATGATGGAAGTAATAAATCTAAAAATTTAATATTTGAAGAGCAATTTATTACTCTTCCTACAATTACAATAGAAAATGATCAAATAATTTTACCTGATCATATTCAAGTTATAAATACTGGATAATCAAAATATTGAAGTTAACCTCACTAATGAGGAATCACAACAACCTCAAATTGAAGTGTCATTAAAAAAAATCCACTAGAGAGGAGATTAGCAATTTGATGATTATATTGTGTATCTCCAAGAACATGAGTTTGACATTGATTGGAGAGTGATCCAATCTCTTTTAGTCAAGTCAAACAAAGTGTTAACTCTCATAAATGGATAGAAGCCATTGAGGATGAGATAAAATCAATGAAAGCTAATGATGTTTGGGATCTTGTCGAATTGCCTAAATCAGTAAAACTCATTAGTTGTAAATGGATTTTTAAAACCAAACAGGATTCAAAAGGCAATGTCGAAAGATATAAAGCATGTCTAGTCGCTAAAGGTTTCACTTAAAAGGAAGGCATTGATTATAAAGAAACTTTCTCTCCGCTTGAAAGACTCTTTTAGAATCATTATGACACTAGCTCATTATGATTTAAGTTACATCGATGGATGTAAAGATCGCATTTCTCGGTGACATTGAAGAAACTATATATATGGTGCAACTAGAAAATTTTCAATCTTCTGATTCAAAACACCTAGTATGCAAATTAAAGAAATCCATCTATGGTTTAAAGCAAGCTTCCCATCAATAGTATAAGAAATTTGATCAAGTGATTACTTCTTTTGGTTTTAAAGAAAATAATGTTGATCAATGCATTTATCACAAATAAGTGGGAGTAAATTCATCATCTTAGTGCTATATGTTGATGATATTCTACTGGCAAGTAGTGATATAAGCCTTTTGCATGAAACCAAGAAATTCTTTCAGATAAATTTGAAATGAAAGATCTTGGGAATGCATCTTTTGTGTTAGGTATACAAATTTATCGAGATCGTTCTCGTGGTATACTTGGTTTCTCACAAAAGGCATATATTGATAAAGTGCTTAGTAGATTTGGCATGAAAGATTGTGCACTAGGAGATACACCCATTGCTAAAGGTGATAAATTTAGTTTGCTTCAATATCCAAGAAATGAATTTGAAAAGAAAGAGATGGAAAAGATCCATTATGCATCTACAGTATGGAGTCTTATATATGCTCAAGTTTGTACGCGTCTGGATATTGGGTACATTGTTGGAATGCTTGGCAGATATTTAAGTAACCTAGGAAAAGATCATTGGAAAGCAAGAAAAGGGTTATATATATTCAAGAGAACAAAAGACTTTATGCTCACATATCAAGATCGATCATTTGGAGATCATGGGGTACTGACTGATTTTTTTGGTTGCCTCGATAGTAGAAGATCCACGTGTTATATTTTCTTATTAAGGAGATATCTTGGAAAAGTGTTAAACAATCACTTATAGCTTCTTCCACTATGGAAGCGTAATTTATACTTATGAGGCATCAAATCAAGGAATATGGCTAATTTTATCATTGGCTAAATATTTTGATGGAATAGAGACCATTAAAAATAAATTGTGATAATAGAGCTAAATTGTATTAAAGAACAATCAAGTTCATCAAAATCAAAGCATATTGATATTTTTCTTGTTGTAAAAGAAAGAGTTCAGTTCTCAAGTATCTATTGAACATATTAGTACAAATTTTATGAAAAATCCACTTAAAAAGGTTTACCATCTAAAGTATTTCATGAGCATGTGGCTCATATGAGAGTGGTTTACTTTGATGATATGCAAGATAGTGAGTTTGCTTATGTTGTTCAATGATTATAAATATATTTTTATTCAAAATAAAGTATCATATTATCTTATAGTTGAAAACTCAAATAAAGTTATGTAGTTTCAATTATAAAAATAAATAAAACTATATGTATAACTCTTTGAGTTATAATATATAAAAATGAGATATGATATATGATCACATTACATAAAATTTCTATGCTACACATCCATATTTGATCTATGCCATTAATCATAATGATTTAGTAATCACTGATGAGTCTTATTATAGAAAAATTATAATAAAGATCACTTTGATTCTATATCAATATTATTAATGGACTAGACTGTCTAAAGATGTTTCTCTTTAAAGATAGTAAATATTGGGCTCTTAAAATACTTAATAATGTATAATTGTCAAGCAATATATATATATATGTGACCCAAGTGGAAGATTATTGGGAATTTTTGAATATACTCACATATGAATTTAATGCATTATGCTTATCTTATTTTAAGCCTATTAATTTTGTGATCAAATAAAGATTAATTAATTTTAGGCTTTGAAACATCTTATTAATTTTGTATGAAATTATCATGTGTAGAGACCGACATTTTTTTTAATGATAAATAAAATGAAATGCACTCAAGTATAAATATCATGGTCCCCATTCTAAACTAAGAAATTCTCATTTTCCTCATATCCCATATCAGTGAAAAGAATGCTCTCTCTCTCTCTCTCTCTCTCTCTCTCTCTCTCATGAACACCCTTTAGAAGTGAAAGGTCAAAATCCCGCATTTCATCATGGATCTGCACGCTTCGATTACATCTTCTGATGATTTGAGATCTGCTAGATAAATTTATTTTTATCTTTATATATTTCCAACAATATTTTCATTTTATTTTTCTTTGTTTCTCAATTTATATTTATTTTTTTATATTTTGATTCAAAATAAAATATATTTAATAATGATAATTTTTAAACATTTAAAATATATAAAAATTATTTTGAATGTATTTTAAAAAATAATATTATTTCTTTTTGAAAATTAAAAGAAACATATTTAAAAAATATAATTATCAAATATATTTGAAATATAATATAAAATTAAAAATTAAAAATATAAAATAAAATTGAACTTGAACGAGCTCTAAGCCAAAAGAAACTGCAAAAGCTCTTCTAGACCAACATAGCTTAATCGTTGGTTTCATGTAAAGTGTGTAATTTAAATACACGCAATTCTCCTTTTCATATTAATGGTCATTTAATTACCGTAAAATTTTATGGTATTTGATATTCTTTTCCCAAATATTTTCTGGAATACTCAAATCGAGAATCTAAGTCATTGCTAACAACCGCAGAACTCCTCGCTCCTATAATCTTCAGATACCGCTTTCACATACCCACCGAGGAGAACAGAGCAAAACCTGCGGATCACGGAGGTGAGATCGCCTCGACATTGCTCAGCAATTAGCAGAACCTTCTGTCGTAGAACTCTTCCATATCCGAGATTTTAGGTACATCCCTTTTCCTCCCTTTTTCCACTTATTTGTTTCTCATTCTCCTTCTCCGTGTAAATAGAATATTATCAGAAGGAAGTTGCATACCGGAGAGAGGTACATCCATCGAAGAGGTTTTGCATCAGTCTCTGGTCTCCTTGTCAAGATAAACTAGAGATATGGATCTTGTTTTAGACATTTATTTTGTGTTTCTTTCATGAAAAGCTTCAACCGGATTTATTGGAATTATGTTTCTTTATGGTTATGATGCTTAACTGATAGAAGGAATCGAATATTACCAGATGCACCATTTTGTTCTTATACTGGTTCATACCAATTTTTCATGTTTCGATTTCTTATATCAGGATTGTATCATACTTGTTCACAAACTTTCCTTCTCACTGCTTCTATTGCCTTCGACTCTCTTACACAACTAAGAACATTGTTCCTCTCTGTCTCCCACTGATCGACTTTGCTACATGCTTTCCACCCATCTCCCTCTCTTTCTCGCTTCTATTTTCACCCCGCCTCCCATCCTTGTCGCCTCAATGAGATTTGTTATTTATGTCCATTGTCAAGGAGAAGAAACAGAGTGAGCTTTAGAAGTTTCAGCCTTGTTTAGCAGCTATTTTAGTTTGAAGTGAGGATAAAAAAGAAATTTTTTATCGTGATGGGTTTGGGAGGCATTCTTGTTAGAAAATGTTCTTCAAGAATCGAAATTCGATGGATCTCGTGGATCTTCATGTATGTTGGTCCGCTAGATCACTACTTCTTCTATCATATTGGATGCTCTTTGACTCACTTGAGGTTATCTCTACAAAATCATTTTTTAATTATTTTCAATGATTTAGTAGAATAGATTCCATTTAAAGGTATATTTTGAGATTTTATGCTTGTGTGCCATGTGAATTCTTTTCTTGGATATCACCGCATTGTTGTTGTTGTTGCTCTTCTTCTTCTTCTTCTTCTTCTTAGAACAATTGTTTCTCATTTACAAGGATATCATAAAAGCTTGTGATAATTCTTTCCTTTGTTATTACTTTAATATCGGTTAAGATTCTAGCATCCATCGATTATGTATTTTTGCTTTTATCGATGTAGAAATCACAGGCTATTTCTTGCTCTTCCAAATTATGAGATTTTTACGTGAAGAATGTACAATGCCACGAAGTGGACCTTTCTTGGTGGTCCAACATAGTTGCATTCATGTATCCTTCAATTTATAAGATGTCATTGCTTTTGTATAAAATTTTTTAGGCTTAAGATATTTGATCATTTTATAAGTGGCTTGAAGATGCGACTCTTTGAGTTTATACATAACTTATAGAAAATGAATGTTAGGATGAATGTAATATAAGTAGATTAGTTTTCCATTAACTTTTGATATTGTCCCATATCTATAGTAGTTCTTTCTTCATTAAGATCCAATTTTTATCTTAGTTGTAGGAGTTTTACATGCACTCTATCTTGATTTTTTTAGTAGATCCATAACATATTTTTGATGGAGAGAAATATCCTATTTTTTGATTGAGACATTCTAAGCATAGGAATGGTTCATACGAATTTACTATTTTAACCATTGTTCAATGCCATATCCACAGATACAAAAAAAATGATATTACTTTTTAAAATTTTTTTTTATAATTCTATCTTTTCCTCAACTAATTTGATGGCTTTGATATTCTCCTAAACACTTTTT
This sequence comes from Cymbidium sinense, assembly GCA_021442155.1. Taxonomy (NCBI): domain Eukaryota; kingdom Viridiplantae; phylum Streptophyta; class Magnoliopsida; order Asparagales; family Orchidaceae; genus Cymbidium; species Cymbidium sinense. The sequence continues at coordinate 31,311,367 of CM038220.1, read as the reverse complement.
TATTATTTTCAGTATCGTGAATCTTATTTGTAAAAAATAATGGTGACATCGAAGAGGGTGAAGTATGGTCCTCGATTGATTATTCAATGATGTTGAGATCAACAAATGCTTCAACCATGCATGCATAAATGGCTCAATCACTTATATATATATATATATATATATATATATATATATATATATATATATATATATATATTGAACACTAAAGAGAAATCAACAAAGAATTAATCCTGAGCGAAATATTACATACCTTTCTAGATTATATCTTGGATCTGATTCAGATTGCGTGAATATGGTTCGAATGAAAAAAACACCTTTTTTCAAATTATGCAATCTATTTCGCAGAAGAGGTTTACTTGTAGACACGCTCAATGTAAAAATTGAAGAACAAGTTGCTATATTACTACATACCCTTGGGCACAGCGTGCGAAATCGGGTTATTCGATTCAACTTTCAATGATCTGGAGAAACTGTGAGTAGGTACTTTAATCGCATTATATCAGGAGAGTTATGACATGAGATGATAAAGCTGCGACATTGGAAACTCCACATAAAATACAATCGCGATAGATTCATGCCTTTCTTCAAGGTATGTTAGTGTTATCTTATGTAAGTATTTTAATGCTCTTATTAATATCACTTATTAATTTTAGGATTGTATCGGTGCTCTAGATGGAACCCATATTAAAGCTAGGGTTCCTAAGGAGCATGAATCTGCCTTTAGAGGAGAAAACCTTATCCCACCCAAAATGTGCTTGCAGCAGTAGACTTCGATTTGAAATTTACATATGTCTTAGCTGGGTGGGAAGGTTCAGCACATGATGCTACAGTACTCCGTAATGCCTTAGAACGTCATGATGGTCTGTTTATTCCAGAAGGTATAAAATATTTTTATCATAAATATCATTAACAAAAATTTTTTAATTATACGAAAATTTGATTTACGTTTACTCACAGGTAAGTACTACCTAGTGGACGGTGGCTACTCCACTAGGAAGGGTTTTATATCTCCATTTCATGCCACAAGATATCATCTAAAAGAATTCACTAACAGTAGACCAACCAATGCTCAAGAGTTATTTAACCTTCGACATTCATCACTCCGTACTACAGTGGAGCGTGCTTTTGGTTCTTTGAAAAATCGATTTGGAATTATCAAGTGTGACCCATATTTTCCATTAGAAACACAAGTTAATATTGTTCTTGCATCTTGTATATTACATAATTGGATCATTTCAGAAGGGGGTGATGATTTCATTCTTCTAGAGGATGAGTGGGATATGAGAGCACATAATAGTGGGCATGACATAAGGGTTATAGAAGAATCGGTGAGTGGTTGTACAAAAGAGACCAAATAGCTCAATCAATGTGGAGCATGAACAAGTTGGTTATTAGCTAGAATTTTGGATGACAAAAAATATCCTTGCTGGCACATAGTCCATATTTTGGGATGTTAGATTTAATATGCTTTAGTAAAACATATTTTATTAATACTCACTTTACATATTTTTTGATGTTGACTGTTTAACTTTTTTGGTTGACATATATATGTACTGGATGATAGAAATATTAATTTTTTGGTAGCATAAAGCATCTTTATTTTTTTTATAGATTTATCTTCATTTGACAAAATTTCTTCTATAAGATTATTTTTGTACTCATACTAACTACTACTATTTATTTTAATATAATTATTATCTAACTAGGTTAAATGGACAATCTACCTCCTAACCCTCTAGTAGCACTAAAAACTAAAAGAAAGCATTTTGTCTGGAATACAAAACCATAATGGATTCCAGGGCTATTACAAATCATGTGTGAGTATATTGATGCAAATATGAGAAGCACTCAAGGCTTCAAAGATACTATGTACAAAGGTGTTTCTTATAAATTGAAACAGAAATTTGGAATTGAAGTCACACCTGAACAATGTAAAATCGGATCGAGGAGAATATGGAATCACATCCAGACTGAAGAAAAATCAGTGTCTTGGGATGAAAATAAAAAATGATATTGATGGGACAAGAGGAATACATATCACATATTCGTGTATTTTTTGTAATACATAGCTTTGTCACATTAAATTTTTTTAAATTTATGTTAATTTTTTTTAACTTCTTGCATTATAGGCTTTTCCAAAAGATGCTAGCTTTTAAATATTCCAATCGTATGTTATAATGAATTGGAGAAAGTTTGTGGTGAAGGTCATGCCACGAGAATGGGCAAAGTCAGGAAATTCTGAAACTTCATTTGGTACTCAACATATAAGTTTAGATGACGAAGTCTCCAAGTTTTGTCGAGTCATATATAGATGCATCACATTGAGTTTCAGATGTCGATCTAACACAGAACTCTTCAGAGAAGACAAAGAGATCAATACCCTCATCTTCGAAAGGATTAAATAAACACAAGAAGACTAAAAAGAATGAAAGTGATCAATCTCTGCATGATTATATTGTGATGATGGCTGATAGTGTAGCCCAAGTTACAAATGTAATTCAGAGTTCAACAAGAGATTTTAAGGAGAGACAAATGTTCAATGAATTAATGACAGAGCTTTCTAGTATTCCGTGATTTTTAGGAGATTGACACAATTTATGAAAACTTATCAAATAATCATCGATGATTCGATCCTTCCTTTCAAGGCCTACAGAATCAAAAGCTAGATGGATGTACAAGGAGTTAGGAAGATGATTTTGTGTTTTGTGTTTATGTTATTTTCGTTTAAATCTTATTGTTTACAACTATCGCATGCAACAGTACTTTATCCTAAACTTAAATTTCTTTTTTGTTGAATATGGACCTAACTGATAGTTAATGATGTTTGAATGTAATGCACTATGATATTTTATTGAATATTCCAAAACTTTGGATGTATGTTTTTTATTTTTCCTGTTCATCCAACTTTAAGATCGGTGAGCATTCAAATATAAGAATACATTGGCTTACATACATTCTAAATCTCCTTTTCTTCGGCATGTTGCTACAAACGATCTTCCTCTCTACAAAGGATCTTTGTAACACTAAATAGCAACCTTTGAAACTTGGTTGAATATAGCAATAGAAACACCTACAGCAGCAAGCTCCACTGAATCTGCAAGCCAATTACCCCAAAAAAAGGAAAAGCTTTGAATTATGATGATGATATTGTCCTTATTACATGTAATTATTTGTAGACTATCCTCATGATGCAACAAAGAGCTTCATGTTTTTGTGCATGAGCAGAAAGTTTGAACTCTCCAACATCACAATCACTTGACTCTTGTCCATTTCATACATTCTTATACAACTGGTTCTGAAAAGAATGCAATTGCTTAGGGCTTCGATGTGACTAAGGCTCCGTTTGTTTAAGCTTATTTGGTGCTTTTTGCTTTTAGAAGTGGGTTTATTTTATTTTTATAAGTATTTGAATAGTGTTTTTAGTGAACTCCGTTTAATAAAAAACGGAGTTTTACTGCGGTTTTAAAAGCAGACTTACCTCCTCGACAAACCGTCGTTTTGCGAATAATATTGTCGTGATTGCCCCCATTCTCCCACTCCTCTCCCACGATCCTTATCGCAACTCCTCTGCTTCTCTTCTCCTCTTCCTAGCGAGGCGGCATCACCACGAGAATCGAGAACAAATCGGTAGCATCGAGAAAATCCGAACATTCGAGCGACTCTACCTACAGTTGGTATCCAAGGTTCATTCTCTCGCTATGTTTGCACGGAAATAATATCCAGAAGAGAACTGAACATTCTACCTTACTCTTCAAGATAATGCTTTATAAACATTGGTGAATATTTCTCCTCGAGCTGCTGACTTGCGACGCGCTTGACGATCACCGAGAATCGCCGAGCAAATCGCATCGCCGAGCAAATCCAGATTCCGGCAGTTCTACCCTAGGTATCCGGTACATCTCCTTTAAGGTTTTATTTGATTGTTCGATTAGCACTATTGAGCTTATCCTTCTTGAAGAGTTGGCTATCTAAAGGCTTCTTACTTTTGGGGCCTTTTCTTTTGTACTCCTTTTATTATGGAATGCTCTAAAAAAGCGGTATGTCATGAATTCATGCTCAGAAAGAAAATGTAAAACCTATTTTAATTTTGTATTATGTGTAGTAAACATTTATTTATGCCATTCTTTGATTAGTGTATATATATTGTCTGTATCAAATCCTTTACGGGGTAAATAAAACATTCTTTATTGACCTAGTGTTCTACATTGTATTGAAGCCCTAATTTCTTTAATTGATTTCTTATTTGTCTACTCCTTCACCATTCCAAGGTTTTTTGCCTCCATTGTTGTCACTTGATAGAAAGCCTAATCTTGTTGATTGTCATCAACAATCTCTACCTTCAATATTGCTCCATTGTCTTGAGGCCCTCACTCACCATAATAGGTAAACAACAATCTGTATAGCAACCACAATTATGTTAGGATCAATTCCTTCACTTAGCCAACAACCAACTTCAACAACGATTTATGGTTTGTGTTGCTATGTCAACTTCGCTACCTCTAATCATCTACTTCAACTATACATCAAACTTTGTGTCATTAGACACAACTACTCCCCATTTACAATACCAACAATGTGGGGCCTCAAGTTCTAAAAAAAAACAACATCTCCATGTCGATTTAGTTATATCTTCCACTCAACAATGTCTAAATCTCACCTACATTGTATATGCTAACTCTTAGAATCCATTAATCAAATATTTTCATTTAGTTTCAATGATTTCAATTCAATATTGCTAGGCCCTTTGCACACTAATCTCCTTGTTGTTGAATTATGCAATGGTAATTTTCGATTTCCATGACTTCAATCGTTATTGATCCCTTTAATTTTTTTACTCAAGGTCCCTCATTACTATTTGTATTCTCTCCTTTCAACCTTTATTGTTGCATGCACTTCCCTAATTGTAGCATTTGGAAGGAATCATTTATATGTCGCGATTGTTAGTTTCATCACCGTAAGGTCTTTTTTCCTTTTAATTTATGTCTTTTATTGTTATTACTTAGATGGGAAAGCTGAAAGAAGGTAGTGCACCAGCAATTTGGGAATTAGGTACTACTTTACTCTTTTGTGACTTCTGCATCAAAGAAATAGAGTTAGGCAACAGGCCGACTTTCCATTTCAATAAAGATGGATGAAAAAATATTATGAATAACCTAAATGAGTCGGTGAACATATGATCGTACACAACTTAAAATAAATGGGACCGTTAAAGAAAGAATGGAAGTTGTGGAAAGAGCTACTACGTGGTGGCTGAATTGGATGGGATCTATCAAAAAAACAGTAGATGCTTCAACAGAATGGTGGAATGACAAAATACAGGTCAGTTAACTTAGTGCACAACTTTGGCATTGAACTTGAATTACATACATTTACTTAACATTTGTGTATGGATATAATGTAGGTAATACCCGCTGCGAAGAAGTTCAGACAAAATGGCCTGACCACCCGGAAGAAAAGCTAGATAGGATGTTTGGTCATATTGTAAAGCGGTGATAATGTCACGGGTTCCAAATTCGAGTATTACTGCAGAACTAACAAATGCGATTTAGACACATCAAATGATGATGAAAATCAAGATGATGAACCAAATTTAGTCAATTATGCAGAGGTGAAGGAACAACTTATCCTTCATCTCAAAATCTCAAACATCCATTCCAACCACGGTAGAAAGCGAAAAACTAAAAGTTATAAGGCGGTGGAAGGCAACTTCTTATAAACCATATTCGAGGTAGTCATTGCGTAAATCTATCGCAATTCTATTTTTGCAAATCGATTGTAAAACCTTTACAATTCAGGGCATTACATGAAGTTGCACAAATTGAAGATATATTTAATGAGGAATTCTATGATTTTGCTTCTGATTTTAAGATAAAAGCCGTAGGGAAACTTTTATGAGTATACCGGTCGAAAAGTTTGGTGGTTAAGAGGCGTTTCTTGAGAGTTCTAAGTCAAAGGTAATGTTACATTCGTGACTTCACTTTAAGTTCAATTCTTAAGTCCATGTGACATAGGTTACTAATGTCTTTGTAATGTAATGTACCGTTAGACAATACTTTGCTTGTCAGGGGAACTTAATGTCGTTTCATTTATAAGAAAAAGAGAAGAATACTTTCTCAATCACTCACTATTTTTGTTGTTTTAAATATCTAGTTCTTATTGGTTCTAGGATCTTTATTGTTTGTTCTATTTTTTCTTGATATTTAAGAAAAACAAGATTTTATATCAAAACCATGATCAAATTTGGAATTAAAATATCATATTTTAAGATAAGTTTAGGCTGGTTCGATCGTAAGCTCTGATTGTTTCGGTTAGGCAGAACTTGATCACAACATTTGTTGATCTGCCACTTGCTGAAATGCTCTGAGTTTGCCATCTTAGACGGAGTTTATATGACCGGTGCCTATATATTTATCTTATTGGAAGTATCCCTGAGCTCTATTTTATACACATGTTTGAAGTGAAAGTAACATCTTTGATATTTTTTATTCAAAACAGATCTGTTTCCTCATGTTCTTTTTAATGCACCAACCCTCACATTTATGTACAAAATCCAAAAAAAATAATAATTCCAAATTCTGAAGACCTTATCTCCACTCACACTCATCTTCATCAAAAAAAAAAAAAAAAAAAAAAAAAAAAAAAACTTTAACCAAAGTGGCCATATATAAAGTGATAAAAGCCAATGTATAGCTAGAGAGAGGACCTTGAATAATTGAGTCAAAAGTAGGCATGATAAAAAGAATATTTGGAGATGGATGGTGTTCTTTTATGCAAATGTGTGAGCATTCAGTATGCCGCCCATGGGATCACTTTCTTCAGCTTGGTCTCTGCTGTCAGGACACTCTTACATCTACTGTCAAGATGCCTACTCCATTTGAGTCTATCTATAAAGCCAGAAATTTCCATCCACCATTTCAAAATTAAACACATTTTTTTGTCACAAACTCCATCGAATTTACATTGTTTAAACACATTTTCTTCTTCAACTGGATGGAATGTACAGTTTACATAGAATCTAAAAAGGCAATTGCAGGTGCCATTAGTTCAATCTCTGTACAGTAAAATGTTAGAAAGTATTGTTACCTATTTGCATGCCATCCTTCTCCACTGAAATACATGGGTGGAGATTCATTAAGTCATGAGTTCAATCATCAGAAGGCAGTAATTCATTTGGAAGCCCATGATTTTTTCTTCTCTGCTTTTCCCACATTGTTCCTGCAATGATAAGGAAAGAGTGGCAGAAGCCAACAAAGATACTTTGATGAATGTGGGGAATAGGGCTCTACATGCTTCTTCATTACTTTGATAGCTGGAATTAAAGAGGGGACTCTATACTTTGGCTGCCTTCACTTTAATCCACCATCACATGGAATTAAAAGAAATGGAGATAGTAGGCAACATATTTGGCTAGCATGATTACTGAATTAATATAGTTCCATTTACATCTACACTGTTAATATATATATATATATATATATATATATATATATTCTGATGTTCTTTTAAAGATTCGTTACAGACTTTGGTTTTATAAGCATTGAATCGAAATCAAGCAGTAAATCTTTTTTATCTCACTCACCGTTGGAGGATAGGATTTCTCTTATCAGAATTTGTAAAATATCATAAGCTCGACGATAGAGGCATTTCTTTGCTTTGACTAAATGGTAATATTATTGTTTTTGGTATCACATTCTATGGGTATAAAGGTTTCTTTGAACAAATTATATATGCTTTGGTTAGCATCATTTTTCCTGCAATTAGTTGTTAATGAACCTTTTTTTTTCTTAATTTGATGTTTATCACGCTTTTAGAGTAATGATTTGGCTGCAATGTGCTCATCAAACGATCTCCTGAACTTTCATCGGAGGAGGCGCCCAGATTATGCCCTTTTGCATCACTTTTTGGTAAAGCTTGTATATCTAGACTAATCAAGGATGAACGCTTTATATAGACATGATTTACATTAAAGATAACATGATGGATCGAGGATATCAACAAAATTTTATCTCAGTCTAAATGTTTGATCTGTTTCTGTATGTTCAGAAAAAAAACATAAGAAATTTCCGCAATGATTTAATGGACAAAATTTAATCTAGAGATTCAACATTTAACTCATTAGTCGATTCATTAACTTTGAAATTTTTCAAAAATAGAATTATTTTTTTCTTATTGGTCTATTATCATATTAAAACAACACATAAAAAAGAGAGAAGCCTAATGGCCAATATATAATTTGTGAAATTAACAAGAGTATGGTGGCTACAAGAATATTCAGTTTTAATTACTTTTTAGATTATAAAGCCGGAGCTAAATCTGAACATAATCAGAATTTCAATAATATCTTATAGATTTTGTTTCTTTGCTCCTTTGGGCTGTGATTTCTCTTCGTCGACAAAGATGTATCTGTTCTCTGCTTGTTATATCACTTCAAAATCCCAACTGTTATCATAAATTTTGGTTCTTTTTTGATTTTATTAAGAGCATAGGCCATTTGCATTTGCATAGTTGGAACAAAGAGCAGATTATGTGATCTGAATATTTTTTTTTTAATCTGAATATTTGAGTGCTTCGATTGACGTTAGCCACCATGTAATAAGCTCAACATACCTTATCAACATCTACCGGTGGTACACTCAACCTTAATGACATTTCCATCCAATCATTTGGCGCTGAACTTATCTGCTAAATAAGAAATAGAATTAGATGCACATTGCGTGAGATATTAACTTTTTGGAAATTATTTCAAGATAAATTTTAAAAGGTGAACGGAAAATAAAAAATAAAAAGGATGGACTGTTAACACACTAACCAATAACTGCACTTGCCTGGTAGCAATAACCATCAATAATGGCCATAACTATTTAAAATTCAACATATTATAATTGTCTTTCAATTTTAATAGTTCAACAAGGAATTAAGCTAGTCTTCTTGAGAATCATTACTATCATGATAAGAAAAAACATCTTTTCTTTGTTAATATCATCTCTAAATCATAATATTTTTCATCGCCCTCATCTTCATGTTCAGTTGCAAAATTTTAGGCCAAGATGAAGATTCCTTCAATAAGCATAGAAGTTAATGTAATTTGACAGAATACATTAGGATTGGTTGTTTAATATTTATTGGATGGTCCAACACATAAAAAATCATTACCTAACAGCACATCAAAATCATCACTTCTATCAATTTTAACACGTCATATTTCATTAATTTGATCTTTTAATTCTTTATTCTTCTTAAAGAATCCTAAATTTATTGTCTCACATGTTTAGGACAATTAGTATGTTCTAGCATTTCCTAAAACAGACCCATCAAATGTTGTTTATCATAGGTAATTCCTCAATTTATCATTTTACCACAAAATTACATGTCATGCAATTATTATCACTTTCTCTTGTCAAAATTGCATATTGTACATGCTATTTCTTTCTAACTTGAACTAAAATTCTTATTGCGGTTAGCGGTGTCGATGAAGAAAACAATAAACGCTAATGACAATCAATTACGATTGTGTGGATTGACAAGCGGCTATATTGCAATTTTGTAATATTTTGACAACATCAAGTTGTTTGATCCATGATTATAACGGACTATACACACAAGAAACCATGACATCGGGGCATCTGGTGATAAATGGGTATTAGAATTATTACATGGTCATCCAATCCGATTCTACAATATGTTTAGAATGTCACAAGAAATTTTTAAAGATTTGTTAAGGTTACTTGAAACATCTTATGGGTTGGAGGGTTCACATGAACAACAACTAGAAATTCTTGCTATAAGTTTATATATTTTAAATGATTAGAAACATGTGAGCGCTTTCAACACTCCACGAGGCGATAAGTCGTTATTTTTCTCGCACCTTCATCCATTGGTTATGTTAGGAATGGATATAATTATACCAACAGATAAAATGTTTCTTTGAAATCCGTCACATATTGAAATGATGTTAGGTATATGCCTTTTTTTAAAAAATTGTATTGGGGCAATTGATGGCAGCATGTTGATGCCGCATTCGGAAGAACAAGTTGCATTTATAGGAAGACATCACACGAATATTATGGGCGTATGTGATTTCAATATGTGTTTCACTTTTGTGCACGGATGGGAGGGCTCTGCGCATGATGCTCGTATATTTCACCGCGTGTCAAAGATCCTGAAGCAATTTTCCAAACCCACTGCGGGTACTCTCTTGTTTGCATATTAATGCTTTATGTTTTTTTATTTAACACTATCCAGAACTAATATGTTTCTCTGTTAAATAGGGAAATATTATTTAGTAGATGCTGGTTACCCTCTACAAAGGGGTTTCTTAAAACCATATCCAGAAAGAAGATATCACTTACCAGATTTTATTCGCGGGACACGTCCAATTAGAGGGCATCGTGAGATTTTCAACAGAGCACATTCATCACTTCGAAGTGTTATAGAGCGTACATTTGGTGTATGGAAAAAGAAATGGGGAATCCTTAGAGATATGCCAAATTATCCTTTCAAAAAACAACGGCTTATAGTTGTGGCTTCAATGGCAATACATAATTTCATTAGAAGACATCATTCACATATGATCGAGTTGAGAAATGTGATGTTGATGAATTATTTATTCATCCGAAGCGATGAGTATAGACAGACATTTTAGTGAATGTTCTGCAATAGTGATGTTGAAGTAGTTGATGGTCCAGTCTTTGAAGAAATGGTCGAACTTGAGATAATATTTCAATTCAATTATGCCAAACAAATCGGTAAAGGCGTGATATTGATTCATGTATTGTAATATATGTTTGTAAAATGATGAGCTAAGGCCTTTTAAATTGAGTAATATCTATAGCCAGCGGTCATCTAATTAGAATGATGTTTGATAAATTTCAGGTTTATCGATGATTAGTGGTGGGATTGGACAACTTATTGGCTTATTGTTGATGTTTGGTGGAGTTTTTTGTTTTGTTGATGCGATTAATTGTTTTTTGTCATCATTCATATGCTTACTAACATGTGGTTTTAATTGTTTTATTTTGAATTTGCAGGTATTATTTGGAAGACTTTGAGTCGTGCTGGTGGATCGAGAGCTCACGTTGCGGAGCCTTTATTTTTTACATTAATTTTTATTGACTTGTATTTATTAGTTTTAGGGTTTGTTTTAAACAAGCGAGTGTCAATTTAACAATTCTTGAGGAGTAATCTATGTGGATTATGTAATATTCATTCATCTTAGTAGAGTTTGAAATATAGTTGATTGTAATTATCATTAGAAAAGTCATAAGCATTTTGCATTATGTTAATTTTTTACTTAATGAAATGGTTAAGCAAAAAAAAAAAAATTTCGCCCAATCTCGTTGTATTTAAAGTTACTGAAAATTCGGTAAATTTTTTTGGATTGTTTGGAAATTAATATTTGCATAGGGAAAAAAATATAAGAATTCTTTATTCAAACTTATTATTGCGTCTCAATTTATAAGAGATTTGAAGGGTTTAATATGTTCATAAAATTACTATTTAGCGGTTTCATAATAAAATTATTGCAATACAATGGCTAATTATTTAACCCATCATATTTAGTAAATTTAAGCTAAGAAATTTGCTATTTCAAGATAATAGTATTGTGTGTAAGTCATATATATTTATATATTATTTTGGGAGTTTTGTTTAAATAATAACATGTCTATTAGGTATAATAATCTTTTTATTATACAATGATATGTATATATATAGATATGTATATATATATATATATATATATATATATATATATATATATATATATATATATATATATATATATATATATATATATATATATGTATATATATATATATATATATATATATATACATATATATATATATATATATATATATATATATATATATATATATATATATATATATATATATATATACATATATATATATATATATATATATATATATATATACATAGATATAGTAAAAGAAAAATTAAACATTTTAGAAGAGTGGGGATCAAATAATAATTTATAAACATTTGAAGAAGAAATTAATGTGAGAATGTTTAAAATTTTTTTTTTGTTAGTAAACTGCTTATATATTATGAATAGTTTAAATTTCTTAAATTAAGTAATTAGCTTTGTAGAAATAGTTTTTCATAATGAGATGAAGGCGTTTTTGGCGTTCGCTATTACAATAAGTCAGATATAATTTAGAATTTAAAAAAATTTATCATCCGGCTTAATTATTTCAAAAAAAAAAAAGAATTCATATGAGAATACTACATAGTCTTTTAAATGAGTTTTTTAAGAATCTCGTAAAACAAAGCGAGCTAAATGGTGATTCTGAAAGAAAGTGCTTTTTTTAACCGTACCATTTTGTTGGGATTGGTTGGTTATTAGGAATTAATCTGTAAATGAGAAGATAAGACAAATTAGATCGCCTTCTGTCTGTCTGCTTCTCTCTCTCTCTCTCTCTCTCTCTCTCTGTGCACATGAGGTGTCTGACATGAGGCCTGAGAAGTCTCATATTTGTTGGGACAAGCTTATTGTACAGGCTAATTATTTTATATTTTATATTATCAGTCTTCTTTCTAAATCTCTAAATTAATACCTTTTTTGTTTGTCAACCATGTGCACTGGCTTCATTTTTGATATATTTTAGTGAGATTTGATTATCATGTGATATGCTAATATAGAACTTTATCATGTGGTATGCTAACATCGTGTGACGTCGTTCTATGCTGCCGAGTGGCTCCATTGCAGAAAGCTGGGATTGTTGCTCTAATCAAGAAGAGAACAGCTGATATGACCCTTGCAATTGGAGAGGTAATTATATGAAGTCATCTTTTTTGTTCTGCAATGATGTCATATGCATTTAGGAGCTGTTGGTTTATATGAGTTTATTGGTCTAGAATTTTAATATTCATGCGCTATGCAAGTGCAAATGACGTTTCGATGATCCAGATGGCTGATGTTGGGATAGGCATTAGCGGGCAAGAAGGTCGACAGGCAGTGATGGCCTCAGACTTTGCTATTGGACAGTTCAGATTCTTAGTTCCCCTCTTATTGGTTCATGGCCACTGGAATTACCAAAGAATGGCTTATATGATATTGTACAATTTCTACAGGAATTCGATTTTTGTTTTTGTACTTTTCTGGTAAGGACATGGTATGCTAATAACTTCTCTTAATTTCATTGTTGAAGTTTCTTAGTATATATATATTTCAATTACAATAGTCTACTAAGTCATTATAATTTTTTTAATGTTTCGTTTCTAGGATTATCATTAATCTATGTTTTCATGCTATACAATGCACTTTTACTTTGGGATTTATTTGCTTCCCAATTATGGTTTGATAATTAGTTAAGTTGGGCTTCGTTTTCTACAATTGCTTTTATGCACGACAATAGATCAACGAGAAATCACAAAAACAGGAATCCATTTAGAAAAGGAAAATCAGTTTAACTGCTCTACATTATTGCGGCGAGCATATTTCCTGACTGTGTACCTTTTTTTGGGACATTTACCTAACATAATTCTTATATATTTACATATCTAGCACCCAAAGTTTGATATTTACCTGCATAACATTCAAATCTTTAACTTCATATCAAAAATATGACTATTATTATCTTTTTTTTTTTAATGAATATACCTTTTATAGATAAGGAAAGTGCTACAAATGTAAATATCAATTTTAGGTGTTAGATATGTAAATACATAGGAATTGTGTGGTTTATATGTGAATTTTTATTTTCTATTTTAACAATTGCATTATATTGGCTGCATGTCTAAGCACATTACCTCATATAACAACTGCATTATAATAAATCACAGTCCATGGTGCATTGAAATTAATGATTTGACTTGGCGGTGTAGTTTTGGTAAAGCATTAGTCTTGTTTTGTGATAACGGAGGAGCTAGTGTTAACAGTAGTCTGTTTGACTTCAATTTCAGTGCAGTAATATGTTCTGTCCTTGCAAGGTGACAATCATGATTCCTATTCGTGGCTGATATATGTACTATTTCTTAGCTTCTTCACATCCTTTATTTGTTTTCCTTAACAGTAGAACACAGTTAAGTGTATATTTTGGTAGTTAAAGGTGCAAATATATATATTTTTCTTTGTCAATAGAAAGGGGGATGAGATGATGCAGCCATTTTATAGTTTGGCGACGTTCAATCCTGTGTATCTCTGATGTGATTGACTCCTTGGAGATTCTAGATGCAGTGTAGGAAGCAAGTTTTTTGCCACGATGCTGCTTGGAGCAGGAATAAAAGCAAGTCAAGCTCTTTATTAAAAATATATTTCTGATGTGGATAATAAGAACGTATAACTTGCATGACTCCAATGTAGTGCGCATGAACATTCATATGCTATTCTAATTCTCTTTCCGTTTTTGTTTCTTGAATGGATTCAGTAAAGGGCGGGTGATAATTAGATATTGATTATTTATTAGACAGTATTAAGCAATATTACCACTAAGAAACACCGTACATATTTATGACTTTGTACATATATATAATTCTCTTTTTCACTAGCCTTTTAACTAATGGAGAAGCCCTTCTTTCTGCAGGTATATATTATATACAGCATTTAGTTTAACAACTACAGTCACAGAATGGAGTAGTGTCTTATATTCAATTATTTATACTGCTCTCCCTACCATAGTGATTGGAATTCTGGACAAGGAGTTGAGCAGGAAAACGCTTCTGAAGTACCCTCAACTCTATGGTTCCGGAGAAGAAAGATACAACCTCAAGCTATTTATTCTTACAAAGTTGGATTCCATTTGGCAAAGTTTAGCCATCTTCTTCATCCCTTATCTTGCTTACCGGCACAGTACAGTGGATGGATCCAGCATTGGTGATCTCTGGACTCTTGCAGTGGTTATTATGGTGAATATTCACTTGAGCATGGATGTTTTTCGGTGGAATTGGATTGCACATGTTGCCGTATGGGGCTGCATTGTTGCAACGTCCATTTGCTCTAAATATTGTGTATTAAAATCTCATTTCTTGAATCACACTTTAATTTATCTAAATTATTTATAAGTTTTAAATAGAAATTTGTTTAGTGTCAATTTTTATATATACTTTTTTTAAATATAGATATATAGTTTATTACGTATGTATAATATTTTGATCTCACGTAATGTCTCAGAATTTGTTAACATTATTTCATAAATTTAGGGTTTGATGTATGAAATTATTATGCATCAAATGTAGACCTTAATGATTTATGTACAGAATCGATTATTATTTCTTTTTAAATCTCGCACTTAATGGTAACTTTTAATATATATAGAGCTTCATGAAAGCAAATTTAAAAAATATTTTAAATTAACTAACAAATCCTTAAAATAAATTTATTTAATGAGTTCAAGTTATGTAGATACATCATATTGTTCAATTTTTTCACTTTTAAAATAAATATATAATAATTTTTTAAATTAAGTAGTAAATTTTTATTTATAAAATATTTATATTTTAATATATATTTAATTTATTAATTTAATATTTCAATTAATGAAAAAATCTCACTTACCTCAAATATTTCAAGTTATGTAGATACACCATATACTATTTACTTTACTTTATATACGCTCAACCAAATAAAATATAGTTTCATATATTTACTTTACATAACCAAACAATCAGAAAGATTTAATTCAGTATTCACTTTACATCAGATTCCTTTATCCATTCCAAATCTTGAAATAAACAGCCCCTAAGTATGGATGATTTAATTTTATTCCTCCTTTGATGTATAAAAATTTTCAAAATATGTTCCAAAAAATTGTACGAAGCAAGATAATAATTGAAGCTAGTTGATTTAAATTTTAAATTGATTAAATTTGGATGATCATTATACAATTTTTTGAATTTTAGGATATATTTGAGACAATTATAATTATATGAAAAAAAAATATTAATGTAGCTGTTATAAGCAGCCACTGCCTCTATTCAATCAAATAGAAAAATATAGCTATTTCAAAATACAGTTAAAATATAATTTGTCAAATGACTTTGCATTATGGATCGGACTGCACCGCACAGCTAACCACCCTAAACAATGCCTTAGACATGAGTTTAATTTCTCTTTGTTTTTCGTGCAAAATATTCTACTAGGCCGGTTATATAAAACCGATAAAAAAATAAGTTAAATTACAGTATTTTGGGCAACCCAACCTCCAATAAATAGACTGTTTTTTAAAATTCAACTTTAACTTTTTCCTTGACCAGAGAATCTGTCCTTTTTTTTTTTTGAATGATATACACCCAACACCTTATTTATCTTGTAAGTGAGGATGTCGTTATGACTAATCTCGAGACGAAGATCACATTCATCACCCACACATAACGGGTCCTCTTGATATCCCTCTCTTGGAGAGAATCGAATGGCCCCGGGATTTCTCCGCCCACCAACCAAGCTAAGAGACGGCGGGTCTTCATCCTTTAGTTTTTCATTTGAAGTGCAATCCAACTACTCATACTTCGACGATAGTCCATTAAAATTTTTGAAATGAACTATCATAAATTTTGTTTCTTATTTATTGCACATATTTTTAATATTTAAACTTGATATGACACTTAAAATACTATTAGTCGAAGCACGAATCTTGATGTTAAAAGTAATCCAGTTGAGATCAACCTCTTAAAATATCCTTGGAAACTTTGGGATATCGGTTATATCCCTAAATAGCTCTCAAATATGAAGTGTTTATAGTCAAATCGGCGTCTCGACGGTTCCAACAAGCCAAAGATCTTACATGACTTCATTTGAATTCAAATGCACAAAATACATCATATGATCAAGGGGATCATTTTGAGCCGTCCATGAAGTGGAGTGGTACGGGTTTTGTGTTTAGAGACGCCACTCCTCCAATCTATAAATAACCCTCATTCCTCATGAGGGAGGCAAGTGAAGGAGAAGGGAGGCCAAGAGAGAGGAGAGAGCTCTAAAGATCCTCCAAGCAATCGTGCCACCACTGACGGTTGTCAACCATCACGGCCGCCATCACCGCCATCCTCTACCGCCGACCACCGGCACGGCCATCATCACCGACCACTATATCCATCATCGCCAACATCGCCATCAACATTGTCTCTGCTCCTTGCAATCGTTGTCCCTTTCTCATATACATGTAATCCGACGGGAAAACTTGTACTTTGAAACAGATACATAGTGGAAGCTTTTTACTGGGCTAGGCCCCGTGATTTTTTTTCCCTCTTTTTGAAATTTTCTACGTAAAAATTCTGGAGTTTTATTGTTCACTCTTTAAATATTGTGTCTGGATTTCAACGTTAAGGCGAAAACTTTTACTCTACCGCAACTGATTTTCTAGCACGCAGATTGCCGCTGTCTGTGGGAAACTGATTCCCATTATTTCATCTTGTATGACGACCAAGTTTCCCAACAAGATCAAAACCACCATCGAGGTGGAGCATTTCAAGCTTTTAAAGAGCACAAGCGAAGAATGAAGATTTATTAAACTTTGTTCCTTCAGATTCTATCGGGAACTGGGGGGCAACTCTTAATCTCAGAAAATCACCCATGTTAAGCATCTAATCGATTTCCATCACAAGAAATAAGTCAAAGTTAGAGGATATTTCAACATTGAGAAGAGATATAGCTTTGCAAATTATGTTTTTCCACTCATACTCATGGAAAAACGAGACCAAGGTTAAGGAGCAACTTTGGCTACAACCACAAACGGATGTTTTAATTCGACCTCTTCCATACAGGTTAATGTCATCGGGTAACACTCTGACAAACAACCTAGGATAGGTCAAAGGTCCTTGGTGGACTTCTCATGACCTCTTCCATACAGGTTAACGTCATCGGGTAACACTCTGACAAACAACCTAGGATAGGTCAAAGGTCCTTGGTGGACTTCCCACGACCTCTTCCATACAGGTTAACGTCATCGGGTAACACTCGACAAACAACCTGATGGGTAAAATCCTCGATTCAATTCAACCTCTTCCATACAAACATCATCGAGCAAAGACTCGACAAACAACAACCAGAAATGGGTCCTTGGTGGACTTCCTAATGACCTCTTTCCAGGTTAATGTCATCGAGCAAAGACTACAAACAACCTAGGATGGGTCAAAAGGTCCTTGGTGGACTTCCTACGACCTCTTCCACAGTTAACGCCATCGAGCAATGACTCGACAAACAACCTAGAAGTCAAAAGGTCTTTGGTGGACATCCCACCCTCTTCCATAAAGTTAACATTAACACTCGACAAACAACCTGGATAGGTCAAAATCCCGATTCAATTAATTCCTCTTCCATAGGTTAGCGTCATTGTAACACTCGACAAACAATGATGGGTCAAAATCTCACGGATTAATTCAACCTCTTCCATAGTTTAACATCATCATCAAGCAAACACTCGACAAATAACCTGGATAGTCAAAATCCTCAACGACGCGCTGCCGACTACCGCTCCATTACACAACCCCGTTTGGCCGCTAACCTAGGCTGATCACCGCTACCACTACTGGCTGCCGGTTATCGCACCATATCGCCGGCATCGCGCACACCATCGTTGTCGGTCATCCCTGATTATTGCGCGCCGCTAATTGCCGACCATCTTTCTGCTGCATTACCACCCGCCGGCTACCAACCAATTATCGTCTACTGCCGACTATCGCCGGCATCTTTCGATCATCATCGTTGCCGGTTATCTCGCCGGCTATCGATGATGGCCGCCATATCGACTACGTTTCCGGTTGCTTGGACTACCCGTCGGCCAATACTGGCTGGTATCGCTCACTATCCGGTAATCTTCCGGCTATTATCTCCGCCGGTCATCTCGCTGACTACACGCTGCCGCTATTGCCGCCATTGTTGCTGACCACCCGCTAACCATCGGCTGGCCATCGCCGCTGCCACTGCTGCCGCCATCGACGCAATTATCGCCGACTGGCCACCACCATCATTGGTTATCGCTGAACTATCGGTCGTCGGCGCCATAATGTCGCCGCCACCATCGTCAGCATCGCTAACCCCGCTCGGTGACGCTTCCAACCGACGGTCCGCCAGGCCGCTGACTTTATTTCGGGAAAACTGAACAACGCGCTATGCGGGGTCTTGATCACCTCCAAACCGGACGGTCCGACGAGGCCGGTTGACGCCTCTTCGAGGAAAACCGAACAACGGCAGTACCGGTCTTGATCGCCAAACCGGACGGTCCGCCGGTTGACGCCTTTTCGGGAAAATCGAACAACGACGTAGATACGGGTCTTGATCGCCTCCAAACCCGGACGGTCCGTCAAGGCCGGTTGACGCCTCTTTCGAGAGAAAATTGGAACAACGACGTAAGTACTGGTCTTGATCGCCTCCAAACCCGGACGGTCCGACGGGTCGCGACTCTTTCGAGGGAAAATTGGAACAACAACGAAATGGGTCTTGATTGCCTCCAAACGACCGCCGGCTTCCTCTTCGAGGGAAAAACAATGAAAGTACCATGGGCTTGACCTCCAAACGACCTTCTCTCAAGAAGAAGAGAAGGTGCCTTCTCCTTAGCCCCAGGGGGGTTTTATATACCCTTCTAGAGCAAAGGGTAAAATCCCAAAATCTGAAACCGCGAAACCATCAAAACCATCGCATGGAGGGCGCCAAGACGCTGCGCTAGCATGCGCCGGGCGCCACGAGCATAACCGCCTGGCTGCTGTCGACCGCCCATGCGCTACCGCGCCCAGATCCCGCGCCGCTCCATGGCGAACTGGCGACGGTTCATGGCGCCGCACTGGCCGCGCGTTGGCCGTAGCGACGCAGCCATTTCGCGCTCCGATCATGCCTGACTCGAATTCGCCAGCTCATGAGAGTTGGCCCGCGATCGCATCAGCCACTGCCACCGTTTCAGCTGGACCTTCAGCCCGCTCCACACGGCCATCGCTGAGCGCCACTTGGCACATGTGCATACCATGCTTCATGCCGACGCTCCGGAGCTCCTGCTCAGACTGGATTCCAGAACTGAAATCTCGAACTCACGATACCTACACGCATTTGCGCATCGCTTCGTAGTCATAATATCTATGAAGATTCTCTCAAAATGTGTTAATGGACCTCAAATTTCATTGAAGAATTTGCTATTTTAATTATTTGACATATATTTTGATGATGAGATAATGTCATCCAAAAATAAGTAACCGATATGACACTTAAAATACTATTAGCACGAATCTTGATGTTAAAAGCAAGTCGATCCAGTTGAAACGGGTCGAGATCAAGCTTTTAAAATATCTTTGGAAAATTTAGGATATCGCTTAAATCCTAAATAGCTCTCAAATATGAAGTGTTTATAGTCAAAAGGCCTCGACGAGTTTCCAACAAGCCAAAGATCTTACAATTCGACTTCATTTGAGCATTCAAATGCACAAAATACATCATATGATCAAGGGGATCATTTTGAGCCGTCCGATGAAGTGGAGGGTTTTGTATGTATTTATAGACGCCACTCCTCCAATCTATAAATACCTCATTCCTCATAAGAGGCAAGTGAAGGAGAAGGAGGCCAAGTGAAGGAGAAGAGGCCAAGAAGAGAGAGGAGAGAGCTCTAAAGATCCTCCAAACACAATCGCCACCACTGACCGGTTGTCAACCACCGCCGCCATCGCCATCACCCTGATTCTCGCATCGTCGGCCCATCGCCGCTATCATCACCGATCACCGTTGATATCATCATCAATGTCCAACATATCGTAACATCGTCCAATATCATTGCCAACATTATCATAAGAACTATTTCCTTCCTCATATATTATTGTAATCTCAGACGGAAGATCTTAAAAACATAGTGGAAGTTTTTACTAGGCCAGTGATTTTTTCTCTTTTGAGGTTTTTCACGTAAAAATTCTGGAGTTTTATTGTTCACTCTTTAAATACCTGTATGTGTGCTGGATTTTCCAACGAAGCTAAGGCGAAAACTTTTACTCTACCGCAATTGGTTTTCTAGCATGCAACAAAACTATAAATATAAATTTAATTAATAATTTATTTTAATAATATAATTACTATAACAGCTGTACATATTACAAGAATTTCATAAAAAAATCCTTTCAAACATGCAAGTTATAACGAACGTAAAAATTTGACATAATTTTAAATTCGTTTAGTTTAAAATAACGATTTCCATTCTAATTTTAAATTTATACTCAATGTGTTATGTCACCAAAACATTCAAGCATCTCTCTCTCTCTCTCTCTCTCTCTCTCTCTCTCTCTCTCAATTTCCCACGATCTAAGACCTGGCGATAAAATAAACTATATTGCGTGCACTTAATTTATGGTATTATATATACGTATGTGAATATTAGAAGTACATCAGAAAAGGGCTGATAACTAAGCGTATTCAGGAGAAAGCAGATCACAGACTTCCGTCGTTCCATACAGATCGCCTCCATTTGTCGTCGTAGTTGAATTCCCAGTCTCTCACGTCACGGAGAAGCACAAATTTTCCTCTTAGAAAAATCATTCTCTTTAAAACGACGATCCTTTTCAGTTCGATGTTTCCTAAATTCGAAGCCGCGTGTTTAAACATAATTTAGGGGCTGTTCGGTTGAAATTCACAGTAAAGTAAAATAAATATAGAAATTTTATATTTTTTTTATATTTAGCAGAATCTAAAGTAAAATTTCAAAGTGATATAATATATTTGGATTTCATCATATAGTTATATTTTGGTGTATTTGGAGTTCACCTAAATAGTAATTTTAAATACATATAATATTGTTGTGTAGCCGCCACCATATTATTGTACGCCACCGTTATCGTTGACTCCACCACTATCATCAAAAACTTTCAAAATACTTCACATTATATTTTTTTCAACGAAGAGAAAAAAAAAACTCATAAAATTGTAAAATTATGAACCAAACAATCTAAAGTAATCCAAATACATTACATTCTTTTCACACTATTTTTTTTTTCAGATAACCAAACAACTCTAATAAAACTTTATGATATAACATTTACGTTCCTCAATTCTTGAATCTAGCTTATTATAAGAGAGATGTTTCAGCTATCTCATCATTCACCCTTTCTTTTTAGTTTGATTAAGTTCATTCGCCCTTATTTCAAGAGAGAAATATAGAATTTGTATAAGAATTCTAGATCTTGGCCTCTACTTAAACATAAAATTGATTTCTTTTATATTTTATTTGTTTAAGCAACTTTTTTTTTACTCTATGGATCACTTGATCTTTTATATTAATAGAATAATGATTGAGTTGATCATAATCTCATGCTCAATGACCGATGATCATCAATGCTTTCACCTAACAATTATGTTGACCAATGTTATATTGTAATCTTACCTCTTTAAATTAATGACATCAATTAGTATTACTATTTTCAACTACATTAAATCTTAAATGATCAACAAAAACCTTGTCTAATTAAATAAATTATTGTTAGAATCCTATTTATAATTTTACTTTAATAAATTCTATGCTTTAATTAAAAAAATTCTCTAATTATTGATTATTTATTTATCTACAAATTAAGACTTCTCCTAAATTTGTTTATCATCGGTGACTATAAGTTCGATTTCAAAGATTTACCTCTTCTAAGAAGCAAAGATTAGTTTGCAATAAATTTGACATTTCTAAAACCCTAAAAATATATGCAAAGGAGAAGCCCTTATGCATCTTCGAAACCCTTGTCCATATTCACTTTTCTTCATATTTTTTTTTATTTTCTCCTTTTGAAATAGATTTAAGCCAGTAATCAAAATAATTAAAGGTTGACATTAAATGAAATAAAATTAAAAGTAATGCATATGTTCTTTTGTAAGGCATCTATTGGATCTTCTTCACATCATAGCCAAAATGGCAAGAGATTTTCATTTTGGTGCATTAGATATATAAAATAAAAGTGTAAATTTTAATTTTTTTTATTTGATTTGAATCAAAGAATTTTATATGGGATTGAAATACTCGACAAATGTTATTTTTTTAATGAATTTAGAGCACTTATATCGACAAAATTTATATTGCACTCGAGAAAAAAGATTACGGCTCCGGATGCGGTGTCATGCATCCGACACCAATCACGTACAATACATTAAACGAAATTAGATATAACATTGTGCTTATGTCATACAAAACAAGCCGCAAAGTTAATTGACGACTTGAGCGCAAATCGGGGTTCAAAATACACTGGATGTCACCGAAAATGATCGAAACGATCTCCGATTGATGAACGCTGCTTGCTTTAAGCCGAAATCAATCGAATATAGATTTTGCAAAATCAATGATCAATCGATTGCGCCGTTATGGGACATGCATCAAAAGAAAGCTATGACGATGACCAAATAATTTCCGTTCATAAAATTGATTACTTCATTAGTTTTAAAACATCAAAATCTATCAAATGAGATCGAGGCGCTCAATTTGGATGAGTCGCGAAATGTCGAATAACATAGTGAAATAGTCGAAATGCACAAGCATCAAAAATCAACTCAAATGACCTCCGTCGGCTAACGGACTTCATCGCGTTTAGAATGTCGAAATTATATAAATACGACTTGATGATTAACGATCAAGCGCCAATCACAACGAAGGCACGCATATCAGGTCGGAGGCACCGACGAGTCAAACGATCCGTTCATGAAATTGATCACATTGGCTTAAAGCCAAAATCGATCAAATAAGGCTGCTCGCTCAATTTGAACGAGTCACGTGAAAATCGAAGCGGGCGCCGCACTTTTGAGTAAATGGACTCAATTTGGCACCGACTTAAATAAACGGCATCCGTCAAAACGGACCACGTTCGTATTCGAATGATGGAATTACCCTAAATCTATATATATATTTATCTCAAAATTTACATTTAAATTATTTTATAAATTTAAAACTAATTTTAAAATCCCTAAATTATCCCCACTCAGCGGCTGTTCCCCCCTTTTTATTTTTTCAGTTTTTTGAAAAAAAAGAAATAAAAAAAAGTACTCCCTCCTCCCCACTCTCTAACATCTCCCTCATTCTTTCCTCCCCGTTTTTCTCTCTCTTGCATTAACCTCTCATGTCCCAAAAAAGGTCAAAAAATTCCTCCCATTTTAATTTTTCTGACCGCGGAAAATATTCGAGTCACGTAGTTTACGCAGGACAAATAAGATGACGATGCATGACACGATATATTGAATACGGCGAAAATGATAAGGACAAACGACGCCATTTTCAGGTTTAGCCCGACCGATTTATCTCGTAAACCGCGGGAACAAAATATCTGTGCGGGTATTCTTCGTAATCGGCTGTGGCTTCACGAAGAAAATTTCCGAGCTCCATCCGGTTGGCCCACCTCCGCCGTCGATCAGCTTCTTAGGAATTTCAAAAGGTATTCGGTTGGTTACACGAGGTATTTCCACATGCATTGAACTTGAAAGATTTTAGGGTTTTCTGTCTTTGTCCATTACAATCCATCGATGTGTTTGGTTTATTTATAGTCCTTTGATTTTATATTTATTTTGTTGATTTTGTACTGCACTGCACCTCCGATATTAGAGACGATTTTGGGCTATTTTATTGATTGTTGGTTGTATGAGACAATGTTTCCTCCGAAAGTAGATTAGAGGTTGTTTGGAAGCTAATTTTGATGCTTGTTTGCAAATGTACTCTCAAGCATCTCTATACTTTCTTGAGATTTTACATTTTTTTCAAATTCATTTGTCCGTTTGGAGGGCATCTATGGCTTAGAATCCATTATGAATAACTGGGAAGGTGTGTTTTGGGTTTGGATGTTCTGTGGAGAAATGAATTCCCTTGTACCCATGTACCTTTACCTCACTCTGTACCCCGACATTAGAGATGATTTTGGGCTATGTTTGTTGATTGTTGACACAGACAATGTTATGCTTTTCTCAAGTAGATTAGGTTGTTTAAACTAATTTTGATCTTGTTTGAAAATGTACTCTCAACCCCTGCACTTATACTTTCTTGAGATTTTGTATTTTTTTTAGTCCATTTTGTCCGTTTGGAGGGCATCTATGTATTAGAATCTATGAATAAGAGAAGGTGTGTTTTTTGGTTTGGATGTGTTGTGGAGAAATGAATTATACCTTTACATCCTGCATTCCTCTGCAATCTGTATCTCAATTCACCTCGACATTAGAGATTTTGGGATTTTTTGTTGATTGTAGCTGTATTGAGACATGTCTCGCCCGGAAGTAGATTAGAGGTTGTTTGGAAGCTAATTTTGATGCTTGTTTGCAAATGTACTCTCAACCCTGCACTCTATACTTTCTTGAGATTTTGCATTTTCACCATTTTATTTAGAGGGCATACATAGAATGTTGAAATAACGGGAAGGTGTGTTTTCCGGTTTGATCGTGGAGAAAATGAATGCAATATGTACCTCTCTGTACTCACCTCTGACTCCCATTAGACATTTTGGGATATTTTGTTGATTGTCGGTTATTGAGATAATGTTTACTGCTTTTCTCTGGAAGTAGATTAGAGGTTGTTTGGAAGCTAATTTTGATGCTTGTTTGCAAATGTGCATATTCATTCTGTTATTTTAGTTTTCTCTCACATGTCTGTTTTGAGAGGTTAATTGTCCAAAGTTGGTCTTTTCTACTGCATCTTTAATTCTATACCTCCGCATTCTCAGATTATACGGCAGCTTCTGAATGATACCTTCTCTCAATTCTGCACTCTCACTGCATTCTCCTGATCCTCTCAGATCCACTCTATACCGTTTATTCTCTAAATCGTTATACCTTCGCATACCTTCTCAATTCTATATTTGTACTCTCAGCCTCTATACCTTCTGTACTCTCTATACCCTCTTCATCAGATCCTCGTATCCTCAGATCTCATACCTCTTGCATCTCTCTAAATGGCTATACCTTCTATACCATACTTTCTATACTCTATACTCTGTAATCAGATTTCTATACCTTCTCTCAATTCTATACCCTGTTCCTCAGACTACTCCTCGTAATGAATCTATACATGTACCTTAAATCACGAGCCAGTGAAATATGTAGATGGTGGTTTCACTTCACGCTTGTTTTAAATTTAATAAATTAATTTATAATTGTTAAACTTAAAATCAACTTATTAGGTGATGATAAATTTTATTAGCAAGGTCTTATCTGTTTTATTTATTATTAGGTGATGATAAATTTTATTGAAGCTATAACGATAATTAGCTTTAAAAGACAAAATGAACATAATGTTGACGTTATTAAAATAAATAAATTATTAAATTATCAATCTCTAAAATGAGAGAACTTTCTCTCATATGCTTTATAATGATCATTTTACATTGTCAAAATAAATCATAGAACAAAATGCCATATATAAGCCTAATGTTAATTTTGAGAATTTGAATAGATATTGACTATTTGTATTAATCAAATTAGTATTTTTAGTGTAGCATTTTAGTAGTACAAGTCAAAAAATTTTTAAATTTATCTGATCATGTTGAATTTTTATTATTATAAGTGTTTTAATAATTTTGTTATCAGACAACATAAAATTATCAAATTTATCTATGTAGATACTGATCTATCCATAGAATATAATAATTGAAAATTATATAATACTTTAATCAAAATTTTCAAGAGATCTCATGTGAACTGAAATTAAACAAATTTAATGCTATTAAATTTAGCTTATTTAAATATTAAATTTGACTATATATTTAATAAAATCAAAAAATTGATGATTCTAAATTTAGAAAACTTTTAATTGAAGATATGCACGATTTTTATTTAATTGGATTTATTTTTTTAATTACATACTAATATTTATTTTAAAATTTTAAAATTTTAAGTAACTTTTGGTTAAATTTTCACCTAAAATAATCATTTATGTGTTTTGGAAGCTTTATTTTTGATTCCTCCAAATCATCTTTTATTGACAAGGGTTTAGTGGATCAAGATATCTCTTGAGTTGTTGCATTTTCAATGCTTTAATTTGATAAAGCTTCTTGTGGAGCGATGAGTTGATTATAATTTTAATTATGCTTTGATTTGTGTTTCCGTGGCATATAGAAAGAGGTTCTTTAGATTTTCTTAAATGTATTTGGCCTAAATGAAAAACAAAATTTAAGCTAATATTTTTATCATGATTCCTACTATGTGCACTATAAATGCTTATTGTGTTAGTTTTGCTAGTTATCAAGGGCAAAAGTCTTAACATTGGTTTTGACTTATGACGCCATAGGTAAAGTTGCAAGATGCTATTCAAGATGTTAATTGCATAAGAAAATTCTTGATGAGACATGTAAATGTTCAAGGAGGATTCAAATTGTAGTGCTTTTATTGGTGTTGTAGTTTCAAGACTTTACTAAAGTTATGAAATGAAAAAAAAAAATACAAGCATAATGACTAAAATGAGAAAAATGAAATTAAAAAAATGCCTTCTGATAATATCATGCATCAAAATGCCGTCTTGTAATAATATCCATCATCGCCTTAGTGTACCCTTCAAAGATTGGTTGATTGATGAGGTCGAATTGTACAACATCGTAGTAATGGTACAACATCTTAGTAATGGATGAATGTTTGACTACATCAATGTGAAATATTCTAGGATTACGTGAAAAGCACTGGGCATAACAGAGAGGAGTAACCACGCATCCCGTTCTACAGCACTCTTGGACTTCACTTTGGTTTCTAAGACAAGAAAATAGAATGAATTAAATATTTACAAGAACCTATAAGTAATAGCAACTTCAGAGGCAAGTAGGGTAAGTACTTGTGGATTTTTTGGACTTCTCCCAATAAGCCTTGAGCCTTGCATTGGAAACACCCTTTGACGTCTCTTGATTGGATCCTTCAAACTGTCCTTATCCTTAGCTGATGATGTGGTCGCCTTCTTCCTCTTAACTGATCTATCAAACGGTGGAGAATTCCCACTTATTACGGAGTCCACTTCATCAGATAGTCGCTTAAGAGATGCAAGCATGTAATCCTCAGCAATCTTATTACCCTGTGCTCGGGAGCTAATTTGATATGCATATCGACTTATATGGTTCCTGAAAATAATGCCAGTTCCATCTCTGCTTTCCACATGTACTAACCTTCTGTATGAACCATCGATGTAGATGTCCCTCTTTGCTCTGGTAGACCACCGCATGAGGAGGTACTTATCCAGAATGCGCAGCACATCATTCTGGCTAAGAACTCTAATGCAGTGTGCACAAAGTATGCCCATCATTTCAAATTTCTGGCAACTACAAGAAATATCTACAAGACACATCAAAGTGGACAATCCTTTTGGATGCATTCTTCTTCTCTAAGTTCCTCACCAGTACTCCATGGGGCTATCATCCGACACGAATGATAATCCCCCAACTCCATGCGTAAATTTTCTTCAACATAGAGTAAAGCTTCCTCGTATAAAATAAAGCGCCTTGCTTAAGAATTGACTACTCTAACAGGAACAATTCATGGATACACTTGAAGTCTTCATCATGTTCATTCGGCCATGTTTCCATCACCTTCTCCAATCCCAAGAAATAACTGAACTTGTTGGTTTTGAAATACCATGACACACGCTATTTGTGGCCTCACTACGCTGAGTTGACAAGATGCCCATACAAAATTTATCTTTGTTGAATGCGGTGGACCATTTAATTTTGTAAAGTTCGGATAGCAAGCATGATCATGCAAATTGCCTTCCTCTAGCATGGCGCACAAGCATCCTCAAACTCATCCTCTGGTCACATTTGCTCATGCATGTATAGAATAGCCCTTGAACTCTCTTACTACTAAAGCAATGGACCTTGGAGGGGCTTTCTTTGAGATATGCCATTGGCACAACCTATGATGCGCGTAGTACATTCTCGATAGCGCCATACATCTTGATCAAGAAATATCGTATTATAGGATGCTCGCCACCCATCAAGAAATGTCGGAATAACCATGTGAATGACTCGATGGTCTCTTCCACAAAAAAGGCTACTCAATAAGACGTTTTGACAATGATGATTCACTCCAACGAGTGGGTACGATAAGATTATATTTATTGAGCCGAGATAGTATCAAAATTATCACATCCCCAAAACAATCAAATTCAACCCTAGACATACCATTGCTCCAAAAAAACTCACCAAGCAATCGACGATCAACCGAACATCCCATGCAAACATCTCGCTCCGCTTGTTTCTTGAATTGTATTAATTCGGTTTATCACCACTTGCAATCCGTGACCTTCGCTTCTTTCGGATGAAATTGAAAGCATCTCTTTTGTGAATCCAATATTCTCTACCCCACCAACTTCCTCGTTAGATAGAACACCGCTACGCTCTTAATATCGTTCTTCAAACGATGCCTTCTCATCATAACGATCGTATGATCCGAAGATGCTGATCACCGCCTTTGCCAATGAATGATTATGGCTCTCTATATATTTTTACCAATTCCCCTCAAATCCACGATGAATCATCGCCAGGACAACCGGTCCTTTATCGATTTTACGGAATTTTGTTATATGGTTTTGGATTGAGGTTTTTTAGACACTTTTCGCACGAAAATCTTTGATTTCAATTTCTTAGAGTTTGGCCAATAACTTGTATGGTCTTTTCTAAACCAGTTTGATGTGCATAATCACAGTGATTGCATAAGCTTGGTTTCGTTATACTGTGTGCTAAGATTCCCAAATTTGGGTCATTAGATAAAACAACTTCATCATCGCATTGCTCATTCACCACATTCATCTGAAAACATAGAGTCAGAGGTTCCACGATAATAGAGAGTACAGATGAAACGAGAGAGTAGAGAGCATAGAGAATGCAGTTAGTCGAGAGTCTGAACACAAAAAATACCCAAAAAATCGTTGAGCAAATTGCAACCATTAAATTTTAATTACCATGATCGAACGGCTCTGAGAAAATGAACCTAAAGCTGGACAAAATCATCATGGGGCATAGGGGCATAGAGGTATAGAGAGAATTACAGTGCAGAGAGTATAGAGAAGATGCAGAAAGTATAGATTCATTCTGAATGAGAGGTACATAGAGGGTATAGAGTACGAGAAGGTATAGAGAATTCAGAGTCTGAGAGGTATAGATACGAAGGTATAGAGGTATAGAAGGTATAGTGGTCTAGAGGGTGCAGGTATAGAGCATATCTGAGAGAATGAGGGTATAGGGTATGAGGTATAAAGTCTGAGAGATGCAGAGGTACAGAGAGTGCAGAGGAATGCAATCTCTAAAAATTCAGCGACCACCTCATTGCTTGATTGGGATTTAGTTACCATGATCCCGAACAACCGGCTATAGAAAGTGAAACAAAGGGAAAAAAATGATATACTCGAAAAGGCATCTGAGAGCATATGTAAATAAGCACTAAAAATTAATCAAGCGACCACCAATTTCCTCACGAAGGATTACTGAATATGTTTTCTCGAAACGGACAAAAAATCATGAAAAATAAATATGGCGAATTGATTACGTACCAGGCAAAGTAGTTCATGCACATGAAGTCTGCTGAGAACTCCAAATGTAGGAAATCTAACTTAAATAAATAAATTACAAACTATCGTGTCATTTTACATATACAACTCCTTAAAAGATTATCGATCCATTTTTTATTTACGACATCATCGGTATTTCCTCAGCCTCCATTTCCGATTCATTCTCCTTCTTCATAGCTCTTTTAATGCTCTCATTTCACCAAATAAAAAAATACGATACTTGCCCCAAATGAAGATATTTATTTCTTTTAAATTTCTCCCGCGCATATACTCATTCCCCGCGGTTGTGGTAGGGCCCGAGGAAAATAGCGTCATTTTCATCTTACGGCGTCATTTTTTGGCCGTTTATTCAATATATGTGCGGCGTCGTCATCCAGGTGGAGTCGCGCCAAAGTCGTGCGGACTCACGTAATATTTTCCGTTCCGCGACTCGTTCCCTTCTTCCGCAGCGATGAAAACCGTCGATCCGCGTTCTGGCGATCCACTCTGCGACCCGCGCAATTGCTCGCAGCGGTGCAATATTGCGACCAGCTCTGTCCAGCCTCAGGAGACACTGTTGTCAGAGCGTTAATCATCCTTGCTCCGCCTGATGAAAACAGCGATGTCTGCGACTCCGTGATCATCTCCGCCAGAAATTTGTCAGCGCAATTCATAGAAGCATCCACTCATCCATGCAGCGGATCTTTGACCCGACGAGAGGCTAACTTCAGCGTGCTGACCAGATCCATTCAGATCAGCAGATTGACCATGCCTCCCTCCAGCCATCCCTTCTTGCTGTTGGCGATGTCGCTGCCCCTATGCGTTATCTCCTCTATCCATGACCCATTTCTGGCCTCATGAGACAATGTGAGAATCCAATGACTCGACCCGCGCCGGACACGCCTCTGCCTTCCATGCCCTGCGTTCGGCCGTTGAAAACCAGGACCTAATTTGTCCCATTTTCACAGATCAGAATCGGGAAAGAACAACGTCAACAGACAAATTCTTCCTTCAATTTTCAACGTCGGACCTTTTAAGTTCCTGCTTTCCGCTTCCTCAGGAACCGAGGGAAGAATATCGAATGTGAATTTTCATTCGATTTTTGCGCCGACTCTTCACTTTAGCCACCGCATTTCCATGCGAAACCGAGAAGAACATCGCAGTGCAATTCTTCCTTCGATTTTCAGCATTACACTCCTTACCTTACATTCTCAATCATACCTAACCCGCTTTCACCTAAGCTTCAATATGCCCGAAAAAATATCGTAACATGTGATTTGTGAAAGTGAATATATATATACATGCTTGTGTTTGCGGTTTGAAGACCTCAAGAGTTCAACAGCACGACGATGAAAATGTCGAGGTGTCACAAGACACCACTCGCTATGCTCAACACGGTGTACCGAGTAAGCCACAACTTGTTAGATGTCGCTCCCCCTAAATGAAATGCTGCCAAAATTTCGCCTAATTTTCAGACTTATAAAAAAAAGAGGGGATAATTATATATTATATTGCATGTCTTCTTTCAGGTTTAGAGACCTCGGCTCTCAAGAGCCGAGATGAAAATCGGGTTGTGAAGATACCACTCATACGCCAACAGATGCAGGTAGCCAAAATACCCTCGATGCACCCTACACGGATGACGCCTGAGGTCAGCCAAATTCAAAATCTTTGACTTAGAAAAAGTGGAGAGTAAATGAGTGACTTAAGAGCGCTAAATAAGGAAATCTGCAGCTAATTTTAAACTAAAAACTGTCAAATAAGAAAAAAAGAAAGGGAGCATTTAAAGCAAATTCTAGAAAATAATAAAATATTCTTTTAAAATCTAAGTGAAATTTTGGGGAGGCTAATATTAAACTCACAAGCTTTAATTGTAATTCATTATGGCTTAAATTAAAACGGTAAAGTGAGTTCTCTTTTCTTGCAAATTCCTCAAAATTGAGCAAGCTTTAATTAGAAATTAGGGGTTCTAATGCCAAACTCACAATAAACTTGAAATAAACTCAAAATCTAAGGATGAATTCAAATTGAGTTTAATAACTTTTATACGAATGTGAAGGTGATTACTATGCTAGTTGATAAGCATGAGTAGGGCTAAAGCAACAAATACTGAAATCGGCATAACTTATCAAAATTGATGTAAATTGAGCATAATCAAATTGGGAGAAATGCAAAAATCCAACAAGTAAACTAAGTGTCAATAGTGTGTTAAACTATAACCTAAATCAAAACACCTTCTTCGCCACCGGATCTGCAACTCCTTGTACAAGCAGACAGAGGACGATACTAAATCCAAATCTATAAAAATCATAAAGCTTCTTTTAATCAAAAATCAAAGAATTTCATTCTAATTATGGTTTAAAAATCAAAATCACTAATTAGATGAAATTAGTTATAAAATACTGCATAATCACACTATGTTGAATGCCTAAATTCAAGTTCGAGGATGTCATGGTGGTTGCATCCGATAGTCTTAGACCGGTCCGTTAACAAAACCTAAATACCTAGAATAAGAGTTTCAAATAAGTGAAATATTTAAAAAATTGATTCTGTCAAGTGATAGTAGATCTAATCCTCTATTAGCAGCTAAACAGAGTTGACAGGATCTAAAGCTCTTAAACGCATGCAAATTAATCAAATTTTTAACTCAAATCAAATATCAATCTAAAATAACTTAAATAAAATTCTATCATAAAACTTAAATCAAACTCAATCTATCCACCTTTCGCAATTGTTTATCGGGGGTGACAAATTAAGAAAAACTCTAGCTCACAAAGGAGCCAATGTCAAATCAAGTGTTCTGCTATGTTCACTCTCAATCAATCTCGCCAAGAAGGATGTGGCTGTCCTAATCATGGCTTGGCCAAGAGGCTCTACAATGAAGCATGACGTGAGTCCTCTGACGGGTGGTTTAGCCACTCCATTATATTACGATCACATCAACTCAGATGCTCCAATGGCTCGCCTTTGAGTTGTGAATCATGGGTATACTTGATAGCAAACAACCTCGCCTGGGTGGACTTAAGATTCTCCTGACAAACACCACCCAGGTCTACAAGATTTCTTGACGACGTAACCCATGTGTTGATGAGGATCCTTCGTCGTTGGGACTACCTCCTCCGACTAAGTAGACTAACGCCGGATGACTAACCATGGGATCTAGATCGCACGCCATCATTCCCCAACCATCTTTAAGCTATAATGATAAATTTCATAATCTAAATTCTAAAACTCTACATGACGCTACTATAAGCTACGACAGCATCTAACGATCAAATTAATCGAAAGTTCTCTCACTTATTGGAGGTAATTAACTATGGGGCTTGCCATATAGAAACCCGAAGATCTAAAGTTCTCACCAAATGAGGATGAAATCTGGTAGTGTCTTATCTACTATTCATCCTCAAAATTACACCGATACCTTTAAGCCACTCTTTTCATCGAAGAGATCGGTGGTGAATTTTCAGAGCCCACAGATTTCTAGCAACTTCGTTGGGGACATGATTCTCTTTCCATCTTTGGCTAGTTGAATTTGAGCTATAGTAACAACAAAACATGATTAAAAATTGAAATGTAAAATTAATTATCAATGAAACTACTGAGGTTTCTCAAAAGAGAGCATTTGTACTTAAAATATTGATTCATTTTGAGGCACCAGTCTTGAAGAGAACCTTCACTAGGCAGAAAGTTTCAATCATACCTGTGAATGCAACAACCCTGCCAGTTGAACCTTTCGCACTAGGAATGTATGATACTGAAGCATCCTATTTTAAGGGAAAATTGAGTAGAAGACAAAAGAGAAGAAACACTAAACTGCTACTTCAGTAGTTGTCGTCTAAATCATAAGTCATACAACCAACATTGCAACCAGAAGCGAGTATTTCTATCCCACAATAAATTTGAAAATTTTGAGATGGGTGAAGGGAATAGCTCTACTGGTGGTGTTAAGCAGTATTTTTGGGCTTAACATCAATTATCTTCAACCTTCATAAAGAAACAACATGAAACTCTATCTACTCAAGCACACAGAGTTCTGAAGATTGTTAAGGAAAAATGTCTTATGAAGAACATGTATCAAACATCAATTATCAAAGAAGCCAAAAATGCTCCACTACAAAAGCTGCAATCAGTGGTAGTAAGAGCTCAAGACCGTTCTAAGTACCACATGGTGAGCATCATGACACCGAACTGCGTGTTCAATGAATAAAAAAGGTCCCGATGGAAAGAAAAAATAAATATGGATGCCAAAGCCTCGAGATGAAGTTACACGATGAGCTTCTTCATCCGGAAGTAAGCTAACCCGTGAGATAATGGAGAAAGAGAAATGTGAACTATGTGCTCAACCACCATGGTTTCAAGTAAAATTGTACAACTAGGAATTAGAAGCAGTGTTCCAACCCATAATAGTTTGACTAAGATGGGTAAAGTGGAAAAATTTTACCGGTCAAATCAAGTCCTTCTAGACCGATAACATCAGTTCCAACTTCTATGAGGAAACTCAAAACTGTATATGCAAAAGTGCATCAAACCCTCAAAGTTGCTAAGAAGAAATGACTGATAAAAAAATATATCAAGGTCCTGCCATCAAGGAGGCTAGAGTTACTCCTCCAAAGAAACCTCCTCTTACAACCCTAGCAAAATGTCTACTAATTCAAGTCTCACACAGTGAGCATCGATGCGTGACACTTGGACCACATGTCCAAGAATCCACCCAAATGTCCCTAACAAAGGTGAGCAAATTTGGAGGCCAAAATCTCAAGTGAAATTCCTTACAATACAAATGACATCTAGACTGCTTCTACAAAATCCACCTCATGCTAAAGTATTTGAGAGCAAGCCTTGCCACTTGAAGTTGAACTACCTTCACTCAGTAGTTATTCAACACAATCTCACTCAAGATGAGAATGTTTGTTCACGGATGTGAGAATTTGATGGACTTGAAGAAGTCAGGCACCAAGCTCAACAAAATCTAGAAGTCTACCGAGCAAAGATGTCCAAAAGCTTTGTCATTATATGTTATCTCACAAGATTACTCTCATCTCAAGGATCTTGAAATACTTGATGATAAGACCGCCATATAAAGTCGCCATTAAGATGGGCATTATACTTTGCAATTTGATATCACATATGTTTCGCAGAAAGCAGTGAAGGGACAAGTCTTAGCAGATTTTTTAACTGCACATCCTATCCCTGCGGACTCTTCTCTTAATGACGATTTGTCCGATGAGCAAATTATGCTCATTCATGAAAGAGAAAAATCGCAAATTTGGGAAATGTACTTTGATGGAGCCTCATCGATCAAACAAGCCCAACATCTAAATTTTCCAAGAAGAGAGCAGAATCGACATCTTCATAACACCGTAAGGAGGATAATGAGATGATCATATGGATTGACCGAGCCAAGAACTAATAATGAAGTCAATATGAAGCATTAGTGTGGAAGAAGCTATTTTCATAGTATCTAACTTGCATATTTTGAGATTATCGCTTATTATAAATCAAGTACTTGCATCTATAGAATCAACAAGCTTGAGTTAGTTTTCTATCACAAGCTCGAGCTTATGAAGCAGATACCAAATATCACACTAACTCGAAGTCTCGATCCGAGAATAGAAAGCCAACTACTTAACAAAATTAGCTAAGAAATGACAAGTATGAATGGTGATTATGTCATGATCAACATATTTATTTGACCTAGAGCGATAAAGTATCAATCCTGGTATAAGGGTTATCAACCGACCCAGGATGCACTGTTGCTCTCATACTCCCAAAATCAACAAGAAGTTGTACCAAGAAGAGCTAAGAATGACATTGCCTCAAAAGCAAGTGAAGCCTTTATTAAGAGTCACATGATTGGAGGCAAGCTTCATCGACTACTTTAAAGAAGGTAAATTACCAAGTAATAAGTCACGATAGCTCAAATCGAGAAGAGAATGCTTAACAACACTTTATATCGTAGATCCTTTGAACAAATGTGGCTACGATGCCTGTGTGTATGAAGCTAGCAAAGTGATGGTTGAAGTTCAAGGACTTTGTGGTACACATCAGGTCCCCATAAAAGATAAAAAAAGGATGGGTTATTGGCCATCTATGGTGAGAGACTATTAATCATGCTAAGAAATGTCATGAGTGTCAAGTACATGGGGATCTCATCCATCAACCTCCAAATCCATTACACCCAACAATAGCTTCCATTCGAATGTTAAATGCATAATTGACTAATTGATCCACCCATCATCGTATGACATCGCTTCATCCTTAGCGATCGATTATTTCTCTAAGCTACCCATTTAAAGAAGTTACCGATCGAAAGTGATTAACTTCTTTATACATAATGTAGTCTATAGATTTGGAGTGCCTGCCAATAATTTCACAATGGCACAACTTCAAAAGTGCAAAGATATAGATCGATCAACACAAAATTGATTGGCGATACTCTTCAATATACAATCCAAGAGCAAATAGTTTAGAGGCCTTCAACAAGACATTAGTCAAGTCGCCAAGAAGATTCTCACTAAAAATAAGAGAGAATGACATACCAAGCTAGTAGAGGCTCTATGGGCATATCAACTACCTACAAGATCAAAGCCACTCCCTATTCATTGGTAAAATCAAGTTTTTTCGCTTGAAGTTGATTCACTTCGAGTAAATATCCAATCTAATAAGATCGCTCGAGAATGGAGGAACTGACTTGATGAAGTTAGATTACAAGCTCATCAAAATCAAGTCTATCAAGCAAAGATGTCTAGGCTTTTGACCATAGGCCTCAACATTCCAAAAGGAGAATTGGTCCGAAGACAATTATTCCCAATCGATGGTAGCCTGGAAGGCCCTTTTGTCAGAAAAAAGTGTATCAAGGGGCATACCAACTCATCAACTTAAATGGTGAAAGATCAATGCCAATCAACTGCCGTGAAAAGTATTATACATGACAAATACATTCCCAAGGTACAATAGAAATCCCTGCAAGACAGGGCATTTTTTTATATATATTTAGGTTGACATCGCTTCATGCCGAGATCCCTAAATAAACATATACCAAAATGAAGAACTTTTTCATGAAAATTCTCCCTATACAAGAGAATTTTTAGTATATCATGAAGTTGACATGTATTTATGCCAAGATCCCTAAATAAACATACTCGAGATTAAGAACTTTTCTATGAAAATTCCCCTGTTACACAGGGGGCATTTTTTTAGTTTATATCAATTTTATTTGAGTTGACATTGTGCCAAAAGACGATGTCCTTAAATATATTCTTATTCAGCCGACATCGAAGCTTTACCAAATATCTGATATATCCATAATCACTTATTAAGTTGTAGAGTTCTGCAGAACAAAAGAATCTATTTCTACATATGAAAAGACAACCTAAATGTCAAGAAATTTATCTCCCGATTTGCCAAATTCGAGATCAAGTCAAGAACTCGATTTTAAGATTTAATCAATTAAGTTGGAGAAACATCAACCTCTATATCCTTAAGTCTAGGACACAGATGTGTTCCAAAGGTCGGACTCAATAAGCTTATAAATGGCCAAGTTGCTAACGCTCTCCTCACTCAATAAGCCTCAAGAAAAGGCCATGAAAGAGCCCTCATCGCTTGATGGCAAAACCATCAATCCACTACAACTTAAGTCAAGACTAGTAGTTCTAAAGGTCGAACTCAACAAGCCCAAATATGGTCGAAGTCGACGCTCTCCTCACTCAACAAGCCGCAAGAAAAGGCCAAAAGGAAAGAGCCCCGCTCACCCAATGACGATGTTCAATCTCAAACCAGATCCAGCTTAGTGATCACAAGCAACCAGAATCCAAGAGATCTCTTTACTTGATCAATAGATCAAGGCAATCTGAGAAAACGCTCAATTCAAGGCTATCTCAAATCAATCTTCATATTACTTGCAAGGTGATATTTTAATCTATTCTCAAACGATCTGATCAAGCTCAAAGCACAGACCAAAGCCAATCTCCTCATCAAGTCCTTCAAAGTAGAAAGCACAGGATCGAGGAAGCAATTCCATAGTTCATACAAAAGCCGATGGCCGAACTAAAGGAATTTTGTGGTTATTCAGTCTATTGAAGCACACTTTGCTAGACTAATAACTCAACATTGACCCTATATAAGCGGAAGGTCATCTATGTATCCTTCAACGAATCCAAAGCAGCAGGTTCATGGTATTATACACTTCCGACAAGTCAATGTTGACAAATCAGTCAATCCTTCATCAAGTTCCGAGCTCAAAGCTAAGACGAATTTCAAATTGATCCAAAGACGGATAAACCGATTCCCAAGAGTTCTTCATCAAAACAAGTGATCAATTCCTCCATCAAACCCAACCAAGCAAGGTTGGAGGAGACTCAAATCTGCAAGACATAAAAGAAAAGAGATCTTCAACAAAGCCATCAAGCGAGTAGATGGTGTAAGAGTTCTTATCAATCCGATAAGTCAATTTTGATAAATCGGTCAAGCCCATCATTTAGCATGTCACAATATATCATAATGATAAATCGTCAAAGTTGTAAGTTTACGATCGGCTAAAATGATCCAAGTTCTATGGCCAGAATGGTCAACCAGCTAAAACTACGCGCGTGAATCACATTTGTTGGGGCCATTTGTTGACATCCACATATGTGTCATAAATCAAAACAAGCTCGCAAGTCTAATTCGACGGACTTCTAAGCACGCAAAATCGGGTTCAAAATGCACTACGCCACCAAAATGGTCAAAACTATCTCCGATCGATGAATGGACTTTGCCGTTGCGTTCAGAACATCGAAATCAATTAGAATATAGATATAATAAAATCTAATGATCAATCGAAGCTCAATTATCGAAGATATCGAGCTATCGAGAAGCATGATGATGGCCAAATAATCTCTTATAAAATTAATTACGTTAGTTTCAAAACATCAAAATCTATCAAATATCACTATGCCAAGATGAGTCCGCGAAAATGTCGAATAATCGAAGTTGAGCGAAATCGAGGCTAAAATGCACAAGACATCAAATCACTCAAATGACCTCGACGATGAACTTTTTGCATCGCGCTCAAAACGTCAAATTAGTGATATAAAGACTGATGATTAACCCATCAAGCGCCCGAGTCATCAACGCATCTGCACGCATATCGAGGTCAAAAGGCGCTGACGCAAGTTAAACGACATCCGTTCGCGAAATTGATTATGCCATCGACTTCAAAATGCCAAAATCTATCAAATAAGATTTTACTCAATTTAAAGATGCAAAGAAAATCGAGAAAGCGACGTGAGCCAAAATGAAATTCACTCAGAGCCACTGAACCAAAGATCCGACGCGAAAACTGATCGCCATTGTTTAACGGCAATTATCCTAATCAATATATATATCGATGTATAAATCTATATTTAAATCATTTTATAAATTTAAAACTAATTTTAAAAATTCCTAAATTATCCCCACTCAACAACCGTTCCCCCAAATTTTATTTTTTCAGTTTTAAAAAAAAAAAGAAATAAAAAAAGAAAAAAATTGAAAACAGAAACTACTCTCTCCTCCCTAGTCTCTAATCTCTCCCTCATTCTTTTCTCCCCGTTTTTCTCTCTCCTGCATTCCCCCTCCTCCTAGAAAAGGTCAAAAAATTCCTCCCATTTTTCTGAATTTTCCGGCTGTTCCGCACGGTTCCCCGCGTAATCGTACCCGCAAAGCCCACCGTCGGCAATCCCGCCGCGCACCTGGATCCACTCCGCATGACCTGCACTGAGACCCTGTGCTGCCGACCCGGTGATCCTGCGGCTGCCTGCTTCCTGCCTCCGACCTGCAGCCGCTGCTCGGCGGACCTGTTCGCCACATCCGGCACCTGCACCACCAGCGGCCTGCTTCGGATCCTGCCTTCTGCAGCCCGCAGCCCGCAGCCCGCAGCCCGCAGCCCGCCGCTGTCCCGGCCCACGCCCCGCGTTCGCCGTCCCGACCTGCGCGCCACTCATCCTGCTGCCCGCAGTCTGCGACCCGACGACCCAGCCCGTTCCTGCGTCCTGCGACCCGGGCTCAGCGTCCATTCTGAGCTGCCCGAACCTGTCCACTGACCTGCCTGCCCGCCTGCACTGGCCTGCCATCCCGGCACAACTCTGGCTCTGCCTGTTCCGCCAGCAGCCGTCCCGCACGCGCATCTCCTCTATCCGGCCCAGCCCATCAGCCCGTGGCCTCAAATTCTGCAGCCAACAAGCCCGTGGCCGCAAATCCAACAGCACGACCCGCGCCAGACCTGCCTCCGCTGCCTTCCAGCTGACCCAGCCGCCGTTCCAGCCCATTCCGCATAAAACCACCGGCCCAACCTCCAAACTAACCCAAACTTATCTCATTTTCGCTACATCGTAAATCAGGAAAGAACAGCGTCAACATACAAATTCTTCTTTTGATTTCTGGCATCGCTTCCCTCACTTTAGTCATCTCGTTTTCGCTACACCGTAAATCGAGAAAGAACATCATCAACAGGCGAATTCTTCCTTCGATTTCCGGTGTCGCCTCCCTCACGTTAGTCGTCCCATTTTCGCTTCATCGCGAACCGGGGAATAATATCGTCAACAGGCGAATTCTTCCTTCGATTTTTGGTGTCGCGCTCCTTGTCTTACATTTTCAACCGCATACCTAACCCAATTCCTTTACAAAAAAAAATAAAAATATGTCGAATACAGATATATGATGTAATGTATATATATATATATATATATATATATATGTGTGCTTTTCTGTTTCGCCAGGCTCAACAGCAAAGTTGAAAAATAGGTTGTGGTGTGGAAGACACATGTCAACGTTGCAGGTAAGCCACAACTTGTTAGATGTCATTCCCAAATGCCAAATTTTATCTAATTTCCAAACTTAAAAAAAAAAAGAGGGGATAATTGCTGTTCTTCGAGGACCTCTCTCCTATTTTCGAGCGATTCCACGGAGAAAAGCATATGATCCCGTATGATCACGGGATCGATGGGAGGCATATGCTCCCAGAGCGGGTTCCACCAACGAGAAAAGCTCCAATCTCACAGAAGTCAGAGAAAAAGTTGTTTTGTTTCAGACGCTAACTAAAAAAAGAGAAGAGGCTCGGTATTTCTACTTTAGTGCAAGAGGATACTGCTATTGTCTTGGCCATCTCTAGGAAAAAGAAAAGGCGATGGTTTTCTTTGTCAAAAGAAAAGGCACGTAGCGTTACACTTCTTTATCCTTCGTAGTAAGAATATCTCGGGATTTGCAACAAGAACTTGGGAAGATGCTCAAGATCTAAATGATCTTCCGCTTGAACCGCTAGAATGAACATCATGCGGTAACTTGAAAGAAAGTCAAGGGAGCAGGTTTGAAGTTTCCATCGTCTTTTTGTTTTTCGTTTTCAGACCCAGAAAGATGGAAAAGCAAGGTCGGATGGTAAGATTGGTGTTGACCCAATCTCTCCTTTCTTCTGGGGAAGAAGACACCCCAGATAGATCAAGATCGTGTAAGAACCCTTCCAGTTCCAGCTTAGACAATTCCAAATCAGAGCGGTGCCGAAATGAAAAACTCATGAGCTGTTCTTCCGAAAGAAATGTGACCATTTACCCAGACTCTCACCAGGTCCTCTTCAAGATCTTGATTGAGGAAAAGAAGTCTTCGAATCATTGACCTAGGCCATTGTGGAATCTTACTCATCAGAATATGGAGGTCCTTATGACGTAACCGGACCGACCGGTGCTTCACGTGTCAAGTAGTGACAAGGAGTACCTTACTCATTTTTTTGGAACTGCCATTCAAAAGGTAGGTGACTCCTTACAGTGCAGGGTAGTAGTAGTAAAGGAGATCTATACTCTATGATATAAGATTCTTGTCAAGAGATGGATTTTGAGGATGACCCATCGCCAGGGGAAGTCCGACCAAGTCCAAGGGTCTAAAAGTTTGAAAGGGATTGAATGAGATCCTGAGACGGGGAGGTTAGGAGGGGCTCATCTAGGATTGCAAGTCGGCTCGAAAGACTGGCCTTAGCCAGATGATGAGCACAGAAATTTCTTTCACGCCGGATCTTTTTTTTTTTCTAAGAGGCAATGAATCCAAAGCACCGCAACCGCACCGAACTGAAATTGGGTATTTCAGGGGTCTTTAGTCTAGAAGCAAGATTCTTTACGATTTTTTGAAGGCAATTAGTTAGCAGGCGAAGGCAACTGTGAAGACTTTCATACTGATCCAAATCAATCACTCATGTTATGATCTTCTACATCCTAGGTCTCCCCGTTCCGTCATCTGGCTTATGTTCTTCATGTAGCATTCAGACCAGATGACTCTATGAAATTACCGATACTTCCACATATTACGGGTCACGTAGAGCATCTCTCTTGCTTAGCCTTGGTGCTTTCAAGGTCGGGTGACTCATCAATTGTAACGAAGATTGCCTTTGTTTTCCATTCAAGTAATTGAGACTTTGCCAAAAAACTACCTCAAGAAAGAAAATGCCCCGACCTCACCAAAAAAGAACAACAAAGACGTATGCGCTAAAGGATCAATGAAGACCCCTTTCCGACAAAGAACAAAAGATCTTCGTGATGTGGGCTTTCCAAGTGTTTGACTACCGCCTAGCTATGTGGTTTTCGCCAATCTCTATTCAAAGAAAGAAATAGAAGTTTGACCTATCAATATCTATGGTCTTGGACCATCAAGAATGATTTTTTTTCTTAAAGTTCGGACACTTGATCGATCCACTGACTTCTATTATGTCAATACTAATTACTACTGTTGGAATCATGGTTTTTCTTTCTAGTGACAATTCTATGTATCACGAGTAATTGAGATTTTTTACTCTTTTTCCAATGCTTCAATGTTGGGATTAGTTACTAGTTCCAATTTGATACAAATTTCTCTTTTTTGGGAACTAGTGGGAATGTGTTCGTCTTTGGTTCACACGACCCGTTGCAGCAAGTGCTTGTCAAAAAGCTTTTGTAACTCAGAGTCTATTCAATTTTGGTTTCTTCAAAAGGCGAAAAGACCCCCCGGAGGGCTTTTTGTGGGTTATGAGAAGATTGAGAATAGAAAAGAGAACAAAGGCTAAGTCCAGATTTGAAGAAATTAGAAAGAGATAGGTTGAAACAACCTAGTCATTGTAACATTCACTCTTCGGGGTCCTTTCGCTTCCTTCCACCGCCTTGCTATATTCCAAGAAACTGTGTCCTCACCCTCTCCCTTTTCCGGGAAATGAGATTCTTGGCTTGTGCTTAATCCGCTACAACAAAAAAAATCATTTTTTTCGTTATCCTAGGAAATGCTTTGGCAATAGAATAGGTCCCCTGGGCACCTATTCTTTATGTCATAAGAAATCGAACACTTGCCCCGGACGACATCAATATCCTAATTTCTCTAGTGAATAACTCAAGAAAATAGATGGATGGAAGATAGGAAAGAAAGGGACTAATCATATACAAGTTTGACTTTCTTAGACATTGACTGCTCCCACAAAAACAATTGCCTTTATGATTCTCTTTTTCTCTTTTACTTCTTGGACTTTTCTTTTCTACTACACTTCACGCTTCGCCATTTTCTCCTAAGACCAGTGTGACCGACTGCGTTCGGAGGTAAATACTACTTCATTTAGTACCAATAGGTGGCATCGGGGAAAAATCACTACACCTAGGAATCAACAACACAAAAACTTTCCCGCTTCTCGACGGCCGCCTCCCAGCCCTACTTCACCACTGGGGTGAAGGAAAGAACGGAACACCCCGAATAATCGACCTGTTTACCAAGCAGAGCCTCACGAAATCTTTCTTCTTTGCCTTCAATTACATCGGAAAAAGGATTCGACTCTCCTGCTTCAGCTGAGTCTTGAGAGAAAAAGCGCCTTTGAAGACACCAAAAGAATCAATGATTTCTCAAAATTCAGAATCAATAGATTTTTGAATCTGTTTATGAGAAAGGGCCAAGATACTTTGATTTCCATTCCAACAACCATGAAATATGAGTTTACGAATTCAATTCATGTTCGATTTTGGTTTCTTATTAGGAACCTTAGGATTTGATTGGATAACTGGTAGTTTTGAATTTTGCCAACAGCCAACTCCAACGTATCAGCTTAGTTATCCTCATCAAACCACAACCTTGATGTCTAGCCAGCACCATAGTGAATAGTCACCATAGCATACAAGAGCCCAGCTGATGGGGACGTTCGATAAGGCTTGGCTTTCTATTTCGATAGCTAGACGGCTCGGTGAGCTATTCATTCTAGCGCTTGCATGCGCGCAAAAGCCGTGTAGTTCCACGATGTTGGGGAAATGATTGAATCTTCGCCTTGGAATCAAAAGGATTTCTATGGATACAATCTAATTTATTATTGGAATCAGTCG
Organism: Cymbidium sinense; assembly: GCA_021442155.1. Classification (NCBI taxonomy): domain Eukaryota; kingdom Viridiplantae; phylum Streptophyta; class Magnoliopsida; order Asparagales; family Orchidaceae; genus Cymbidium; species Cymbidium sinense. The sequence continues at coordinate 31,266,648 of CM038220.1, read as the reverse complement.
TAGTCTAAGATACATGTCGAAAAATCAATTGAGCTGCTAGTCCTCCAGTGGAGTTAGGAGTTCCCAATCTATGAGCGATAGACCTCATTACCTCGGGACTTGGACCCTAGGAAGCTAACATTCCATCCCTTGTCGGGACCCAAGATACTCCTAGCAACAAATAGGTCGAACTGAAGTTTCTGTGATCACTAGTGATCCGATGGTTGTCTTGTCTATCACTTTACAAGTTTGCTTCAACGAATGAAAAAGTCTTTCGAAAGTGAGTGAGTGATCTCATGGAGCATGAACGATGCCTCTTAGAATAGTAGCTTAGCTGTTTAGTAGCAGTTCCTAGTAAAATTGAGTAATAAACTATTACCAAGAGGGGTAGTTAAGGATTCTCATTTTTCTAATTTCTAGAATGGATCTTTCTATCTATATAGATAGAAAGAGAAATGGATCCATAAAGAATTAGACTGCAATTTGAGCCTTTTTTTTCCTTCTTTACAGAAAAAGAAATTTCATTTGCACTCCTAACTCAAGTTGGATAGTCTTGAAAGAGTTCAAAAGGAAATCCTTCGAATTTATTGAGCTGCCAGCGCTTAGTGGGACTCATTTGGTGAGGCAGTCAGGGCTATGGTGGTTCTAGAGGCAGCAACTAATGGGCAAAGAGAATCGAAAGTCACTGCGCTAGTTTGGCACTAACTAGGAAAAGGCTGATGACCTAGATCGCGAAATTCCCTGCGCATTTCCAGGGGGTAGGACGCAAGGGGTTTGGCATATAGTCTCCGTATATTTGACAAATGTTACAGTTTTACATAGTCCATACAATTCTGGACCATTGTAGGCCAGTAGTACCACATCTGTTTGAGCTTCACTCGCATCTTTGGCTGGGCATTACACACCCCTGAATGTACAAAGTACATGGTCAGTTGAAACAAGATGAAATATTTTTCTCATTTTATTCACTCTGTTCTTTCACAAATGGATACGAATAGAAATCCTCGTATCTTCTTCCAATCCAATCTCATTTGTTTTGTATAATACGATATGAACATCACATCATTTCTTTCGATTCCCTATAAGATTCAGAACTTGCTAGCGAGGAAGGAAGCAGGCAAAGCAAGGTGCGACTGACAGGAGCATTTCTTTTCGCACGTTCTGGAAGAATCCATTTCCTAATTCGACCCAAACGGCCGAGTTAGCATGTGGTCTCCAGCTCGAAAGGTTCTAGGCCGGACTAACTTGTCATGCGCTTGGGCCATTCTAGCACGATAAAGCTCAGAATTTTTTTGAGCCTGAAGTCCGACTCTCAATAGTGACATACAAGTCTATAAAACATAGAAAAGCAGGATGCCCATGACGGGAGCGGCCCAAAAGGAAAGGGCGGGTAGGAAAATCGTTCTTCCGATCTTTACCTTTCTCATCTACTGAGCTTCGTCTCGACCGCTTTTGGTTACTTTCTTTGCCGCTTTCTTCTCAATACTAAAAATCTCCTCGTGAAAGGAAAGAAGTCATGCATGTCGGATGCCAAAACATGTGCTTTCCACCGACGTGTAAAGGTAAGGTTGTGCTTTCATTGGATGGAAAAATGTCGCTTATGGGGAGGCTCACCTTAGGACTTCAACTAGATCCCGTAATCAATAAGACAGATATTATTGGCTTGCTTAGCTAGTTGCTTTGACTTTTTAGGTGTTCCGAACCCAGACTCTCACCAGGTCCTCTTCAATCCTGAACCCTACACCAACTGAGATCCTTTCGTACACACGACATACCGAAAGCTATTAGAAACTTTGTGATGGGGGAGACCATGGATTCACTAAAAAGATGAAATAGCTATCATAAAAAAGCATGAATTGAACGTCTTTAGCTTTCAAAACCCGTGTTTTTCACCTCAAATTAGCTACTACATTCGTCAGACTTGAGCAGTAGGTTTCGACTCGGTCAGCTATCTTGATGAAGATAGACTTCAGCCAAAGAGAATGAATTGACCTATTCGCACTCCTTATTTCAATACATGATGTTGCTTGCCCGTTTCATCTCTCAATATCGCTCGGTAGATGGAAGAGATAAGGCGAGAGTTTCATTGTACTGGCTACGGTTCAAGTCGCTAGTTTCAGTAGGAGTAACTTTTGAAATAGTCTAGTCTTTTTTGAAGCTTATCCCAAATCAAGCAATGGCCGATAAGGGAGTCCGACGGAGTAGAGACTCTGAGCTTGATGTGCTTGATGTCCCCTCACCGAAAGGAAAGGGATCATCATATGGGTGGGGTGAAGTCCTCAGAGCAGGTGCTCATAAAGCAAAGCCTACTTTCAAGTTCAAGGCAAACCCTTTGAGTAGCCCAACCCTCCGAGAGCAAAGGATGGCTAGAAATTGGACGTAAAGAAATTTCATTCGATATCTATACTTAACAAAGAAGAAACTTAAATTCCAAGAAATTCTATCTTCTACCAAGATATTCACCAAGAAGTCAAACCCTTTTGAGAGTAGCTATTCAGGGGTCCCCACTAACCACACGCAAGTTTCCCATGTGGCTCGTCCTGCTTTTTTTCTCGAGGTGTCAGTGACTCCACATGGGAAAAGGGGGCTGAACTGTAAACTTTCGTGTGAACTTCTACTAGAAGTACCATAATTGAGCCGCTTGAAAAATAACACTCTTTATTGTGTCTGGAGGAACTCGGTTAAAGTCACCGGAAAAGGGGGTTGGAGAGAAAGAAAGCTGAGTTAAGCAAGGTAGGGTTGGGGTAGACTAGACCTAGGGTAATATTTATGTCTAAGCTCAGAGAGAGAGGGAAAGAGAAAGAGTCGACTTGTTCAACCCGGGAAAATTCGATCAAGTTTGATCCTTTCGACCGGGAAATACTTGAATACAACAACATAGAATAATAACTCTCATTTGATTCGGGTCTTTATTCAAGGCCCTCGCTATACATCACCGCACTTCCACGACATCTATCGTAATGAGAAACGCCACTGCCAGTAACCTTATCTTGGATTCTCAAGACTTCGCTCCATCCCCGCACCGAGGGCGAGAACCCGCCTCCAGGTTGCGGAGGCCTGGGAAGTCGGATAGAGAGCACTCATCTGGGGTGGGCTTACTACTTAGATGCTTTCGCCATTATCCTCCGACTTGGCTACCCATCATTTACCATAGACATGAGAACTGGGTACACAGAGGTGCCAAACCCCTACCGCTTCGTGCCACAAACTCCTAATAAGTCAAGTAAATGTAACATACCGAGAGGGACGATGATGATTGGTTGCAAAACAAACATCCGAGGAATACTGGTGTTATGCTTTTCTCCGAATCCAAAATACGCTCTCTCGAAAATAAGAAGAGGGCGCCCTCGAAGAACAACAAGAGCTCCTTGTTGCTATCACCGCAGACGGGGAGACTAGAAGAGTCCGACGCAAAGTAGTAGTGTTTTCATGCGTGGCTTTCTTTGTCTTTGTTTGATTTTTCTGTCTTTGTTTGGTTTTCTTTGTTGTGTTTGCATGTATGAGCTAGTCGTAAGTTTCTCTTTCTCGCTTTGTAATTGGCTCAGAGCTAGAGCTCTACTTCATTCAACCACCTGCAAGGCAGTCTAAGCAGAGACTACAAGCCGATGCCTAAGTTTACTTTTCTATTCTTGTCAGCTTCTTCCTCTTTTCATAGTTATACCTAACATAATGAATCTCATTTGTTTAGTAGGTCTAAGAACAAGATTTTTAGAGCTACTTTAGCTCTTGCCCAATTCAAAGAAGTTTAGCTTATTCTACAATGTCTCAATTTAGATTATGTTAGCTCTGTATAGGTTCTTATCGGCCGCTTTCTTTCATTCGATCACCCATGCCTATTCTAAAGCTTTCTTGTTTTTGGGATCCATTCTTCATTCAATTGAACCTATTGTTGGATATTCACCAAAGAAAAGTCAGAATATGGTTCATTCTTTTCATTAGAATATCATTCTACACTTTTTGATAATGGGATCCGTGGACAACCCATGATAGATGGTCATAAGAAAGTTGACAAGTCATTTTCCAATATAATTGAAGGCAAAGAAGGAAGATTTCGTGAGACTCGCTTGGTAAACGTCAATTATGGCGTTTCATTATCGGGTCCTTTGCTTTCATTATGTTGACTTGAGCAGCAAGTCTGGTTCCCAACAACTATCAGAACAGATGGGTGTACTAATCAATCCTCTCTCCCTGCCTGCCATTGGAAGTGCTCTTGTTAAACCTGTGGGAAGCTTGCTTCATTTGACATCTTTCTTCTTGTATGGATCTTCCATTGATTTGATTTAGAAAATGGAAATGTTCTTCCCACAAAGCCACCCTCAATAGTAGATCTTGTTGATTCACCATTGGATTTAGGCGATTGGGGCGAGATACCATCGGGAGAGTTTCTTCTATTTCACTCGACAAGCGAACCCTAGTATGATGCTTGAAAATTGCACTACTGCAAATCTTTTGTTTCATTTCATCATAGAAGAAAAACATAACCATAACTAAGAAATTTGAGAATTCTCAAATTCCATTAAGAAGAATAAGCGGAGTGATACAAAAAGAACTCTGTTCTTTGTTAGTCCTATCTATAAGGGGAGAGCATATGAAAAAGAGAATCGATTATTTTGTTTCCATGGGAGTGAGAATCGATCGGCGGTGAGTGCCCGCCTTCCTTGCTCTATCTCTATCGAACGATTAGGGACCATTGATTCCAGTCGGAACCTGGCGATTTGAACATCACTTAGAAGATTTGGGAAGTCCACCAAGCCAGCGGGGTAGAAAGACTCCCTCATTGAAAGAGAGTTCTGAAAATTCTCGGTTCCTTGGTTCCTTTGACGGTCGCGGTGGATTTGTTAGAATCAGTGAAATAGAAAGAAAAACTATCGACTTGGAAAAATCAACGTTGGAAGAAAAAAATTGTCAAGATAAGTAGATTAAGTATTAATTCATTGGTTGGTTGTATCATTAATAATTTCTTTTTTTGCCTACGAGTGGAGCGTCGAACAGAAAAAAGTAAGCATGGTTAACTATTCTATTGCCTACGCTTGCTCTCCGGCGCGCTACGGCAACCCTAGTTTCAATAAAGCGTCTATTCTCGGAGTGCTCAAAAGGCTAGGGAGGGAAAAAGCATGCGTAGAGAAAGAAACTCCCGCTCCCGAGTCTTAGTTCAAGTCGGCAGCATATGCGAGGACTTCTCTGGAAGAAGATCTCATAGGGGATCTCGAGGTTTCAGATGAAGATCCATATGCATGTACGAATGTAACGGCTCCTCTTCTTCTACGATAATCCAAGCAACAACTCTAACAGTCTGCTCGGAACCAGTCGATTCCTGAGCCATTCATGCTATTTTGGGATCAATCTATTAGGAATCGGGTGCAAGCAAGTACGCTCAACCCAAGCAAGCAGTCTAAGTTAGCGTGAAAGAGCTTCTTTTTGATCTTTTTGATCCCATTTCTTACCAACCCGCTCTTTCAGGCTTCAAGGTGGCAATTCCTATGGGACTGAATGTAGCTAGAAAGGTTGACAAAGTGAAAAAATTTGACCCAAAAAGCCTTCCCAAGGCTTGCTGCCTATGCCAGATGCTCCTTTCTTTTGAACTACTAGTTAGTCTTGCCTATGAAAATAGAATAGTAAAATAAGGTTCCTAGTTCCTTACTTTGAGGAGTCTGAAACACCTCCCTATCTTCCAAGAACATATATAGGAACTGCTTCATTGCTTCTTTCTTCACTCTGATATGGAATCCTCTTTCCTTCCTCTAGGAAAGTGTCATTTTGAGAGCAAGAACCAAAATCTAACACCTCTTTATGCCTTTTTTAGCCATCCAAAATGGCGAGCTCGTTGTCTTCCCACTTTAAATTGGACTTGACTGAAAGCGGCTTGTCCATCTATTTCTATCTTTCTATGATGGACAAAATACTCAGTAGTATCGGAGAGGCTAGAAGAGGCGCCTCGAATATTCAGGAAATGAATAGGAGGAGAGTTTTGACCGACATATCATGTTTTCTTGTTCTCCCAGACTACTGCCCTATACAAGTTGAAAGAAAGTCTCTTCATAACCAGTCATTCAGACTGGCCGAACCTTTGGACTCCACTTCAACTCATCAATAGTTCTCTAATTTACTGAGTACTCGGTATAACTCACGCATTCGGTGTATGGTTTTGAATTGAGATTGACTTGAAGTAGGTGGTGATTCTAATAGGCTATGGAAAGAAATAAACTTGTCTATGAATGGAATTCTGGAATGAATGAAGAAATCATGAAATTCAAATTCCAATCTTTTTTCTGGGTTGTGTGTCAATGGGTTAGTTGATGGTGGCGGTAGGGTTTCAGATGGTAAAACAACCCATTCTTTATGGCACTACACAAAATCTAGATTGGGTGGGTGTTCAATCGAGCTACTTTCTTGAATCCGGATATTGAGTATAGAAAGATCATCATGGCTTTAGACTAATCTTTCCCTTCACCTGGATCTTTCTTTCTATCTCATCTCGAATTATTGATCTTTGGTGCCAGTGGAGCAAAGGAAGCAGGGGACGAACTCGATTCTAATATTTTCTTTTAAAACTGGATTGGATCTCAGAGAGTGAACCATTCCTTCATGCTCGCCTGGTATGAAAGAAATCAGATTGGTCTTGTTTCGGATCAGCGGCTGAGGAGGATGACCGTCACGAGAAAAGGCCAATTCCCATCGTCTTAGCGTTCAAGCCCCAAAAGAAGTGAGAGAAATGTTTCTCGATCAATGAGTGAATACCTTTTGGATAGCGTCCCTGAAGGCGTAGCATCGGATAGCCGATAGAACATGTTTTCTGAAACTCAGAATTTTTGCTCTTACATTCAGCTTGAACTGATAATGATCTTTCTCTTTCCTTTTTTCTGCTGAGTCTTTGAGTAATCGTATATAAGCACAGCTGTTCCAAGACTTTTCTTTTCTTTCTGATTGGCTGGCGAGCTTTCAACTTGAACTAGAACTTGGACTGCGTGCTCTTTTTGAAGCTGGGGTTCACATTTCATACTCAAATTCCTCAACCTGAGAATGTACTTAGACAAGGAGGTTTTTCATGAAATTCTTCGGGAAACGTATGTTGATGAGGAGGTTGAAAGACAACAAGGGACCCAATCCAGTGATCTACCAAAGAGAACCAAGATCGATAGCACCAACATCACCCCTTATCTTGGATGGTTAGAAAGGTTTCTTTATATTTACATTTACTTTCTTTTTCACTTTACTTTCTTTCACTTTCTTCCAATTACTTCAATATCTAATCATTATTGAAATGGGATTTCTTATTTCCAGAAGATTTAGTAGAATTTTTTTTCTAAATCAGATTCATGATCTACTTCTTAATGATTCCGTAGAAAAAGGAATTGATTCAGAAAGTCAAGCAAAATATTTGCAATTTGTATTTCAAAAAGAGCTTGGATTTTTTGTGGAAGTGTAAAGCAAAGGTTGCCAATGATACCTATTATCCAAGAGCGAACCACCTAATGTACAATAGCATAGATAACGGAGGTCGAGTGCAACTATCAAGATAAAAAAAATCGGAGTCTTTCTTGTCTTCCATCAACATTCCAGGATATGCATTCTGGTCTGAATCAATTCTTTCAAAACTAAAGCAAATGTATATTCTGCAGCTAAAGGTTCACTGGCAAAGCTTTCCCTTGCGCGTAGCAGTTTCATGATTTTGGGCGTTATCACCGAAACCGAGAGATGGAATGGCAATAAAATAAGATAAGTTGACGTTCCATCTCCAACTTGATAGCGTGAGCAACTTATGAAACCGAAAAAAGAGATCCCTACTCCTTCACCTCGAAAACCTTCTCTCCATCTCAAGATCACTTTCTTCTTTTTCCTGAAAGAAGAAGACTTCAAAAACATCAAAAGAATCTTAGGAGAATCGTCCCCCGGTTCAAACTCGAACATGAGAACTCCTGTCAGATGCTGGGGTTATTGGAAGAGCTCTCGCACTCACGTTGGCTAGAAAGAAAGTGGTGTGAGGTCCCTAGGAGCAAACGGAACTCCATCTTTCTATTTCGCTCTTAAAATTCTGTCTTGTTTTCCACATCCTTCTTTTCTCCTCCATACCATATATATGACAACAATCTTTGTATCATTCACTTATTCTTTTCTTTCACAAAAGGATCGACATAAAGATTTGGATCCGATCCCAATGAAGTGTCACCGAAAAGGCTACTGACCTTGATCGCCACCCATATATCGCCATATAATCCTGTTAAATGAAATGCACCAAAGCCAAAGCAAGCAACTCCTGCCCGCCTGCTTGCAGAAATGAATGGATCTGAAGAGGGCTGGGTTCGATCATTTTGAGCGTCTAATCTTCTATGGATAAGCTAAAATAGAATGAAAGATCCCCGGCGTGAGAGACTTCTGCAAGTCGATCTCCACCAAATGAAAAAAAAAGAGAGAAAAAAATTGGTTAGTATGGGAGCGCGTCCTATCTTCTTGATTCTCAATCATGGTGTGATGTTCTTTAGTCTTGAGAAAAAGGCGAAATGAAAAATGGGAAAAAAAAGCAATTGCATTACCTGAAGAAGCTTTCACCAGTATTTCAGACTCTCTGAAGTGCACTACGGACTCTAGTTCACCTGCCTTTCACCCCTTTGCCTTTTCTAAGTGAGTCCAGGGAATGCTTCTCTCTGAACGACCAATCCCGTCTTGCGAGGGTGCACCTTTACTAGATCCGATAAGCCAGCATATGATGTCCCCGTTGGAGCTGTTTTGAACTTTCACCACGTCTGGGTATGCGAACACATTTTCTCCTTAACCAACCAAAGTCTTCTGATGGTAATAACCGCTTTTTTCCGTTCAAAGGAAACCTCTGACTTGTGGAGGGAGGAAATAACACCGGCAGAGCGTCGAGTAGAAGCCTAGGTTGCTCCTTTGAACCTACTTAGCCTTCACCACTGTTAGGAGGTCTTTTTTCTTTGACCTTGACCCCTGCAGAACCTAGTTTTAAGTTCTTGACCATGGGTTAAAGCAAGAAAGATGCAAAAAGATTCCCTTTCATATGTTACATTGTATGTCTTCTTTCAGGTTTAGAGACCTCGTCGTGCTCAACAGGGCGCGACGAGATGAAAACCAACCTGCGTGTCATGAAGACATCACTCATTCACGCCAAGTGTAAGGAAAGAAAACACCATGACTATGGGGATGGCCGGAGGCTACAAATTGTGTCAAATCTTTTCACTTAGAAAAAAAGGGAGAGTGAAATGAAGTGACTTAAGAGCGCTAAATTGGGAAATCTCGCTAATTTTAACTAAAAGTGTCAAACAAGAAAAAAGAGGAGAGCCTTTAAAGCAAATTCTGGAAAATAATAAAATATTCATTTAAAATCTAAGTGAAATTTGGGGGTGGCTAATATTAAACTCACAAGTTTTATTGCAATTCATTATGGCTTAAATTGAAGTGGTAAAGTGAGTTCTTTTTTCTTGCAAATTCTTCAAAATTGAGCAAGCTTTAATTAGAAATTAGGGGGGGTTCTAATGCCAAATTCATAACAAACTTGAAATAAACTCAAAATCTAAGGATGAATTCAAATTGAGTTTAATAACTTTTATACGAATGTGGAGGTGATTATTATGCTAGCTGATAAGCATGAGTAGGGCTAAAGCAACAAATACTGAAATCGACATAACTTATCAAAATTGATGTAAATTGAGCATAATCAAATTGGGAGAAATGCAAAAACTCAACAAGTAAACTAAGTGCCAATAGTGTGTTAAACTACAACCTAAATAAAAATGCCTTCTTCGCCACCGGATCTGCAACTCCTTGTATAAGCAGACAGAAGACGATACTAAATCCAAATCTATAAAAATCATAAGGCTTCTTTTAATCAAAAATTAAAGAATTTCATTCTAATTATGATTTAAAAATCAGCGAAATCACTAATTAGATGAAATTAGCTAAGTTATAAATACCCGCATGGGCCCCGACAATATGTTGAATGCCTAAATTCAAGTGTCTGAGGATGTTGCGTGGGTTGCATCCCGGTTTAGTCTTAGGATTGAGTCTGGGTCAACAAAACCTAAAAACCTAGAATAAGAGTTTCAAATAAGTGAAATATTTGAGAAATTGATTCTGTTATGTGACAGTAGATCTAATCATTGTTAGCAGTTAAACAGAGTTGATAGGATCTAAAGCTCTTAAACGCATACAAATTAATCAAATTTTTAACTCAAATCAAATATCAATCTAAAATAACTTAAATGAAATTCTATCATAAAACTTAAATCAAACTCAATCTATCCACCTTTCGCAACTGTTTGTCGGGGGTGACAAATTAAAAAAAAAACTCTAGCTCACAAAGGAGCCAATGTCAAATCAAGTGTTATGCTATGTTCACTCAATCAATCTCGCTAAGAGGCGTGACCCGTGTCCTCCGAACTTATGACCAGAGCTCCATAGATGAAGCAGTTATTACCAGAGTCCTCTGATCGGGTGGTTTAGCCAGTCCGGCTCCATTATATTACGATCACGATCGTAGCCCATATGCTCCCCAATGGCTCTGTCATTTGAGTTATGAATCATGGGGTATACTTGATAGGGCAAACAGCCCTCTGTCAGCTAAAGTGGACTTAAGATTATCTCCTTAGATAAACACCACCCTAGGTCTACAAGGATTTCTTGGATGACGTAACACATGTGTTGCTGATAAAGATCCTTCTGTCAGGTTGGGTCGACTACCTCCTCTGACTAAGTAGACTAGGGACGCCGAGATGGAACCATGGGATCTAGATCGGGCACGTCATCATTCCCCCAACCATCCGGTTTAAGCTATAATGATAAATTTTATAATCTAAATTCTAAAACTCTACATGCTTTATACGCTACGTTAAGCGATTTAACATTTTAATTGAAAGTTCTCTCTCACTTATTGGGAGGGTAATTAACTAGCTTGCCTATAGAAAACTCGAATCGGATCTAAAGTTCTCACCAAATGAGGGCGGAATCTCTGGTAGTGTCTTATCTACTATCTCATCTCTTACGAAAATTACACCATACCTTTAAACCACTCTTTTCATCAAGAGAGGTGTGGTGTTCAAACGTGCCTCCACGTGATTGAATGTCCGGATTCAAAACTGCATTCGGACATCGCATATAATATTCTCTCCTCCCATTAATGATCTCATTATGTTTCAATTACAATGTTATTCTTACATAATAATCTCAACCTCATGCATACAACAATTCACTAGTAAACTTGTACTATCATCTCTATATCCTCGTGTCACTCAACCAATCATTGACAACTTTGGCTTGCTGTCATTCCCATGCAACAATCAATCCATGCTATCATGTTATCATGCCCATGCATTTAATGACACGAACCACGCTATTGTGCCCATGCAACCACCTTAAACCCATGCTCGTGGCCATGTGCTGGCAACCTTTTGTCATTTTCAGCACACCACTACACTTGTGATCCCATGCCTAAGACCACACTTTGAGAACTAATGCTTACGACCTCACATTTGCATCTCCAACATACACAAAATCTCTCAGCACGCCTCTGCACTAAAATTGAATTCATTTTAAAGCCAACCAAAAATAAAATTTGATATTATTGATTTATTTTTCAATCATCTTAACAACATTAAGAAAAATCACCTTGTGATATATTTATTTTATATTGCATTTAGAATACATGATTACTTCATTTATATTTGTTGATTCTCTTATCTTGAAGGATTATTAGAGAGTATTATTTTGAGAGTTACGATAAACTTAATAATTGCTAATTGAACTAACTCTTGACCTTGAATCATTGAGCTGAAGGATTTGTATGTAATAGGATATTTAGATTAAAAATTTGAACATAAATTCGAGTTAAGTAGGAATTTATTGGTATATTAATCAATTTAATTGAAGATTATAGATTTCTTAAGCAAATTATGAGGTAAGATCAACAACATAAATAGAGATGGACATACCCTTGTACTAAATTAAATATTAAGAGATATTGTACTCTCGATTTTTATAACATATTTAATATTATTTCTCTTTAAAAAAGAATATAAAATGATTTTAATGCTATATTATTCTAAGCATACTCTTGCTCAATAACTTTGTGTGGCATTTCATTGAAGATAGGTTTTAGGTCTTTATGCTCACTTCTCTTTGCTTAAAGTACATAGAACAAAAAGTAAATAAATCTTCAATCATGTATGCTTCACAAATTGTCCCTTTAATGTTCACTTTATTAGTAACTTTCTTCTTCAAGCAATACATAATTCTATATGAAAATGTATACAAGTGAAAAAAAAAAAATAACGAATAGAACTTTAAACTATTTAAACTACCTCTTATCTTTTAAAAAGATATATCCAGTAATTTTATATTGATCCTTCAATGATTTTCTAATAGGTTAGCATATGTTTCATTTAGTCAAAGCAAGGCGGAGAAAATTTTTTCTCAAGCTTGAAAATAGACTTAATAATTTTATCTTTATCATATTCAAATGATCGAATAACTCAACTTAATTAAAATATCTCAAGTTGACTTTGAATAAGTCTCAAAAATGATTGATAATTGATATGACACTTAAAACTACTAAGACAAATCTTGGCAAAGTTGATCGTTGAAACAAGATCAAGCTTAAAATATCATTAGAAACTTTGGGATATCGCTTAAATACCTAAATAGCTCTTAAAATGGAGCTTATAGTCAAATCGGCGTCTTGGCGAGCGGATCTAACAAGTCAAGATCTCATAATTCTTCATTTGAGCATTCAAATACTTAAAATACATCAAATGATCAAAGGAATCATTTTGACGTTCGATGGAGTGAGTGGATCGGATTTTGCGTATCTACGAACGTCGCTCCTATATAAATAGCTCCTCATTCTTTACATGAGAGGCAAAAAAGAGAGAGAGCTCTAAAGCGAAAACCCTCAAGCATAATCGTGTCACCACTGACGGTGTACCACCCCGTTGGTTGCCAACCGCGGCGGCCGCCGCCATCCTCGCCGACAATCTCCGTCGCGGTCGTCACGCCATTTGTCGGGGTCATTGCCGTCACCATCGCGGTCATCATCGCTAACCACCGACCTGGGTCCGCACGCATTCTACCATCGGTCCGCCGCCACCATCGCCGACATCTTCATCGTCACACGGCATCACCATCACACCATCATCTACTACCACGACAACTGTTACAACAGCGACTATATAGTTGTTGTCGTCGATTCAAGATTCCATTGTCAACCCTTCTATACTGATTATGTAATCCGTTATCGAAAAAATTTTGTACTCAAACAGATATATAGTGGAAGATTTTTTCGGCTAGCGTAGTTTTTCTTTTCAGGTTTTCACGTAAAATTGAGTTCTCTTATTAATTCTTCGAACATCTGCGTGTGTGGTGGATTTTGTAATAAAGCTAAGACGTAAACTTTTTTATTCTCGATTTTCTAACAATAATAATCTTTGTATGATGATATGTAAATTATAGTTCTTCATGCCATAAAATAAAAAACCATGTAGATTTACACACTTAAATAGACTTGGCACATAACTATCCAATTAAATCCTAACCCATACACACACATCCCATATTTGATCTTTTTGTGAGCTTGTGTGCTTCTTTAGGTTTGAACTTCTCTCCATCAAGCTTGATCAATTCAAGCCAAGGTCTTCAACATAATAATTCAAAGTCAAGTGTTGCTTTCATATCTTCAGGCTTGTCTTTCCAATCTAGTACTATATTAAATACATTTTCAAAAATATTTTATTAAATATTCTTGACATTTCAAGTTATGAAAAATAAGATAAGTACACCAATATGATAACTCTCAAAATATAATCTTGTTTGTCCAATTATGATCCTTGCCAAAGCTTGAATAAAAGAAATTGCTAATCTTATCACTCTTCTGTATATAAAATACTCTACCACCTTTCATATAATATGGATATATTATCATCATATACTTTGCTTTTATGATAAAGTAATTATTTATTGAAGCACTAACCTCCAACTCACTAGTCCTCTGGCTATAATAAGCTCATAGCAAATTATTAATCAACACTTATTATGATCACCAGGGAAATTAAAATTAATATATCCTACTAGATAATTAATATGCCCAATTAGATAATTTACAAATGTTTTTTTTTCCTTAAACTTTAAATCAATTCTTGTAGTACATTGACAAACTAAATTTGAAATATAGGGTTAAATGAGTGCTCTTAGGTTTAATTCTTTTATCTAGATCAAATTTTAGGTGATATTTTCATCTACTTGATATCCACCTCAAGGATCTTATTAACACCTATAAGACTTCATCTCGAGCTTAGTTGAGCTTTTAGATTGACAATCTCCTCTTTGCATGTAGATGCTCTCAATACATCATTGAAATATTGGATTGTAAAATAAAAAAAATCTCATTCTTGAACAATTCATATTCATCTTCTTGAAAAGCTCATATTCAATTCATTCTTTTTAAGCAAATAAGCTAATATTAAATAGGTATTTTAGCTCATTTTTTTAATGAACCAAATACAAATAGATTCTTATATGATCATGTTTGACTTATTATTGGCTACAAATAAATAAATGGATATATATATATATATATATATACATGTGCAACGGAAAAACCTATTATGTCGAGGGTGGGCAATTACACACCCTTAATTTTTTTTAGGGGCTTTTACATACATTATCACCCTATTCTTACATATTTATAAATTAACCACCTTTTAACATCAAAATTTCAAATTGACATTCAAATATTGAAACTCATAACAAAAGCCCAACCCATATTTTTCATTTTCGTAAAATTCATAATTTGATCTGCATGCAAAATATATGGGTCTCATAGTTAAAAAAAAAATAATGAATATGATCAAATTATAAATACATATATTTTAGGTGATTGATTTGTAAATATCTCTTTTTTTTTAACATATGAAAAAAAGGGGTAATTTTGTAAATGCAAGTCTGCTCCCCACCTCCTCTCGAAAAACGCTACCAGCACTCCTCCTTGCTTTGATCGCATAACTCGCACTCTCTCGAGAAAATATCGAGTCCCGCGTACTGCGTCGCGGACTCCAATCCGCGTGTCCCGATTTTGTTTTCGTTTTAGCGATTACGGCGATAATGGATGGCGCCATATATTTCCACCGAGTAAACGTCGATGGAGTATTAACGGATGGCGTTGTAAATACATTTCCCCGGCACCGCCCGTAAGCGTTCAAAAGCGGAGAAGAAAAGAAACAACTACGCTCGACATTCCGTCCTGAAGGATTTTTTCTCGCAGCTCCGCTCTCGACGGCGCGTCAGGACGTCGCTAAGTGATATAAATCATAAATTGAGGTATTGTAGGTGACTACATGAGGTATTTACATGCATCGAACTTGAATGAATTTAGGGTTTACTCTCTTCTTCTCACCGTCAAAGAAAGATTTATTTTTATATGTTATTTTTGTATCTATACTCTCCCCTCTCTAGTATAACTTTAACTCTTTTACCGGTTTCCTTATCCTGTTTCTTGAGATTATGTTCATTATATTCAAAAGATTTGATCATTTGGGTGGTTTTGTGGTTTGATTTCAGACTCTTATCTTTGGAATCTGATTTTTTATTTTCGTTTTTTTTTTGCCAACTCATATTGATTATGTTTAGCATTAGAAGCATTTGATGGGTTTGTGGTTTTAGTGGTTTAGTGCATCTACTCTTGTCTTCGGTACAAACCTTTTTGACCTTTTTGCAGTTTATTTTGCCAACATGATTATGTATAGGCATTCAAAGGAAGCATTTGATGGCGGTGGGTGTGATTCGGGTGGTTTAGTGCATCGTAACAGTATCTTTGGAGAACCATTTTGACCTTTTCCACTTTTTTTGCCAACTCTTATGATTATGTTTAGGGCATTATAATGCATTTGATGGCATTTGGATGGTTCAGGTGGTTTATCACTCTGTACCTCTTTGGAGTAATTTTGACCTTTTCCATTTTTTTTACTCCTTGATTATGTTTAGAATATTCATTTGATGGATTTGGGTGATATTGGTGGGTATTTTGCATCGTACCATGTAGCTGGTCAGTCATTTTGACCTTTTGCGGTTTATTTTGCCACTTCTTATGATTATGTTTAAAGCATTATAATGGAAGCATTTGATGATTTTGATTACGGGTGGTTTAGTGCATTGCACTTCTCGGAGGGTAGACCATTTTTGACCTTTTTTCCCAATTTTTTTTGTCAACCATAATCATAAAGAGTTGACAAAAAATGGTTCTCCAAAGAGGTACAGTGCATGCACTAAACCAACCAAATCAAACCATCAAATGCTTCCATTATAATATTCTAAACATAATAAAGTTAGCTGGAAAAAAAAGATAAAAGGTCTATACCCTCCAAAGAGGTTAAGATGTAGCCTAAACCAATAACCCATGCTTCTATGCCGTCATAAGGAGTTGGCAAAAAAAACTAAAAAGATCAAAAAGACTCCAAAGAGGCGCATACTGATTGCACTAAACCAACCACTACCTAAACGCCATCAAATGTCTATTATAATGTTCTAAACATAATCATAAGGAAAAAAACTGAAAAAATGTCAAAATATCTGTACCAAAACAATGCATCATAAAATGCTTCCTGCTATCTAATCATAAGAAGTTGGCAAAATAAACGCAAAGAAGGTCAAAATGGTCAGACCCTCCAAAGAGGAAGAGTACAAATGCATTAAATCCGAATCACCACGCCATCAAATGCTTCCATTATAATGCTTTATATATAATCATAAGAAATTGGCAAAAAAATACTGGAAAAAAGGTCAAAAATGATATGTACCCTCCAAAGAGGTACACATGATGCACTAAACCAAAACCACACATCAAATGCTTCCATTATAATGTTAAACATAATCATAAGGAGTTGGCAAAAAAAAACTGGAAAAAAGATCAAAAAAGGTCTGTACCCTCCAAAGAGGTACACATGCAGTTAAAACTAAAACCCCATCAAATCGCCATTATAATGTTCTAAACATAATCATAAGGAGTTGACAAAAAACTGAAAAAATGTCAAAATGGTCGTAACCTCCAAAGAGGTACCGTACATGCACTAAACCAATCAAACCACCAGCCATCAAATGCTTTTCTTTAAACATAATCATAAGGGTTGACAAAAAAAACGGAAAAATGTCAAAATGGTGTACTCCAAAGAGGTACATGCAGTCTGATGCATTAAACCACTTAAACCATCGCCAATGCTTCTTTATAATATACATAATCATGAAATTGGCAAAAAAATCGAAAAAAGGTCAAAATGGTCCAACCTCCAAAGAGGTACACAGGTACACTAAACCACCCGTAAACCACCCAAACCGCCATCAAATGCTTCCATTATAATGTTCTAAACATAATCATAAGAGTTGAGAAAAAAATGGAAAAAGGTCAAAATGGTCCAGACCTCCAAAGAGGTACACAGGTACGATGCAAAATACCCACCCAAAATCACCGCCATCAATGCTTCCATTATAATGCCCTAAACATAATCATAATAAAAAAAAAACTATCAAAATTGATCTATTATTGGTACATATTTATTGATCCCAATGATTACAATTTTCTCAAGGGGATTAACTCAATCACTATTGCTTAAAGAGCTACAAACTGTCAAAATCTCCTAAATACAAATCAAAACTGATAATGTCATGTATCAAAATATTTTCCGAGATAATATCCATCATCGTAGTGTACCCTTCACCATTGTTTCATCAGGGAGCTCGAAGTTAAATTCTCGCATGTAGAACATCGATTAGTTGATAATTTCTTACAAAGATCGAGATATGTGTATTCTGAAAAAATACATAGCAGAGAAAGGTGATGCAACTTGTGAGGAAACACATTCAGAATCGATCAGAAGTTTGGTTTCTGCAACCAAAAAAAGTAGAAGGGTTTGAAGATTAACAACAATATTTAAAATACCAAAAAATAATATGCAAGTAGAAAATTACTCTTGGCTTTCTTGGATCTCTCCCAATATCCCTTAAGCCTTGAGTTGGAAACACCCTTTGGACGTTGCTTAACTGGATCTTTTAAGATGTCTTTTCCTTATCTCGTGGTTAACTTCTCTTCTTAACCGCTTTGTCACTTGGGAGAATTCCCACTTATAGAGTCAACATCATCATATAATTTTTTCTAGGGATCCAAGCATATAGTCCTCGCCTCTTATTGCCCCGTGTCTCGACGCTTATTTGATATGCATATCGACTTATGTGAAAAATAATGCCAAGCATTTCCATCTGTCGCCACATCTCTTAATTTTTCAGATGCACTATCAATGTAAATATCCTCTTGTATCATCGCATGAGAAGATACTTGTCCGAATGCGACAACATCTTCGACTAAGAACTCGATACAATGGGCACAAAGTAATCCCATCATCTCAAATTTTTTTGCAAGTACAAGTCACTTCTAGTCCTATCGAAATACATCATGTTTTGGATTTTATTTTATTCTCTAAGTAAATACTCCATGGTGCTGTCATCTGACTTAGTTACTGATAGGCCCCCAACCCCATGCAAAAATTCCTCTTCAAACATAGTGTAAACCTTTCTTGTATAAAACATAACAGCTTGTTTTAGAATTGGACTGGTCTTAACAAGAACAATCGATGACCGGTTACACTTCGCATGTTCATTCTAATGCCATGTCTCCATAACCTTCTCCAACCCCAAGAAATAATCTGTGAGCGAACTTGTTGGTTTAGATATTCCATGACATACATTGTTCGTGGACTCACTACGCTGCTGACAAGATGCCCATGCGAATGAGTCCGAATGCGTGGACCACTTGGATCTAATCTTATAAAGCTCGCATACCAAGCATGATAATGCAAATTGCCTTCTTCTAGCATGGCACCAAGCCTCTTTAAACTCTTCCTCCGAGTCACACTTACTCATGCATTTATAAAATAGCCTTGTATCTTATTATCTATTAAAGCAATGAACCTTGAAGGAGCTTTCTTTGAAATATGCCATTGGCATAACCTATGATGAGTATGCAATACAATTTCAATAGCTCGCCATAGCCGATCTTGATCAATATTGTTATGTCTTCATCAACCAAGAAATGTTTGGAATAGCCATGAATGACTCAATTCTTCTCGATAAAAGGCTACCCAAATAATACATTTTGCCTGATGATTCACTCCAACAAGAGGGCACAAACGAGATTATATTTATTGAGTCGATAGCTTGTATCAAAATTATCACATCCCTAAAACAATCATATTCTATCCTAGACATGCCATTACAAAAAAAAAACTTACTAAGCAATCCATCAACTTGCACATCCCATGCAAACATCCCATCCGCCGCTTGCCTTTCCTTAAACAATCAGATAATGCATTACCATCACCATTCGCAATCCTCGATCTTTTCTCTTTCTGAATAAAATTGAAAGCATCTCTTTTTGTGAACCCGATATTCTCTACGCCGCCAACTTCCTCAGTTAGATAACTAAATGCATCAGTTGCTCTAATACTAGCCTCTCTCATTGTCTTCAACACGGATGCCTTCTCATCGCTAATGCATCTCATCCGAGAAGATGTAGAAGGCGCTCGCCAAAGAATGATTATGACTTTCAGTTAATCGTCCAATTCCCCTCAAATCAGCGGAGAATCTAATCATGGTGGACAGCAGGTTCTTGTATCGACTTTACGGAATTTTGTTAAAATTTATTTAGGCGGACTTCCAGACTTTTGCACATAGAAAGTCTTTTGATTTCAATTTCTTTGAGTTTGGCCAATAACTAGTATGGTCCTTCCGAACACTAAAACCAATTTGATGTGCATAGTCCGCGATGCGATTACATATGCCTCCGTTTCATTACGAGCAGTGGTGCGAGGAGTTTCTCAAATTTGGGTCATTGACTGCATTTACCTGGCCAAACAGATACAAAAATATGTTAGAAAATATAGATGCAAAATACCCACCCAATATCACCCAAACTGACATCAAATGCTTCCATTATAATACCTAAACATAATCATATTGGCAAAAAAAAACGGAAAAAAAGGTCAAAATGGTACCCTCAAGAGGTACAGTGAGATGTACTAAACCACCCGAAACCACCCAAAGCGTCATCAAATGCTTCCATTATAATGCCTAAACATAATCAAAAGTTGGCAAAAAAAAAAAAAAAAAGGTCAAAATGGTGCGTACCCTCAAAGGGCTGAGTCTGAATGCACTAAATCACCCGAAACCACCCAAAGCGCCAAATGCTTCCATTATAATGCTAAAATAATCATAAGGAGTTGGCCAAAAAACTAGAAAAAAATGTCAAAATAGTGCAGTACCCTCAAAGGGTACCGCGGTCTGATACACTAAACCACCAAACCACATCACGTCATCAAATGCTTCCTTTGCAATGCCACATATAATCATAAAGTTGACAAAATAAAGCAAAAGGTCAAAATGTCACCCTCAAAGAGGTACAGTCTGAATCATTAAATCACAGAAAACCAAGCATCAAATATTTCTTTTGCAATGCCACAAACATAATCATAAGGAGTTGGCAAAAAAAAAGTGGAAAAAGAGGACAAAAGGTATGTATCCCTCAAAGAGGCTACAGTCTGATGCACTAAACCACCGAAACCACCCAAAGCGCCATCAAATGCTTCCATTATAATGCTCTAAACATAATCATAAGGAAAAAAAAAGTGAAAAAAAATCAAAAATGGCTGCCCTCAAAGAGGTACACAGATCTGAGCATTAAACCACCCAAGCGCCATCAAATGCTTCTTTTCTAAACATAATCATAAGGAGTTGGCAAAAAAAAGTGAAAAAGAGGACAAAAAGGTCATCAAAGGGTACCAGTCTGATGCACTAAACCAAAACCACCCAAAGCGCCATCAAATGCTTCCATTATAATGATCTAAACATAATCATAAGAGTTGGCAAAAAAATTGGAAAAAAAGGTCAAAATGGTGTACTCTCAAAGAGGTACAGTCTGGATGCACTAAACCACCCGAAACCACCCAAGCGCCATCAAATGCTTCCATTATAATGCCTAAACATAATCATAAGGAGTTAGCAAAAAAAGCGGGAAAGAGGGACAAAAGGTCAGCCTCAAAGGGTACCTGAATCTGAGATGCACTAAACCACCGAAACCACCAAAGCGCCATCAAATGCTTCTTTTTTATGCCTAAACATAATCATAAGGAGTTGGCAAAAAAAGCGGGAAAAATGTCAAAAGGTCGTACCCTCAAAGAGGTACAGTCATATGCACTAAACCACCCAACCACCTAAAGCGCCATCAAATGCTTCTTTGATGCCTAAACATAATCATAAGGAGTTGGCAAAAAAAAGCGGAAAAATGTCAAAAGGTCATACCCTCAAAAAAAATTACAGAGTCTGATGCACTAAATACCGAAACCACCCAAGCATCAAATGCTTCCATTATAATGCTCTAAATATAATCATAAGGAGTTGGCAAAAAAAAAACTGGAAAAAAAGGTCAAAATTGATCGTATCCTCCAAAGAGGTGCACGTGTCGCAAAATAACACTCAAAATTAAATATTCGACAAAAAAATATCCAAATTGCTTAATTGGATGTAATGAACATATTCTCTTGATATGAACAAGAATATCACTAATAAACCGTAGAAAAAAATGCGAAGCATTACCGATGAATTTCTATTTAATACATCCTGGTTGTTATTTCTCAACGTTCTCCATCTTCATGGTTTTATTTCCTCACGAAGTTGATGACAATGAGATTTTCTATTTCTCTTCGCTCGTTTTGAAAAACTAAACCACCCTAAATCTGTATATATTTCTTTTAAATTCCTCCCAGCGCATTCCAACGACGCTTAAGGCGGGAGTAAAGGAAATGTATTTACGTGTCGTTAATCGCCATCGACGCGTTCACGGTGGGGCCGAAATATATTTACGCCCGTCCGTTATCTCACGCTCAGTTAATCGCTAAAACGGAAAACAAACCGGGACCGCAGCGTGTCGTGGATTGAGTCCGCCGTAAAGCTACGTGGACTGGACGTATATTTCTCCCCTCTCAGCCTCACGCCCTCACGCCCTCACTCTTGAGACCCAACGTTGGGAAAAAATATTACGTGCGGAACATCAGGAGTTCGCTCAGATTGTTCCGTGTTTTTTTTTTTTTTTTTTAAATAAAAAATAAAAAATGAAGGGCTGTGATGCAGACTCCGCACCGTGCGGAGTCCGCACGTAATATTACCTCCAACGTTGGATGCTAACTAGACACTAACGCCACCTCGCTTTAATCTCCTTTGCATGCCATCAAATTTTCTAAAGCTGACGACAGAATCCTGTAAGGCTTCTTTAGTTCTTCAAGCGGCTCTTTTCTCTGTCGTCGCCGGCATAGCACATTAAGGTTTTGTCGGATCGCTGGCATAGATCTATAAAACCCAGTGAGGCCTCGAATCCTGAAGGGAGCGAAGTGGAATTAGGGTTTGATAAGAACTTTGAATTCTTGAAGCAGTTCTAGTATTATCTGAGGTGGGAAGAGAGTGTTTTCGGTTTAGGGCCCGTTTGAAACAGTTATTTCAAAAGAAGTTGGAGGCAGAATATTATTATTGAAATTATGATTCTATTTGAAAAACTCAATTTAGAATTCATTATGCTATTATAATTTATAAAAAAAAAGCTAAAATATCCTTATATGCTATACTTATGATTTAACAGATTTATACTATTTCTTCCCATCATGTCTTTTCTTCTTCTTCATTTTAATCATGAATATTCCTACATCTTAACAATAGCTACCAAACAAGTTATTAGGATTTAGCCAGATTTATCATTTCTCGTGGCAAATAGTTTTCAATATTTAAAGCATCATGGATTTACTACATCTTGATTGTAGCCAAACAAAACCTAAACTTGCAATTTCAATAATCATCACAACTAATATGAGGAACGAATAAAAAAAAAAAAGGCAATTCTTAGAACAAAATGATGCACCTCTATTCCAGTTCAAAGGAAACAGATCCATCCATATATTAAAAAACAAATAAAAGATATTTATGAGAAACTTGCTAGGACAAGCAATTGAATGAAAGAAAGCTAAAATAAGACCACTAACCCGTAAAACTTCCAGATAAGCCAGAATTCGACGAAAGGAAAGCCGCAGGCTTTAGTGGATTCAGAGAAAAAAAATTGGAGAATGCGAGCGCAATGTTGACGAAGAAATAGCACGAAATGACCGAACGATAGAGCCGCACTTCTCATCATTGTGAGTGGGTTTAGGTATCGCGGTCCTTCCTAAGAGAGACTTTCTCACGAGAAACCTCCCAATTCCCTTCATCTCCTTCGTGTCCTCACCTTCTCGTCATACCAATACTTTGGATCAGCGAGTTCGAAAGTTTTCTTGATGATTTTTCTTTGTCTTCTTCACTGCAAAATCGAAAGAGAGAAAATAGAATCGTCTTCCCAGAGTCACTGCCTCAAGTTGGACTACTGTTACTGCTCGAGGACGAGATCGGCGAGTCATCGATGCTCTCATCATCGGTGCAGGTGGCGTTGTTCCATGAGTTGGATATTATAAAACGGGTTATTTTAGGGAGCATTGAATTGAAATCACGGGCCACGATTTCATCCCCCAGGTCGCAACTTCACAGCGGCATCGCGTGAAATTCACAAGCCATGGAAGATAAGCCGCGAAACAAGCAGATCTGCATTGCATTTTACACCGTGATGTGAGTTGGCAGCTACCCCGAACGAGCCCTCGTTTGAGTAATGTGAAAGGAGAGATGTAAGGGGAGGAGTTAGCTATCAAGGTCATCCTAAAGGCAATGATTATTTTTTTAGGGAAATTTTTTATAAGTTATGATTTAATTATAAGGAACGTTTTACTTTATTATATATATATATATATATATATATATATATATATATATATATATATATATCTTTTGTTTTGTACTATTGGTTTCTAGAATTTGATTTGTATACGTAGAAGTAGATTAGGTGGAATAGATGCAATACTTTTGGACTATTTAGTATCATATTTTTAATCAAGATTTCAGATTACTTTTAACAAAACCAAAATAATTAGGAACTATTAAATGATCATTTTGTGCAAAAGTATTCTAGTATCATCAAGAAATACAAAAAGATTCCTTAAAGTGCGAGTCAACATTACAATAAGAGAAAAGATATTATCATAAAAGTGCTATTATTTTTTATGAATTATGTAGATAAGTTAGATGTAAATTTCAAATTCAAAAGTAATAGCAACAATGAATTCCAAAAAAAATTGACAAATATCTCTAAACAATCATTCTCATCAACAACTATTTCATATATTTTACTTTCGTTGACTGCATTGCAGCCTCTTCATAAAGTTTTTCTATAAGTTATGCATAAAATTAGAGGTGTCAAAAATTGACACATGATAATTTGTGACACTCAAAATTTGGGTTCAGTTGACCAATAATTTTGGGTCGATTTGGGATGAAAATTGACATTTTAATATTTGGATCAGTTGGATTAACCCCCAAATTAACTCGAATGATTAATGAAATTCGATTTTTACAAACCCAAATCTGACTCAATTTTGACCTAAATTATATATCTAAATAGATCATTCGAGTCGTGTTGAGTCAATCGGGTTGAAGTCGAGTCGGGTTTGGATTAAGATTTTTGACCCGTTTAATAAATAAATTCTTTACTCAACCTATTCGGATGGATCAAATTCAAATCACTCAAACGATGGATTCACGAATTGTATATAAAATCATATAAGTGTCGTATATTGAAACATCTATTACATAAGTTTCATTACACACATTCTCACTATTTTCTTAAAACATTTACTCAATCTCCTATGGACTGCCCGTACTAATTTGTCTCGTCTGCTCACCCTCATAAATATATATATATATATATATATATATATATATATATATATATAATAGATTACAAAGTTTGTGATTATTTTTTGACTCATTGATCATATTAAAATGCAAGAGTTTAATTTGAACTTTACATTATCATTTTATTTATATAATAAAATTTTCACCTTCAAAAAGAGATTAGTTCCACCTCTATATGTATTGATTATATAACCTTCTATTTATTATTTATTTACTTAAAATTAGCTCATATTTGGCTTAAATTCGAATAAGTCCAACATAAATACGAGGCTCACAAATAATTTCAAGATTAGCCAATTTTGAACAAATAAAAATATGATATTGCGTAAGTTAAGCTGTTTACACCCATATTAGCATGTAAGAGAATAGAAAAATGCATCATATTATAGTTTTTTTTAAGTATATATAATTATCAAACTCGCTAATATAATTATAGTATTAAGAGTGAATAATTCTAGAAAGGGTTTTCAATGAAATGCTATGTAGGAATGCATTCTGGCTTCTCAGTTATTGCATTAGAAGTCCCTAGTACGGATAGCTCGTCTTACAGTCAGGGTTTTAAAGGAGAGAATATTAAGTGCGATGTCCAGATGCCATTTTATATTTGGACATCAAATCAAGTACAGACATTTGTATTTAATTTATATTTTGTGAGATATTAATACCTAATTTAGTGCGGATGCATTTAGATAGACCGGACACCGCACATAATGTTTTTTTTCGCTGGAAAGAGCTTGAAAGAGATTGCAATTGTACCATATAATATATCTCCATTTCAATGTATCCTATTTTTGGGAGAATTGCTACAAAAATTTAAGAAAATTGATTAAATAATAATAGAAGCTGATAAATTTATATTTTAAAAAAAAGAACTAAGGAATACCGAATATGTGGGCATAAAGTGAGGGCAGCAAAATAATTTGAATTTCTTTTGCTTCACTTTTGGTCAAATTGTTTTGTCCTAAGTGCCTATCCTATTTTTTGGGCTATGTAGTGGCATTAAAATGTGTACATATCTTGAATTTCATCTATAATGATTTTTTTTTAATTATCAAATTTTTTAAAAAAATTCAAACAAATTTAATCATAAACTCACATAAATCACATATACAAGATCATGAATCTAAGCTCAAGAGGCTAACATGGGTTGCATGAAACCATCAAACTTTATTTCTTGACAAATTATTGCTAAGATAGGCTAAAAAATAAAAATATTAAAATTAAAATATTCATTGATGCAATTTATTTAATTTTTTATTTTGAACTAAAGTGCAAGTTTTAAATCTATGATATACCTTATATCTTGTTGCGTCGAAAACCGAGCGGTAGAGTAAAAGTTCTGGTTTAGCCTTGTTCGAAATCCAACATACGTGTATTTAAAGAGTGAGAAAACTCTGAAATTTTAACGTGAAAACCTCAAAAGAGGAAAAAATCACTTCAGAAAAAGCTTTATATATTTATTTTGGCTGAGTTTTAAAATAGAGAACATAATTGTATATGAGAATCATGAGAATCCAAAATCGACAACAACATCCATATAGTCACATTCATGTTGTAATAGTTCTAGTGGTAAAATGATGATGATGGTGAGCAAAAATGACGATGAAGGTCGTCATGATGAGTTGAGGAGATCGGCAATGGCGAGGATCAACGGCTTTGGTCCAGGTAATTACACGTGTTTGGAGGATTTTGCCCTTCATGGCTCTGATACCAGTTATGACTGGGATATATAAATAACACTAATTTATTAAAGCTTAAAAAGAACTTACACGATGATAGTAGGCAGGAAGCAGGAAGAACTAAGGAGAGTACAAGAGGAGAATATGAGAGAAGAAGAGAAGGGAAAACTTAGCACACCTAATATAAAGACAGAGCCTCCTTATATAGAGGCAAAGAAGAGACTTTGCTTAGAAAAGCTAAGGTACAATTAACAAGAGAAATGTTGCTTAGAAATAACAGCGGTATAATTATTAGACAAAATTACTTTTGTCTAATATGGCTACTTTTGGAAAGTATTATTTCTAAAGGGGCTACTTTTGGAAAGTAGCAATTTTTTTCCCTTGGTGGAATGACTTTCTGAGTTGTAAAGTAGATTCCCTGCTAGTGGAGATAATGATGCTTTCCTTTGGCACTATAAAGGCAAAGTGGAAACAATAAGTTGTATGAAACTGGAATCCATTAAGTTTCTCCAGTTGATTTCACGTCGACACCATCAAAAGAGTCGCCACTGTCACAGATGTAGATAGGGTGATTAAACACCTTGGCGAGTTAATTCTCGTAAATTTTCTTGAGGCGTTCCTTATGCTGAACTTCGTTCTCATGAGGGTAACATCTTTTAATACTCTGAAGTACATCATCAACAGATAACTCAAAATCAGTGAGTTTTTGAGGAACTGTTAGTTCAGAATAAGCTTTGATGATAGCTTTGATTTGCTTGAGCTTATCCTCAATGCTAATTGAATTCCACCATTTTAAAAGAAACTGTCTTTGAAGGACAAGTTGATTAAAAGGGTCTTTTCCAAGAATAACGTTCCAGCTCCAAATCCATGGGATTTGGCAGTCTGTAAAGTGGAAGCCTTGGATCATCCTCCACATTAAATGGCCCTCATTTTGGGGGTAGCTTTCATCCATTCATTAAAGACTTCTTTGATTGGATCCGGAAGAATATTTAATTCTGCTCTAAAATAGTTCCACCATCTGAAGAACCATGCTGGAAGTTCTCTACTGATAATGTCTTTGTTCATTATGATGCCTTCGCTTCTCGATGAGAAGGAAGAATTCTTTCATCATAGCTTGCACATAACACCAATAATTTACGTCAATTTTATGCATAAATTGGTGGAGGATACATTTTTTCTTTTGGAGGACCCCATTCACTTTGATGAAAGATTTTTTGTATGCATTTCTTGCTATACAAAATAATTGTGGTTGATCATCAGCATAGTTAATTTTAACACACTTTAATTGTATTAAGATTTTTTCATAATTCTCTCTTGAGAGATTAGATTCAAATGAGAAAGGATTGTTTCCCAAATATCTTTTGAAATAAGGCCAGTTATTTATTGAATAATCGGAGGATTAATTTCAAGAATATTCTATTTTATTTCTTCAGAGAAATAAATAGGTTCTTGTGCAACGACATCTTTTAGGAATGGTATTACTTTTTTAGATGTTTCATCATTTTCAACCGTAGTTGAAGAGGAAGTACCATAAAGATAAGTTTTCAAATCGATCATGCCAATTGTTGAATTGACCGAATCTTTGCCATTAGCAAGGCCGCGACCTCCTTAAAAAGAAGGACTTCGGTTATGAGTGGTCATTCTTCCATGCGGGTGATCCACGATCGTCCTGCAAGAATTCGGTTGAAAATCGGAAGAGAATTTTCATTACCTTTAATGAATTCGATGTCAAAATCTAAAACAGAAGCTGCGATTGCCATGATGTAAAAATTTATTTTAAAACTAAATTTTTGACATCTTGTTGAATGATGTATTTGGTGAGATCTCTGAAGAAAAATGATTAAGTAAATTATCTTGGAATTTTGAGATGCACTTAATCACAAAGCATTTCTTTTTTTGATAATGGAATACTTTTGATGAGGATTTTATCTACCAGAAATAAAGCGAACTAATTCTTCTTTAGAATTCTTTCGCTGCTTTAGGATACCTCCATATCCCTTATCAGAGGCATCTGTTTCAACAATTTTAAAACTAGTGGGTCCGCAAGATTAAGGCAGGGAAGATGTTGAACGCTTTCTTAAATTTTACGCACTGTCATGGTATGAATATCAGACCATGGTGGGATTCTTTTAATCACAAAGATGGGGCATCTTTGGCAAGATTGTGATAAAATTTCATAATTGAGAGCTCTAAGAAGCCGTGATTTTTTATCTAAAATGATATCAAGAAATTTGTTAGCAAATTCAATACTTCTATTAATTGGTATAATAGAAGCATTAGATATATTATGACCTAAAAATCTTATTTCAGTTTGAAATAATTTGATTTTTGGCTCTGAAATAACTAACCCATTTTTTAAAATTAACCATTTAAATATTTTTAGATGGTTGAAATGTTCGTCAATAGTGTTTAAGAACATAAAAATATCATCAATATAGACTAAAATATATTTAAAATAATCTTTAAATTAAACAAAGATATTATCATTGAGAGAACTTGGCATTCTTATGGTAAACTATTTTGGAGCGAAATTAAATATTCTTAGGATCCGTCAAATAAGTCTTTAATGAATGGATGAAAGCGCCCCAAAGTGAGGCCATTAATCAAGGATGATCAGGGCAAAATCTTTTACTTCTTTCTGACAAATCCCATGGATTTGGGTGGAATATTAGGAAAAGACCTTTAATCAATCCTTCAAAACGGTTTCTTTTAAAATGGTGGAATTCAAAATTGAGGATAAGCTCAAGAAAATCAAAACATCAAAGCTTATTCCTAACGTTCCTCAAAAACTCAGATTTTGAGTTATCTGATGATGTACTTGAGTATTAAAGACGTTACCTCATGAGAATGAAGTTCATAAAGGCGCCTCAAGAAAATTCTACGAGAATCTTGCCAATGTGTTTAATCACCTATCCATCGATTCTTCTTGGAATCCTGAACAATAATTTCACCATACAACTTATTGCTTCCACTTTGCCTTTATGAAGGCATCATTATCTCCAGAATCACTTTTCTCATAATTCTGAGGAAAAAATTGCTACTTTCCAAAAGTAGCGGTCCCACTAGAGTAAAAAATTGCTACTTTCTAAAAGTAGCGGTTATAAATAATTACTTTCCAAAGTAGCCATATTATTGAAATAATTTATCTAATATTGTAGAATTAAGCAATGTTTCTCTTTGTTTAATAATTGTACATTTGTAGCTTCTAAGCAAAGTCTCTCTTTGCCTCATATAAGGAGGCTAAACTGTATTAGGTGCTTTCCCTTCTCTTCTTATCTCCTATTCTCCTCTTGTACTCTCCTTAGTTCTTCCTGCTTCCTGTAAGTTTTTCACCATGTTTTGGATGAACCAGCACTTTGTTCATTCTTCCCATGGCTTTATGTCTTAAATCAAATGGCCATAAATCCTATTAGTGGATGCTTGAAAGGGTTATAAGTCCTATTTTTTGTTGGTATGCAGGATAATTCTCAGTGGAGGTTTATACTTAATTTGTTTTATCCTTATGTGATTTTTTGAAATTCTCCTGCATCATCTTCCTCTCTCCCTTCTCCCCTTTTTGATTATATACTTCTTCTAAAGTAACTTCTAATCTATTAGAGAAATAATTTTCAGTGACAAATGAAGACCTAAATGGTCTCTCCCAAAATTGATAAAACTATCATTTATCAATGAGAACTTTTGATTTTAAGGAAAATCTTATGGCAGAATAAACCATTAAATGGACAAAACCATTTATCTACTAACGTTTGAAGATGCATAAATATATGCAAGACTTTAAATATATATAGGGGATCTGGATAACATTCAAACCTTTAACACTTAAAGGTCTAAATGCTTATTTTAGCAAGCTAAGATGGCATGCCTTCACTTGGCTCAATCCTAATGAGTGTTGTAGACAGCTATCACGTTTTATTTCAACATTTCCAATCAGTTTATCTCTTTTGTATAAATCTTTTTGAAGCTCTAAAATTATATTTCGCTTTATGGTTATGATTTTCTCGGTTTAAACTATTGCTTTAATTTTAGAATTCATTTTTTGAGTTTTAAATACTCTAAATCCCAAAGTTGAAAATTTCAATGACGAACTACTCTGAAATAAATCTTAGCATCCCATATTCTTTGAGTGATTAAATAGAATGGTGATATTTCCGAATCATGGAATATACCATCTGCGGTGCAGGCCTTCCAATCAAGATATGTCGATAATTCAAGCGGTTTGGTGATGTTGAAGTCGATTCAACCCTGTGATATCACACTTGATTTCTATCCATTCTAAAATCTCGGAGAATTAGATGAATGGTTCCCACACTCAACCATCGATTGAGGCCTCTAAACAAAAAATTATATCTCATCGAGAGAGAAAATCAATCTCCACTCCATAAAATGAACTTTAGTCTTAATAAGCTACATAATAGGTTAAGTAGAGGTTGTTAGGAATACTTCCAACCAAAGTATGATAATTTTACTTGGTATAAGTTTTACTTTTGAAAACCAATCTCAAATAAATGACTTATATTTCAAAAAAATGAGAGAAAGAAATAGTCAGCCAGTAACTATTCCTTTTGGTCTTGCTTTATTCAATCTGCTCAGTTCTTTGACCAAAAAAAATGGCAAGCGAGCAAGAAAAATTATTGAAGCATATTATCCTCCATCGGTTGTAAAATGGTGGATGATAAACTTTAAAATTAGCGCCTTCAAAAAAAATATGTTCGATCCACAAATTCTAAATGAATTTATTCGTAATTAAACAACTTAATTATAGTAATAGTATACTTCAAATAATCACGATCATCTTTTTTGCAGTCTAAAATCTCGATGCTTAAACAAAAGGTTTCTACAAACTCAAGCTTGAGAGAAAGCTTCTACTAGTATAAAACCCATTTGTGAAACTTTTTTTCAACCACCTCCATTGGCTCTTAAGTTGGACTCTCAAGACATTGATTTGATTCTAAATTTAAGAGAAAAGTATGTAGGAGCTCTTGAAGATATCAGTCAATCGGATGAAGATTCAAATGAATCCTCAACCAAAAATGATACTGATCAACAAAGTAATATTGAAAAAATTCAAAACCTTTTTCAAGAATTACAAGATTCTCATCCTTCTTTTGATATCCAAAAACTTTCTTATCCCAAGAAAAATTTGGGAAAATATTATTATAAAAAACCAACACCTCCTGATTTATTATTTGAGGAAGATACTCATTTAGTAGGAAATTCCTATGATGGAGATTCTATGAATGAAATATTGATGGAACGACATCAAATCATTCATACCCTTCATCGAATACTATGTTTCTCTTATTGTTGTCAGATATCAGCAGCAAAATCTTATGTCGAGCCATCATTTGATTCTGGAAACTCAAAGGTTGGTGGGATAATTCTCACTATTCCTCAAGGGAAGACCTCCCGAAATTGACTTAAGTAAGGATCTTCCAAAAGAACAACAAAACTAATAAAAATTGTTATAATCTTCTTCAAACAATTATAGATCATTTTGCTAGATCCATTGGAGATCAAGGAGAAAAACTCTCCTTACTCCAAAATTAAGATGTCCATCCTTAACCCATTTTTGATGGTATAAGGATATTTTGCATGCATGGCTTTATGATGTAGCCTTCTGAAACAAAAATTCATTTAAGGTCTTCCTAATCTATTTGCTGAAAAGGTTAAGGTTTCTCTTCGTCTCTAGATGGAACGATCCCATATGAAACCCTAACATATGGAAACCTTATTTATGCATGTATTAATACCGTTTTAGCTATCTGCTCTGATCTTAAATTAAAATATCAAATGAAAAGAGAATGTCTACTTGAGTGAAAATAGCTTGGAGAATTACGCGAACAATTTTGATCTCGATTCGTCCTTTATCTTCCAAAATAGGGAAAAACATGAAGACTTTTTCTAAGCGTGAAAAAAATCACGTCATAAACATGACAAATTCGCACAAACACAAACACTCTCGTCCCTAGTTCTCAAACTAAGAGACAAGAGAAATAAAATATTACAAATGTGGCATATAGGTCATTACCATAGATGCCTTTGTCGAGAAGAAGTTAAATGAACTTATTGTGAAGGGTTAAAACAAACGATGAAAATTGCACATCCTCGATTACGAAAGAGAATAAGAAGAAGATCATATTTCATCTTCATTCTCATCGATTGATAAATCGATAAATCTAGCTGTTGCAAGTCACAAGATAAATTTTATAAAAATATAATAAATATGGCAGTGCAAATACTCACTTACGAGCAAAGGACCAATTAATTAAACTTTTAGCACGTTGAAGATGATTCAACTCTGATAAAATTATCGATCTTCTTAATAATAATAAGAAAGATAAAGAAAAAATTTTAGCCTCTATATACTCCTTATCAGTATTTAAGAAAAAAGAGGCAAGTTCATCATCTTCTAATTGACTCTCTAAAGGCGAATTAAAGAAACTAAAATTAGAGGTTCAAATTAAAAAAAGCGAGAAGAATGAATGGTCTAATAGATCTTGAGATTAATCAAGAACAATTTATGAAATATAGAAGCTTCTAATCGAACAGTTTCTTACAAAATATTCAAAAGGTAATATACCGAAATAGTATATTTTTATTTAATTATAAATAAAGAATTTATTTTACCAAATTTGCTAGTTGATAGTGGTGATTTAAATATACAAGAAGAAATAATTTCTTCTAAATATTTTGAAAAAACTAGCCAATGGTTAAAGGCGTGACGTGAGTCATTCTAATTAAGTATATAAATTATCATTTTATGTCAAGATGATATTTATTCAAATGCCTTTTATTTTAGTCAAAATTTGACATAACATTATTTTAGGAACTCCTTTTCTTAAAGTAATGCTATCACTAATTGATGATCTTAATTAGGTGTTTTCTTTGGGATAAAAAAAAATCACATTCTTTTATCACAAATCTAAAGAAATTATCATAAATGAAATGAATAGGCTTAATAATAAGTATGCATATAAATTATTTACAAGAAGAAATTGCTTTTTTAAAACAACAAATTTCTTCCTCAAAATTAAAGAAAAATTCAAAATTACCAAAAATTCCAAAAGGAAGCACGTGGTGACAATTGCTTTATGGGAAAGAAAGACTCATGTAGTGGATCTCATACATTGATAATTTCAATGAGCGAGACATTCTAAGGCTCGTTCTTGTCGGATGAGCGAAACTACATTGCTTTATGAAAGGAGATTATTGATTTATTAGAGAAAGGAATTATTCCCTCCTTGATATGCATTCATATTATGAATTAAATTCATAAAGGAAAGGGGAGACGACTTGTAATTAATTACAAGCGTTTTAAAATGGATCGATATCCAATTCTAATAAAAGAGATTTATTAAATAGATTGCATAATGCAAAATATTTTTCAAATTTGATTTAAAATCAGGATATTGGTAGATCTAGATTAAAGAATCGGATCGCTATAAAACAGCATTTACGGTGTCCTTTGGACATTACGAATGGAACGTAATGCCCTTTGGTTTAAAAAATGCACCTTCTTAATTTGATATCATGAATAATATATTTAAAGATTATTTTAAATATATTTTGATATTGATGATGTTCTTGTGTTCTCAGTATTGATGAACACTTCAATCTAAAAACATTTAAATGATTAATTTTAAAAAAAGTTATTTTAGAGCCAAAATCAAATTATTTCAAACCGAAATAAGATTTTTAAAAATATATATCTAATGCTTATATTATACCAAGTAATAGAAGTATTAAATTTCTAAATTTTTTCGATATCATCTTAGATAAAACCTGCGGTTCTTAGAGCTCTGATTATGGAATTTTATCAATCTTGTCAAAGATGCATTACTCTTTGATAGATTAAAAGAATCTCCACCATGGTGCGATATTCATATCATGCGCTAAAAAAAGAAATGGTTCAACATCTTCATATATATCAGTGGGGACAATGAGAATCCATTAGATTACATAATTGTATATATCAGTGGTATGATCCCAAAATCGATAATATCCATATAGTCCGTTCATGTTACAGTTGATGATATGAGATGAATTACATGACAATTCGTGATATAAATTTCCTTTATCTTTAAAATAGAGAAAACATGAAAGACTGTTTTCTAAAGCGTGAAAAATCACGTCATAAAAACGAAATTCAACACAAACAGCACTCTCGTAGTTCTAAAACTAAGAGGCGAAATAAAATATTACAAATGTGGCCATATAGGTCATTCTGGCGAATAGATGCAGAGGTTAAATAAAACTTGATTGACGAAGGGTTAAAACAAACCACGATGAAAAAATTACATCCCGATTACGAAGAGAATCAGAAGAAGATCATATTTCATCTTCATTCTCATCATCGATAAATCTTCTAACTATTGCATGTCACGAGCTAAATTTTTATAAAATATAATAAATATGAACGTATCACTCCACGAGCAAAGGACCAATTAATTAAACTTTTTGCCAAGTTTAGATGATTCAATTTCGTGATAAAATTATCTCTTCTTAATAATAAGAAGAAAGATAAACTAGAAAAAATTTAAGCCTCCTATATACCTTATCGAGTATTTAAGAAAAAAGAGGCAAGTTCATCATCTAATTGACTTCTTTATCTAAACTAAAGGAATTAAAAGAAACTAAAATTAGAGGTTAGAAATTAAAAGCGAGTAGACGAATGAATGGTTGTAGATCTTGAGATTAATCAAAAGGCGTGATTTATGAAATATAAGTCTCAAAGAAGCTTCTTACAAAATATTCAAAAGGCAATATACTAGAAATAATATATTTTTATTAAATTAATTATAAATAAAGAATTTATTTTACCAAATTTAACTGCTCTAGTTGATAGTGGAGCGATTTAAATTATATCTGAAGAAATAATTCCTTAAATATTTTGAAAAAACTAGCATGGTTAAAGGCATGGTGGTATACATTAAGTATAAATTATCATCGTGACCTATGTCAAGATGATATTTGTATTCAAATGTTTTATTTTAGTCAAAATTTGACATAATACATTATTTTTTGGAACTCCTTTTCTTCTTAAAATAATGCTATCACTAGAATTGATGACTAAAATTGTGTCTTTGGGATAAAAAATCACATTAGTTTTATCACAAATCTAAGAAATTATCATAAATGAAATGAATAAATAATAATATGCATATAAATTATTTAGAAGAAATTGTTAGTTTAACTTTCAAACAACAAATTTCTTCCCCAAAATTAAAGAAAAAATTCAAAATTACCACCAAAATTCCAAAAGGAAGCGTGGTGACAACTTTATGGGAAAGAAAGACTCATGTGGATCTCTACGTGATAATTTCAATGAGCGACATTCCACTAAGGCTCGTTCTTGTCGGATGAATGAGCACTACATTGCTTTATGTGAGATTGTTGATTTATTAGAAAATTAGACAATCTACTCCTCTTGGGTACAACATTATGTTATGAAATCGTCATAAAAGGAAGAGGAGGCGACTTGTAATTAATTACAAGCGCCAAAGTTTTAAAATGGATCGGATATCCAATTCTAATAAAAGAGATTTATTAAATAGATTGCATAATGCAAAATATTTTTTAAATTTGATTTAAAATCGGATATTGCATCAGTTAAAAGAATGATCGCTATAAAAGCATTTACTTGTCCTTTGGACATTACGAATGGAGCGTAATGCCCTTTGGTTTAAAAAATGCACCTTCTTAATTTCGATATCGAATAATATATTTAAAGATTATTTTAAATATATTTTAATATTGATGATGTTCTTGTGTTCTCAAACACTATTGATGACCATCTAAAACATTTAAATGATTAATTTTAAAAATGAGTTAGTTATTTTAGGCAATCAAATTATTTCAAACTGAAATAAGATTTTTAAATAATATAACATATTATATTAATAAGTATTAAATTTCTAACAAATTTTCGATATTCTTAGATAAAACCAGTAGCTCTTAGAGCTCTCATTAGCGATTTTTATCACAATCTTGTCAAAGATCAACTCTTTGATAGATTAAAAGAATCTCCATGGCGATATTATATTCATGTGCATAAATTAAAGAAATGGTTCAACATCTTCACGATATATATCGAGTGGGGACAATGAGAATCCCGATAACGAGATTACATAATTGTATATATCGAGTGGTGACAATGAGAATCAAAATCGACAAATCCATATAGTCCGCGTTCATGTTAATGATTCTTTAGTGATAAATGATGATGGTGAGCAACGAGCGATGAAGGTCGTCATGATGGAACCAGCGGATCGGCGGCGGTGAGGACGGCGGCGGTACGGTGGTTGACAACCGTCGAGTGGTGACACGATAACTCAACTCAAAATGTTTGATGTTATATACAAAAATATATGATAATTTTATTTATGTATGTAAATTTTTCTTTTTTCTTTTATTTTAAATTTTAGTTTGTTTATTAAGTTTTAACTACTTTTATTTTTATCTTTAAAAATAACTATAAAATTTTTAAAAATATTTAAAACAAATTAAAGATATTTATGAATATTTTTTAAATAAAATATCACTATTAGAGGTCATTGACTATTATTGCTGATCACTACTATCACCACTTTTGATCGCCAACATCACTACAAAAAATCATTACTGTCGCCAAGAATCATTATCTCAATCATATTGTTTATGTCACCTTTGTCGCCCCATTAACAACCACCACTTTATTCACCATTCAATTAAAAATTATATTTAAATCATCAAATGTATTTTATTTTATTGCAAAATATAAATATAAAGTTACCCTAATTAATATTTGGAGTATATTCCAATATAAGTTGTCGTTTGATTCTTAACTATTGGGTTTCAAATGAACCTAGCCAAGCTGAGCAGGAGCTTGTTCAAGCTCGAGCTCATTTGTCAAAAGACTGTTAGAGCTTAGCTCGAGCTTGAATCCAACACCTAGAAGTTTGTTCGAGCTCAAGCTTGTTTACGACAATACCCTGTTTGAGCTCAGCTTGAGCTTTGTTCAAGCTTGGTTCATATAGTTTTATCGAGCTCATTAAAGAACAACTTGTATAAAAAATAAGCGTGCCTTAATCAAGCTTATTAATACGTTGGATCGTGAGTTTTAAATGATGATGTTCACGGCCTTCTAGTGTTCACAAACTCACCGTAGTCAAGCTATTTGTTAGGCAACTAAAATACTAAATGATTTTTATCAAACCTTATAAATGAGCCTTATCAACCTTATAAACGAGTTCAATTTTTTGGTGTCTCATCGATTCTTATCAAATTAATAAACGAGCAACTTGTTGAGCTCAAAGAAATGAGCATCTAATTGAGCAAACTATTAAATGATAGCAACAGCAGTTCAACAAGTCAAAATTGCTAAAATACTTTATTTTGATTTCTAGAGCATTGGCTCAATTCAAGCATTAGCTTGATTTCATATAGCATGAACATGTCGTATGAAAAAAAAAATGTATTATTTCATAAATAAGTAAATACCAAATAAGCAATAGCAGCTTAATAGATAAAATACCTGCTAAGATATATGATTGGAACCGTAAAACATACAATTGCCACATGCAACAAAAAAGCCATTGTTATGACAACTCGAAAGAACTCAACAAGTAAACTATTACTAATTATAGCACGTGATTTTTAAAAATTTTTAAATGTGAGCTCACATATGAATTTAATTATACATTATACGCTATCTTATTTTTAAGTCTATTAATTTTATGATCAAATAAAGATTAATTAATTTGCGCTTTTACATCTTATTAATTTTGTATTTAATTATCTGTAGACCATTATTTTATTTTATTTTAATTAAAATAAATAAAATACTCAAGATATAGTACATCCTCATTCTAAAGTAAGCTTTCATTTTACATATATCCATCTTGAGTAAAAGTCTCTCTCTCTCTCTCTCAAGAACACCCTTGTATGAAGGCCAAAATTCTGATTCTAATGCATTCTTCCGATTAAATCTTGACTGATAATGATCCTGATAAATATATTTTATCTTTATACGTTTCCAACAGTTTCAGAATATCATCAATCGCAGAAACGACTTTTCCTTAATCTTATGATTATTTAAATTTTAGATCAAAAGTACATAATTCAAAATTTTTTGAGCAAATAATTCAATGAAGATCGATATCATTTAGATGGTTTTTTATTATGATTTTTGAGTAAAATAATATAGCTAAATTTATTTTATATTTTGATGACAATTTTAATTTTTATGTGATCAATATATTTATTCTCGTCATTATGGTCTTAATTTAAAATATAAAATTCATATTTAGTCATATGATTTTGATTCAAATGTATTCTATCTTTGATTAGTTTTTTTTTTAAATAATAATAAAAAGAAATTTTCAATAGATTCGTACAATATGAAAAGTCATATTAAAATAAGTACTGTGAATTATTATCATTGTTTGAGAAGATAAAGAATTCTGAGTTGATTATATTATTATGTGATTTCTCTCGAAGATGAATTAAGTTATCCTTATAAAATCATACTTCTAAGTGTTTTACATTGTATATATTTATATTACGGTTATATAGTTTTATTATTATTAAATGCTGTTGTGATATGAAACGTTTTTTTCTTCTTATAAAACGGTATACATATAAATATATATAAGTTAGTATAAATGTTATAATTATTCCATTTAATTCATGGATTTAATCGGTTTCATATAACTTTTTCGCCTTACTGCTTGACTATTTTACAATTTGCAGTTTACTTATTACATTTATTTATTTTTAACATTTTATGCTGTAATTTATATATGAAACGTTTCATATAATTATTTTATTAGAAACATTTAACTTTCATGTAAACACTTCGTTCGAAACTAATTGCATGACTAGCATAAGATAATGCAAATAGTTATTTTATATATTTTATGAAATGTTTTACATTAGCATCATATAAATAAATATATGGCTTTAATTTTCATTTTGCTTTTACTTCATGGGTCTTATTACGTGTGCTAAATAAAGCCCATTTTTAAGTATTATTTATAGTATTAACTACACTGATTAGATTTTTTGATTCTGATGTTTTATATTTCAGTAAAAATAAATGATTATTTGTTGTTATAAATATAATGAGACATCTGTCTTTTATAATTAGAGATTTGAGTTATAGTTATTATTTCAAAATAATTTAAATTAAAATATTATGTCACGAAAGTGATCTCTATTATGTCAATTTATTTAATTTTGAAATATATGAATATTACATATAGATTATATTTAAATTTATGCGAAAAATAATCAACTCGAAGGAAGATTATTTTTTGGTTAGATTTTATGCTATAACAAATATGTGATAAATTTATATTAATCATGCATTCAATATATCGATCTAAAGATAGACATATCATTGACAGAATTTATTATCAATATTTGTTGACTGTAATTTTAAGAGTATCATTTATAAATTGTTATTTATGTTCAAAGATTAAATTACAATATTGTATTATGTATCTTATATGTGCCAATTTTATTAAACATTTTATTTCAAGTATATATTTTGTTAATATTTTGTTTACATTGTATATACATATGAAAATGACAATGTTGTTAATTGTGAATATTAATTTTGTTCTTTTCAGTTAATGTTTCTTCTATATCTGTCAATTTGAATAACATTCTAGCTCTCATCGGCACTAACTTTAAGAAATGGAAAGAGCATATCACCATTATTTTAGTGTATATCTTGATCGATCCTGATCAACGCCCTCCCGCCTTACGTAAAAATATTATTGAACAAAGGGCTAACTTTGAAAAATGGGAGCGTTCTAACAGCATAAGTCTTATGACCATGAAGCATTCCATTCCAGAAACCATAAGAGGTGTGCTAAAAAGTTTTTAAGCCAAATAGCAGATCATTTCGTTAGTTCTTAAAAGATCGAAGTGAGTACTATTCTTAGTAAACTTATTTCAATGCGGTATATATGCAATGAAAACACAATGAAGTGTATTATGGAGATGTCTAATTTTGTCACTAGATTGAGAATACTAAAATTAGAGATGTTTGATAACATTCTTGTGCAATTAGTTTTGATCTCTTTTCTTGTACAATTTAATTATTTTAAGATAAGTTATAATACTCAAAAGAAAAAATAGACTCTTAATGAGCTCATTGTTCAATGTGTGCAAGATGAAGAGAGATTGAAACATGATAAAATAAAAAGTGCTCACTTAGCTACTTCCTCTCGTGGCATTATTATTAAAAGAAAAATTACTTATAAAGGAGAAGGAGTTGCAAACAAAAGGACTTCACAGCATAAGGTGCAATAGAAATAAGATAATATTATTACTTGTTTCTTCTGCAAGAAAGATGATCATGTGAATAAGGATTGTTCCAAGTATGCAAATTGGCTAGTGAAAAAGGGTAAACTTCTCAATTTTATTTGTTCTGAAGTTAATTTATCCTTAGTAACAAATCACGCTTAG
Organism: Cymbidium sinense; assembly: GCA_021442155.1. Lineage (NCBI taxonomy): Eukaryota > Viridiplantae > Streptophyta > Magnoliopsida > Asparagales > Orchidaceae > Cymbidium > Cymbidium sinense. Next base: position 31,225,678 of record CM038220.1, on the reverse strand, counting down.
TGGATAGATACATGTGTAACTATTCACATAAGTGTGACTATGTAGGATTGTCTAAGGAGACGAATGCCAACTGATGCTGAAAAATTCATTTATGTGAGAAATGATAATAAAGCTCATGTTGAAGCAATATGCTTATATAGATTATATCTAGAATCTGATTTTATTTTGAATTTATATGAGACTTTTTATATACCAACATTTAGACAAAATTTAATTTCTATTTCTTATTTGGACAAATCTAGTTATTCTTGTTTATTTGGAAATAAAAAATTTAATCTCTTTCAGTATTCAAATATTATTGATATTAGTTTTTTGGTTGATAATCTATATAAATTAGACATTTCTGCTTTACAAATTAATGAAATCTTGTAAACAAACAATTTTAGTACAAAGCGAAAATTAATGAAAGAGAATTCATATATATTATGACACAAGTGTTTAGGACATATTTCTAAATATAGAATTGAAAGACTAATATCAGAAGAAATTCTTGATTATCTTACTTTTTTAGATGATAAACTCTGTATAGGATGTATCAAGGGAAAACAAATAAATATTAAGAAAGTTGGTGCTAATAGGAGTTTAAATGTCTTGGAATCAATTCATACTGATATTTGTGGTTCATTCCCTACAGCTACTTGAAATGGCCAACAGTATTTCATTACTTACATAAATGATTATTCTCATTATAAGTATTTATACTTGATTTATGAGAAGTCACAATCACTAGACGTATTCAAAATTTTTAAGGCTGAAGTTGAAAATCAACTTAGAAAGAAAATAAAAGTCACAAATCCATGTGAATAATACTATGGTAGATATGATGGATCAGGTGAACAACGTCTAGACCCTTTTGCTAAATATTTAGCAGAATGTGACGTCGTTCCTCAATACACCATGTTAGGGACTCCAAGTCAAAATGGTGTAGCTGAGAGACGAAATTGAATCCTTATGTATATGGTTAGAAGTATGATACATCATTCTTCCTTACCATAATCACTTTGGGGAGAAGCCTTAAAGACTACAGTTTACATCCTTAATAGAGTTCCAAGCAAAGAGTAGCTAAAACCCTATATGAATTATGGATTGGGAAGAAGCTAGTATTAGGCATCTTCATGTCTGGAGATGTCCAATTGAAGCTAGCCCAAATAAGCCTAATGAAAGAAAATTAGACTCAAGAATTATAAGCTCCTATTTTGTTGGATACTCAGAAAGGTCGAAGAGTTTTAAGTTTTATGACTCTTCAAATAAATCCTTTTTTGAGACGGGCAATACTAAATTTATTGAGGAAGTTGAATATGATGGGAGTAATAAATCTAGGAATTTTATATTTGAAGAGCAATTTATTACTCTTCGTATAGTTATAATAAAAAATGATCAGACAATTTTTTTCTGATCATATTCGAGTTATAAAAATGGATAATCAAAATATTTTTAAGTTAACTCCCACTCATACTGAGGAATCACAACAACCTCTAATTGAAGTGTCATTAAGAAAATCCACTAGGGAGAGGAGATTAGCAATTTCAGATGATTATGTTATGTATCTCCAAGAATATGAGTTTGACATTGGATTGAAAAGTGAATCAATCTCTTTTAGTCAAGTCAAACAAAGTGTTAACTCTCATAAATGGATAGAAGACATTGAGAATGAGAAGAAATCAATGAAAGACAATGATGTTTGGGATCTTATCGAACTGCCTAAATCAATAAAACCCATTGGTTGTAAATGGGATTTTAAAACCAAATGAGATTCAAAAGGTAATGCCGAAAGATATAAAGCACGTCTAGTCGCTAAAGTTTCACTCAAAAGGAAGACATTGATTATAAAGAAATATTCTCTATAGTTTCTTTGAAAGACTCTTTTAGAACTATTATGGCACTGGTTGCTCATTATAATTTAGAATTATATCAAATGGATGTAAAGACTGCATTTCTCAATGACGACATTGAAAAAACTATATATATGGTGCAACTAGAAAATTTTCAATCTTCTGATTCAAAACACCTAGTATGCAAATTAAAGAAATCCATCTATGATTTAAAGCAAGCTTCTCGTCAATGGTATAAAAAATTTGATCAAGTGATTACTTCTTTTGGTTTTAAAGAAAATACTATTGATCAATGCATTTATCACAAAATAAGTGGGAGTAAATTCATCATCCTAGTGCTATATGTTGATGATATTCTACTGACAAGTAGTGATATAAGCCTTTTGCTTGAAACTAAGAAATTTCTTTCAAATAAATTTGAAATGAAAGATCTTGGGAATGCATCTTTTGTATTGAGTATACAAAATCATCGAGATCGTTCTCGTGGTATACTTGGTTTATCATAAAAGATATATATTGATAAAGTGCTTAGTAGATTTGACATGAAAGATTGTGCACTAGGAGATACACTCATTGATAAAAGTGATAAGTTCAATTTGCTTCAATGTCCAAGAAATGAATTTGAAAAGAAAGAGATGAAAAAGATCCCTTATGCATCTGCAGTAAGGAGTCTTATGTATGCTCAAGTTTGTACATGTCCGAATATTGCGTACATATTTGAAATGCTTGGTAGATATTTAAGTAACTCAAGAATGAATCATTAGAAAACAGTAAAACGAGTTATGCGGTATCTGAAGAGAACAAAAGACTTTATGCTCACATATCAGAGATCAGATCATTTGGAGATCATGGGGTACTCCGATTCTGATTTTGTTGGTTACTTCGATAGTAGAAGATTCACTTTATGTTATATTTTCTTATTAGCTAGAGGAGCTATATCTTAAAAAAGTGTCAAACAATCACTTATAGCTTCTTCCACTATAGAAGCAGAATTTTTATAGTTTTTTATGAGGCATCAAATCAAGAAATATGACTACAAAATTTTATCACTGGCTAAATATTTTTAATGGAATAAAGAGACCATTAAAAATAAATTATGATAATAGAGCCGCTGAGTTGTATTCAAAGAACAATAGGAGTTCGTCAAAATCAAAGCATATTGACATAAAGTTTCTTGTTATAAAAGAAAGAGTTCAAAGTTCTCAAGTATCTATTGAACATATTAGTATAAATTTCATAATTGTAGATATAATTACAACAGATTTATCACCTAAAGTATTTCATGAGTATGTGACTCGTATGGGAGTAGTTTACTTTGATGATATATTAGCATAATGGGAGTTTGCTTATGATGTTCAATGATTATAAATATATTTTTCTGATCAAAATAAAGTATTGTTATTATCTTATAGTTTAAAACTCTGAAATAAAATTATATAGTTTCAATTGCAATTTAGCAAAAATAAATGAAACTATATTTATTTCTTTTGAGTTATAATATATGACCAGTTGAAAATAAACATGACATATGATCACATTATATGAAATTTTTATGCTACACATCTATACTTGATATATGTCGTTAATCATATTGATTTAGTGATCAATAATGAGTCTTGTTAAAAATAAATAACTTTGATTCTATCAATATTATTAATGAACCGATTTTCAAGAAAGATATTCTTCTTTGAAGATAGTAAATATTGAGCTCTTAAAGTATTTAATAGTGTATAATTGTCAAGAAATATATATATGACCCAAGTGGGAGATTGTTAGAAATTTTTAAATTTGGGCTCACATATGAATTTAATTATACATTATGCGATATCTTATTTTTAAGCCTATTAATTTGTGATTAAATAAAGATTAATTAATTTTAGGCTTTTAAGACATCTTATTAATTTTGTATGGAATTATCATGTGTAGAGATCAGACATCTTATTTTATTTTAATGATGGGCTGAAATAAAATAAAATAAAATATACTTAAATATAAATAGGGTCATGGTCCCCATTCTAAAAGGTGAAGTTCTTATTTTACTCATATCTCATCTGAGTCTCTCTCTCTCTCTCTCTCTCTCTCAAGAACACCCCTTTAGAAGTGAAAAGCCAAAATCCCGCATTAGCTCTTCTATGGATTTAGGTACGTTTTCGATTAAATCTTCTTGATGATTTGATAAGAGATCCGGGCTAGATAAATTTATTTTTATCTTTATATGTTTCCAACAGAGACATGCTTCACAATAAAGAAAATAACCTAGAGATGAGATTACAGATTTCTATATAGAAATCAAAAGATAACATGAGACACGCTTCAACTAACAAGATTTGGTGTCTAGTGAGCCGAGGTTCTGAAAACTGTATCGTACATAGAATCAAAAAAGGGAGAGGTTCAAGATTCAAAGGTTGAATCGAGAATTAAATTAGATGATGTAACAATTATGAAAATTATATAAATGTGATTTAAATGATGTAATAATGATGCAATATGTTTATTTTGAGAAAAACAATTTATGAAATATAAATTGTATGCAAAAAATATCTTTTGCAATTTTAAAGTTAAATGCATCAATATTTAAATACTAACCTTTTTTGTAGCTATGATAATTCTTTGAAATATCCCCTTCTGAAGCTTCGAGAAATTGCTCATCTAAAAAAAATTGAAGATAAAATAAAGTTAGTAGTTTGGCATCAATCATATAAAATATACAAGTAAATATATTGTGAAGTAAATACAAAACCACATTACAAATTATGATGGATGACATTTAATATTAATAAGTCGTAACATAACTGAAACATTTATAATTCAACATAAATGATATATTATTAATTTTTGTGTTCTTTAGTCAAAAGTTCCCTCTAAAAACTAAAAATACCAAACATGAAATAAATTCAAAAGGAAATAGTCTAAAATCAAATATATTAAAATTCAACCTAAAATGTTGTCTCTTTGAAGGCTCCTTTTTTAAAAGCTATCTCCCCAAAATTTATCTTTCAATTTACTCCAAAAGTTTCAAAAATATGTTGTTCAGATTTTTCTTAACTTTTCATTTGTAGCACCAATTGCTTCATCTGCATCTCAAATCACATATATAAAATAAATAATTTCTTCACCCTTATAATTAATATAAATATTAATTAAAAACTTATTGTCAATTTGTCTATTAGATGATATATTTTCTCCTTCAATAATAGAAATAGCAACAATCGAATGATATATTTCATTCTTTAAATCATCATAATTTAATTCAGAAGTGCATTATTCATCTAATATCCAAAAATCTATTGGCTTAATACTTGAATAATCCAATGGCTCATAATTTATTTTTTTAAAATGGACCTATAAAATAAACATAAAATTGTAGATAAGTATCAAATTTTAAAACAATAACATAATAATAGAATAATTTCTTAAAAAAATATATATTCTTCAAATTAAGATTGTAACGAACATACACAAGATCATTTAACATCTCGTGTTTCGATATATTTCTTTTTTTAGTATGAATTTATTCAAAAATAGTCCAATTTCTTTCACACCTCAAAGAAGAATAAGTTTGACTTAGAATTTTATAACCAACTTTTGTAAATTAGGAGTGCTAGAACGAAACATCTTACATCATTCATCTGTATATGAAGATTTTGATTATTTTCGAAAATATAAAATATGTTAAAGAGATACTAATAAAAATAAATGAAATCATGAAAAACTTACTAAGTTGCATTTCTTAGACCATAATGGGAGCAATCAACTTCTCAAAATTTTCTAAATTATCCCAATATATAACTTCATTCATTGTTAGGTTAGGCTTTGACCATATATCTTTATTTTCAATAATTTCAATTAATCATTGCATTACTTTGAGTTTTTGAAAGTAATTCTCTCGATCACATTGAAAATATAGATTTAAGAAATATGCAATAGAGTGAATACCTTGGTGGAGTTGTTCATTACATCTCTTCTTAATAATATAAGTATATGGCTTGTACTATTTTGTTAACACATCTAAATATTCTCTTGATTATTTTTCTTGCTCTATACATGTCATCTTAAACATAACCAAGAGATGGTTTTTCATCAGAATCAACAACTCGTAATAATCTTATTAGTGGTCTCGTTATTATTCTAAAATTTATTATCCATTATGATAGAAGATGTTTCTTTTTCTTGATAGTTTTTGCTAACTTTGAGTCATCATAATATTTATTTATAGTAAAAGCTTGCAAATCATGCTTATAATCATATACATTGTAAACTAATGATGTTACTTTGATACGTTTTTAGCAAGCTTCACCACACAAGACATGCTACATATATCTTTCAAAATCAAATTCAACAATGTGTTGTACAAAAAGATCAATAAATATTCCTATACTTTTCATATAACAACTCTCTAATTTTTTTTTTTTTATAATTTGATGCATTATCAATCACAAATTGCACAACATTGTCATAACCTATCCACTCAATTACCTCAGTAAACAAGGAACAAAGAGTTGTAGTACCCTTTTTAATATTAGAAACATAAATTGATTTTAAAGATATTTCTTACGGACAATAAACTAAAAAGTTAATCGGTGTTATATTTCTACTATTTGTCTACCAATCAATCATTAAAGTGCATCATGTTTTCTTCTAACAACATCTATAAGTCTCAACTAGAAGTTTACACTCTTCTTTATAATCTTTCAATGGATTAACTCTCATACTATGATATGATATAAGTTCATAACCCAGACTAATTGCAACTATTGTATCTATAGCTTTTTGGGCAAACAATGAATTCAAATCATTGAATGGAATACAACTGTCAAAAAATCATATATCAAGAGTCATATCAACTCTTTGTACTGTCTCTTTATATACCAAAACTTTTTTAAAAGATGGTTGTGACCTATATTTTATTCTTTTGAGCAAAATAATAATCAATTTTATTCTTTTGAGCAAAATAATAATCAATTTTATCTACTTTTTTTTGTCTAATCCTTTATCATGTGCAGTTGATGACTGTGTTTTTGATATGATGAGCGTCTCTATTCTGCAACAATCTATTCACCATGAGGATGAACACTCTTTCTATCCTCTAGTACATCTTATTTCTTTTGAGATATCGTTTTCAAATTTTCTTGCATTTTAAAGCAAATATCATGTGAAACTTTTTTACATGAAGCAATATTTCCCTTAACCCTTGTTAGATGTTATTTCATCCGATTTATGCCTTCACCTTTGTATATTATTCCATAATACAAATAGTTATATTGCTTTTTTCTATCGGGACTTCTAGATTCAGTAAAATGATTCCAAGCTGGATCCATTTTTCTGACGAATACTATGAGAAGAAATAAAATTTTGACTTCCAAAAAATTTCACTCTAAAGATAAAAAGAAAATGAGTGTTGAATAAATAAAAGATAGTAAACTTGGGAGCCATAGGATGTGGGATCCGAAAATTTGCCACCGACATCTTTCGGAAAAAGGAAAGAGTTGTTTATGTGATAATTTTAAAGCGAGATGAATAGTAGATAAGACATTAGATTTCGTTCTCATTTGGTGAGAACTTTTATATTTCTGGTGCAAGCCCTATAGTTAATTACCTCCCAATCCGAGAGCACTCGTGAAATGAATCGTTAACGAGTATATAATTGCATTGAGTGGAGTGTAGAACTTATGAAATTTATTATTTTAACTTAAAACTTTTTGTGGGGAGAACGATGACGCCATCAAGATCCCATGGTTATATTATCCGTCATGATGGTCCGCTTAGTCAGAGGAGGTAGTACCCAACTGACCGGATCCTTGTCACGTTACGGTTACGCCGCCAGTCAGATGGGTGGAGTTTGCAGGGACAAATATAAGTCAACCTTAGCTAACATAGTTTTTTGCCCAACCAAATACATTCTACATTTCACAAAGCAAAGGTTGGGGAACATATACCGCGTGACCGTAATTTAGTGGTGTCATGACGAACCACGGTCGAGGGCTAGTGAACCGTCATTTATGTGGTGCCATATCGCGCAAAACCACGGACAGGGCACGCCAGCCCCAGGCTTTAGGAATATTTGAGTGTGAAGGTAGTTATGTATTTAATTTGACATTGGCTCTTTGTGAGCAAAAGTTTTCTTAATTTGTCACCAAGACAAACAATCGGGAGGGTGATTAATTTTATTTTTTTAATTTTTTTAGTTTTAATTTTAAAGTTAAATAATTAATTTCATTTTTTTTTATATTTTTGTATTTTCTTTGGATTTTGATCATTTTATGATTGATTTTTAGATTTGAATATATATGATCATTTATCGTTGAAATCTTAATTATAATTACCCTTCTCGATCCTGGGTTAATATCAATGATACCTTGTCCACTCTCCGGTTTTCTACAGAGGATCTAAAATTCATTATCTCAAGAAGTATAATCCTTCAAAACCTTGTCCACTCTAGTTTAAACATGAGGATCTTTGGGACTTTTCTTCCTAAGAAATTTAGATTGTCAGATTTATCTTGTATTACATGTAATTAGCTTCTCGATATTATTCATAAATTCTTATAATATCAAATTTTTTAGGTTTTGTTAACCGACCAAACCAGAAAGATTCTTTTGTATTTGACTTAGTATTTACTAACATGCATACTTGAGATGCTCTTTGGGAATTGTATGGACATTAGAATGTCTAAGTTGGAGTTTGTCAAATTTTGATTTTGAGTTTTGTTAACCCACCCCAAGACCAAACCGGGATGATATAGCATTCTTTTGTTTTATACCTAACTTGCGTGTCCCTATTGTTTGAACACTTCAATATACATAAGTATTTTAAAATATTGTATGGATATTAAATGTCTAGTTGAAATGTAGATTCGATTTGCAAGTTTAGGTTTCAATATGACATTTTTGAGTTTTGTTAACTCTCAAAGACCAAACCAATGATGTAGATTCTGTTTTTTTACCTAACTTCGCACATGTCCCTATTGTTTGAATACTTCAACATACATGGTATCTGTTTTAAAATATTGTATGGACATTGAATGTCTAGTTGAAATGTAGGTGCAATTTGCAAGTTTAGATTTCAATATGACATTTTTGGGTTTTTTGACCACCAAAAAAAAAGCGGGATGTATATATGTTCTTATGAATTTGAGCATTTTAGAAGCTTATTCAAGCAAGTGTGATCAAGAGGTCTAAGATAGATATAAGCATTTGATTGAGAATATGCTAAATAGTTCATTTAGAACAAATGACCTCTTTTAAATCACAAATGAAAAGGATATAGGAAATAAATATTGAAGCCCATATAATCATATGTAGGCAATAGGCTTAAAGTGGATTTAGGCATTTTTTTGAGCCCAAGATCACCTCCTTATGTAACAAAATCAGCAAACATAAGGGTGAAAATAATTGATTTGGAAGCCCATATAATCATAAGGGCAATAGCTTAAAGTGGATTAAGGTATTTGTTTTGAGCCCAAGATCACCTCCTTATGTAACAAAATCAGCAAACATAAGGGGTTGAAAATAATTGATTTGGAAGCCCATATGACCATATGTGGGGCAATAGGCTTAAAGTGGATTTAGGCATTTGTTTTGAGCCCAAGATCGCCTCCTTATGTAACAAAATCAGCAAACATAAGGGGCTGAAAATAATTGATTTTTGAAGGCTCATATGATCAATCACCAAGTGATGGGCCTAGAATGAGTTTAGGCGTTTGGTTTGGGCTAAGACCCCTTTCTTTATGTTGCAAATCAGCCAACATAAAGGGGCTGAAATAATTATTTTTAAAGGCCCATATGATCCATCACCCATAGCCTATTTATTTCTCTTGATAAGGGAGAGGGGAATATAAAAATATGAGTAGATGTCATATTTCATTTAAAAGAGGCAGGTGGATTAATTAAAATCCACCTCCCTCACATGCAAGCTCATGGCAAGTGGGGGGACAAATACCCATTAAATTTATTATGGCAAAAAGACTTTATTTTTCTCTTCAAAAAAAAAAAAGATAAGGATGCACAAGGGCATTACATGTCCATGCATGTGCAATATGACAAATGGCACCTTAGATGGTTTCCTTGCATGCATTTTACAAGGCACCATATATGTCAAGATGATAGCCATAGATGAGAAAAGAGGGAGGCTAGGAAAATCTATAAATAAGAGGTGAATTCCTTCTCATAAAATCCTCACACACTTCCTACTCTCATTTCTTTCCTTCTCTCCTTGATTTCACAAGTTTGAGTTCTCTTGTAAGAGAGCTAAGTTGTGTCATAAAGATTTGTAAGTTTTTACCCTTCTCCCTTCCTTTAGCAATTTTCTATTTTTCTTGGTATTTTTATGATGGATGTCATGTCATATGATAGATTTGATTCATTTCATATGTGTTTGCTTCAAGTCCTCCCTATGTCTCATGTATGTATATAAATCATGGTGAAAATGACAAGTAAAGTAGGGGAGAAACCTATGTTTGAGCATATGTCTAGAGTGTATTTCATCTCATGTCAAATTGTTTCATTTCATGTATGTCTTCCCCTTTGATATACCCTTTTTTTTGCCGTTTCTATAATCATGTGAAAATGGACATATGGAGTAAAAGATAACATGTTAAACATGTATTTAAGCATGTGTTCTAAGCATGTCTAATAGCATATCAAGCTAAGTAGGGTATTAGAACCGATCAACAAATACATGTCACAAGCATAAGCATCCATTTGTATTCTATTTTACACTTCATACACATGTTAAGCATGTAAAGGGGACTAGAAAGATTCAACATTCATCAAACTAAGCATGAATAGTTGTTGCATAGGTGTCATATGACATGAAAAGTGAGTTAGAAACACATAAGCATATGCACATAAAAATACTTGAGCATTCTTTACCTTTCCCCTTTTTTTTTAAAAAATTTTACCTCCGTCATCCCCACAAGGGCCCGGGACTAAGCCTTCCCACCATGCCATGAAAGGCGTGGTAGGTGTCGTGAGACACCTCGGCCGAAAGTTTATTTGCCCACCACGCCAAGAAATGGGGTTAATAGTTAAATATAGCTTTTACCCGAATCCTTATCTCGCTTATCAAAGTTTACAATGTCTCTCAGTGCCATGAGACGAGCGCCCACCATGCCAAGAAAGTGCATGGGTGGTGTCGTGAGAGACACCTTGAAACTTTGATAGCTAGCATTTCCGTTAATAATATGATCACATATGCAAGTATGCAAGAATGAAACTCATAGATAATAGCAAGTGGTATAACCAAATCCTTCTTAATTTCAGATTTCAACTTGTATATGAAGAGGCATGATATATATAATTCCCTTCATAGAAATCAATTGAAGCAAAGTAGAAGCATGAAATTCATGGAGAACAACAAATATATGATATTTAAGCCATACATCCTTCCTTATCGATTTTCAAACTTACAAGAAATAAAGGAATTTTCAGCAAACATCACATCTTTAGATAGCAAACTAATTGATTTCTCCTTACATAAAATAAATTTCAGCATGCTTTATGCCTCTAAACAACAAGCTAATAGTTTTCCCCTCTCATAAAAATACTTTCAGCATGTATCATACACATTAGAAGCAAATCGATTCAATTTCTCTCTAGTGAAAATATTTTTAGCATGCATTATCCCTTTAGAAAAGAAAACTAATTGATTTCCCCTTGGATAAAATATTTTCAGCAAAGTAGCATCATAACTTTGAAATGAAACAATCTTCCTTCCCACTATGTGGATCAATTAGATTAAGAACATAAAAAAAAAGTCCGCTTCATTGACATTTGAGCATTCTTGGATAATTGAATATATATATATAAAGGAGAGTTAATGCTGAATTTGCTATTCTATAAAAGCTTCATCAAGAAAGAAAATTTCAGAAATTTTTAAAGAAGTTCACAAGATGTGAAAGAAATCCCTAAAGAACATCCATAAGTTGAAGGATAGTTTAGAGGAGAATGGTGTATACAACAACCGATCTCTCACAAGCTTCTCATCAACGATTTTGTTCATAACTCAAAGAGAAGAGCCCAAGATGTAAACCAGTTGGACCAAGAAAACAACTAATATGTTTACCTTTTGGAACTATGTTATGAGAACAAGATAGAATACTTGTCCATTAGAATAAGTTTAGAAACTTAAAGGGTTTAGAATTCTTTTGCAAGCAGTGGATGATGAACCATGATCCAAAGAGGAAACAAAGCGAGATGGACAAGTAATTGATATGGCAAATATGACATAAACCAACATATCACGCAAGAGGAGGAGAAAGCTCTCGCTGCGGTAGGGAACAGATGACGAAAGGAAAGGAGGAACAGGCGAAGATAATGGGCTCCTCAACCTTAAGGAGAAAAATAAAACCAAAGCTTCAAAGATAAACCCAATCACCTTTATTTCATGCTACAAACCCGAAAACAAATCCATAAAACACATATGGAAGAGGGAAGAATATTTCCTTCAAGAGAAACCCACATAACAAAATATAACTTAAGATTGAAAGAAACAACTGGGGTTTCTTGGAAGAGGAGTTAGGAAGGATCAGTCCCTCTGTTTGCTTTAGGCTGAACCGAGGGAGAAAGGAATGGCAGGGGAGCTCTGAGGGAGAGGCCCAGAAAGCAGAACGAGAGAGAAGTAGGCCTAATCGAACCCAGAGCAAGAGAAACCGAGAGAGGAAGACAGGAAACGAGCTCAGAGAGAGGGAAGATCGAAATGAGAGGAAGGATCGTAATGAGGTCAACCCCTCCTTCTTTTTTTGAGCCGACCGCCTGATTGGTTTAACGGCAATAATAGAATTAATGGCAAATTCCATTGGATGCTTGCGGGTTAGGGATTAGAGGGGTTTAAGGGATTAAGCAGTCATTAGTCACTTTAATTGCTTTTTTTTTATTAAAAATATTTCGCGCGATTTTGTTACTTTTGACAAACCCTAGCAATATGGGTGTCAATTTAGGGTATTTCCGGCGAACGCGATCAATCAGATCGAGGTCGTTTAAATAATGCGCGAAGTAAATTCAAGTCTAAATTGTGCTCCGCTTAAATTAATCGATACTTTCGATTCGACCGCTGAAGGTGTTTTGATAGATTTCGACATTTCGACGACGGCGTGATTTATTTTAACGGAGATCGCTTAGACGCCCGGGCTTCCGCCGATATGCGCACAATTTCATGATAATTTGATTTTAATTATCCGATCGGTCCTTAATTGATTCAAAATTTTATGATTAATTCATTTTGATGCTTTCGACGCATTATGAAGTCGAATTTTCAAGTTGCAGCAAATTGGATCGATCTCGATCGCGATTAGGGAGGTGTTAAACTCTATGTCATTTACTTGATTTTAAATGACACATAGTTGTAGGTCAACAAATGCCCCCCAACAAACATGGTGCGCGCATGGAGCGGACCGTGTTTGTAATTAGTCGACTCATGGATCTCCAAGACATTTGCTTGGATGTCACGCTTAAGTTGTAATTTCAACAACTTTTGATAATACCGATCGCCTTCCGATAAGTGAATATAACTCAAAAGCATTTGCATTTCACCGTTCGACTACAATAGCTGAACGGTATTTGTTGTCATTCCAATATTTTGTGCTTGATGGACTAGATGAAGGAGATGATTTGACTTGTCATCATCTTGTCAAGAGAATTTGGTGCATCTTCAACCCTATGTTTTGTGCTTTGCCGGACTTGTTGAAGACTTCCTCCTGAGAATTTAAAATTTATATTTTTCTCTTGTCCTGGCTTTGTGCCTTAGTGGATTTGATGGAGTTGATGATTTGCTGCTGAGATGAGAACATCTTCGGTCCTATGCTTTTTGATGGACTTGTTGAAAACTCATTGATTTGGAATTTGTATTTTCCTCCTCGCCCTTTGTGCCTTGGCGGACTTGATGGAGTTGATGAGATAGTGTCTGCTTTGTGCTTTGTGGACTTGTTGAAGATTTCATCTCGAACTTTGGGATTTATTTCCTCCGCCCGGCTTTGGCTGCCTTGACTTGATGGAGTTTATGAGATGAAATGTCTCTCCATGCTTTGTGATGGACTTGTTGAAGATTTCATCTCAGGATTCAGATCTTGTGCCTCCCTTTATCCTGGCCTCATGCCTTGACGGATTTGATGGAGGAAAGTCCCGAATCATCTGAGATTGTCGCGATACAAAAATTACCTTCACCTAGCTTTTTGCGCTTGTAGAAGGATAAATGTCAGACCCACTCCTCGAGCTTGTGTTGGATCAATGGCAAGAGTCATCGTCATGCTGCATAATGAACATCTTGATGACAAAACTCTTGATTTAGCATTTATAACATTGGGATAGCTTCTTCGGCCTCCCGCTTTTTTGATCGACTTATCAGAAGAAGAATTTCCTTCGGTCTTTGCCGCTTTGATAGACTTACTCAAGGAGTTGAGATTTTACGTTTGTATTTGATTCCAAACTCGCTTAGGCTCTCTCGAGGATATCTTTGTTTGTTGTAGAATTTTGAAAGATGACCTTATACCGTAGGATACCACTTTTGAACTCACCAAGTTGGAGAGATTTGGGGATTTGGATGCTCTTGTCTTTGAACTAAGTAGAGGATCCCTTACTATGGCCTTTGTGGCATGTTGAGTAAGCAGATCTCTGACTTCAGATTTTTTGAGTCCGACCTTATACACCCACTGAGTGGACTTGAGCAATTGATGAAGGATTTTATCCTGCTAACGATGGGGATCTCTTACTACGCCTTTGTGGCGTGTTGAGTAAGCGACTGCCTGACCGCCATATTTTAGGTTGAGTCCAATTATACACCAACTCGAGCCTTTTTGGGATGATAAAATGTCCTTCCAACTTGGTTTGTTGAAGTTTGCGACTTGAAAGTTTTCTTCTTGTCGAAGACTTTTAAATTTGAGCATTTGAACACATAATTTTGAGTATGCGTAGGGATCTAAGACTGTGCACGATGTCAACCCAAAGAGAAAGAAAGGCCCCCTGCCTGTGAACCGATACTTTACTATAAAACTTTAAAAAAATGCCCCTGTCAGGGGATTTTATTTTATTTTGAAATGCATTCTTGTGTTACAAGAGAATTTCCAATGAAAATTTTCATAAGTGTTGACAATAAAGATTTTCAAATGGATTTGTCCAATCACACTTTCATGTAATATTTCTTTAAATGCCGACCGATTGGCGATTGGTCTTTCACCTTGAAGTCAACGAAATAGCCCCCTTGATATACCTTTTCAATAACAAAAGTCCTTCCCAATTAGGTTCCGCCAATTCTGCGATGAGGGATGATTGGTCTTCTCCACTGTGACCAATTCTCCTTCTGAAAAGCTCGAGGACGATCAGATGATCGAATCTGACATCTCTGACAGACTTCTAGATTCTGAGCTTGAGCCCCGACCTCACGCATCAAGCTCTTCCATCCAGACGAGCATTCTCATCTTGGGTAAGATTTTGTTGAATGGCTACCTGAAAGGTAATTCAACCGAAAAGCCGCCCCCAAACACTAAGTGCATAGGAGGTAGACTTTGTAGAGTTTTATAAGTGGTACCTGTAAGCCATAATGCTTCCACAAGTTTGGTATGCCACTCCCTTTATTTCTTGTGAGAATTTTTCTAAACAATTTGACTAGTGTTTTATTAAATGCCTCAAAGCCATTTGTTCTGGATTATAAATTGAATATCGCCAATCAATCTTATGCCGAAATTTGTAAACTTTAGTACTTTTGGTCGATCCATTCAAAATGATTCGGGTACACCAAATCTATAAACAATATTGTGGGTAAAGAAGTTATCACTTGTTCACCAGAACTTCTTTAAATGGTAAATACCACTTGGAGAAATAAGATGATGACCACCGATGATGGATCAATTGGTCCAATTATCTGCCCCTGACTCAAATCCAAGATGGATGCAACGGATTTGGAGGTCGATGAATTATGTTATCGTGGACGACATTCATGGCATCTCGCATGATTGATACAATCTTTACCATGACGGCCAATAATATCCAATTCTTTTAATTTTGAAAGCCATTTTAGGACTCGATTGGTGTGCAACAAAGTCCTTGATGGATTTCAATTACTGTTGGCTTCTTCTATATTCCCAAACATCGTACATCTACTCAAGGATCTACGATACGTATTGCCAACATATATAATAAGCCTTTTCTCAAGTATCGACTTATTATTTGGCAATTTTGAAGTAGTCGACGAAGTCCAGCCTCTTCCTTCTCTTCTACTATAAGAACTTTCATCACTGGTTTTAGGCTTCCCGGGTTGGAGGCTTTCTTCTTGAATGATTTGAAGCTTGTCTTGTTGAGACTTTGAGAAGTAATTTGTAAGGGAGTGTAAGGAGCAACATGAGCTGCACCCTGCTGATTTGTGTTTAATGACCCCTCTTCCAGCAGGGATTTTAAATTTATCGGCTCTAGGACTCGACGAGTGCAAACACTAATTAGTATGTACATCGCCATCCATACTCCATTTCTTTAGCTAATTTAGCTAAACAATCGCTATTCTTAGCTGAGACTGAGTCATAATGACATTGAATTTGCTTCATAAGCTCGAGAACTGCTTTGTTATAGTAGCCAATTCAAGCTTGTTGATTTTGTAACCAACACGATTGATGGAATGGTTTCTAACTGCCACCAATGCTTTTTAAACCGCGCTTCTTCGCTTGTTGGTTGGGGTTGAGTTAATTTATAAGAATGCCTCAATATGCCACCTTGTGATCAAAAGACCGATACCGCACTTGAGCCTTTGGAAGATTTGAGGGTTGAGTGTATCTAATGGACCTAAGCTCCATCAAAATACAATTCCCACATTTGTTTTTCTTTTTCATATATGTGCATGATTTGCTCATCGAAGATCATCGCAAATGAGTCCGGCATGGGATGAGCGAAGAAGAATCCAGAATTTGCCCTTCACCGCTCCGGGAACATATGTAATATCAAATTGTAAGCGCTGCTTACCCAACGCTTGGTCTTGTCAAGAACTTCAACGGATCGATCCTTGAGATAAGGTAATTTTATGAGATAGCATGTAATGACGTAGCTTTTGGGCAAAGAAAATTAACGCCAAACAATGCTTCAATCGAGAATAACGCTGCTCTCTATTAGTCTTCGACTATAGTAAAGAGCATTCTCCTTTCCTTCCTCATTACGCCAACAAAGCACCTAGAGATTCTCTAAGGTCTTACAAGATGAGAGGCTTTCCGGATCGCAAGAATGGGTGGGTTCAATGATATTTCGATAATCGTCAAGGCCTCGACATTCTTCATCCACTTGAAAGGAGTATCTTTCTCATTAATTAAAGGGACATCCGCTCAGATTTGATATAAATCTTCTAATGAATGCTAGATGCCCCAGATGGAGCGAAGTTGACGAAGACTCCTTGGAGGAGGCATTTCGACAATCGCTTTGATTTTGTTGGGATCGATTTCAATCCCTCCACGGCGCACAACATATCCAAGGAACTTTCCCGAAGAAACTCCAAAGGCGCACTTGAGAGGATTCATCTTGAGATCATATTTTCTGATTCTTTCAAAGACGATCCTTAAATCATCGAGATGATCTTTTATCTATACTGACAACTAGATCATCAACATAGCACTACTTTTGATGAATCAAAAGATTCGTGTCATATTTTGGTATGTAGCTCCAAAGATTCTTCAAGCCGGGCATGAAATAGCAATATATACCAATTGTCCGAATGAGGTATGCTTCTCATCTTCGAGCCATCTTGATTTGATTATAGCCTGACGATCCATCCATAAATGAGAACATGTCGTGGTTTGAAGTGTTATCCACCAGCCTGACACGGAAGAAAGTCATCCTTTGGACATGCTTTATTTAAATCCAAGTCGATATGAATCGACCATTCTTCTTTTCACGGGACAATATTAGCTATCCAACAGATTTTTTTCTTCTCGAATAAAACCACTTCAATGAGTTTCTCGAATTACTTTCTTCAACCTCCAATCTCATTCTCAAAGGCTTTGACTGGCCGTGATCTCGCTTAATTGCTAGTTTGTGAACCGCTATATCGTGGGATAAGCCCTGCAAGATATGTCCGTAAAGCAATCCCTAATTCACGAGTAAGGTTTTTAATTCTTCCACTTTATCTTCGAGAAATAGCACGATGAACGCGAGGATCCTCCCGCCCCAAATTAATTTCTTTAAGTTCATCCATAGTAGCTGCCTCCCCACCATCTTCAAGCTCTTCAGGTGCCGGTCTGGCTTCTACTTCTTCATTATTCGTGAGACTAACGTTAAAAATGACATTCTCATCTTCGCCATCACTCTCTACTTATTCTGTTATAAATGTGTATATCCTGGACCGCTTCTTGGATAAAACCAAGGCCTTTAGTAGTGTGTTTATTTCTCTTACCAATGGTTTGAGAACCTTTTGGGTACCACATCATTTCAAAGAGCTTAGTCCTTTACTTGCCCACAACCCCATGTTTATGCGATTAGGCTTTGCATTTGAGAGTAATATTTTGGTATCCTTGTGGGCATAGCTTCTTCTTCTTCGATAAGATGCATTACCCAATCGATCTTCTTCTTGACACCCCTCGATTTATAAAACGCTTCCGCCCGTTTTTCCATGGAGGAGGTACATGAAGGTCACCAGCCTCGACTTTGTGAGTTTCTCGAGGGTGATTTCTTTAAAATGTTGGGGAGGAACAGAGTGTACGAGTGTAGTCTCTCGATGGATCTATGATTGTTTTAAAGTAAGTGCATTGCACCTTACCTTCAAAAGCGATTCAACTCATAATCGAGTCAAAATGCTCTTCCCAGCTTTACTCAAGAGTCATGCGACCTTTGGATTTAGAAGGAACACATTCATCTTCTTCTTCAAGATCACCGCTCAATGAGGATGTTATTGATTTTGACGTTTCTTTATATTCCTAGGAATATTTGGAACAACCTCCTTTTCTTTATTCATTTTACATTCTCCCTTCTTCTTAACTTGTTCTTTATGGGTTTTAAAGAGATGTGATTTGCTGGTTTTGTTAGCTTTGATTCCCTAAGGAAATAACGGCATCTTGATAAATCTTCATTTCATGCACCGCAAAAGGTTGCATGTCACCCACAATTTGGCATTCTTCTCCATCCTTTGTATATTTCATACATTGATGCAATGTAGATGGGACAATGCCATACTTATGAAGCATGCACCTGTAATCTCAATGAAGTATCTCCGATCGATCACATGAAATTTAGCTTCGTAGAGGTCTCCAAATTTAAGAGAAGAAGGACGAATGACCATAGTTTCCCTTCTCATTAAAACCTTGAACCATGACTTTATCTCATCCCATGTTGTACATCTAGAGATAACCATCTAAGAGTTCTCAAATTCATAAGATTCAGGGAGGAACCGGATCAATTAAGATCCGCAGATAATTTCATCACTTTCAACAATACAGGACAGCTCAGCCCCAGCATTAGATCATCTTCCTAAAATGTGACGATTGGAGGCTCTTGAACATGCAAGGTCTCAAGGTCTAGATACGCGCAAAATATGCTTCAATTTTCCTCTTTCGAGAGCTTCAATTAAGGTATTACGAGATCTTCCATTAAGTGTGCTTCAGATACACTAAGTCGCTACGAATTTTCCTTAGATGGGATAGAATATTGTAGTCGATCCCTTGATGAAGGCTTTATTTGAATCCTTAGGATAACTCTTTCATTGACTTCAATTTCTTTTCCTTTATCTTTATTCATTGGCTCTTTCCTCTGTGGGATGGCGACTCACCACTTCTCAACAGCATTGAAGCATTTCATGAAATCTTCGATTTCAAAGATGGGCTTTCCCCATCTAATGATAGACTAGAAGATCTGTAATCACTCAGCTTTATATTTATGTTTGTTGATATGGTGAGCTCTGATTCATCTTCATCTGGGAAACAGAGTTCCTCTAAGCTGTTATCAACTTCATGCATCATCAAGCAAGACTCAGTAGGAAGTTCTTCAGCATCTTCCCCTATTTCTTCATTGATCTGAAGATTTGTAATGCTGCGGATAGCCTCTCATTGTACATATATCTATATTGATGATCGTGTTACGCATCAATAGTAGTAACATTTTGCGCTTCGCTTCTTCTTTTTATTTAATTTATTTTTGTTTTGCCTTCCCATTGCGGATTTGGCTAGTCTTTCGTGAGATGAACTAGCCTTCCCATAGCTTAGGTTTGTCTCAACTCAAGGGCTCAAGTGGTGATTTCCCAATACCGAACGCCTTCCAATTGTTTCAACATTTTACGCCTTTTAGAGTCGCCATCCTTCATCATCATCGCTTTCGCCTTTATCATTGCTTGATATAGAGAGGAGGTGATTACTGTGATTCTTTCTTTTCAATAATGTCCATGAATTCTCCATTTATATTTTCGAGCCAATCTTTGAATATAATCTTCAACAGATGAAAGCACTGATGATATAGGATTATCCGCTTGTCTTCCTCTTCAGTCTTTTACACTAGTGGAGACCTACAGTGTTTAAACAATACACTTTTCCTCTTAAAAGAATACTCTTTGTTCAGCCTTTTCTTTGGTCATTGAGTCATTCGCCCTTTTGTTTGCTTTGTCGCTTCCCTTCACCGACCCTCGAGGTACATCATTACCTCCAAGTATGAGCTTGGGTCATGGCGGTGATTGAATGACCTTGGTTTTTCTTCTTGATGTGTAGCCTTTCTTTGTCTAATGCTATAGACCAACCAGATCCTTTCATGAGGTGAAATGTTCACCTTTCTTTGTCCGAGCTTTTGCTCTTTAGATTTATCTTGAATGAGCGGATAATTTAATTTTCAAATTTAGCCACCCTATCAAGTAGCTCTTGAAATGTGGTAATTGAAGCCATGCAAAGATAAGGCCATCTTATCATCGATGCCCATCAATAATTGATGCTCTTCTTATTGTTCACATTTCATACTCATTTTCGCCAACGCTGATATATCGGGTCATGATTCGCCTTTCTTCCTCTTCTCTCAACGAGATCCAATCGTCTTTTGATCATAGCTAATCCTTTTAACGAACATATTTTCAAGTTCGCAAAAGTTTTGATCGAAGTCATTTGACAACTCGATACCATTCAAAAGCAAATAAGTTAAACTACCGACGAACGAATAATAATGCATTACCCCCGCGTTACGCAGATGCTTTGAATTGGGCTGATCGCTTGGGATTACCATTCGCCAATAGATTGAACTTTGGCATTGAATATCCCTTTGGATATGGAATTTGATCATACTCAGGATACTTTGCTTACTAATTTTCTCACGCAGTATATATTTGATCTTCATTCAAGATAATATCAAGTCAGAGATCACTTCATATAGTTGTATTTGTGAGAAGCGGGTTGTCGACTCATTTATTTCAATCCTCGCCTGCTCAATTTGGACCCTTGAAGCATGTGAGATCAAATTTAGAGGATTGTCATGGCATTGAGGCTTGATGATTATTTGGGGGACAGTGTTGGACTGCCATGATATTTCTCTGCATTCGCATCATCGTAGCCATCTAGATCATCATTTCGCTCATTTTATTCAACTGAAGCGATTTCTTTATCTTTGGCTTTCATGTCAATTTGTCTCGCGCTTCGCCAAAGTGGTAGTATCATGAAGGTGGGATTTTCTTCCCTTTCTTCTTTCTTCTTCTTGTTCCTCTCAAGACTCGTGAGGATGCTTCCTCATTTGAACATTTTGTTGTTCTTCGTGTTGAGAGAGGTACTGTCGTTATGTTGATATTGCATATACCCGGGATGGCACCACACTTGTTGTACCACCATATACAACTTTGCCTCTTCCTCTTCTTCTTCTTCCTCTTGGATATTTTGATCGATCTGCCTCCAATGGACTTCCGATTCCAAGTGTGGAATCAAATTTCTTCGCTTAGAGGACTTGATCGTTAACCTCTCTCGATGGGATGGAATTAAGATGATGATCCCTGGAGGATTCTCCAAGTGTCTACTGCCGATATCTTATCATCTCTCTTTTTCTCCCATCATAGATTTGTGGGGGATCTCGGAATTCACACCGATGTCACGCCATGCCTCGCTTGATTTCTTTTTTGAGCCTAGGCCTCCATATCACTTACACTCCCGCAGGACCTTTCGGCGGTGGATTCTGTTCTGGAACCAAGTGTCACACCAGATGTTCACCGTGTGGGACATGATTGGTGGTGTCACGGCATTGGAGTTGGGATGAGGTCTCCTTGGAGGGCAGTCTCATCTTAATAACGGGACGCTTGGTATTTTCTTTCATTGAGTCCCTCTCCTTGGCTGCTTGGAGGGCAGATGCACTCGTGCAGATATAGTTTGGGTTTCCTCGCGAGGAGGCTGGAACTGATGTTGTGGGGTCGAAGGAATTTGAGTGACCGGTAGAATTTCCGTTTAACCCATTTAAGGTTGTCAAACCGATTGGGTTGGAACACTCCTTCTTTGGTTCCATAATTGGTTTTGTACTGAGCATTAAGTGTTGAGCATCATTTCTTTTCTTCTTTGCCTCGGCTAAGCTTGCTTCAGGATGAAGAAGCTTGATCGTCATGTTCCCGGTTGGTGAGTTGCATTATTCGAGGGACAAAAGAGTCAGCTGATAACAACCCTCTTCATGATTGATGTCTCCAAGGGGCGAGCCTCTCAGGCGATTGTTTCTTTTGAAGTGACC
Source organism: Cymbidium sinense (assembly GCA_021442155.1). Lineage (NCBI taxonomy): Eukaryota > Viridiplantae > Streptophyta > Magnoliopsida > Asparagales > Orchidaceae > Cymbidium > Cymbidium sinense. The sequence goes on along the minus strand of CM038220.1, from coordinate 31,203,219 downwards.
CTACGGTGAGGGTCACGACTTAGCGACCTTTTGATTGTTGCACATGGCGTGCGGGGCGAGTTTAGAAGGCGAGCTTGCTTTCAAGATGGGCGGGAAATCCTTCCCAGCGGATGGTAGCTCGGTGCTTCCGATTATTAAACGGATGTTGGCATTAGAGTGTGTGTACGTAGTGCCATTAAAGGTAAAAATTAGCAATTAAAATAATTGCACTATCTTACTTCCAAAATATAGGTATGATAATACTACAAATAAAATCTCAAATGACTTAAGACTTTATTTAGAAAACTTTTAAGTTGTCAAGTTTAACTTATCATTTCATTTCAATTTTCATTTTATATACTGCAATTATAACTTAGATTTGACTAGCCAAAGATGGAGAAACCTATCCCAGTAGCGAAATCTGTGGGATCAGAAAATTCGACATCTCTTTGGAAAAGGAAGTTGTTTAAGTGTGGTGATAATTTGAGCGGATGAATAGTAGATAAGACACTAGAGATTTAGTTCTCATTTGGTGAGAACTTTTTTATACTGGTTCGAGGGTTTCTATAGGCATAGCCTTAGTTAATTACCCTCCCAATCTTGAGAGCACTTTCGATTAAGGCTAGTCAATGAATCGTTAAGAGCAGTATATAATTGCATGAGTGGAGTAGAACTTATGAAATTTATTATTTTAACTTAAAACTTTTGTGGGGGAGCGATGGCGTGATCAAGATCCCATGGTTTAGTCATCCGGTATGATCCACGGTCAAACAGTCGGAGGAGGTAGTCGACCCAACGGAAGGATCCTTGTTAGCAACACATGGGTTCGTCGTCGTCCTTGTAGACACAGGGTGGAGTTTGTCTAAGGGGACAAATATAAGTCAACCTTAGCTAACATAGCTTTTGCCCAACCAAATACATTCTACATTTCCACTCAAAAGCAAAGCCGTTGGGAACATAGGCTGCGGCGTGGTGTAATTTAGTGGTGCCATATCGAACCACGGTCAAAGGGAATTCAGTCGTGTCATTTATGTGGTGCCATATCGCGCAAAAACCAGAGGACAGACCCGCGTCACGCTTTAGGAATATTTGAGTGTGAAGGTAGTTATGTATTTAATTTGACATTGGCTCTTTGTGAGCAAAAGTTTTCTTAATTTGTCACCTGAAGACAAACAATTGCGGAGGGGTGGATTAATTTTTATTTTTTTAATTTTTTTAGTTTTAATTTTAAAGTTAAATAATTAATTTCATTTTTTTTTTATATTTTTGTATTTTCTTTGGATTTTGATCATTTTATGATTGATTTTTAGATTTGAATATATATGATCATTTATCATTGAAATCTTAATTATAATTACCCTTCTCGATCACAGGGTTAATATCGATAGACCTTGTCCACTCGGTTTTCTGGAGGATCGGTCTAAATTCATTATCTCAAGAAGTATAATCCTTCAAAATAGTTTGAACATAGAGGATGGGGGGACTTTTCTTCCTAAGAATTTGAATTTTAGAAGCTATGAGTTGATTCATATCTTGTATTACATGGCAATTAGCTTCTCGAGATATTATTAATTTGCAATTCTTATAATATCAAATTTTTAGGTTTTGTTAACGCAGGAAGAAGCAAGGGATTATGTAGCATCTGTTCTTTGTATTTGACTTAGTATTTACTCCAACATGCATCTGGATATCTCGTTCTTTGAATTGTGACATTAGAATGTCTAAGTTGGAGTTTTGATGTCAATTTTGATTTTGAGTTTTGTTAACCGGACCGGTCAGAAGACCAACCGGGATGATATATCTGTTCTTTTATTTTATATACCTAACTTACGTCCTATTGTTTGAACACTTCAATATACATACAAGTATCTGTTCTTTTAAAATATTGTATGGACATTAAATGTCTAGTTGAAATGTAGATTCGATTTGCAAGTTTAGGTTTCAATATGATATTTTTGAGTTTTGTTAACCCGGACCCGGTCCGAAGACCAAACCGGGATGATGTAGCATCTGTTCTTTTTTTTTCTAACTTCCTTTTTTATTGTTTGAACACTTCAACATACATCGTATCTTCTTTTAAAATATTGTATGGACATTGAATGTCTAGTTGAAATGTAGGTGCAATTTGCAAGTTTAGATTTCAATATGACATTTTTGGGTTTTGTTAACCCGGACCCGGTCCGAAGACCAAACCGGGATGTATAGCATCTGTTCTTATGCTGAATTTGAGCATTTTTAGAAGCTTATTCAAGCAAGTGTGGATCAAGAGGTCTAAGATAGATATAAGCATTTGATTGAGAATATGCTAAATAGTTCATTTAGAATAAATGACCTCTTTTAAATCACAAATGAGCAAGGATATAGGGGCTGAAATAAATCATTTGGAAGCTCATATAATCATATGTAGGGTAATAGGCTTAAAGTGGATTTAGGCATTTGTTTTGAGCCCAAGATCACCTCCTTATGTAACAAAATCAGCAAACATAAGGGGCTGAAAATAATTGATTTGGAAGCCCATATAATCATATGTAGGGCAATAGGCTTAAAGTGGATTAAGGCATTTGTTTTGAGCCCAAGATCACTTCCTTATGTAACAAAATCAGCAAACATAAGGGGTTGAAAATAATTGATTTGGAAGCCCATATGACCATATGTAGGGCAATAGGTTTAAAGTAGATTTAGGCATTTGTTTTGAGCCCAAGATCGCCTCCTTATGTAACAAAATCAGCAAACATAAGGGGCTGAAAATAATTGATTTTTGAAGGCTCATATGATCAATCACCAAGTGATGGGCCTAGAATGAGTTTAGGCGTTTGGTTTGGGCTAAGACCCCTTTCTTTATGTTTACAAAACATAAAGGTGAAATAGTTATTTTAAAGGCCATATGATCCATCACCCATAGCTATTTATTTCTCTTGATAAGGAGGGAATATAAAAATATGAGTAGATCATATTTCATTTAAAAGAGGCAAGTGGATTAATTAAAATCCACCTCCCTCACATGCAAGCTCATGGCAAGTGGGGGGACAAATACCTATTAAATTTATTATGGCAAAGACTTTATTTTCCTATTCAAAAAAAAAAGATAAGGATGCACAAGGGCATGCCACATGTCCATGCATGTGCATGCAATATGACAAATGGCATTACCTTAGATGGTTTTCTTGCATGCATTTTATGACAAGGCACCATATGTGTCAAGATGATAGCCATAGATGAGAAAAGAGGGAGGCTAGGAAAATCTATAAATAAGAGGGGAATTCCTTCTCATAAAATCCTCACACACTTCCTACTCTCATTTCTTTCCTTCTCTCCCTTGATTTCACAAGTTTGAGTTCTCTCAAGCTTGTAAGAGAGCTAAGTTGTGTCATAAAGATTTGTAAGTTTTTACCCTTCTCCCTTCCTTTAATTATTTTTCTTTTTATTTTTATGATGGATGTCATGTCATATATGATGATTTGATTCATTTCATATGTGTTTGCTTCAAGTCCTCCCTATGTCTCATGTATGTATATAAATCATGGTGAAAATGACAAGTAAAGTAGAGGAGAAACCTATGTTTGAGCATATATCTAGAGTGTATTTCATGTCATGTCAAAATGTTTCATTTCATGTATGTATTCCCCTTTGATATACCCTTTTTTTTGCCCTGTTTCTATAATCATGTATAGATCAATGTGAAAATGGACATATGGAGTAAAAGATAACATGTTAAACATGTATTTAAGCATGTGTTCTAAGCATGTCTAATAAATATCGCTAAGGTAGGGTATTAGAAATCAACAAATACATGTCACAAACATAAGCATCCATTTGTATTCTATTTGCCACACTTCATACACATGTTAAGCATGTAAAGGGGACTAGAAAGATTCAACATTCATCAAACTGAATAGTTGTTGCATAGGTGTCATATGACATGAAAAGTGAGTTAGAAACACATAAGCATATGCACATAAAAATGAGCATTCTTTACCTTTCCCCTTTTTTTAAAAAAATTTTTGACCTCCGTCATCCCCTAAGGGGCTTGAGGTAAGCCTTCCTCCAGAAAGGCGTGCATGGTGGTGTGGAGACACCTCGGTCGGTTTATTTGCCACCATGAAAGGCGTGCATGGGTAATATAGCGGCGGTTTACAGAATCCTTATCTCAGGTGCTTATCAAAGTTTACAACCCTCCTCTCCCCATGAGGTTACCATGAGAGGAGCACACGCCAAAGGCATGGGTGTGTCGTGAGACACCTAAACTTTGATAGCTAGCATTTCCTGTTAAGAAGATATCACATATCAGAGTATGAAGATGAATTTTATTTGAATCCTTATCTCGCTTATCAAAGTTTACATGACCTCAGGCTCTCCCAGGTTGCCATGAGGAGCACGCCACGCCAGAAAGTGCATGGTGTCGTGAGACATGGCTTTGATAGCTAAGCCCATGATCACATATGCAAGTATGCAAGAATGAAACTCATAGATAATAGCAGTATAACCAAATCCCTTTCTTTAATTTCAGATTTCAACTTGCATATGAAAGAGGCATGATATATATAATTCCCTTCATAGGAAATCAATTGAAGCAAAGTAGAAACATGAAATTCATGGGAGAAGCACAAATAGTATGATATTTAAGTCATACATCCTTCCTTATCGATTTTCAAACTTAGACAAATAAAGGAATTTTCAGACATCACATCTTTAGATAGCAAACTAATTGATTTCCCCTTACATAAAATAAATTTCAGCATGCTTTATGCCTCTAAACAACAATAATAGTTTTCCCCTCTCATAAAAATACTTTCAGCATGTATCATACACATTAGAAACAAATCGATTCAATTTCTCTCTAGTGAAAATATTTTTTAGCATGCATTATCCCTTTAGAAAAAACAAACTAATTGATTTCCCCTTGGATAAAATATTTTCAGCAAAGTAGCATCATAACTTTTGAAATGAAACAATCTTCCTTCCCATTATGTGGATCAATTAGATTGAAAACATAAAAGTCTGCTTCATTGACATTTGAACAGTACTTGGATAATTCAGAATATATATATATAAAGGAGAGTTCGGGTAATGCTGAATTTGCTATTCCTATAAAAGCTTCATCAAGAAAGAAAATTTCAGCTGAATTTTTTAAAGAAGTTCAGTCACAAGATGTGAAAGAAATCCCTAAAGAACATCCAACTAAGTTGAAGGATAGTTTAGAGGAGAATGGTGTATACAACCTAAAACAACCTGATCGTCTCACAAGCTTCTCATCAACTGATTTTGTTCATAACTCAAAGAGAAATAGAGAGATGTAAACCGGTTGGACCACACAAAAAAGCTAATATGTTTACCTTTTGGAACTATGTTATGAGAACAAGAGCAATAGAATACTTGTCCATTAGAGGCGTAATAAGTTTAGAGAAACTTAAAGGGTTTAGAATTCTTTTTGCAAGCGAGTGGATGATGAACCATGGTCCCATAAGAGGAAACAAAGCAATTCAGAGATGGACAAGTAATTGATATGGCAAATATGAAAAGCACATAAACCAACATATCATACAGAGGAGGAGAAAGCTCGGCTCGTCGCGTCCGTGGAGAGAAGACGGACGAAAGGAGGAAGGCAGGAAGATAATGGGCTCCTCGCTTAACCTTAGAAGGAGAAAAGCAGAAAGCTTGTAGCATAAACCCAATCACCTTTATTTCATGCTGCAAAAACAAATCCAACCATAAAACACATATGGAAGAGGGAAAGCAATCTGCATTTCCTTCAAGAGAAACCCACATAACAAAATATAACTTAAGATTGAAAGCAGAAACAACACAGGGGTTTCTTGGAAGAGGAGTTAGGAAGGATCGAGTCCTCTGTTTGCTCGAGGGTTGGTGCCAGAAGAGAGCAAGGAAGCTAACAGGAGCTCTCAGGAGGGAGGATCGTCAATGACGAGAGAGAGAGGAGTATCGTGCCTAGAGCCTCGATCGGAGCAAAGAAATCTTCGAGAGAGGAAGAAGCGAGAAAGCGAAACTTCAGAGTGGGAAGAGTCGAAATGAGAGGAAGGATCGTGTACTGAGGTCAACGCCCCTCCTTTCATTCTTTTTGACCGCGCTCGATTGGTTACTAGCGGCAATAATAGAATATGGTCGGCTAATTCAATGGATGCTTGGCGAGGGTTAGGTAGGGGATTAGGGGTTTAAGGATTAGCGGTCATTAGTCACTTTAATTGCATTTTTTTATTAAAAATATTTCGATTTTGTTACTTTGACAAACGCCTACAATATGGGTGTCTATTTAGGTATTTATTTTGTGCGCAATGGCGATCAATTTGCGATCGAGTCGTTTAAATAATGTCGGCGACGGTCGAAGTAAATTCAAGTCTAAATTGTGCGCCGTCGCGCTTAAATTAATCGACCCTCGCGCATACTTTGCCGATTCGACCGCGGAAGGTGTCGTTTGATAGGTTTTGACATTTCGGCGATGACAGCGCGATTTATTTTGCGAACGGAGATCGTTTAGACGTCGTCGGGGCTTCCCGACTTCGATATGCGCACAATTTCATGATAATTTGATTTTAATTATCCGATCGGTCCTTAATTGATTCAAAATTTTCTGATTAATTCATTTTGATGCTTTCGACGCATTATGAAGTCGAATTTTCAAGTTGCAGCAAATTGGATCGATCTCGATCGCGATTAGGGAGGTGTTAAACTCTATGTCATTTACTTGATTTTAAATGACACATAGTTGTAGGTCAACATAGGATAAAAAAGTTTATCACTGTTTTTTGAAATACAACATGTAGATTTCAATGTTATCTTGTAATCCATCAATTTCATTATATTGTTCATAGTTATTGATAACAAAAATTGCATTGTTATTTAAAAATTCTTTAGCGATTTTAGATTATGCTTATTGAATTTTTTTTTTTGTCAATAAGATGGTTGAAATCAATATGGCATTCTTATTGAGTTGAATTGTTATTTGAATTCCATAAAAAAATGAGTAAATAGAAAAGCCACAATTTTGAACTAAACACAACAATCCTTTGTATGATTCTACATATGTTAGATAATTGCATGCCTTTTAGGTTTGCATTTGCTTGGGTTTTTGTGTTTTTTTCTTGCTTAATTTGAAGCCAAAAACCTTTTACTTTACTTTTGTAGATGCAAACATAAAGTTTGAAGATTAAAAGCTATAAACAAATTTAGGATTTTCAATTTAATGATTTAGGATTTTGTTTAATCTAAGATTTTAGTTTGCTTAGGATTTAGTTAGTGATTTAGGATTAACTAGATCTAGATGATTTAACTTGCATGGTTTTCAGTTTAATTTAGGATTTTAATAGAAAAAATCTATAAACATAAATAGATTTTCAATTTTAAGTAGGGGCAAATCATCAAAAATAAAAAGATTAAAAGAAATGATAAGATGCATGAAACTATTCTAACCCTCAAACACAAGCATTTTACCTGGTCGATGACTTCCATTCACATTCTTGTTCCTGAATCTCATTGAAAAAATCGAAGATCAGCTCGAGAATAAAATCAAGACAATGTTAAGAACATCACCTTAAATCCTTTCTAGATGTCATCTCTCCTTGAGCAGGCCTCCTCTTCATGTTAGCGAATAATTGACAAACTTCAAACCGAATGGCTACGATTGGCAAGCGACCAATGAGGAGGTGAACAAAAGTAGGGAATGAAGAATGGAGGAGATGAAGAAAATTGGTGAAGGGAGAAGGCGAACAAAAGCAACGAACAAAGGAGGAAAGAGAAGATGAATTCGGTGTCTGAAGCGGCGAAGAGTCGAAAACAAAGTGGAGACTGTGGAGTTGGGACTTGGGATCAAATTTGTTTCGGTTTAAGGCTTTTAAGGTTAATAGTTTCTTTAATTAATTCAAATATACAAAAATTATTAGCCATTAGATTACAAACCAATGGCAAAAGAAACCAATATATTAAACCGACGGTTATTCTAAACTGGGATCGGTTCTCTGATTTGCCGAACCACCAATTTTTCCTAGTTTGGGAAAGAGCCAAGAGATGTAGAGGTTTCGACATTTTGAGAGTCGTAATTAGGGCTGCAAATAAATCAAGCTGAGTCGAGCCAAGCCTAGTCGAGTATGTGCTTGGTTAAGTCCAAGTTTGTTTAATATTATTGAGCTCAAGCTTTATTCGACCTTTTTAAGATGGCATTCAAGTTATTTAAAATAATCTTGTTCGAGCTTTGCTTGAGTTTGTTCACAAGCTTGATTAAATTTTGGATTATTGAGATTGTTAATGAGCAGTTAATTTAAAGAAATAAACAAACTTTAATCAAGTTTTAATTGAGCATGTTTACGAGCAATTTATTGAGAGATATATACATGAGCTGTATCAATTAAAGCTTATTAAGCCTAAAGAACAAGTCTTAATAGAGCAATAATCGAGATACTTAACAAGCTTGTTTATGAGCTTTGAATGATTTTATTCATGAACATAAATGAACCGAATGACAAGCTGCTCAAACTTGTTGATTTAGCAATCAAGTATTTACAAAAGTGTTCAAACTCCTTGCATGTGTTTATTTGCTGACCTAGTCGTGATGGTATCCCGTAGGTAAGTGGGAATTATATTTAGGGTCGAGGAGTGAGAATGTGATAAGCATAATTTTATCAATTGTAATCGAACTTATTTGTGAATATTTAACCAGGCATATTCAAGAGCATTTAATCCAGCTTTACTCGAGCTCATTCATGAGCCTGAGATGAACTTGCTCATCAAGCTTCTTGTTGCGTGCTAGAAAACCAGTTCTGATAGAGTAAAGTTTTCTTCGTTGTTCAAAGCCACATAAAAAAAGTGTGAACAATAAAACTCAGAATTTTACGTGGAAAACCTCAAAAGAGGAAAAAAACCGGCTGTGATAAAAGCTTCCACTATGTATCTGTTTCAAAGTACAAGATCTTCCGATCTGGGGATTACGGCGTTATATGAGAGGAAACAACTATGTGACAACGATCGGGTTATGCGTTCTTAGTAGTAGCGAGATGATGGTGAAGCGTGCGAGCAATCTGGTAAATGCGGAACAATTCTTGGCAATCGAGAACAATAAAGCGTGAGGAACAATCGGTAGAAGTCATCATAATGGAGGCAAAGAGATTGTGGCAAGAGATCAACGGTGGCGGTGGCGGCGGCGTGGTTGGACGTCAGTGGCGGCGATTGTCTTGGAGGATCTTTAGAGCTCTCTCTCTCTCTTACTTGGCCTCCTCATATGAGGAATGGGGCTATTTATAGATATAGGGTGGCGTCTCAGCAAATACATGCAAAAATCGAACCACTCCTCCAATCGACAACTCATGATGATTCCCCGATCATATGATGTATTTTGTGTATTTGAATGCTCAAATGAAGTCGAATTGTAAGATCTTTGGCTTGTTGAAAGCCCATTCGAGGCGCTCGATTTGACTATAAACACTCCATATTTGAGAGCTTTAGGAATTTAAGCGATGTCTCAAAGTTTCCAATGGTATTTTAAGTGCTTGATCTCGATTTCAATTTTGATTAGCTTGCTTTCGACATCAATTCGTCTTTAGAGGAATTTTGGTCATATCGGTTCTTTATTTTTGGATGATATTATCTCAATCATCAAAAATATGTGTCAATCTTCAAAATAGTAAATTCTTGGAAATCTGCGTCCATTAACGTATTTTAAGAGAGCAGTCTTATGACAAGATTATGACGGGCAGTGCGATCAAATATGTGTAGGTATGTGCGGCCTTGAAAGATTCTGGACCATCCAGTCTCCACAGCGTTCGCGTGCGCGCTGCCGCCACTCCATCTATAAATAACCCTCATTCCTCATGAGGGGAACAAAGAGAGGAGAGATCTAAAGATCCTCCAAGCACAATCGTCAGCCACTCGGCGTGCGTGCCCGCCGCGTCGTTGATCCTGCCGTCGTCAATCTGTCGGTCCATCATGACTTCTACCTGATTGTTCTACGTTTCTTGATTGTTCCATGCATTTCCGTGATATTGCATTTCCGGTGATTCTCCCAGTTCACCATCATCTACTGCAGCATTGCATGATCGTTGTCACATAGTTGTTGTTCCTTTCTATATACTTCTATAATCCTGTCGGGAAGATCTTACTTTGAAACAAATACATAGTGGAAGCTTTTTTTCTAGTGATTTTTCCCTCTTTTCGAGGTTTTTCACGTAAAATTGAGTTTTATTGTTCACTCTTTAAATACGCTTATTGTGATTTACAACGAAAACTTTACTATGGCCGATTTTCTAGCACGCAACACTTCTTAAAGAGTTTGTTAGGTTATTTTAAATGATTTTATTTGTAAATATAAATGATTCTAACAGGGCCTTATTCAAATTTTTTATTTAGGGGCTGTTTGGTTGCCTGCATTTGTATGATATAAAAGAATCTGATGTAAAGGAATTGATGTAAAGGATTGATTTATAGTTATTTGGTTGAGCATTACAAATTCATGACTTTGTTTTGTTTGGTTGACAAATGTAATATAAAAGTGAAGGTTTTGATCCGGCCTGATGCTGGCGGCAGCCGAGGAGGAGGTGGCCGTCATGGCAATGAGCGGCTGGCAGCAGGGCGGGCGGTGGTGGTGGCGGTCCATGACATCTACATTACTATATTTGGAATTTGCAATCGGGTGAATTCCAATCTATATAAATTATCAGTGTATTTGGATTACATTACATTACACTGAAATTTTTACTTTACTTGCAACTAAATGTTTAAAATATTTAAAAGCATGATGCAAGCTACCAAACAACCCCTTAATAATAGAGTATTTATAAAAATATTTAAATATATTTGATTAAATAATCGAATGTACATGAACTAATTCCAAAAAGTCGAGTCAATGAGTATAGCTTGTGAAACGCCAAGTTCATTCGCAGCCCTACTTAACTACATGCACCCTCGGTCCCTCACCGGACTCCCATCGAGATCCCGCCTGAGCCTCGTCCTCCGTCACCATCTCATTGGCAGCTCGGCGTGCCGCCTTCTAGTCTAGGGGTATTCGATTTCCTGTCAGCGTCGTGGTTATCGGTCTCAGCAGATCATGCTTCACTACGAGGTTCGTGGTGTTCTTCTCTTCCTTTCCTGTGCAATACATGTTTGAAATTGAAATGGAATTCTAAAACCCAAATTCCGGCAACGATTAGCTGACCATTGTTTTTGGGCATCGTTGTTTCTCTCTTTCACGGGTAGGTGGTGGGTTTCATGATTTCCTGAAGGCATGACAGTTAGGGTTCTTGTGAATGATTAAATGTCGTTGCTGCAACACGCTACTCAACATTTAGCCAGTTGAGGGTTTGATGGTTTTAAAATATGGCTTGGCATTAGTGTTTGTCAGCGTTTTGTACATTGCATTGGAAATTTTATTATACTCAGGATTTATTCTTTGGGCCGTTAACGGAATTGCACTCAATGGGTTTGCTTGCAGTTGAAGAAACCATGAGTTCGCGTGACTTAGATATACTCTTACATATTATACGCAGGAGAGGACTACTCATGTTTAATCTTTGCGGCATTGTTGTGCTCATATATTTAGCTTTTTTTTTCTCGCATCATCCTAGAGTTTCTCAGCAAAGCTGATGCTATACTTCTTGTTGGAGTTGTGTGAAAATTGATTGACTTTGATGGGCTTATATATATGATATGACATTATATGGCCATCTTCCTCCCTTAGAGTTTCTTAGCAGAATCTGATCCTATAGTTGTAACATATTTAAGGGAGAATTACATATAACACAATACTTCTAATGCTGTTATTCACTTTATCTATCTCTTTCATGCTTTGTTACTGTTGGTTATGCTAGAATATCTTTCAGCAAGTCCATTTCTACCCGTACAATGAATTAATGATTTATTTAACCAGAATACTAAGCGGAATTAAATGTCTAGCTGCTTCAAGTATAAGTGGAAGCCACATGACTTATGCCAGAAAAACTATTTGTCTTCATCTATTGTTTTGAAGAACTTGTGTTTACAAGATTGTTGGAAGTTCTCATGAGGATCTTGTGAAGATTCAATGAAGATCCCACTCAGATGTTGACCTCTTTGCCCGCTTGCACTCGTTTCACCCGCTCACCCACTTGCGCTTGCTTCTCTCGCTCACAATCTGTTTACCCACTTACAATCGCTTCACGCACTAACAACTGTTTTGCTTGCTCTGCTTATTGTGCGTTGAGTGCTCGCACTCGCTTACCCTCGCTTGCTCATTTTGTTGTTACCACTTGATTTTTGTTGTGGTGATGATTTGCCACTTCAATGCTTCCCCTCAATCTTTATTTGTATGGGGATCTATGTTTAACATGCTTTGATGAGGACTTGATAACATTACATCAACTATGTTAACAATATCAACTAACAATTTGAGATTAAATATTGGAGAAATAGGAATATTCCTTTGACGTGTAATAGTGGTTAAGGAGCCATTGACTATTTTTTATTTTTCTATTGCTAGGATAATGTTTGTAGGTTTGGAAAGTTTTGGAAAGGTTTGCCATGTGATATGAATCTATTATCCAGATTTTAGAGGAATTATTTGAGGCATTAAAGTTACAAGTGTTATAATTTGTATCCTTTTGAGCTAGTGATCGTGATCGGAAGATTTTTTTTTTGAAGGGAATTGAGTAGGTTTTCTAGATTGTTAATTTCTTTTGAGTGGAGCTCTTCTGGTTTAATTAGATGAGTCCATTCTTTTGATTTGCGTTCTTTATTTTCATCATAATTTTTGGGAAATCCATAGAGTTTCTTGCATTTCTCTTTGATATACTCTTTTTTTTTATACTATAATTGCATCATAGGTTGCTTTTGGGAAAAGACATTTGTCTTTCTTTTTGAGAAGATTCTATGGCAATAAGTTTCTTATCTTGAGTATATGTGGTTGCCATTTCAAAGTTATGAGTGTCAAACATTGCCAATCTTCTTTCTATTCTAGTTCATATGAGCTAGATGACCTTAGTTAGAGAATGTAGGTTCTTGGTGCTCAATATTTGAATATGAACTTGGTTCAATTCAATATTGAGTAATGTAGGAAACACAAAACACTATCGCTCTTTATATATTATTTAAGAATCACAACTTCATCACTACACTTCATTTTAGGATTTTGTTAGTAATCTAATTTTAATCAATAGAACTTCAAAATATTCAATGGCATAAAAGTTACTTTTCTTGGTTATTGAAAGCTTCGTCTTGATCTCATAGATGAGAGAAATAATTTTAACTTTTAAGTTTGTTTGACAGCCAACTTCCCAAATTTCTTTTGTTGTTATTAGAAACATGCACAATTTAATGATTTTAGGGACCATGGTGTTCCCTAATTATGACATAATTATGGAATTTGTTTCATCCTAAATTGAATATTTTTAGATTCGAAGGAGGATCAACAAGGTGGTTGATTTATTCAGAAAGGTGTTCAAAATTTGGGGCTACTTTAGATAATTTTTTTTCATTTAAATGATGCAGATTTGTAGTCTCTAGAATTATTGTTCATCATTCATGATGGTTATTTTTTTGAAAGGGAAGTTGAAAAAAATCATACATGAGGAGAATAAGAATGAAAGAGGAAAAATTAAAGGTTGGAAGGATGACTCTTAACTTTGCTCGGAACCATTTGGAAAAAAGTGGCTAGGAAGCTTGGTCTATTAATTATTCTAATTAACATTTATACATAAAACTAACTAGAGAATAAATGGAAATTATATAATCTTAAGGAGTAATACTAATTATAATACTTTCAAATGAAAATTTTCTATCAATAATTGGTATGCCTTGTCTGTTGTCTGCTTCTTGGGGCCTTCTTATTTCAGTTGATAGGAACAATCCGTGGCTTTCCTCTTTCCTTGTTTGCACTTAGATCTATGCCACTTTTGTTTTCTTGTTTAGCACATGAATCCATTATTGATTATTGTCCCTATTTGCCAATCTTGTCTCAAAATTTACATCAATGCCTTATACTTTTGTTGTATTGGAATATGAAAATTGCTTTAAGTTTATTTCATTTGCAACCTGTATAATAACAATGACAAAGACAATGATTTGAGAAACAAATAATTCATCAGATTTTTTTGCAGGGTCTACAAAATGAAGAGCTTCCTCCGTATAAACATATCCAGAGGAATGAATTCTCATGCCGGAAGTAAATTCTCGATCTGTATGCATATCTTGACTTTTTCATGCTTTTCAACTGTTCAACAAGAGTAAATAGAAGTTTATCCCATCGTGTTAGCCTTGTAAAAAATTTTTAAGAGTGATTAGGCCAAGAAAATTACTTTATTATTCACTTTCATTGATATTGCCATGGTGTCTTTTTTCTATAATGGCAAACTATTGAATTACATTTCTCTAGAATATAATATTAGTGCATAGCATACTTTTAATTTCTAATAGGTAGTGTTTTACTTGGTAAGGTTGAACTTCTTTTATTCTTTAACTTTCATTTTTGTTCCAATAATTTTTATCCTTGTATTTTTCCATAGGTGTATTTCATTCTTAAATCATTATTTGCATAAATCTCTAACTATTATTTTAATAGTTTTTTGATGAAATAAAATGCAATTGTTTGCATCAATTATTTAAATATTATTTTTGTTGCTATTTGAAATTTATGAGCATTGTTGGTTAAATATGGTATATGTTTGCAAGTACATAAATATGATGTTATTGTCAAGAAATAAAATGCTATAACTATTACAAATGCTCGCAAAATTCTGTATTTTAAAGTAAATAAAACAAGGTATTTAAAGTTTATTTACTAGTCCATGTGCCAATCAAACTTGTTATGTGAATGATATTTTTGTATATTAGGCATGTTAAATTTATTTATTTTTTAAATAGCCATGGCTATACATTGGCAGTTCATATCATGTTACGTGTTATTTTTATTGTGATGTAGAATCTAGCATGTAAGATAAAGTTGATTTGATAAATACTTGAATCAATGGAGCAATATTAGAGGTTAAATTTTTTTTGACCCAGCATAACAATGATTAAATACATGATTCCATTGTACAAAAGCAGGGGAGTTGATAAAATTACTAGTTAGATTGAAGTTATGCGCCCAAAATCCCTTTTGTTATAGGAAAGTCAGTGCTCACTTAGATGTTTGTGCAAGATGAGGATGTAACATGCTATGCTCCTCTGAAATGGGCGTCTTTAATAAGATATGTCTAGGCAAGCACAATAGTTAGGGGAGCACTTTTACCTTGACTTGAGAGATGAGTGCTAAAACTATGAATGCTTAAGATGATAGTCCCTGATGATGATAACTTGACATTGGATGTTGTGAAAAGAGCATTAAGAGCTTGAGAAATATGGATGCACTATTTGAAACAAGTTAGATGTTGCCTCAAGATCTTTATGTTTTAGATTAGTAAATTTTGAGGATGAAGAAGATGAGTTTGATGAGGAAAATGAACAAATGATGGCTACAAATTCACTGATAAAGACAAGAGCATTGTTGATGATGAATATGTAATGGATAGTAGTGAAAATTAGATTTTCCTAGTCTATACATTCTGAGGTTGTTTTATTGTACCTATTCAAATAAATTATTTTAAAAACATTTTGAAAATTGGAATGCAATGGAATGTAAATATCTATTTTTTTTCTATCACAATTTCATTTGATTAAGGTTTTAAGTCTGCCTTGAAGATTGAAAATTGCTTGAAAATCAAATTGAATTTTGGCTTGGATTCAAATCTATGAGCTAATTTATGAGCCAAACCTTGTCCATTTAAGTTAGATATATATCATATTGAATTATATTTGCATGCACTAATTTAAATATTTATGCATGTTTATATTTGAATTAATGTATATGTAGCTCTATGCATTTATATATAGATGGATTATTCTGTGTAGGAGTGTTGATATTATTTTTGACTAAAAAATGTTTTAGATGATTAAAATTGATCAAAATTCAATTTTTTGGCAAGTCATGTTTGTCTTGATTCGAGATTAGATTTGGCCAACCTACGAGAAAACCTGGCTTGTCTCAAGATCAAATTGAATATTTTTGAGCTGATCTTTAGTTAGGGTCACATCAGGTTGAGATAAGATCATCAATAACATTAAGTGTGATGATTATTATTTATACTTTTTAAAAGTATGCCATTTGAGTGTTATAAATTTGTGTTATATTGCTATGTACTCATGATAATACTGTCGAAATGTTGAGAGGAGCAAAAATATTATTCTTGATAGGAGGATATTATGAATGTCCACAGTAATAACGGAACTCTTCCTCTCTAACAACCAATAACAGTGATATGACTTTTTGCAGAAGAAGCTAATTCTTCCTTCGTATAGTGTTTGTCACTGTAACTCTTTAATGGTATCAAATTGTATTGTAATGAAACACTTCTCTATTATACCTGTTCTGCTTTTTCCTCTGCTTCTACTTCTCTTAGCCACAATGCAAGGTGTTCTTGGCTTTACACTGAAGGTGGAGAGAGCTTAGAAGTTGCTCAAAAAGGACTTTTATAAATCGCAGTAAGCATCAAGTATAGCCTTAAACAATAATTAATAGTACAGACTATTCTAAGATGCAGATGGCAAATGGTTGATGAGCACTGTTATGAAAGTGAATCAGCCATCTGTAATATGTTCAAAATATGTACTGTGCAGTGCTTATCAAATGAACTTGTTGGTACTTCCGGCATCATTATTATACAATGCTTGTTCCATTTGTCATGTACTGATTACTGATAAGTTTATCTATATCGTACATGACTCTTTCATATCTCTTATGCACTTCAGGCATACAAAGCAGAAAGAAGAGGATATAGCTATATGTGACTGTCAGTTTAATCCAAATCATCAAGAGAGTGCATGTGGAGAACATTGCTTGAATGTCCTGACGAGCACAGAGTGCACTCCTGGCTATTGCCCTTGCGGGGACTATTGTTTGAATCAGGTTAATTTATTTTCTCTTTATTCTGGTAGTAACCATTTTGTTTAGTAGGAGATAGAAGCATGCATTGCTATGTTGATAACTTGCTAAATTTGGAACGGTCTAAGACAAGCGTTTAAAACTTACATTCATTGGATGGCTTTTCTTTTGATAATTCAGAATAAAATGTATGGATGCATGCTTAACATGTAGGCATCATATATGTTCATATATGTTCATATATGTTATGCAGCATTAAATTGATTTGAAGTTATGCATAACTGAAACATAAAAAGTGCTAAAGACGGAAAGTGTGTTTCAGGCAAGAATGGAGAATGATAAAAAATTTGGGTAGCATGATTGACCAACTAGTTTTTTTGTTGAATGGTGTATTTTTTTTGTAAAATAGTGGAGTATGTTTTGTATAGTTTTTTTTATACCTTTTCACTTAAAAGAACAATTTTTCATATTTTAGAAGAAGTATGATTCAGTTATTTTAAAAATATTATTAGTATGCATATTATGTGAATGCCATATAGAAATTATCTAACTTTTCTTCTCTTAAAAACTGCCACATGACTTTTGGAAGGGTTTTCAGACATTATATTTCGGGGAGGTACATCATTCGTTTCTTCTGAAAGTTTAGTTTGGGCAAGGTATCATCTTTGTAAAATTTGTTCATTAATTGCTTGTAACCAATCCATGGATCTCTGTCAAACAGTTTATCGTGCCTTTTAATCAGGATCTTTGATGGATTAGGTTTCTTTAATGCATTTCTGGTCTTGGAAAATTGTTTTCCATACAAGAGTACTTAAATTCTATATCTTTATTGATTTTTTTGGCAAGGATTTAAACCTTAGATCTCCACCTCTTGCCTTCAAAGGAGAGAGTTGAGGTTTGAATCCTTAAAAAATAAAAAAAACTAAAAAGGTTAAAATTTAACTGTTCAGCTTTGTTCAATTCTTACTGTTATTGCACAAATATTATATGACTTGACATTTATTTCAGTTCTTAAGATAGCTTTTTATGTTCATTTATTATGTATCATCAGTAATAGCTTCAAAATAATACGCTATCTGTAATATCAGTTGCAATTCTCGATACTATTGTGGGTAACTATCGTATTTTAAGGTACTTTTGTATGTGCTATTTCTTGTTAGACAAATATTTCTTATTACAGAGGTTTCAGAAATGTCAATATGCTAAGTCAACATTATTTAAGACTGAAGGCCGTGGATGGGGTCTTCTTGCAGCTGAAGATATCAAGGCAATTATTTACTGTTTATCTTTTATTAGCATTTTTATATCCCAAAGTTACTCCCGAAGCCTTCCCGCTTATATTTGCTGCTTATTGTAATATTTGTATAATCGACAATTCTCTTTTCTTATATTGTTGTTTGCCCCTCAAATATGGCAATTTCAATTCAATGTAGGCTGGGCAGTTTGTTATTGAGTATTGTGGAGAAGTCATATCATGGAAGGAAGCTAAACAGAGATCTCAAGCATATGAAGCTGAAGGTATTGGCAATCACTAAATGAATTTCTTTTCCTGAGACTAATCACTGGTCTCTTCAATGTTTGTAGGTTTGAAGGATGCCTATATTATTTCTCTTAATGCACATGAAACAATTGATGCCACTAGGAAAGGGAACCTGGCCAGATTCATCAACCATTCGTGGTAATTTCACACACATATACATGTACACGGAATTAATCCCATGCAATGCATGGGATAATTAAAAATTATAAAATTTACATACATAACACACAATTATTATGCATTTACATATCTAACGCCTAAAGTTTGATATTTACAACTATAGCACTATCTCTATGTAAGAAAATGCGCATCTCACTTTAAAAATTTAATGATAGTGCTATTTTTTGATGTAATATTAAAAATTTGGGTGCTGTTTTTGTGAATAGAAAGTTTAGGTATTAGATATATAAATATATAAGAATTATTTGCTATGTATTTAAATGCCCCTTAAAAGTTTATAAGAAGTTTTTTTTATCAATTTAGCTTGGCTCGAAGTTAAAGTCTATTTGAGTCGAGCTAATTAACTACAACATCGATTAGAGTCAACTCAAAATTAAATTTTAATTTTAAGGAATCAAAATAGATATTGTGAGAGCTTCATATAAGACTGTTAAAAGCATTTTGTTGGTTCATAAAAATTAGAACCATGAAAAAAATAATAATACTGCATGTATGACCTGTTGAACTCTAAATTGAATTTTTGTCTACATTGAGTTTTGCCTTGTTTATGTCTTCGGCTTGTATAATATCTTTTTCTTTCTACAACAACAACAAGCCTTAATCCCACTTTCATGATGAATCCTTCTCCATTGTGTCTATGTGTTCATTCATTTAAATCAAGTATACTAAGATCATTTTTTACATCTTAACCAAGTCATTTTAGGTCTACCTCTACCTTTCTTATAAGGCAAATCTAATGCATCTCTCTCTGTCAATCGTAGGACGACACTTTATGTGGCCAAACCATCTAGACTCTCCCTAATCTTATCTACCATTTGCTCCAACTTTTTCCGAATATACTCATTTTGCATTCTAGCTCTAAGAGTAAAGCCACTCATCCATCTAAGCATCCTCATCTCGTAACACTTAACTTAGTCTTATGCTTCTTTTTTTACATTCGCACCGTCATTCTGTCTTACCACCATCTTATAAAATTTTTTTAAGTTTAAGTGGAACTTTTCTATCACATAATAGGCTAGATGCATTCCTCCACTTCAACCATCCAACTTGAATTCTACTAATAACATCTCCATCTATTTCACCATCATTTTGAACAATAGAGCCTAAATATCAACGCTCACTCTTATTAATGACTTGATCACCTAATGCGACAACACTACCAGTAGAACTTCTACAACTAAAATTACACTCCATATATTCAGTTTTAGATTTACTTAAACGAAAACCTTTAGACTCTAGAGTTGACCTCCATAATTCAAGTTTTTGTTGGACTCCCTCTCTAGTCTTATCAACAAGAAGAATGTCATTAGCAAAAAGCATACACCAAGGTACATCTTCTTATAAATGCCTAATAAGAACATCCATAACTAAAGTAAAAAAGATATGGGCTTAAAGCTGATCCTTGATGTAATCCAACTGAAATAGGAAAATATTTTGTCAATCCTCCTTGTGTTTGGACACAAGTAAGAGCTCTAGTATACATATCCTTAATGACTTGAATGTAACTAATATTAACTCCTTTCTATTCTAGAACTCTCCAAAGAACATCTCTTGAAACTTTATTATAAGCTTTTTCTAAATCAATAAATATCATATGTAAGAACATCTCTTTTCTTTCACTAAAAGAATAAATTTTTAAAATGTTGGGAAAATTCATTTTGAAATTGAATTCTTTTACAGGAGGTTTAAAAAATCAAAGATCTTTCCTTTCATTACAGCTTAATCTATACTTTATAGATATAGATTTAATTTTGATGGATTATTCACTATGAATTATCATTGTTAAATAGAGAATACTGTTCTTTTTTTTCAACTAAATAGAAACTAAAAAAATTGAGGAGCTTTATTTTGAAATGGTGCTCTCTTCTTGCCTTGAGTTTTTGTTAACTCTTAGTAAATAGGATGAAGTCAAAAGATATTTGATAAAAGATAAAATAATAAAATTGTGGATAAATATGTTTAAATTTAGATATAAAAACTATAAAGTTGAATTTATGATTAATGTCATGTCTCATGTAATAACTCCTTAATAAAATTGTTATGAAATTGATTAATTATTTATAGAGTTAAATTTGAAGTTGATAGCATGTGCCACGTGTTAGTTAAAATAATGCACTAAGTGTCAACAATACTACTTCGGTAGATATAAAAAAGTATGCATGTGCAAATAATGGATGGCGGAAGGATTGGTGCTTGCATGCTTGGTTAAATCCCAAATTTGTCCTCTTACTATTATGTGTGACTAGTTTAGTTCCATAGTATCACACTTCTCCAGTTTAGTCTCTCTATACAAAATTGACCCAAAATATTCCCTTTGGGACTAAATTGAAATAAATTTTGTATGGTCTATGGACTAAATTGGGATTATTGTATCTTGTTTCTCTATATGAGGGACTGTTTTGAATCAAATTCGTGTGTAGTCGAGAGAACAAAAAACATGTGGTCCTCTGAAACTTAATTGGCCACATAAGAATTATCATAGGACAATCTTGGGATTTAGTTCCATGCATGCATGCGAAAGTCTCATCCTTCCCGTTATGGCTTTTTTAGATTTGCCTTTTACCTAATGAACAATTTTCATGCTCTCCTGGCATCTGATATCTTCTTTTTGAAGAGTGCAGCGGACCAAACTGTGAAACAAGGAAATGGAATGTATTGGGGGAAATAAGGGTGGGGATATTTGCGAAGCAAGATATTCCTGCTGGAACAGAACTATCCTATAACTACAACTTCGAATGGTATGGTGGTACTAAAGTTCGGTGCCTCTGTGGGGCTGCCTGCTGTTCTGACTTTCTCGGGGCTAAATCACGTGGTTTCCAGGTGAATATGAATTTCTAAAAGCTCAAATTAGTGATGATTAAAAAACTTTAATTTTTTTTGAAAGGTAAAGCTCAATAACGATTTATAATGAAAAAATGATCCAGTGATGATCATCAGATCATGTCCCATCAGACGTACTGATAATGGGATGGACTTCTTATTAGATTATTTAACAGAATTGACAGGCTGCCATTTATATATATATAGAGAGAGAGAGAGAGAGAGGGAATGTGGGAGACTTTAACGAAGATTGAGTTACTTTTGTTTGCTCAAATCTTTACCTCTATGGTGATTCGAGCTTCGAGCCAGTTTCAATTTTTCTGTATTCTTATTAAGTTTTAATGTTATCGGGAGTCTATTCAACATATATTATTTATTTATTTATTTTCATATGGATGCATTCAACTTACACTTGGGATGTCATACAGTGTGAGCTATGAAATGTTACCATCATGGAAACATTGCATGCATAACATTTTACTGTTATTTCTTTTGTTTGTTTTACATTAATATTATGGAATCCGTTTGATTATTCAACCATGCAAATAAATTTGGGAAAGTCTTGTTGTAATATGCCTAGCGACATACTTTAATTGGAGTTACTGTAAAATTGCTCAACAAGAGAAGTGTAGTGTTATTCGTAGTTATCGTATGGCTTAATAAAAAATGTGGGTGAAGCATAGTTAAAGTTATGAAGGTGTAGAAATGTCGTGTTAACTAACAGGTGAAATCCAATTGCTTCATCTTGTGGTAAAATGCAAATGCAGCTCTTTTGGAAAAAGTAAGACAGTTGATTCTGTAATATTCTGGCTACAGACCCCTACAAAAGCTTGTGGTAGAATGAATTTGCGTTGAACTCTTCCTTCAACAAAAGTTGATATAAAAAGTTTCAAGATCATGCTAGCATATCTTGTTGAATATGGAGCAAGTTATTGTATCATGAAATCTTACTTTCCAAGAAAGTAGTCTTGATTTTGGACGTCTTAGGATCTAGGATTCACTAATGAATGCTCAAGATGAGATAATGAAAAGGAACAAACAAAATATGATAGTTCACAATTTCACAACTTTTCATTAAAATGTTAGTTTCTCTTGATGTAAAACTAAAGAGCACACGTAATCGTTTCAAGTGATATGATAAAATATGCTAAACTTTGAATTTTCACAAAATATTTGAGAAAAAATATTGGCATTTTCACAATTAAAAAATTTTTGCCAGCCAAAAAGAAATTGGTATGCAACAAACTTGACAAGGTTTTAATAATATATATAAATCAATATAAAACTTATTTTGATGAAAGAACAATGACAAAAAATATTAGTTCGAAGATCTAGACCTCAGGCTAATATAGAGAGGAGTATCCCTCAGAAGTTATTTTTAAGACTTACAAAGTGATCAAAGAACCATATCCAACAGCAACACAGCTTAGAGTGAAAATTTGAATTTTATTAAACCATAAACTGCATTTTATATGTTTAGGGACCTTCTTTTTGTAATAATAATGACTCCAAAGCTGCAATTATTTAGAATCCTCCAAAATCTGGTCTAAAATTGCAACTTTCAATTCATCCAACATTAAACCATCAAGTCTAATTTTTTCTTTCAAGCTGAGAATACTAGCTACCAACCAGTCCTCAGTTTCTTAGTTACAATGAATTTACCATAGGAGGCAACCGACTGAGCCATAGAAGTAAGGTAACTTTCTGAAACATTTGAAATTCTTGCAACGAGGAACAAAAGGTTGTGGAGTATAAGGAACCTGCAAGGTAGCATGGCCATGAAATCCTTGTAGCAATGACTTAAAAATAAACCATACCAACAATCTCCTGATTTTTAAACTACATATCATTGCTGCAACTGGTGAAGTTGTGGGTTGGACTCTGCAGCCTGTGAGGAGGGAAACGTTTTGAACTTGAACCTTTCTGTGGTTTTGGTTGGATTGAAATCACTTACAACAGTAATAAGGTAATCAAAATGCTAAATGACACATATTGTTCTCATTTTGATCATCATGATAGGCATGATACCTCAAAAAACAACATAGAAAAAATAGGAACTAAGACATAAAGACAATTAAAACAATATTAAAGCACATGATTTGCATTTCAACGAATCGAAGACCTTTAGACTTGCATCAATTCCCAAGGAAGATTCTAGTACCTAGAAAATTTCGGTTTTTTTTTATTTGAATAAAAGGGAAGAAGTTTTCCTTGCATCATGTGCCCATAGTTATGCGGCGCATGGAAGTGAAAAGTAAATTGTTAAAAGGCATCACTGGGACTAGTATGATGGTGATATTTTTTGCAATTCCGTTAGATAGATAGAACTATTAGTGATTAGCGTAAGTATCTGTTGTATTGTTTTTGGGCACATTGTAATAGTAATGTTGACCTAGAGGATAAATCCATAGCTGGAAGAGATTTATTTGCTGGTGCTTGAAGGTGTTTTCTGGTGATGTTTGCTAGCAAATTTTTTTTTTTCATATATAAGCATTTCGTAAGCTACTTTTATTGGTGAGTTAGAGTATTGTTGGGAATAACAAATAATGTTTGTTTTTTATGAGCTACCCTAGAAAATAAGTTTTGGACTATGGTTTCAGTTGTTGGGCATTTGTCAGGTATTTTGCTATTATATAGTTGCGAATGCTTCAGCTCAACCTTTTTTTAACACATTTTATATAAGGAACCTTGGTTTGTCAATGCCTCATTGAATGAGTCTATTATTTCATTGTGATAATCAGGTATAGAGGGTAAAAAGTAATCTCAACAACTAGTTTATTCCTATTGCGTTACTTTTTGGCAAGAAGCCTAAAGAGCTCTGATTTTACTTTGTGTGGTTAGGGAGTTGGAATCTTGATTTTATAGTGGTTAATTGCATTAAATTGCTTATGAGCCAACGTTCCATTTTGAACCATTGTTTGATTTGTGCATTAAATTAATTGTTTTTTTAATATGATTAAATTACTATTTAGGCACCAATCCTCCCCTTTTTATGGTTAATTGACTATTTAGGAGCTAATACTTCCTAGTAATGTATAAATTACAATAGAATTCATCATACAATAACTTTGGATAGAATTAGTGCCTCCTCAAATTAATCAACAAAGCGCAAGTATCAGTGCCTATACACTCTTCAATCCTCTTACTAATTATAACCACTTGTTTGTGCAGGCACTGATATTTGCATTAATCAGGAATTATTTATTAATGCACACTATTTATTGAAGATTGTGTTTATTAGGCACCAATGGTCCTAGGACACAAGCTTTACTAATTTATAATACCTGAAATGAGATCAGGTCTAGTCTCTGGAGAACAAGGTATTTATATTCAAGTAAGCTCAATTAAACCGTTAGTCTCCCCTTAAATTAGTTGAGGTTAAATCTGACTATCAAATAGCCTGATGGTGGCATTGGGGTATTTAATTGGGTTTAATCCTAGTTTCATCCCTGAACTTATCAGCTGTATTTAAATTTTACTGAAAATTTTTCAATATTGTATAATCTTAATGCCAACACTGCCTTTGCCGTGTCCCAAGTCCCATATGCGAAAAGTGGAGGGTTGCGTTAGGTAGTAGACAACCAGCGTAAAACTTGTCGAAAAAATTATGACATGAATCTCATAATACATTGCGTTAATACTAGGGCATTCCTTGGAAGCGACGCATTGTATGATCTGAATATAATGAAAAGTGTACAAAGGTCGCTGCATCAATGACTTGATGTAGTGTTAAATAAGCAAGAGCTCCCACATTATGGATGGATGTGGGCAAAGAAGTTAGTCTATAGAACTGTTATTAGATTAGGATCTTGAAATATTGGTACGTTTACAGGTAAATTAATGGAGTTAATATATATTATGGTCCATAGGAAGATAAATATTTTATGTATTTAGGAAATTAAATGGTTTGGTTATGATGTGATACAAAAGTTTCTAAAAATCAGTTTGGTTTCATGTCGGTAGATCTACTATGGATGCTATGCATTTGTTGAGAGGTTTGATGGAGAAGTATAGAGAAAGTAAGGAGGATTTACATACGATATTTATTGATTTAGAGAAAGCATATGATAAAGTTCCAAGAAAAGTGCTTTGGAGAGTTCTAGAAAAGAAAGGAGTTAATATTGTTTATATTCAGGTCATTAAAGATATGTATATTAGAGCTATTACTTCTATCCAAACACAAGGAGGATTGACAAAACATTTTCCTATTTCAATTGGGTTATATTAAGGATTGACTTTAAGTCCATATGTTTTTGCTTTAGTTATGGTACTAAACATTTACAGGAGGATGTACCTTAGTGTATGTTTTTGTTGATGACATTCTTCTTGTTGGTAAGACTAGAGAGTTCAAGAGAAACTTGAATTATGGGGACCAACCTTAAAGTCTAAAGGTTTTCGTTTAAGTTGATATAAAATTGAATATATGGAGTGTAATTTTAGTTGTAAAACTTCTAATAGTGTTGTGATATTGGGTGATTAAGTCATTAAAAAGAGTGAATGTTTCAAATATCTTGGGCCTATTGTGCAAAATGGTGGTCAAATAGATGAGGATGTTATTAGTAGAATTCAAGTTGGATGGTTGAAGTGGAGGAATGCATTTGGCCTGTTGTGTGATAAAAAAGTACCACTTAAACTTGAAGAAAAATTTTATAAGATGGTGGTAAGATTATTGTTGATACTAAGATTATCAATGTTATAAGCGTCATGCTCAGTAGGTTTGGAGGTAAAAAAAGAAAATTTTTTTTGGAATGAATTGGGGATTAATACAAAAGATACCTCTTGAAGAAAAAAAAAGTATTTATTGGGGAGATTTAAATGGACATGTTGAGTGGTAGAAGATTTTAAAAGTATTCATGGTGGTTATGGATTTGGGTGACTAATGAAGAAGGTAGGAATTAGATTTTTCTTGTGATTTTGTAGTTCTTAATACTTTATTTAAGAAAAGAGATGAACATATTATTACTTATAAAAATGGATCTAGTAAAACCAGATTGATTATTTTTTGATAAGAAAAATATCGTTTAGATTGTAAAGATTGTAAGGTCATTCAGTGAAATTTTAAGTACCCGGCATTAGTTTTAGATTTTAAGATGAAAGTTGTAAGAGAAAAATAAATTAAATTATTGTCTAGGATTAGATGGGGACACTTAAAGAAACAAATAAAATATTTTTAAGAGCTACAAGAAATTAGTATTTGGGATGTTCATAAGGAAGCGTTATGTGGGAAAAAAATCAAGTGAAATTAAGCGTGTTCTAAAAAATGGCGAATCAAAGGAAAAGCTTCTTTTAATAAGAATAGTTGGTGGTGGAGTCGAGTGTGCGAAAAGATAAGAAATAAGAAGCGTTGTTATAAAACTTGGTTTAGATGTAAAACTTCGGAGAATTGGGAAAGATATAAAATGGCGTAGAGATTCTAAGAAAGCGATATATGATGCAAAAAATTTAGCTTTTAGTGATTTATACTGATAGATTAGATCTAAAGAAGGTGAAAGATGTATGTATAAGTTAGCCAACCAAAGAGATAGGAGAAGTAAAGATATAGTTCAAGTGAGGGTATTAAGGATGAAAATAATAAAGTCTTTTCTTAGAAAAGATATTGAAAATAGGTGGATGAGGTATTTTAATAAACTTTTTCAATGAAGGATCAAGAAATCGATTGATTTTAGCAACCTTAATACCCTAAACAAAAATAGAAATTTCATTTTTATCATTAGTAAATCTAAAGTTAGTGAAGCTTTAAAGAAAATGAAATGTGTGGAAAATAGTAGGACGAATAATATTCCAATAGAAGTGTGGAAATGTTTAGGAGATCGAGAATTTCTTGGCTTACAAATTTTTAATGTTATTTTAAAGACTAAAAGATCAGATGAGTGGAGAAAGAGTTTGTTGGTTCTATATTTAAGAATAAAGGTGCACAAGTGTGCAAATTATAGAGGAATTAAGTTAATGTGCCATACATTAAAATTATGGGAGAAATTGAGAGCATAGGTTACGATGTGATCTGAAGTTTCTCAGTTTGGTTTCATGCAGTAGATCTATGGTTGCTTACATTTGTTAAGAGGTTTGATGGAGAAGCATAGAAAAATAAGAAGGATCTACATATGATATTTATTGATTTAGAAAGCTTTATGATAAAGTCTCAAGAGATGTTCTTTGGAGAGTTAGAGCAGAAAGAAGTTAATATTGGTTATATTCAAGTCATTAAGGATATGTATACTAGAGCACTTGTGTCCAAACACAAGGAGGATTGACAAAATATTTTCCTATTTCAGTTGGATTATATCAAGGATCAACATTTAGCCCTTATCTTTTTACTGTAGTTATGGATGTTCTTACGAGACATTTACAAGATGTACCTTGGTGTATGCTTTTTGCTGATGACATTCTTCTTGTTGATAAGACTAGAGAGGGAGTCCAACAGAAACTTGAATTATGGAGGTCAACTTTAGAGTCTAAAGGTTTTAGTTTAAGTAGATCTAAAATTGAATATATGGAGTGTAATTTTAGTTGTAGAAGTTTTAGTGGTAGTGTTGTGACTTTAGGTGATCAAGTCATTAATAAGAGTGGCGATTGAATATTTATCTATTGTTCAAAATGATGGTGAAATAGATGGAGATGTTATTAGTAGAATTCAAGTTGGATGGTTGAAGTGGAGGAATGCATCGGCTTTATTATGTGATAGAAAAGTTCCACTTAAACTTAAGGAAAATTTTATAAGATGGTGAGACACGCAATGACTTATAGTGCGAGAATATTGGCCAATAAATAAGTCTAAGTTAAGTGTTACTGAGATGAGGATGCTTAGGTGGATGAGTGGCTTTACCAGAGATAGAATGCAAAAAATAGTATGTTTGGGAAAAAAGTTGGAGTAGCTCGGTGGTAGATAAGATTAGGGGAGTGCCTTAGATGGTTTGGCCACATAAAGCGTCGGCCGTCCGATGCGATTAGGAGAGTACATAGATTTTATGTTAAGAAAGGTAGAGGTAGACCTAAAAAACTTGGTTAAGATGTATAAAAATGATCTTAGTATACTTGAATTAAATGAGAATTTGACATATAATAGGACACAATGGAGACGAAGGATTCATGTAGCCCCCCACCTAGTGGGATTAAGGCTTGTTGTTGTTGTTGTTGTGGTGGTGGTGGTAAGACTAGCAATGATTTATAGTGCAGAATTTTGGCCAATAAAAGAGAAATATAAAACTTAGTTAAGTGTTGCAGAGATGAGGATGCTCAGATGGATGAGTGGCTTTACTCTTAGAGATAAAATGCAAAATGAATATGTTTGTGAAAAGGTTGGAGTAACCCTAGTGACAGATAAGATTAGAGAGAGTTGTCGTAGATGATTTGGTCATATAAAGCGTCGGTTGTCTGATGATCCAGTTAGGAGAGTAGATGTATTAGATTTGACTCATGTTAAGAAAGAGGTAGAACTAACAAGACTTGGTTAAGATGTATAAAAAATGTCCTTAATTTATTAGAATTAAATAAGAATTTGACATTTACACAATGGAGAAGGATTCATGTAATCGATCCCACATAGTGGAATAAAGGCTTGTTATTGTTGTATAATCTTAATGCCATTTTTAAAAATATGGGATTTGGAGTAATTATAATCAGTTTCCCATATGTGTTTGCTCTTTCCCTATTATAGGCATGATGTCGTTGGTGAAGCCTCTCCATTCACAAGATTACTGGATTAAGCAATAAATTTAGGGGTGGGGTGGTTTTGTTATGTGGGAGTAGTAGTGTAGGCATTTCTAAGCTTTTAGTAAGCTTCTACAAAACAAACACTGAACTATTATAGCTGCATTTTACCAGAAATTTGTCTTACGTCATTGAATTGTAGATGTGTATGATGGTAAAGCTAGGTAAGGCCTGGTAAAATTAATGCTAAGCATGAAGTGTGGAACGAAGAAGTTGAAAACAAATTTACAGAACGATTTACAAAATAGCTGTATTGAATGCAAGCACTGAACTGTTAGAGGTGCAGTTTGGCCGAAATTGAGTTCCACTGAAGTAAACATTAGAAAAGTGTTATTTAACACTTGGTGATATCAATACTGGACAGAACGAATGGAACAGTGAAGACGAAATGCAATTTTGAGCCTCGTTCCTAGAAGTTGTAATGAGTTGCTATTGAAAAAAGGGCATTTATTGGGTATTCCAAATCAGTTAATATGCAAAGTTCCAGCTGTTTGGTTTGACTTTGAGCAATGTTTGCTTTATGTTTTCTGTTGTTTGGATGCATTTGTTGTTAAATCCAGATCTATCCGACAGTTTTCTGGATAAAAATAATTTTTTATTCAGGTGGGTAAATTAAAATTGCTTTGGTCGTAGGGGAATACAGTTTTCTTCTGCTGTTCATTTTTGACTTTCGTGTGTTATGATGATCATCAATTTCTTAATAAGTGTAAGTTTTCTTAATCATGTCCATGCTTGCTTGTGTGGTATGTAGGGCGTTAAATTCTTTCCAAGTGTTTCATGCTATTCTACTTGCATCATGTTCTTTTATATACTCCTCTGTAGCTCAATCTTGTTCAGCACCTCAGCACAAAAATTTACTGTTTTGAGTGTCTTTATTTTTGTTTTGAGAGCTTGAAGTAGCATTACTCTAAATTATATTTACAATTTTCTCATTTTGAGTATCCTTTTCTCAATGACGCAACATTCTTTGTAGGAGGCTAACTATGTTTGGGAAGATGATGATAGCAGGTATGGTTGTTGCACATTTCTGATCATTTTTTAGCTTTAGATCTTGAGTCTTCATGAAATTCAAATGAAATAAATTTAGGGTTGCTCGTTTTGTTGACTTATGTAATGCTATTAGCAGATGTAAGATGTTTGATTTGGTGACATAATTGTGATTATAATTTAATGATATTTAGATGTTTGCCAAATCTACTACCATCTGTATGCTGACTACTTTCTACATTTAGAAATCAATTAAATTTACCAAGTCCATTGTCATTTTATAATGATTGAACGACATCACCATGCACTCAAAAGTTATTTTATTTTGAATGCAATCTTTCACGCACCATCTTTTTGAATTTGGAATTTATGATAAACTGATTTCAAATCAAATTTAATGAAGGCTGATGCATGCTTTAGTTGGTTTAGCATATCATACACGATTAGAATTCATTGTGGTTTTATTTAGTACTTTGTAGTCAATGCACATTCACCAACCAGTATCCTTCTTTGGCATATTCACAATTAGAGGTCAATATGGTAAGCTATTTGTTTTAATGACTCCTTGATTTTATTATTTCTTAATTTTTTAATATTGCATTATTGCATATTTTGATGTAGGGCAAAGTTGAGTTTGAGAAAAGATTGATATCATGTTCCACAATTCTTGCAATCCTCTCGATTCTTAAAAAAACACTTTGTAATTATCTACCAGTTATTGAAGTTTCACTCTCGATTCATGAACACTACTATCCTTTTTTTTTTTTTTTAAGCTTGGCTCTTTCTGGATTTTCCTTGATACTAAATTTTGACATTCCCATTAGGATTCTCGTGTTGGACTATTAGTAATGTAAAATATTAAATTGCATTTATTATTTTTTCGACTAGTTTAGTTGCCATCAAGTCCAGATGTTATGAATCCTTAACTCTATTGATGATGTAGCTTATTTTATCTTTGCAGAGTTGGAATCATTTAGCTCTTAAGAAAAAGACAACACCTTGGTCTCATAGATATATGATTTCGTAAGTGATCTGGCATACGTTGTATACACTCAAGTGATAATAAAGAAATTTTATAAAATAACAATTTTTAGTTGTTTTAAATATAGTCTAGTCAATATTTATGTGGATGAGTTGTCTTGAGTCAGGGCCACTTTATTAGATTTGTCGAGATGAAATTCTTTTAATTTTTGAGGAAAATGACATTCATTACCTTCTAATTCATTTAGATCAACATTGATGAACAACTCTTGTTCTTGTGGATTTATTTTCATGCTCTAGTTTTTTGCCATCAAGGAAATGCTTGAGTTTGAGTGATTATTCTAGTCTAGTGTTTGATTATGCTTGACCCAATGGTATGGGCATTAATTTGGATTATTAGTTTGATTTGATTTTTCAGACATCTTACATTCTCACAACTCGAACTTGCTTTGAGTGTTTGGCTCATCATCTCATCGTATGCTTCGAACGTTCCCCACCCATTCAAAAAAGTTCTAGATTTGTCGTTGCCATCGAGCGTTATTTTTGGTTGAGAGTTGGGATTAGATGGCTGTTTTGTTCTGTTATCAACATAAGTGGTTGTTTTCCTTTCTCTATATTATGGATTTTTGATCTTCCTTTGCTTGAGTTGTAAGAAGTGGCGTGAGGCTCATTTCTTTTGGTATTAGAGGTTTATTCATTTGTGGTTTGTTTGGGTGACTTTTAGACTTAGAAAGATTTAATCATAACAGTGATATATATATATATATATATATATATATATATATATATCTATCTATCTATCTGTGTGTGTGTGAAAGTGTTTTGATCCAATCTATCTTGATTTTAATTTAAATTTATTTAATTAATTATATAATAGTAAAATTTTTATAGTAATATTAATTTGATTTTAAATTTTTTTATCATTTATCCTTCTAAAATTCATCTCTTTTCACAAATCTGAAATTGTGTGCCATTGCTTTTGCATAGCAACCTATGAAATATAGGTGCATTTCTAGGTGATTTCAATTTTTTAAATGCATCGACATAATTCATTTTGAGAATGGAAGATATTTGAATGACTTTGACGGTGATTGAAATAATTTAATTCTAATTGCACAATGTGTCATTTATAGTCTAATGCCTTGACTATGCCGATCAAATTGGTGGCAAAAGGTTTTCTTTGATAGATTTTGATATTTCAATACATTTGAGTAATTTGATTTGCGAACAGGTATCATTCAGGCAATTTTAGTGGTTATTGAGGTGATTCGATCTTATTCAGGTGTCTCTCATTTAATGTCCATCATCACCATTATATTCAAATGAATCGATGGTGAAATATCTTTTGTTTGTGATTTCAAAAATCTGAATGCATTGGCACAATTAATTTCATGGAATGATGACATTTGAATTGATCTTGATCTTGACTAAGACAATTCAACTTAATTTGTGCGATGCCATACTCATTATTCATCTCCTTCATCATGCGATGATTTAGTGATGTGAGGGATCTTTTTGGACATTTTCAACATTCTAGAATCTCTACAAAAAACAGAATTTGGGCATTAATTAAAATATTGAAAGAAAAAATGCTTCACAAAATAAATGGATTTATAAGATCAAAGAGCAATTGAATGGTAGCAAAATTTACAATAGAAGGAAGGTATTGACTTTGAAATTCTTTCTCTTGTAGTTAAATTGATAACTGCACGACTAATTTTTAGTATTACAATTGTAGATGAATCACATCTAGAGTAGATGATTTTTAAGGTTGGTTTTCTCCACAATGACTTAAATGATGACATCTACATAGTTCAACATGGTTGTTGTATAAGGACAATATAATTTAATCTATAAGTTTAATGAAAGCTTTTAATGGCTTGAATCAATTTTTATGCCAGTTGTATTAAAAGTTTGATGGATTCATGTATAAGATTGACTTTCATAGATGCAATATTAATTATTACTACTTGTAAAAGGAACTGGAAAATATTGTTTCATCTTATTTTTATATATTGATGACATGATGATTGCAGGGGTCAAGCATCAAGAAAATCACCAATCTTAAATTAGATTTGGAAATGGGAATAGATTGCGATAAAGCTACATATATTTTGAATCTAGCACAATCTAATACATTGAAAAGTATTGATTAGGTTCAATATGATGAAAGCAAAACTGGCGAGCATGTCACTAAAAGTTGCTTCAAGTCTTCAAAAGGGTAACTATCAAAGACAGATGGTTATATGGATAAAGTTCGTTATGTATCAATAGTTCGCTCTCTAATATACACAATGATCTATACAAGATCAGGCACTGCACGTGCATCAAAGATGCCAATCAGTCAAATTTAGTAAAGGGACACTGAGAGACTATAAAGTGGATTCCACACTACCTAGAGGGCATAATTAATCACTCATTACGGTTTTAAAAGGATTGACTTAAAATTACAAGGATGATGTAGATTTGGGAGGAGATCCAAATACATGAAGAATTGCTATGATATACATCTGTTGCTTAGATTGTAGTGGCATCAGTTGGGTGTCATAGTTTTATAAGAAATTTTTTATATACCTCTATACTGAATTTTAGATGGCAGAACTAAGGAGGTTGATGTCAACATTTTTCTTGTTGGTGGTTGTGCTAGGCAGAGCAAAGATCAGAATTGGCATTCTCGAGCAGATTGAAGCCAATACAGCGGGAACGATAGAAATCTGCACTGGTGATAATTCTGCTGCACGAAAGGTGACAAAAATAGGGAGCAAGTGGGATCTAGGGTCAAAGGCAATGTGTGAATTGATGATATCATCAAGGAAACAATGGGTTGCGGGAAAAGGTAATTCAACATGATTTTTAGCGCAGAGAATAAAACATTACTGATTGCTATCTTGGTGGAAGGCAGACACCTGCTCAAAGTGTTTCCTTGCAAGACACTGAATGAAGGTGGAGTCCAAGGTGTGGTCTTGATTAAGATGAAATTGGAGATGGAATTTTGAGTAAAGATTCAGAGACTTGATAGGGAGCTTGCCTTAGCTTTGCATTATCTTGAATGGTTGCTGCATTGTCCTTGCACAAAATGGTATTGCTTGCGATATAAATCTGTGCTGGAATGAAAACTATGTAACACCATGAGTGATTGGACGAAGATGGATGCTTCCATTTTTGAAATCGTCAGTAGTGACAAGAACGGTGCAACAAAAGCACCAATGATATCTTATTTTTGCAAATCAAGCTTTTCAATCTACCTAAAAGAAAAAGAAAATAAAACTTAGATTCGAGAAGGAGAAATTCATTTATATTCTCATATCCTCATCTTCTTCCAAAATGTGGTATTTATAGATTGCAAATATAACCCATCAATCATTCTTATGAATACTAATTACAAGAATGGTTAGATGCTAATCCTAGACTCAAAATATTAACTAACCATTACTTTATGTTGTGGGTTGACAACAGAAGGATGAAAAAAATGAAACTTCTGCTGCATGCTTTTCCATCCTTTCTACTGATGTTTGTGCTTACTGGATTGGACAAGAATCTTTCCATTAGGTTGTATTTAATATTTCTTGAACATCTCATTGGATGTGTAAACTGCCTAGTTTCTCCTTCCATCAGCTGATGCAACATCACCACACGCACACTTGATTCAAAAACATTAGTTACCTCTCCTACTATTTTACCTAAGAAGCTAATATTTATGTACTTGCAAAATCCTAAGTAGAATTTTGTGTGCCAAATGAATGGGATGTTCATAGGCCAAGTTGATGATCTAATTGATTGGAGTCTTCTGAAGGCTGTTTTTTATTTAGCTATATATGATACATAGACATCCGTGCATAGAAATCCATAATTCCAAACCAAACAACCTAAAAAGATAAGAATTTGTGAAGAAGAACAAACATCTAGACCTCCAAGGTTCAGGTATAGCAGTAGTTTATGAAGTAGAAGAGCAGCACTGCAGCAGTGGAAAGAGGAAGTGAACACCTTTGCAATTCTGTTTTTACACTTACTCTTCTTTTACTTATTTTTGTTATGGTTTATATATGAGATAACTTGGAGGGAAGGTCTTCCTTCCAATCCAAGAAATTGTTGTTGTTCTTCTTGTCAGTAGCTACTACAACATTCTTTCATCAATTTCATTAGAACTTACACTCAAGGAGCTTGGAGTGCTGTAAAACATCACCAGCAGATGCTGAAAGTTGAGCGGCAGTACTTTCTAGGCATTTAATTTTTGGTTGCTTATAATTTATTCATTAGATTTGTATTATAGACAAGTTGTAATTTATCTTCATATCAACTATTTGGTGTTTGCTTTATGAATCTTCATCATCCATTCATTCATGTCAATTATTTCTTGTGGTGCTAACTCTAGTTATCTACTTTTTTTTCTTAATCCTTTCACATTAAAGTCATGCACCCATCTTTTTGAAGTGTATTTTATCCTCTATTATTTGCTTAAATCACCTATCAATATGCTTCACTACCTTATCTTAAACGGTTACTAGTTCAACCATCTCTTTAATAAATTCATTTATCAATCTATCATTCTTACTTTTACCATACATCATTCTTAACTTTCATATTACCACCACACTCTTATTGGCCCTATCTATGACTTATTTTATCACTCAACATTCAAATACAAATTGCATATACAATTTAATTGTATGTTATAAAAGTTTTCTATATGTCTTCATGATATAATGATATTCTCTTTTTTCTATTATTATTTATTAAAATTCCATCATTTCTCTCCATCTCTTGTGAATTTCGAGTGCCAATTACTTCAAAACATAAACATACAATTGAGTTGTTATAGGAAGTCATCATAACAAAAGTTTTAATTTAATGCTTCAGAGATATTTTTAATTTAGAGTTATAATTTATTCATTAGATTTGTATTATAGACAAGTTGTAATTTATCTTCATATCAACTATTTGGTGTTTGCTTTATGAATCTTCATCATCCATTCATTCATGTCAATTATTTCTTGTGGTGCTAACTCTAGTTATCTACTTTTTTTTTTCTTAATCCTTTCACATTAAAGTCATGCACCCATCTTTTTGAAGTGTATTTTATCCTCTATTATTTGCTTAAATCACCTATCAATATGCTTCACTACCTTATCTTAAACGGTTGCTAGTTCAACCATCTCTTTAATAAATTCATTTATCAATCTATCATTCTTACTTTTACCATACATCATTCTTAACTTTCATATTACCACCACACTCTTATTGGCCCTATCTATGACTTATTTTATCACTCAACATTCAAATACAAATTGCATATACAATTTAATTGTATGTTATAAAAGTTTTCTATATGTCTTCATGATATAATGATATTCTCTTTTTTCTATTATTATTTATTAAAATTCCACCATTTCTCTCCATCTCTTGTGAATTTCGAGTGCCAATTACTTCAAAACATAAACATACAATTGAGTTGTTATAGGAAGTGTAAGGTTATAGGAAGTTTTAATTAATGATATAATGATATAATGTTATAGGAAGTTTTAATTTAATGCTTCAGAGATATTTTTAATTTAGAGTTATCTTCTATGTTTGAGAGAGATAATTAATCGTAGGATATCTATGAGAATCACCAATTCAAGAATATAAAGTGTAAGGTTGAAATCTCTAATATTGTTTTATTCATTGCTTAATTTGATTATTGAAACATCATCCTCTAGCCTTCATTGAGCGGATGAGTTTTTAGAACCTATAGTCTCATAGGTCTTTTGAGGCCATTTCTTTATTTTAATCATAGTTCATAGATATTAAACTCTAGAAATTTTATAATCAACACCATTCTTCAATAAAGTAGCTCCTAATTATTAGTTGATTTCCTAATAATACTGACTAATATTTTACATCCACTGATCTTTAAATAAATTCCCTTGTTATTTAAGCTGACTTTGATAGAGGTTTCATTTATTCGATTTATTTTATGTCCAAATAACATATGCTTAGATATCTCATTTTGAATATTCTTTTGGTTTTGTATTCTAATACAAAATATGACAAGTTAATATTGATCTTTGATTTAATCATGCTGTACTGAGAACTATTTTGTCACTCCACGTTTAGTCATAATGCTAATCAATATCCCATTATGAATATTATTAACTTCAATAAATATGTTTATCAAATAGACAATGGTTGTGGTTGTTAAAACCCTTATTAATAGATCTAGTTGATTGCTAAATATGATGATGAATTGTGGGTTGCTGTTGAAATTTTTTTTGTACATTAGGAACTGTAGGTAGATCTCAGTGGCCAGGATTGTTTAGAAAACAAAATCAAACCCAAGCTAGTAATAAAACTTTTCTGTAGCAATCTTTAGTACAATCGCGTTGATTGGCCTCCTACAATGTGGTTTGAGATCGTCGTTTCTTATTTTGTAAAAGCTTTTGTAACTTGATGGAATAAATATTCATTTTAATCTAACTGCACGGTATGCCTTCCTCGCTTTTGTTGCATATTGAATTGATCAATGACGTATACTCTGTTGACAACGCCTTCATTGCTTTTATCACATATTAAATTGCTCAATGACAGATACTCTGTTGACAATATGCCCCTCTATGATTCTACGGATGAAGAGGCAGATTCTAATTTTCTGAAGGCCATTGTCCAATCAAATGAGTGTACAACAACTGAAACAGAAATTGGGGAGTCTCTGAGAAGTACCTATGACACTGATTGTGAGATGCTTTCTCAAGCCTTGCCAATTAATGTGGAACCACTGAGCTCTGTGCCTATGGAAATTGACGATGGAAAGAATGAAGCAAATGAACGCAGTAATTTTTATGTGCAAGACGAGCACCAGAACCCTGAACAAAAAGCTACAATGGTTTCTCGTATACGAAGCAAAAGTGTTTTCCGTAGCCATCAAACACAGCCAGGTTCTCTGTTCAAGAGCTCGCTACATTACTCTAATGGAAAATCAAAAAACTATGTGAAAAGACAGGTCAATGTGAAGTTTATCTGTGAACGTTTAGCATCAAAGGAAGCATGCGATGAACTTATTTCTTGTGAGGTACTCTTAATGTCATAAAACCCTAATTTTTCAATAGTTGGTGAATGCTGGTTCAAATCATCAGTGCTATTTCCCCCAACATACCCTGCAGAGGTTGTTTACATAGAGTTTCTCAGGTTACATAATGCTAATTCTTTGAAATTTAATTTCTATGATGAGTGACCTGTTGTTCGTATTTTGTCAATGAGCATTATGGTTATTATCCTACTGAACAATATGAATCATGTTGATGTGTTGATCTTTGGACACACTAGATGTGGCACGCACTTCTCAAGATTGAATTGGTGATTTTGTTGGGTTTGGGCAGCACAAGTTTGGAGTTTCCCGTCAAATTATTTGTTTATAACACGCCAAATTTTAATCACTTTTTCCTATATTATTAAGTTTTACTCATCATTAATCTGCTTATTCTTGTGAAAAGAGGACAGCTATTGCTGCTCATTAAGTTATTGTTGTTTGTTTTCAACTCACATCAGTTGAATTTGTAATGTCTAGTCTGATCACAAGAGAAGCTGTGTTTTTGTAATTTTAATCATTACCTGATATAAAGCTGAGTTGGGTTTTGCATGTTTGTGAAATGTTAGCAATTATTGTGATACTAATTGTCATCTAAGTATCACAGATGCTCACGGGACACTTTATTCGTATGAACATTTCTAGACACTTGAAAGTTTGATAGTGCAGTGTGGGTGATAATTTAAGAAATGTCAATCCCTTATATTTGGAGCCTTTTGGTGTGTATGGGAGAAAACTATGGAGCTGTTTTTTTGCGAGGTAGATTTAGTTTTGTTATATTTTTCCTAATACTTGATTAGAGTTTATTTAGATTTAAGGATGAGACTTTTTATGAACACAAGAGTCTATTGTTAAGTACCCTTCCTACTCTTAGGAGAACAGCTTTGATTAAGTAATTGCTTTAGTCTTGAATTGAATTAATGTAGATGAACAGAACTTGATCAAAATTTCATAATTATGTTATTCATGGGTATCCTAGTGGATCCAATTTGTTAAGGTTAAGGGACTTTGAACCGTAATGCCATGGAGCTTGTTTAGTAGGGCTGCAAATTGACTAATATGCTTGACAAGTTATTTGAGGCCCAGGTTGATAAAAGTTTCTTTTTGATCTTTTAATTATTTAATTGAATAAGCTTGAACATTTTTATAAATACTCATTTGATAAATAAACAAGCTTGAACAACTTAGTGTTAGATTTATTCATGACAAGCTCATTAATCAACTCATTTAAATTTCAATTATAAATCTATTTAATATATGATTCTATGAAAATCATGTTCTTTTTTTTATTAGATTACTTTTGTGCATGACAACTTATTTGTTTATTCTCGTTGAAATATTTGTTTAGTAATCTATTCAATTAAAATCTTATTTTAGAGCTAATAGATTACTAATTAATTGGCTTAACAAAGGTTGTTGACATGTTACTCACTAATATAACTTGTTAATATGCTTAATAAGGCTCATTTAGTTTGTTAATGAGTTGAGCTTAAACTAAACTCAAATAACCATAATTTTAAACAAATTGAGCTTGAAGATTTCTGGAAATATTCTAATAGAGTTTTGCCAAATGAGCTCAAGCTCAAGCAAGTTTTGTCTAGCTTGGTTTGCTTGCAGCCATAGCAATCATTTGTTATTTCATCTCAAGTGCTCTGTACTAATTGAGGTGGA
This sequence comes from Cymbidium sinense, assembly GCA_021442155.1. Lineage (NCBI taxonomy): Eukaryota > Viridiplantae > Streptophyta > Magnoliopsida > Asparagales > Orchidaceae > Cymbidium > Cymbidium sinense. The sequence goes on along the minus strand of CM038220.1, from coordinate 31,163,409 downwards.
AGTATATGTGCTTTGACTATTAACTTTAACTCTTTATTATTATTATTTTTTTTTGGGGAAAGGACTTGTACTAATTTTCACCTAAGGATTATTTAGTTGGGATCTTGTACAAATTGAGTTGATAATATATGTGCCTTAACGATTAACTTTGGCTCATTTTTTTGGTAAAGGACTTATACTAATTTTCACTAAAAGGTTATTTAGTTGGGAAGGATTTAGGTGGCAACAGGTTTTAGAAATTTAGTTTTTTGTTCGATTGAAAATATTTTTTTGGTGTATTCCAAAATTATCCAATTTGAGTGATTTTAATACACAGTATCACTCTCTACCCATAATTTGTAAGTCATTACCATCGCTCGTCAATGGCTATTGTCGCCCATTGATTGTTGCAACAAACTATAGGTGATCATCACGGTTGCCTATTGTCACCACCCCCATTGATGGTTGTTGATTGGCCGACCACTGGCCACCATATTTATAAAGTGCATATATATTTGAAATTCATCATAACAAAAAAAAAAAGCATTGCATTTGATTTTAATCCAATCAAATAACTCATGCATTTCTAAAGTGCATGCTTTTAAATTACATGTTATTTTGAAATACATATTATTTGAAACATGAAATTAAACAACTCCTAATAATAGGACTGTAAACGAGCCGAACTTGAACGAGCTTAGCACTCATTTGTGTTTGGCTTGTTAAAAATTTTATTTGTTTGAAATTAGCTCATGTTCGAAATAGCTCATAAATTATCTATTTGTATTTAGCTCAAAAATATTATTAATATTTGAAATAGCTCGATTTTAGCTCAAATTGGCCGTTGAAATCAGCCAGCTCAAGCCTTAAAACCATATCCTTCCAGTAAGGTCGTATATTTAACCATACATTTATATCAACAGTTGTTTCTCTTTACGGTGTGCGACTAAGGTATGATATAAGTCAAAAAATATATGATAAATTTTATTAGAAAAACATGGAAGCTGCAGGATTTGAACTTGTGTCTCTTATTTTGCTTGGAAAAATCTCTAAGTCATGTTCGTCTTAATGTGTGTGTGCATGTGTGTGTGTGTCTATGTATATATATATATATATATATATATATATATATATAATTTTCTTATTTTGAGTTAAAATGAGTTGAACACAATTGAATGGAGAGTTGTTCGTGTTTGACTAATTGGAACCGAACATGAGTTGTTTGTGAACAACAAGCTTTTTGATAGCCCTACCTAATAGTTTAGGAAGTAAAGCTTGAGCTTTGCAGTTTAAAAGTGCTAAATATGATCTATAAGAGCTCAAAGGCTTGCATTGATCATGAATTATTCGTGAGTTTTCTTGACTTTTTAGAAGTGTGCTTTATGGCATGGGTTTATTGGTATGTGTGATTTTAATTGATGGATTTTATTTTGGTTGGTGGGCTTATTATTGTTAAAGTTAGATTGAATTTAGGCTGAGATAATGCTTTATTTAATGGAATACCTATGGATTTTTTTTTGTCCTTATGTCAACTCAAATTAATTGGGATGGGGCTTATTTTTGTTAGAAGACTCATAAGTAGGACTTGCAACATCATGGATGAGGAAATCCCAATAATGTGTCTTGGTCTAGTTTAATGGGCTTAATAGTTGCTTGTCAATCCCACTAATGGGGATGAGGTTTACTTCTTTTAGAAATCCCATAAGTAGGACTTACCATCCAAAAGAGTGGAAAGCTTGATGTTGTGTCTTATGGTCTTCTGATTAATTAGATTTAGTTTGATAGACTTGGTTTTATAATTGTTTAATTAATTGGGTTTTAATGAGATTTATGTTCATTGGACGACCTAAGATTTGATTTAATTGGTTTAGTGGTTTTGTGTCTTCTCAAATTGATTGGGATAAGACTTAATTCCATTGGAAGACTCATAAGTGAGACTTAAAACTTTGAGGCATAGGAAAGTTTGATAATGGGTTTTACGACTTTACCCTATAAAGATAAAGGGCCTATTTAATTATATTGGTTGATTTTGATTTTTAATGTGCTCATATTTTAATTTGCATGCTGATGCAATGACTCACCAAGACCGTTGGATTCATTAGGAGTTAACAAGATCGAATTTATGTCCTTGGCCTATCTTTCTATTCAATTAAGTTGCCACAAAATGTATGTGGTCTCGGACTTTCTTGGGAGGGAGGATTATTTGGTAATATGACATTTAAATAGGTACTTTGATGATTAATTATTGTTGGAAAGACATTCTAGTCTTCTTGGATTACCTAATGATCTATCGTAACACTTGCATTGAATTTGGGATCATGTAGAAGTTATGGTGAATTAATCGGTTTTCTATGATTAACATATTTTTGGGTGCTTTTGCATAAATAGTGATACTTATATTTGTCAATTATTACCCTAGAAAAAATATATATAACTTTCATATTTTTAAAACATTTTCTTTACAATTTAATGATTTGACACATTTTGTGAAGCATTGGCATGATCATCAATGCATGAGTAAGAGTATTATAGGGTTGTGCAATTTTTTTTGCAAATGAGCTTTCTATTTTTTTAAACACCCGTTAGTTGCAAGTGCAATCAAGGGTTGTTTTACCACTTGGTTTTACATGTTGTGGTTTGTGTAATACTAATAAGATTTTAACATAGTTCAATAATCATAATAAGACTTAAAACCTTAACCCTGATGGAGTCCATGACATGTTTTTATTAATTTTTATATCACTATTTTGACTTGTTGGGTAGGAACCAAGGTTCAGGATTCTTGCTACATAGAAAGGCCTAGTTGGTCAAATTTTGCATGTACATGGCTTATAACTCTGTCATCATTGAGTTTAGCAATGGATTTGACAAACTCTGCTTAGTCAAGATGGCCCATTGGGAATCGATTAGTTAGACTCGATTGATCTTCTTGATTATCATTTGATTAATACTTCATTCATGATTTTTCATTAATTTGATTTTGATTAAATTGATCAATTAATTATGTGAGCCTAACTTGCTATTCAAATTATGATTAATTGATTAATATTTTATAATCAATTTATTTTGAGTATTAATTAAGTATTAGACTTCATTTTAATTGACTTAATTTGAGTAATTAGTCGATTAATCTTTAAATCCAATATAGTTTGATTGCTTGATTTGTCGATTATACCTCAACTTCAACTTCAACTTCAACTTCAACTTCAACTGGCATGTGAAACAATACTTGAATAAAAAAGACACTCCAAGATTTTGATGTTGTGTTTGAAGAGGTAGAGAATGAAACAAAAGAACATCAAGTTTGCATTAGTGGTGAACATCACACTCTTTAAATGTTAGACACATCATCAAGCTAAAATAAAAGTTTATTAATTTAGAAATTACAGATGATGTGATAGGCGACTACTTTAATGAGGATGAAGTTAGCAGGGTTATTATAGACTGTTAGAGAGTTAAGATAACTTAAATAGTGTTATCTCATTATGTTGGTGAGTTTTATCATGCTAGAAGGTTACTAGACATGCTTCTATACATGTTATAGCAGAGCATGACATGACTTACATCATTGAATGACTGTGAGATGTGCTTCAGCAAGGTGGGGTGCCACATTTTTTATATCGTTAAAGCTAAAGAGAAAGATAAAACTTTAAAATATTATATTTATGGTTGACTTGCTTAGAGTTATGCACGAATGAAAGGCATACTAGGGCTATATGGAGAAGTTAGGAACTTTATATGGGCATTGCAAGGGAAGACACGTGACTATGCCAAAATGGAGAAGTCAGAAAGGAACTTTATATGGGCATTGCAAGGGAAGAAGACACGTGACTATGCATTGGCATGAGAGAAGGGCAAGAGAGAATTGGAGTATCGAGCAAGCAAGGAGGATGGGTGCAACTGCAAGAGATCAGCTAAGGAGCAACTTTAGGTGCAGGAGAGTGGGTAAATTACATGAGGATTTGCATTGTAAGGAATAAGAGAGGATAGGTTTGGGAGATGGGCAATTTTGTTGTGAGAGCTCATGGGATGAGAGTTGGATCGGGACTAGAGAGACATGAGGGAATGAGAGAAGAAGAGCTAGAGTTGGATCTAACATGTGAAGGGTGAGCTTGGGGAAGATATGAGAAGGGTATGTATTATGGAGCATGTGAGAGAACCAAGTGCACAAGGTTGTAAGGAAGGAAATAATGTCAAGTGTGGAGCCTGGGAGTGTTTATTTTTCCGTGTGTGAGTGCATTAGACCTGTTGAAATTGAGATTTGTGTGTATAATTTGATATTGAAGCTTGATGAATCAATGATATAGTTAGACCCTTCAGCTTCTGAGTTGGGAATACCAATTTGGCCCTTAGGCTTATTGAACTAGCATGATGGAGATAATTCAATTCTCAAACTTGGCCTTTAGGCTTGTTGAACTAGCATGATGGAGACAGTTGAATTCTCAAACTTTTTTTAATCATCATCTATTTTGTCAACTTGCTTATTAGAGCTTGATGAATTGGCATGGCAGTTTTGTCTTTAAGCTTGTGAGTTGAAGGGTTTCACTTGTTTGCCCTTGGGCTTATTGACTTTGGTGTTTATATTCGAGCTCGATCCTTGAATTTGTTGATCTTTGAATTTATATGCTAGCTTATTATTGGAGCTTGTTGAATCAAGTAATCCATTGGCTTTCAACTAGTGAGGAATTGTCGCTACCAAGAATAGTTTTATTTGATTTTAACCATGAGTTATGTTGGCTTTTATGATTCTAACTGCCAAGGTGGACTAACTTGTTTTATTAAAATTATCTTTTATATGATGAGAAAATTTTGGAGAATATCCCAACTTTAGCTTCTAGGTTTATGAGCTGATAATATTTTTATAATTTTGGCTTTGTGTTTATTAAACTTGTTAGCATTGCTCGATTCTTAAATTTATTGAGATGGTGAAGTGTGAATGTGTGAAATATGAATTATGCTATAGAAGCTTGTCATATCTAAATGGAAACTGATGAAAATGCATCACATTTAACCGTTAGAGTTGATTTTATATTATGACTCTTTTCCCTTAAACTCTTTAGGATCATGGGAGCATGCATGGCAAGTTGTGGGGGATGTGTAATCATACGAATGTGGGTTTATTGTTTTGTTTATTTTTCCGTGTGTGAGTGCATTAGACTTGTTGGAAATTGAGATTTGTGTGTATAATTTGATATTGAAACTTGTTGAATCAATGATATAGTTAGACCCTTCGGCTTCTGAGTTGGGAATGCCAATTTGGTCCTTAGGCTTGTTGAACTAGCATGATGGAGATAATTCAATTCTCAAACTTGGCCTTTAGGCTTGTTGAACTAGCATGATGGAGACAGTTAAATTCTCAAACTTTTTTTAATCATCATCTATTTTGTCAACTTGCTTATTAGAGCTTGATGAATTGACATGGCACTTTAAGCTTGTGAGTTGAAGGGTTTCACTTGTTTTCCTCGAGCTTGATTCTTGAATTTGTTGATCTTTGAATTTATATGCTAGCTTATTATTGGAGCTTGTTGAATCAAGGAAGTAGCTTAATCCATTGGTTTTCAACTAGTGATGAAGTGTCGCTACCAAGAATAGTTTTATTTGATTTTAACCATGAGTTATTTTGGATTTAATGATTTTAACTGCCAAGGTGGAGTAACCTGTTTTATTAAAATTACCTTTTATATGATGAGAAAATTTGGAGAATAGCCCAACTATAGCTTCTAGGTTTATGAGCTGATAATATTTTTATAATTTTGGCTTTGTGTTTATTAAACTTGTTAGCATTGCTCGATTCTTAAATTTATTGAGATGGTGAAGTGTGAATGTGTGTAATATGAATTATGCTATAGAAGCTTGTCATATCTAAATGGAAGCTGATGAAATGCATCACATTTAACTGTTAGAGTTGACCCTTTTCCCTTGAACTCTTTAGGTCAAAAAATATCTTTTTAACTCAGTTGCTTCAGCTTGCTGATTTTAAATTTCACCCAATATTGGACTAGGTTTGAGGTCCTTTATGTGCATCTCAAGCTTGTCTGATCAATAAAATAGTTGATCATATTTGTTCATTTATTTTATAAAGCCTTTAGATCTTAATTTTATTTTATTTAGTTCTGATTCGGAACTTTTAGTTAGCTTCTAATTTTGTTTGTGAAAGTCTTTTGAACACCTTTTGATCATACTTTGTTTCTTTTAGAATTATTTATGCTAGGACATTTTAGTGGTGGATTATAAGGGGTGTATTACTTAGAAGCCATACTCTAATGCTTTCCGTGCAAGTTTATGAATTTGAGGTATTGAGCTCCTATTGTAATGTCAGGATATTTTAATGGCAAATTTCTGAGAATTTTATTTGCTCAGGCTTTGGTGCTCACCATGCAACCTTTGGTATTCGAGGCCTTGACATCTAGGTGTATTATCAAGACTTTTTGACAAGAAATCTCTAGGAATTGTATTGCGTGTATGTCACACCATGATATTTTGCATACAAATTTAGGTTAATTTTGAATCCTTTAAAACCTGAGTCATGTAATGGAGCAGCTTGTCTGAGAAGTCTTTCCAAGTCCTTATTTCAAGGTTCTATGTATATCTTTAAGAATAATATATTGGGAGATTTATGGTCTCTCACAACATTTTTTAGGATCTCATTTTTCTTGATGCTATTGAGGACTTTAAAATAGATTTTTTAACATTAATCATTAGAGGTGACATGGGGATCTTCTATAGGCAGATATTTGGGAAATGTTTTTTTAAATGTCATACTCTAGTGTTCACCATGTGACATCATTTGTGTGACTCAGATTTTTTAGAGTAAACTCAAATTAAAGCAAATTTTTTGTGAAGCTACTCATTATCTTCACCTTAAGGCTGCCTTATATTTTTTTTATTACAACTTATTGGAGATTTTATGATTGTTTACTAGCTTATTATTATTATTATTATTATTATTATTATTTTTTTTTTTTTTTTTTGGAGTTTTTTCTCTTTAGTGGTTGCCATTTGAGCTTGCCATGTACTGATGACCCCTCTTGAAATCATCGTGTAGAATAGGATGACTCGATTACATTCCATAGACTCTAACTTTGTGGAATGCAAGTGAAATTTGTATCTAATCAAATTATCACAAAATTTAAAATTCATATACTTACTTAATTCATATACATTTAGAGCGTAAATCTTTAAGTTTGTAAATAAATCTGAGCATTAAACGTCGATATTAAAATTTTTGCATTTAAAAGCTAATCTTCTCACTATCTATCTGAATCAATAAGGTTAAAACTACATAGTCTTTTCCAAATTATCAAGCGGTAGTAAAATTTAAAACTTTTTGAGACAAAATTCTTAAAGTAAGCTCAACAAATGATAAACATTGTGTATATTTAAATTCTAGAAGAGTAAAAGCGGTAAACTATCTTTGAGAAATGTAAACTGAAAAATATCTTGTAGAGTAGTAATGTATCAATAATTTGTCATTTAATGAAAGCAATTTAGTTTATATCAAATCCTTTTCAGAAATGTCATTTATAATTGTAGGTTTGACTTCATGTAAAGGGTTGTCACGTCAAAAGGCGAAGGTAAAGGCGGTAGGAATCATCTTTTACCCACGACCTTGGTTGGATCTAACGACTCAATCTGATGTCGAGTCGATACTAAGATCACTGCTCATCTCGTCAGCTTTTCTATCTGCGGATATCTATAGTCTTCCATCAAAATTTTTCGCATTCTACATTTATCACATTCACGCGCATAATGCTGTTTTAACACATTTTCATATGCCCAACAAAATCATATCTTATTAAAATAAACGAACTAATCATTTATCATCGATGTCTATCTTAGGTTAATAAGCGTTGTATTTGCATCTGATATGAGAAATATCATATGTTATTCTGATTTATAAAAATCGGTAAAATTACATGTATATCGAATTTAAATTTGATTATGTCTCTGATTAATGCAGGTATTGTCGTGATGTGCTCGACGATTCATCAGTCATGACCTATCATTAAATAACTCTTCTAAATAGAAACTCATAAATACATTTAACGCTAGTATCATGAAGAAACTACATTCTTTAAATTGGTCTTCATATAATCTTTGAAATCTGGAGCACTAAGTGTCTACTTGCGATATTAATTGCGATTAAATTAAAAAATTAAAATGCCAATACTAAACTCCCATTCCACAATGCTTGAACTTACTGCCAAAGCGATTTGAACTCATGCATTTCAACAGAGGAAGAAGAAAAGAATGAGAAAGAAATTCGAAGTCACATCTCATAAGCATTCCGTCGCGAGCGAAATCCTGGCGAATCGGTTCTGATTTCCCAACCCAGAAAATTGACTTGATTCACGATTCCAGCGAATCAGAAAGCGAGATCGGTCCAAGCGAAGTCGACACGGAAGAAGGATCGACCACAAGGCGTTCCGAAGTCGGCGCAAGCGGTTCGGTAAGCCGATGGATTACTGGCTCGTCGTTTCGTGGAGCGGGAATCCTGTCAGCCGATCAGGCGGAAAGGAGGAGAGAACTTCGAGCTAAGGCGAGGGCTATGAAGGAAATGAAATAAAATGAACGGGTATTACCTTTCGATAGATCCCATCAGCGTCGAATCTTTAATCCACCAGATTTGCTTCAGAATTCTTCTGATAACGACGGATTAATTAGCTAAAACAAAATTAATTAGGAAGTAAGCTAATTGGATATTACATGCCACTGTGAGCTTCTAGCAATGGATCTCTAGACAATGTAATACCCAAGTATCACACCCTAGTATGCTATCTTTTTTTGAAGACTCAAATCTTCTAAAGTGCGAGTCTTATTTTGAAGCAGCCTTCCTAGAAGTCACTAAGTATGTTTGCCTTATGGTTGCATCTGTGATGACAGCTTTATAAGAGATTTGTAGTTGGCTTGTAAACCTTTTTATTTCTTCTAAGTACTATCTTCTTATTGGTTATGAAAAGCCATATAGATAGGGATGCACAAGAGCTACTTATTCTTTTGTCTTTTAAGGTGGTTGCTTGGGATAGACCAAAATAATTATTTTAAAATAACTCTTATATTTTCGCCAATCCACCGTAACATTTAAAGTTCATTTAATGTAAACTTCTAGAATCTATTGCAAGACCAAAACTAGTAGAATCTTGAGAACTCAACCCTTGGATAAACCTTTTACTTGTATCGCTATTGCTGCTTAGCTTTGTGCTAGAAAATAAGGCCCAGTTGGAATAGATGAAGTTTGCATCATTTGAGAATGCTATTGACGTCACATAAATATGTATATATTTTGAGTAGAACCCTAAACCCTATTTTGTAATGAGTAGAACCATAGAATTAGGCTAATATGATGAGTTCGATTGTGGTTAGATTATAAACAGGCTACACATGATGAAGTCATTCATGATTTATATGTAGATGGAGGGCATATCACTCATCTACTATACTGAGCCCCGAGTGAACTGTAGCCAAAGATGGACAAAAAAAATCTTTTCTAATAGAGTCGCCCAAAATTTGATCACTTTGAAAAAATTAACCCCTTCCCATTCAAAGCCTCCCTGATGTGTATAAGAGAAAACTTAGGAGTTAGTTTTTGTGAGCTGGATTATACTTGTTTTAATCAGACTTCTATTGATGCTAGACTAGGATTTTTTAGTTCATGGTCAATAAAGCCCTTATATTTAATTACCCATCCTTAGAGTAATTTAAATTAAGTAGGTTACTTATGATGAAATATTAGACTTAGATTTTATATTAAAATTTGAATTGAATTAATGTGCAGTAGTTGTGAGATGGAGGTATGCCAATCATGATCTCATGATTTTATTATCTCGGATATTCCAATTGATTCAATCTATCAACTTTAGGGGCTTTGAGCTGTAATGCCCAAGGAGGCTGATTAGTAATTATAGGTTGCATCATCTCAAATTTCGAGAACATGCGGAAGTAGAAATATATGTATCAATGGCATGTTTTTGGGATGACGTTGACTCATTCATTAGTGTAGATGGTTTGATGTACTAATTATCATTGAATAATTCAGACTTCAGAGACAGTTTGGCCACTTGCGTTTCAAACATATTGGACAACCAACAAAAGTTTAGAAACATGGATCGAAGTATTCATGTATTTCCACTTGACTTGAAGAAGCATGCCCAAGAAACTTGAGATTTTTAATTTATGTGGTTTTAATTTATGTTTTTTTTAATCAATGCGCTTATTAACATTGGTAGTTCGCCTCAGTTTAGGTTTCGTTGGGATTTACATCTATTAGAAAAGTTTGCCAATCCAAATTAATTGAGATTGGACTTAATTTGATTGGAATGCTCATAAGTAAGGTAACCCGATTAGTTTATTTTGATGAGTATCTAGGTGTTGACTCTGTTAATTGGGATGATTTAGTCTTCCTATCTATTCATTGAATGGAGCTTTAATTCTTTTGATTTGTTTCACATGTAACCCAATACACACTCGACAGTGGATTTAGTGAAGGCTTGCACCTAAGGACTATTATGATGTAGCATGCTTAGTTAAAAGTATTTTGGAGAATGGTGAGTGACAAATCATGAAGTATGTTGTTCGAACACAATACCTCTGTCAGGAATTCTATCACCCGTGCAGCTTTCTATTATTATTTTTAGAGAATGATGAGTGATAAATTACAAAATATATGATAGCAAGCTGTGACCTTTGAGAAGTAAACTTCATTAACTATCAGTTCTTAAGTCCTTTATCCTGGAGCTTCTTCAAACTTCAAAGCACGAAGCCGAACCAAAAGCAGAGCCTTGCATTGTGTTTTGTGGTGTTATATTAATTAAAATTATTGTTTCTCTCGCATAGATGGATGAGTTGCTTTATAATTTTGTTATACTTAATCATGAAGTTATGTAGTGAGCTTTTCATCTGTAAATTTCCAAAAATCATATTCACAATTCCAAAGGTAGAAAGTAAGAAGCATTACCAAACGAAGCTTATGTACGATTTGGTGTGCAAAATTTCCAGTGTTTCTTGATCTTTGTGTTCATAATAAAGTGTGAAATGTATCAAAATATTTATTGTTATTGAGCGTTAAAAATACATCTATTCCATAACAGGTCTGCTTCTCAAATTTCTCACTTAAATCATGATGCAGGAACTGAAAAATCAGGCTACATCTCAACTGGATTGTTTGTATGATGAAATAAGGCCGGCAATTGAAGAGCGCGAGAGGGACAGTCAGGACAGTGTGCCAACAAGTGTCGCAGAGAAGTGGATCGAAGCCAGCTGCAATAACCTAAAAGCTGAGTTCGATCTGCATTCTTCTATCATCAAGAGCATTTTTGTACTCCTCGGAGAACCTTCGTTCAAGTAAGTCCTCAAGCAGAAGGGGATTTAGAAAATTGCATTAAGTATTTAGAAAATGGCCAGTGAAAATATTGCTGAAATTTATTATACACTTATTATTATCATTTTTTAAACTCTGTATTGCTTCCTGAAAAAAATAAAAAATAAAAAATTCTGGTAGGTGATTTAGTGTCGGGGCTTGGAGGGGGCAAACGGAGCAGATTCACTATTGATTTCCATTATTTGGATTCTTTTTTATTAGCTTATTTTGTGTATGTTTTAAATTTTGAGACAACTGGACGTTTCACCATTTTCGTGCTCTATAGCTTTCCCGAGTACACTTTGTTCACTTCTATCCAATTGTTTAGTATTAAAACATTGTTTAGATTTATTATATTTTTTATTTATGAAGCTTGCTTTGTAATTGAATGTCTATGTATTCTATTCTTCAAATGCACTTGAATCATGATTTCAACGTACAGATTTGATTAAAACGAAAAAATATTCTTAATCGTTCATCAAATTTTACAAAGCTTGTTCATGATTTCTTTTTAATCTTAACAGTACAAGTAAAACTCAATCGAACTATGTTAAAACATTAATTTAAAATTGATTTAAATTTATAAAATAATTCCATTAATAAGGAAATGCTCATAGTGAGCTTTTGATGAAAAAAATAAGCATGCGTGTGAACATGAATAAAACAAGCAGTTCGGATAAGTTTATGTATCAGTTAAAACTTGGCATTTTAACTTAAATTTTTTTATTATCTTAGAAAAATACTGAATATGTTAAGCGTTTCATCAAAAGTACAAAAAGGCTATAATATTATTTAAAGTGCAGACCAGATGGAGAAAATATAATCATTCCAATTTTGGTCAACAAAAAATGCATTATGCATCAAGAAAGATAGCACCAATGCAATTAAAATATCTAATAGAAAGAAATGCTATACAGAAGCTTCCTATTATGCTGCTGCTCAAATGCGGCCACTATGTCATCAATTGAATCTTCCCAGAAGTCCACAGCTTCCAGCTGCATAGGCATGAAAACAGCTTCGTTAAAGTTGAATACAAGCATAATATAAAAATGATACATATTTTTTAAAAGATTTAATATATATATATATATAATATTATTTATGTTTGAAAAAATGTATTCATTTTTATAAAGATAATAATAGTAATATTTTTAACATGATATTAACGATTTAAATGTTATGAATATAAATATCAAATCTATGCATTAAATATCTAAATATATAAGAATTATGTCTCGCAATGAGCTTCACAGGTCATATCGAAGACCTCCATGCACTCAAGATTTCCACACAATTCACTCTATTGATTGCAGTTTGGAAAGAGATCAGCACAATCAAGAAATATGACCATCTCTACATCATAATAAAACTTTGGTAGCACTCATAGAACAAAGTGATTAAAGCAATGAACAAAATGACTAGCAATGAAGTTAGCATCCGTGCTTCCAATACATGGTTATAGCATACCGCATGGCATAAATCGACAGCAAGCTTGGCGCCAATGGCAGCCTCTTCATGGTTATCTTTGACCTCCAAGTTGATGATGAGTACACTTTTCATTAATGAATGTTTGCGGTTATTTAAATCTGCATAAATGAATACATAAAACAGGAATGTTCACATGTTTATATGAAGAGTAAAAAAATTAAATTAGAGGCAGAATGCAAAGAAGGGCAGGAAGAAATAACAAATTTTATGGTAGAAAAACCATATATTAGTTCAAATAATGCAGGTGACTTGAAATGAAATTGATAGCTAACAAATGGGAGATTATTTATTTATTTTTATTCCAGATCTCGTATTTGCAGGTCTTAGGCAATGCCAACCTTCTCGTTGGCTACAAGTGGTTTCGATATTTCAAAGACATGAAATAGAAGCATGTTTATCTAATTCTATGTAATTTTCATAATGAAAAGTTTGAATGTTATGGCATTTGATTCCATACATGCATTTAAACATATCTCAATTTGGCAAGCCAAACTAAACAAGAGTAGAATTGTTGAGAATATAAACATCATAATGCAAACACCAAACCAAGCCAAAAAAAATAAAAAATTACAAATGCGAAGGTAAGAATCAATATAATAATGGCGAAAGAAGAAAACGAGAAAAAAATAAAATAAAACTTTTGCTAGATATGAAGTGGATGAAACAAAGTTTCCATTATCTACCCATCACATTATTTTCAATTCCAACAACATGATTCCCAGTGTTCTTATTTATTGTGACCCATCACATTATTTTCCTACTAATTGGGGCTCCCTTCACAATCCCCATCAGGAGGGTCTGCGCGATTCATAACTATAATTCTTAATATAGGGAATTTACCTAGATACCACTTGAACGTTTGGTAAGCTTTTTTTAGTCTTTCTTTTGAGGCGTGAATTTTAATTTTGATACGTTTGAATAGTGTCTTTTTTTTGTGTTTTACATTTATGAAAGCTCTGTTTTAAAGCAAAAGCAATAATAGTTTTGAAATCTTTAAAGGAAACTTTTCAGAATCAACTTAGCCAAACAAAGCCTTAGATTCAACTCCAAAATTAACCGCTTTTATTACTGTTGTTAATAGATTTCTGGATATCAAAAATACCTACTCAAATGATAATCCTAGTGTGGCCAATATAACCTCTTTTACAATCAGTTGTGCTACAAAAGATAAACAAATAACTTTCCTAACCTAATTTAAAAAGAAAGGGTGGGTTATGAAAACATTTTTCTTAATAACTAGATTATTAAACATGTAGAATCAATAAAAAGTATTACCTTACATAAAATCCAAAGTTTCAAACAAGTAAAACCAAGCTAAAACGTTCAATGTTGAAACCTGAACGTGGCCACAAATTCCATAACGATGAATGTCAAAGTACTTTCGTAGTTTGAAACATGTTCACCAGCTACAATAAATAAGAACTTTTCTCTAGCCAAACATTCACAATGAAAACAATATTTGCAGACAAAAACATGCTAATGCTGCACTCCATTACCATATAGAATTATAACACCCAATCACCTTAAAAACAGAAAGCTAGCAGAAACAACCGGACAACATTGTTACAAATCCTTCCCTCCACATTTCAACATAAGAACATATCGAGAATTTCTGAATCTCCACATCTACCTGATGTATGCAGCACCGATTCCACTTCCTCCCCCAATTCTATTCTTCCCTTGCCTCTCTAATGCATCCATCTCTCTTTGATAAGACCTTCCTGCCCCAGTGATCCCCATCACCAACTCAATGCCTTGCTTCCTATTGACGAAGTATCTATGTATTACTACTTGTACTTACCAACCACCACCAACCACTTAAGGACCATCTCCATCTCATTCAATTATGCCTCAAACCACAAAATATTCCCCATCAACTACCTCATTTAATTTATCAAGAGTTTGGAGGTTTTAAATCATGTCATTCTAAATTTTCTTCGTTATTATTAGCTTTTATTACGTATACTAAACAGTAGTGGGGTTCGCCTTGTTTTTGGTATCTGAATAATAAAATTAGTGTTAAATTAAAATGAGAATTATTCTTTAAAACCCCTGAGATTTTACATCGAAATTTGAGGGCAATTAATGCCCATGAATATATTACCCAAAAATGATACAAAAGGAATTACAATAAAGGGAGCCAAATACAGATAAAAAAAGACAGCATTACATATAAAGAACGAAATTTGATCAAGAACAATAAATGCAAATCAAGAGTTTATATTTGATGCTATAAAAACTTAAACATAGAAGGATTTTAGGGAGCTTGAGAATGAGATAGAAAGATTCCACTTGTTTGCATGAGTGCTTTCCAAAATTTAAGGGGCTATTTGGGTTCACTTTTGTTTTGTTTATATTTTGTTTCAAAGTAAAATATATTTGATGATAATTGCTATTTTTTAAAAATACACAAAAAATCTGAAGTTTTGAGTATTTTTAAAAACAATGCTATTTATTTTTCAAAAAAAAAAAATGAAATAAAAATAAAAACACATAAAACAAATATGTAATTTCAACGTTGTAGTATACCATACAAAATAAAACAAAATTGATCCCAAACAACCCCAAAGATAATGGGTAATTGACTCCCCTTGAATCGTGATACCCTAAATGTTATGAGTCCTGATAATTTTAGGTCAGTGAATATGCACTTATCCCATGTAATTTCTACTTTGTAGTAGCTTTCAATTCCATAAGTGACTTCCGATCGCCTGTTAATGGAAGAAGGTTGGGGACAAACCTTCAATCACTGTATCAAACACCTTCTCTTCAAATGTGAAGCATACGTCGAAGTAGCCGTCGGCAGCGTTATGCTGCCAGCGCTGAGGTGCGCCTTCACGCTGTAATTGCGCTTCAACATGGGCAGAATCCCGTTGCGCTTGTACCTAAGCCATTCGATTCCAGAAAGACAAATGAAACAATCAATGGGGAAGTAAGATGAGGGTTAGGGTTTTGAAGCGCAAAAGAAAGAGATAGAAGGAATGCGTACAGATCGGGGTCCCTGCGGCGGAGCTCATCGTACATTTGTTTGTAGGGCGTGCCGAACTCGTAAACGTTAGGCTCGCGGAGGGAGGGGCCTGGAAGCTTCACATGGGCGCCAGTGCCGTAAGAGCTAACGTCGAAGCCCTCGCGCTTGAGCAGCGAGTGAGCTTCCATGCTACGGTTCTGGTTTGAGGAGCAGATCATGGCGTACCGAAGTTTCATCTTTCTCTTTCCCTCCTCCCCTCTGAGCTTCTTCGAGTTTCTCTCGCCGTCTTCTTGACCGTCCTAAGCACTCGTTTATTCGTTCGCGTAGGAAGCTTTTGCCTGTTAGGGGTATTACAGAATTTTATTTTATTTTTGAAGGGGAAAATATTGATTGGTCTGACGGTTCAGATTATCTGTACATGAACCCTAATTCCATTATCGCCCATTGTTCTAAGCTACTGAGAGGGAATATTCATCAAGTTAGTCATTTAAAAATCATTTAATTCCAAATATCTAAAACAGATCATATGATTTTAATTATCAAAGTTAGTGATTTAGAAATCATTTAATTCCAAATATCTAAAATAAATCATATGATTGAGATTTGTAGGTTAATTTTAGATCTAACTCATAAATGAAATCAATCTGCATTTTAGATCTTAATCCAACCTTTAAGTAATTCTGGTCAATTTAAATCTAAATATTTTGAATTTGATCTATATAAAGTTATTTATTGACACCTACTTATTACAAATTTTCGATTAAAATTTAGCATCCTTCTTGAACTTTTTGTGAATAAAATTGGTAGAGAGAGAAAAATCAAGATAATAAAATAAAGAGGATGAATGATTAATGGAGTTAAAAAATTATACCAAGTAGCAGTATAAGTGAGCCTAGCTTACCCAAGAGTCAGTTTAAACTTAACTCACAAATGAGCTTTATAAGTCAAGCTTCAATTATAAGCTTGAGCTCAAATTTAAAGTAGAGGTTGTATTTTAAGTGAGATTAAGGCTTCGTTTGGAGGACTTTTTTAGTGCTTTTGATTTGAAACGTGAATTGATTTTGATCTTCGTTTGAATAGTGTCTTTTGAACCGAGTTTAACATCCTGGAAAGCTCGTTTAATTTCTTTCAAAAGCAAAAGACAAATACTTTTCGGAAATACTTTAAACCAGCAGACAGAAACAGCGTTGACTAAGCTTTTAGTGCATTTTGCTTTGAGAGCGTGAATTTTAATTTTGATACGTTTGAATGTTTTAAATTTTAGCTTTCAGAAGTCTGTTCCCCTTTTCAAAAAAAGAAATAGTTTGAAATACTTTTAAAGCTTTTCGAATCAAAAGTATAAACGAAGTTTAAGGCTTAACTCATTGTCTAGGGAGTTGGCTTATATATTCAATTGTTGGTCATGTTAGGCATTACCCATACTATTTCGTTAAGCATAGTATTACCCATTGTACATTTCATTTAATGTTATTTCTTCTTTTGAAATGCTTTATCATTTGCTAGAAGCTATTGTAAAATAAATTTAGGTTGATGCCACCATTAGTAGGTTCCTATGGTGGTTGCTTCTTCTTCAGCTACTAGTTGTGTTGATGCTTTCTTTGGTGAGCTTCCGCAATTAGTTCTTCTCTAGTCAATGTTATATTGATGCTTTCTTCGATGAGATCTTGCAGTAACATCATTTCTTTAGAAGTTTATCGCATCAATTACTTCTGTAATGCACTCCTCCTCCTCCTCCTTTGGCTCTACCTCACAAGCTAGTTCACGAGCTTACTATTATTGCATTGAGCTGAGTTTAAGCATGATCACCCTTTGAGCTTGACTTGAGTGTGAGCTCGAGTTTGAGCCAACGAGCAAGCAAGCTAAGCAAGCCTCAAATTGACATTAGTTAAGCTTAGCTTGACTCATTTACACCATAAGTATCGGGTTCAATGTATAATGGCATATATTTTTTTGGATAGTAATTAAATAGTAGAAATTTTAGGTTTCTAACATAGATGAATAGTTAACTATAGAATATGGGATGGAATAAGGTATATCATAATTAAGTTTTCAAGTTAAGTGAGTATGAACATGAGTAGAGCAATGATAAACGGATCATAATTGTTGGAACCTTTTTTTAGTCTAAGATTATCCAATAAATGAGATTTAATAGAACATCACAAAAAATTATCATGCCTATGATGAAGAGAGGGGATGGAACAAATAAAATAAAAAAAAATGTGAGTTCATACTCACACATGTTCATCTAAGCTTATACATATATAAAAATCGATATGAGATTAATATCTTTTTGAAATAAAGATGGAACATTCATTTAAAATATCAAAATGTGATTAACATTAATAAAATTATATAGTTTTTATTTAATTAAGATAATTTTTTAGAATATATGAGGATATTATGACTGTTGTTTAAAATTATTTTTACACAAAAGAGCAAAGAACATAACAAATAAATATGATTTTATTCTTAAGTTTATAAGGAGGAGAGAACAATAGCATCTCTTTTTAGAAATAGGAGGCAAAGATCTAACTATAATGATTGCAAGAGAAAATGTTTATATGACTAGAGAGGAACATATTTTTACATTGTTTATCATGTGAGAAGAGTGACAAACTATAGTAGAACTAAAGGATGAAATAACATGAACTATAGTATGCACAATATTTTGTAAAAGAATATACAAAAGAATTATAAAGCCATGCTTTAACTAAGCTTGAATAAATAAAAATGAATGATGTAAACGCGAGAGAAATTTTGCAATAAGAAATGTCTTATTTTTCTGTTATTAAGTAGTCGCATTATTGATGGAGACGTGATTTTAATTAAGTTCATCTCGTTTGTCATTAGCGTATTATATTAAGCTTGATCTTATCTATCAACTTTTATATAAAAAATGTCATAGAAATACTTCCATCTTCAAAATATATAAGATAGAGCAACTCTCACATTCCTCAGATGATCTCTCAAAACATAACAATGAATGAAGTCATTAACATGAGACTACTAAACAACCACGTGAGTACTTCTCATAAGAGCTTACATATGATAAAAATTCTCATAACAGAGAGAAAATGAAAATCATGAAAATCATGAAAATACAACAAATATTTAGTGTTGTGCTAGAAAACTAGTAGAGTAAAGTTTACTTAATCTTGAAATCCAACATACATATGATTTAAAGAAAGAACGAAAACTCGGAATTTTACGGAAAACCTCAAAAGAGGGAAAAATTACGGGCTAGCAAAAAGCTTTCACTATGTATGTTTGAGTACAAATCTTCCGATAACGATTACAAAATTGTATAGAGAAGAACAACGATAGTAGTCACGCTGTGATAACATGCTAGATGATGATAACAACGGCGAAAAATGACGACGATGAATGCCGCGATGGATTGCTGATGAGGATCGGCGGCGACCAACCACGGGCGGTAACGTCAGTGGTGACACGATCGTGCTTGGAGGATCTTCCTTTAGGCTCTCTCCTCTTACTCTCCCCTCATATGAGGAATGAGACTATTTATAGATTAGAAGTGACATCTCGTAAATACACGCACCCGCACACTCCACCCACGGCTCAAAATGATTCCCTTGATCATATGATATTTTGTATTTGAATGCTCAAATGATGTGAATTATGATATCTTGGGCTAGATTCGAAGACGATTTGATTATAAATACTCAATGTTTAAGTCGATTGATAATAAACGCGATCTTAGTGATTCAGATCATTATTTTCATATCAAGATTCGCTTTGAAAGTGGAATTTTCAGGATTATATCAGTTAGTATCATTAGGTTGGTAGTAGTACTATTATTAGAGGAGAGTTTTATTTCTGAGAGGAAGGAGTACATGCAGCCATCAACGAGAACTATACAAGGAAATAAAAGAAATAATGAGTAGTTATTGAAGAATGAACGAGGCTTCATGATCGGACAAAGTAGTTGCTTACCGATCAATATGAGAATGGATTGTGATCAGTAATTCATTCTGTGATCGCAAGATAATCAATATAATGCTTGTGCTAACCTTATTAACACATCAAACGGTGCTATGAAGATAGGCATGGGATGCTGCCTTGAAGCAATTTAGTGGCCGAGATCTTAGCATTCACTGTAGGGGTCTAAAGAAATCGAGCCGAGTTCTAGTCATCGTAGGCTTGAGTTTGAGCTTAATTAATCGAATTTGAGCTCGAGCATGAGTTTTATTTTACGAATTATGATCGGCTGAAGAGCTGCCTCATTTAGTATGAAAGAGATAAAATAATTGATTCAAACAATTATTATGATAAAAATTATAAAAAAAAGGAAGGAAAATAATAAGAAATTACTTGTTATAAAAGAATGAGATATAATTTTTTAATATTTTTAATAATTTTATATTTAAATTATTAAATTATAATATATTTTAAGTGTATTTATATTAATAATTATTAAACAAGCCTATTCACTAGCTAATGAGTCAAGTCTCAGTTGATTTGAACTTGCTTGTTAGTTCATTGAGCTCAGCTCAAGAATCATTTATCGAGTCAAATGCTTGAATCAGTTTAACTCACTTACACTCCTAATGTAATACGTGTGGTGGCATGGGATGCACCATAGAGTGTAGAGCAAAATATCCGAAGGTGAGGCAAGTAGAGCTCAAATGTGGGTGCAGTGTTTGTAAGGGCATGAATGAGCACACGCACGACGCATCACAAATTGGACGAAACAGATGACATATATGAGTAGCAAGAGTGAGTTAGGCCAATAAACCACGAGCCCAAAATGAAAAAATGAAACAAATGAAAAAAAGAAAGAGCCTGAAAGGGGCTTTGATGCATGCTGAAATTAAGAAATAGATTGATTTCACTATTAAAATGATGTCTATATATATTGAAAAAAACTAATTATAGAATATGATAGAAAAAAATAATATGGGTGTTATCAATTACGAGAATATATTAATAATTATTGCATGCTATAAAATTAGTTGTGGTAGAATAAAAGTTTATACCTTAACTTTATTGTAAAATCTAGCACATATATAGATATTTGAAGAATGAACAAGAAAATCAATAATTTTTACATGAAAACCCCAAGAGAAAAGAATCACGCTTATCAGAAAAAATCTTCCACTATGTATCTATTTGAGTACAAAATTTTCCGATAACGGATTAGAATTATATAAGGGCGACAATGAAAAAATCAGTAACAAATTTAAAGTTGTTAAATGAGTTGTGGCGTTTGATGATGGTGAACAACAACGCTAGCAATGAATGATGGTTGGTCGTGGTGATGACCGAGATGGTCAGATGGTCGCACGGGCGACGGAGATTAGCTGATAATGGATGACCGGTGATCGAATGATCGATGGTATGAAGCACACGGCGGTGTAGCGTGGCGATGATAAGGACGCGGTCAGGCAGCGATAATGGTTGATGATGATGTGACGATGTGGTGGTGGCCTACGGTATGGCAGCGCAGTTGGTCGCGATGAGCCGACGGTCCAGCGGATGACCGGCGATGGTGGTCGACGACGATGATCTACGATGCCAGCAGCGACGACGGTGGGTGGCGATGACCGCTATGGTGGTTGACGCAGGATCGGCTGCGGTGGACGACGCACCGCCGTCACGGTGGTGGCCGACGTGGTGGTTGCGACCGCCAGTGGCACGATTATGCTTGGAGGATTTTAAGCTTTGAGCTCTCTCTTTAACGCTTCTCTCATATGAAGAATGATGAGCTATTTATAGATTAGAGGATGACGTTTCTGTAAATACATGCAAAATTCAAACCACTCAATTGGATGACTCAAAAAGATTCTCTTGATCATTTGATGTATTTTAAATATTTGAATGCTCAAATAAAGTCAGAATCAAGAGATTTTGGGCTTGTTAGATTTGGCTCGTCAAGACACTCGATTTGATCATAAACACTCCATATTTAGGAACTATTTAGGGCTTTAACTGATATCCCAAAGTTTTCAATGATATTTTAAGTGCTTGCGGTGACTTAGATCGATTGCTTTTGACATCAAGATTCATGTTTCGACTAGCAAAATTTTTAGTACCATATTAGTTGCCTCCTATTTTTGGATGACATTATCTCTATCATCCAAAAATATGCTAAATAATTAAAAATAATAAATTGTTCAATGAAATTTGCGGGTTCATTAACCATATAGTTTGAGAGAATAAATCTTCATGGGTTTACAAGATTATGATCAGAAGCGGTGCAGCGCGCGGCGGGTGCTCGCGGGCAGGCTCTGTTACTTCAAAGCGCATTTGCACGCTCTGGGCTAGCGCAGTCAAATGAGGGCGATGAGCATTTTTTAATTTTTCGCTTTTCTGTTTTTTATTTTTTCTTTTGTCCCTATAGTGGGCCTATAAAAACCTCCATAAGGTCAAGTAAAGAGACACAACTCTCATATACTCTAGTGTTTCTCTGCATTGGATGAGAAATCATCTAGCAGAAGTTTAAGGGATAGGGTAAAAAGAATTTTTTCTTTTTTTCAGCAAAGCTCTGACTTTCTTCTTAAGAGACGGTCATTCGCTTTGTTGATCAAGACCCGTAACTTATACGGCAAGGCTCCGATTTTCTCTTGAGAGAGGCGTCAACTGTCCTCATCGGATCGATCGGGTTTGAAGGCTATCAAGGCCCGTAGTTCATACTGTAAGGCTCCGATTTTCCCTCGAGAGAGTCGTCAACTTTCATCGTCGGACCGACCGGGTTTGAAGGCGATCAAGGCCCACAGTTCATACAACGAGGCTTCGGTTTCCCTCGAGAGAGGCGTCAACTGTCCTTGTCGGACCGATTAGGTTTGGAAGCGATCAAGACCTGTAGATCATAAGGCGAGGCTCCAGTTTTCTCTCGAGAGAGACGTCAACTCTCCTCGTCGGATCGACCGAGTTTAGAGGCGATCAAGGCACGTAGTTCATATGGCGAGGCTCTGGTTTTTCCTCGAGAGAGGAATCAACTTTTCTCGTCAGACCGACCGGGTTTAGAGGTGATCAAGACCCGTAGTTCATGAGGCTCGGTTTTCTCGAAGAGGCGTTCCCTCATTGGACCGATTTGGATGTGATCAAGACCGTCATCGCCGAGGCTCCACCCGAGAGGCATCAACTGTCAAACGGAGGTGATTTAGGCTCGTAGTTTTTACTTCTTCTTATAGTAAATTGAATTTCTTGAAACTCAATGGATGGTTCAACAGTTGACAACTGCCAAGATGGCGGGGAAGTGTCAATGAGGAACCATCCCTCGAAAAACTCAGAAAGTCTGATAGGTAATTTCAGAGTATCATTAGAAATAATTTTTTTTTTCTTTTTTGATCTCATATGTATGTGTATATTTTTCATCAGATTTAAGTAAAAAATTTTATCCAAAACTGTCTGTGAGCAACAAAGTCAGGAAAGGATATGCCCAAGTATTAGGGTGAGTGAGTTGCTTCACACAATTCTTAGATCTTTGTCTTTCTCTCCTCTTTTTTATTTATTATGCATTTTTGTAGGATGATGGCCGTAAAAAATCAATAATGTGACAGCTATAGACGATATATTATCCACTATCATAGGTGACAGTTTAATGGTGCTCCGCAAGAAATTTCATTTCCCTAATGAGTTGGTGGCTATTGTTGCCAAAAAAATTGATTGAGCACATTCTCCTCCGCCAGGATACTTCACTGTCTCTGAGATGATTCTTCGTGCATAATTGCGATTCCTTTGACTCCTGAATTGATTGAGATCTTTAAAATATGTGGTGTAGTTTTGTCGCAATTTTTATTTCGTGCTTTAATGATCATCGTTGGTTTGACTGTCTTCTTTAGAGAGCACGGTGTTACTTTGAACATCAAATACTTGTGTCAAATGTGTAGATTCACATGTGATGCTCAGAGACATGTTTCTTATCCAGCTATAAAGAATTAGATAGAATTTTCAGCACGAAATCCATTTAGAAATTGGTCTAATGGATTCTTTTTTTGTGAAAAATGAGTGTGGCCTCTCTAAGAGATGAAGAAGATTGAATGACCTTCTAGATTCATTGCTGATTAAAGAGAATGAAATCTTAACGATTCTTAATATTCTTGATGCAGGAAGCTTGCAGCATGAGTTACGTCACATTGAGAAGTATATAATTAAAGATAGAATGTTCAAGGTTGGCCTTTCCATTCAGGTAGGGAGATTTCACGCTCTTCCATTGAAAAGATTAAGTAAAGGTGATGAAAGATCTCTTCATATTCACAAAAATTTTTCAAGAAGCCCATTACGAAATCATGGTAATAGCAATATTTCTTCTTTAAAGAAAAAGAAGACATGTGTCGAAGTAACTACGTCAAATATTTTCGGAGAAGATGTTCACCCCTAGTTGGCCTCTGAGAGTTTAGCTATCTCAACTCATAATGGGCAGATTCATTTCTCAAAGCAGCATATTCCTGAATAGGTGTTAGAGCACGTATGCACTAGACGTCAACGAGCAGACGAATTAGTACGTTATCTTCTCATTCTCTTTCTTTTTTTCTTTTCCTTTTTTCTTCATTTAATATTTGTAATTTTTTATTGTAAGTAGCTCAAATATTAGGGCTGATGGCTCATTTGGGTGTCTCTAGATGAGTGAAATACTAAATTTATTAAGGTAAAATATTTGCAAGACGGGTATGAGTGAAAGATGAGTGCTAAGGCCAAAGAAGTGGTAGCTCTAGAGGATTAGATAACCGGGTGTAGAACTGAGCTAGCGAACATGTCAACTTCTCTTTCTCTCCAGCATCAAAGGAGGTGGAGCATACTCATGATGAGTTGATTGAGGTGAGGGCAGAGACTTGCTAGAAAGAGAAAAGACTCAAGGCACTAATAGTAGAGAAAAAAGCTCTTGAACTGGAGAAGAAAGCATTACATGATCATCTTTCTGAGAAGGAGTTAATAATGTTAGAAACGAAGAAAATGGAATCTCCTTGAAGGCAGTGAAAGACTTTAAAAACTCCCTAGCTTATCGCGATGCTATCGAGGACCATGTCCAAGAAGCTCGTAATCATATTTTTGATGTTGAAGTGAAAGACTTGGAGCGCCAATGTTTAGAGGAAGGCTTCCTCCGAGGGTTCCTAAAAGAAATTTGCTTAGTACATCGCAAAACTGGAGCCAATATTGAGAATGCCTCCCAAACCAAGTATCCTTCGCCGACCGAGGAGATGAAGGGTTGAGAGTGAATTTAATGGAGTATCTTCTACTGGTGAGGAGGACGTTGATATCATGTAGTATCACTTGAGGATACATTTCTTTTATTTTTATCTATGTATTGTTATTTATTATTATTATTTTTTGCATCCAGATTTTTGATTCTTTCTTATATCATCATGTTAGAGCTATCAATGACATTAAAAGTTTTTGGGTGATTTACTCTTGTTTTGTTTTGACCTATCTAAGGTGATTGGTCGGAATATTATTCGACGATACTAACCTATAAGGAAGAGGTTGTGGGAAGTCCACCAAGGACTTTTTGGCCTATCCTAAGTATTAGTCAAATTATTATTTGACATCTTACCTGTATGAAAGACGCCATGGAATATCTACCAAGGACTTTTTGACCTATCCTAGGTATTATCCAAAGTGTTACTTAACTTTTTACCTGTATGGAAGAGGCCGTGGACTGTCCACAATGACTTTTTAACCTATCCTAGCCATTAGTTAAAGTGTTACTTGACTTCTTACCTGTATGGAAGAGGTTCAATCAAGTCCTCTTGGGATTGATCATGCCCTAATTGAGACACAACGTGAGTTGTGCATTTCTTATGTGGGAGGATTAAATGAAAGAGATTATTTATATGCAACAAGCTTGAAAGAAAAGACCATAAACTCATTACTCTAATAAAGTTGGTGATACAATCATAAGATAATTTTAACAAAGATATGAGTTTGAAGATAAAATGACAAACGAGACAAAATAAAAGTTACAATAATTTTGCAGTAGAAATTACTGATAATATTTCTAGAGATTCTCGGTGTTCCAAGTTCGAGGCAAGATTTTTCTCTCGAGATCCTTGATCTTAAATGTTCCTGGATTGACCATAGCTATAACCACATAAGGGTCATCCCAAAGAGGTGAGAGTTTATTGCATTGAGGGATTTTGCTCACAGCTTTAAGACTTCACAGGATCGAGTCACCGACAGAGATGGGATGCTTTCACTCTTCTGTTGAAGTGATGAGCTACCCTTTGGTGGTAGGAAGCATTCCAAAGTAAGGCCATGTCATGAGTTTCAGGGAGTAGGTCTAGGTTTTATTGAAATTTTTCTTCATTACTATCATGATTGAATGATTGAACTCTTAGACTTGAAATCTCGATATCTAATGATATAATAGCTTCTGTGTCGAAACAAAAATTATATGGTGTCTCACTAGTCAGAGTTCATGAAGTAGTGCGGTAAGCCCAAAGAACATTAGAGAGCTCCTCAACCCATTGCCCCCAGCCTTCTCGAGATGCATTTTTAACCCTCTGAGTATAGTCTTGTAGGTAGCTTCAGTCTGTTCATTAGTTTGAGAATGGGTTACAACCGTATGTAGTAGCTGAATGTGAAGATCTTTACAAAAAGATGTAAAGATATTTTCAGTAAATTGGGTTCCATTATCGGTGATGATCTTTGCAGGAAGATAATATACATATTATATTTTTTCAAACAAATTGTTTAGCATTTACCTCCGTGATTTTAGCGAGTGGTTTAGCTTCCACCCATTTAGTAAAGTAGTCAATGGCTAAAATGATAAATTTTCGTTGTTGTGACGCTACTGGAAAAGGTCCCATGATATCAATTCCCCATTGAGAAAAGGCCACGGGCTTTGAAGGGATGAGAGCTCTATATGTGGTGTATGAGAGAGGTTATAGTGCAACTGATAACTCGCATATTTTTTTGTGAACTCCAAGGCGTCTTGCTTCATCGTAGGCCAATAGAACCATTGCCTTATAATTTTAAGGGCTAGGGCCCTTCCTCCTAGGTGTTCTCCACATATCCCCGAGTGAACCTCTCTTAATGCATAATGGCTTATGATGATGAGAGGCATTTAAGGTATGACCCAGAAAAAGCTTGTTTGTATAGTTCACCTTCGATAATAATAAAATTTGCAGCTTGCCTTCGGAGATGAGTTACAATAGTTTGGTCTTCAGGAAGGGTCCCTTCTTGTAGAAAGGATGGGATGGGGTCCATCCATGAAGGTTCCTTTGTCTCATTAATTGCTTGTATTACCCATGACCCTTGGATATTAGAAAAATATATTTCTGACATGCCTTATCTTAAATAGATCTCCAGTAATAGAGGCAGCGAGCTTAGCGAGAGCGTCAACTCGAGTGTTATTCTCTGGCAGTATGTGAATGATTTGATGTATCTTGATATGGGCAAGAAGTGACTTCACCGAGCTGAGGTATTATGCCAGCTGAGGATTATAGGTATTAAAGTTTTCCTCAACCTAGGAGGCAATAAGCTGAGAGTCAGTGTGGATCATTAAGTTTTGAGCTTCACAATCAATGACAAGTCTCAACCCTGTGATGAGAGCCTCATATTCAGCCATATTATTGGTTACATGAAATTTTAGGTGAAGTCTATACTATAAGGTATCCTGTTGGGGGGAAATAAGTAAGATTCTTGCTCAGGCAATAGTATTTCCTGAAGCTCCATCAACATAGAGGGTCCATTGAGAAGATGAAAGGGGTGTAATAAATAGCTCATTTAGAGTAGTGCATTCCACTATAAAGTCTGCGAGTACTTGAGACTTTATGTTTGACCTGGGTAGAAAATGGATATCAAACTCTCCTAATTCTATGGACCATTTGATTAACCTCCCAGATGCCTCTGGTTTCTATAGAATGACCATTAATGGTAAATGAGTGTAAACGTCAATGGTGTGAGCTTAGAAGTATGGACGTAATTTTCGCACTGAGAAAACTAAAGCCAAAGCCATCTTATTTGCCAGCGGATAATGACTTTCTATATCAAAGAAAATTTTGCTGACATAATAAATTGGTCATTGTATCACATTTTCTCCTCGCACTAAAACATAGCTTATTGCATGGGAAGAGATTACAAAATATAAGTATAACATCTCTCCTTGGATAGGCTTGGATAGTAAGGGTGGAGAAGCTAATTATTCTCTTAGTTGCTCAAAAGCAGCTTAACATTCATCAGTCCACTAAAAATTATTATTTTTAGCTCCATTTTATATTTAAAGAATGACAAGTATTTATCCTCCAGAATGGGCTAAGAAGCGGATATGGCAGCAATTTGTCCATTCAAGCATTGAAATACTTTAATATTCTTTAGAGGAGCCATATCTCTGAGGGCTCTGCTTTTTTCAAGATTAGCTTCAATCCCGTAGTGGGTGACCATAAATCCAAGAAATTTTTTCGACATAACCCCAAAAGCACACTTGGCCGAGTTAAGTTGCATGTTATAACATCAAAGAAGGTTAAACCATATTTCTAAGTAAGAAATATGTTGTGATTCTTCCAAGCTTTTTACTAATATGTCATCCACATATACCTCCATTGTGTGGCCTAAGAGGTCTATAAAAATCTTATTAATAAGTCATTGATATGTAGCACCAGTATTTTTTAACCCGAACATCATAAATTGGTAACAATATAAATGTTTATATGTTTGAAAGGATGTGACTTCTTCATTTGTTGGATCCATTTTTATGTGATTGTAACCTGAGTAAGCATCCAAAAAATTGAGTATTTAATGCCCAGACGTAGCATCGACTAATTGATCAATTCGATGGAGAGGAAAATAATCTTTTGGGCAAGCTTTATTGAGATCAGTGTAATCAATATACATTCTCCAAGTTTCATTTGATTTCTTAACCATGATAACATTTGTACGCCATGTAGGGTAATATATTCTTGTATGAATCCCGCTTCTAAGAGCTTATTAACTTTTTGTTCATTAGCTTGGAGGTGATCAGGTGTAAAACTCTACTTTTTTGGATGATTAGTTTGAATGTTGGATCAATATTGAGAGAGTACAAGATCACATTGGGGTCGACCTCAGGCATATTTGTTGGACTCCAAGCAAATATGTCTTAATTTTGTATAAGAAGTCTATGTATTTTGCCCTCTATTTTTTTAGAGCAGAGATCCGGCTTACACTGTTCGTAAATGTCGGTCATCTGACAATGAAATAGGGAGCAAGTATTCTACAAGTGAAGCTCTCTGGGATACTTCTTCATCTCAAAAATTAAAATTTTTGATGCTGAAGGTCACCGAAGGGCGTGATTGAACTAGTTAGAGGAAATATGATTGTGCTATTTGTTGGTTTTCACAGAACACTCCAACCCCAATGGGGGTTGGAAATTTCAACTTAAGATGAGATACTGAAGTAATGACACCAAAAATTGATTGGAGGGGCCTTCCGAAGATTGCGTTGTATGCGGAATCTGACTTGACCACCATGAATTAAATTGAATGAGTCACTTGTCAAAAAAATTCTCAGGGATAACAGAAGAGGTGATTGTCCTCCACTCAATGTGATTATCAAAATCATATAATGCTTCTACAGGTTGGAGCTTTTCCCTAACCAAGCCCATGCTAAGAAATATAGAGTAAAATAAAACATCGACATAACTCCCATTATCAATCAAAATTCTCTTAATAATATAGCATGGGTCATCGATCCCTGCGCTGATGATAAGTGGATCTTGATGGGGAACTTGGACTCCTTCTAAGTTTGAATCATTAAAAGTGATGGAATGATCAATATGAGATTTCTTTAACTCTGATTCTTCAAAGGTGGCAATGAGGACTTGATTAGATAGTAGTGGTCCGCCTGTGATTGTTTCAATTTTTTCAACTATCTCGTGACTATTTTGTTATTTTTTTGATGATTGTCCTGGTTTCCCCTAGTTGGAGTTATGTTTACTTGAGTCAATTGAATCTGCACAAATCGATATAGATATCCTTGTTGAATGAGCTATTGATTTCTTCTTTGAGTTGTTTACACGCCTTAGTAGTATGTCCATAACCTCGATGAAAGTGACAATATTGCTCATAATTTCTTGAATTTGGTTTCAGCAGATGTGGCCACTTGATGGTCTCTTCATCTTGAATGGCCATCAAGACGTTAACATGAGATATGTTCATTGGTGTGTATTCTTTTTCTGGTTGTGGTTCACATCATTGATGTGAGGGTCATGGAGAGAGATCACGACTATCTTGTTGCTTCTTTTGATGGAATTGTCTGTTTGTATTCCCTGGGGCACTCTTACATTTTCCTGTGGATTGTTCAAATTATTTGCGATGGACATTAATAACCTCATCGACATAAATTTATGCTTCCACATGATGAACCAAATCGGCATATGAGCGAACTGTGTCTCACATTAGTGATGAGTAGAAAGGCCCAAGATGGAGCCCTCCAAGGAAAACTCCTTTTAATAGTTCGTGGGACTACTCAGCGATCCTAAGGAGAATCTGAAGTACTCCATAAGTGATTCACCCTCATTTTAACAAATGCCTAAGAGATGAGAGGAATCTTTAATGATCCTCCAGTTTGTAATGAACTATTCTACAAAAATCTTGGCGAGTTCGTTAAAGGTATGGATGGATCCCCTAGGAAGGGAGTAGAACCAAGTGCGAGCTTGGCCCTTGAGGGTGACTAGAAAGACCTGATAAAGTAGCATGTCAGGAGCTTGTTGGATATGCATGATGGTCCTGTAATGGCCGATGTGTTCATATGGATCAGTTGCCCCATCATAAGAGTCGATGCTTTGAAGCTTGAACCCTACGGGAATAGGATGTTGAAGAATAACTTCAGTCAAAAGTGAAGACTCCTGATAGCCGCGATAAGAGAGAAGATGATTTTCATCTTTAAAGTGAAATTATTTTTGCTCTAAGCATTGTAATTCAGCACTTATAACATGACAGGTGGAGTCAACAGGATGAGAACGTGCCAAGCCACTAGCAATAATTGGTGGATTAATAGTTGGTTGAGCTGTAAGTGATGGATAAGTAGAACTAATGTGTCAAGAAGGTCAACATCACAGTCTGGAAGCGAAGGAACTTCAGTATGATGGCAAGAAGGCCCCGTATTAGCATTTTGACCTCCCATGGCTAACAATCATTCCTAGGGGAGATGCATTTACCGTAGTAGTGGCTGTCGTGTTTCTCGTAAAAGTCAGATTATCTTATTTTGAGACTCTTCTATTTGACACACGATCTTCTAGAGAGATTCTTATTGCACCTTCACTGATTGGGTCATGCCTATCAAGGAGAAGTGAGGCAGAAGCTTGACGTCCTTGGTTCAAGGATTGGCTTTGAGAGTGACAGAGTTGGAGTAGGAGGCTCCGTTATTACAAGTATTGTGCCTCTTGGCCATAATGCAGGTGTCACAGAGATTGCGATTGTGAGGTTTGCTTCCTATAGACGGTGCCAAACTGTTGCATGCTAAAAAACTAGTTACTACAGAATAAAAGTTTACCTTAAGTTTGTTGTGAAATTCAGCATAGAAACAGATATTTGAAGAATGAGCAAGAAACTCTAGAATTTTATGTGGAAAAACCCCTAAAGAGGGAGAAAACCACGGGGCTTAGCCGTTGACCTCACTTTTGGAGTGAGCTCTTAACCTCCTATTCTTAGACTTAGGACTCTTCTAGACACTAAGAACTCCTTAGTCATAAGATACTTCTAGTGATTAGGTGAACACTTAACCTATGCCTAGAGACTTAGAAGTGTTAATCATAAGATTAGATTATGCCTTAGGGTTTAAGAAAATTACCTATCCCATAGCCTAAACCCAATCTAAATACACTTTCTCAAATCAAACCTAGACTCAATTCTCAAACCAAATCTCAAATTTAAATTCAAATTCCAAATATAATTTCAAAATTTGACTCCAAATGATTAAAACCCAAAATCAAATTCAAATCCTAAGACCCTTGAGCCATATGAACCACATTCATAAGCTTAGCCAAAACTCCCTTAAACCAAATCAAACTCAATTGATCTTTTTATAAATCAAGTATTCCTTCATTTATATTCATAAATATAAATGAAATCTAAATTCAAATGACCAAAACTATATCAAAAATCAAATCAAACTCAATCATAAGCCCTTTTTTTGGACTTAGCCAAATTATATCCAAATCAAGTTAAAACCAATGGATTTTCTCTTGAATCAATCATTCATTCGATCATTTATCTAAATATAAATATAACCTATAATCATCAAACCAAATTCAAGTCAACCCAAGTCAAGTCTAACTTAGCCCTTTTGACTTAAACTTTCAATTGAGCCAAAATCCATTGGACACCAAATTGATTGCCATTGAATTTATATTTCAATCTAGGGCTCATATATAAGTTTAACTAAACTTGAATCAAACCAAAACTAAACCAATCGACCCACTTAGGTCCACTTGACCCAAAGTGACCTAAAGGACCCATTTGAGCCAACTTCCAATCCAACCCAACTTGGATTGAACCAAGCTCACTAAAACCTTCTACCATGATTATTGATCACCCTAGGATGATCAATTACAATCAATCCAATAAACCAAGCCCAATCCAAATTGACCCAAATTAACCTAAAGGATAAAATCAGGTCAAATTATTATCTAACCCAAATTGATTACAACCAATGGCTCAAGTTCATTCCAAATTGATTATTGAACTTGACCAAAGCTATAATTAAACCCAATTTGATCAATAGAGCCCAATTGGTCAACTTGACCCAACCTAGCCCAAATTGCCTAAAGTGTCAATTTGGCCTAAATCCAAATTAAATATAAATTAATTCAAACCAAAGACCACATTCATCTTTAATTAGCCAATTGAATATGAATCAAACATAACCCAAGCTAATTTTGCCAATTTTGGTCAAATGGGTCAATTTGATCCAATATGACCCATATGACCCAAATTGGGCCAAATCCCTTAAAACCAAGCCAAGACCCATTGGGGGCTGATCAAACTCAACCTAAATTCATTTAGGATCAGCCCAAAACCAACCCAAACCCATTTAAATCGCTCATGGATCCTCCTCCACATAGGATTTCACCCAACCTCATTTAATTTTCCCCATAACATGCACTTAACTCCTCCCCAACATTTGCATTGAATATGGCTGATCATATAGCGACAAGAGAGGACTTTGGAGCAAAATTCTAAAGTCCTCAATAAATCCATCATCCACCCCAACCACCCCAAGCAAGAGGGAAATCAATTTGGAGCTAAAAAATTCAAAAAAATGGATTTTCAGCCATTAGAAAGGAGAGAGAAATGAAGTTTTAGATCTCTTGCTCCCACCATCATTCAGCCCCTAAAAGCCCTCCAAAGCAAAAAAGAACCCATCCCTCACCTCTTTAATTCATTTTTGAGCTTAAAAATATAAATAATTACTTTTCTAGTGAGACGATAGACATCGGAGAAGGTGACTTTCCGAAGGGAGGCAAGGGTTAAAGATCACTCTAAAGCTTTCTTACATACCTAGGAGTTCACTCGGATCTTCACCGCCACCGAAAATCATCCTCGGTGAGGTAAATTGCCAAACTTTAGCCGGGTTCACTAAATTTTACTAAGTATTTTGAGCTTAATTTAAGTTTTAGTGAAAAAAATCAAATTTTATTAATTAAAACAAAAAAATATATATGAGATTAAGTTGAAATTTTAGAGATTGAAATTAAAGTTAAAACACACCTACCATAAAAATTTCAAGAGAAAAGAACTTCTAGATTGGGAGAAATTAAATTGTGAAGTTCAGATTGTCTATTTTAATAAAATAAATCAAATAAAAATTCATAAATTTACAAAAATCTTCAAAATGGCTTAAATCACTTCAATTGACATCTAGGACTCTTAATAAAGTAATGTGTCTTTTGAATCTTAATGAACCCCAAACAAATACTTAAGAGTAGAGTTTAATCAATTAAGGAGTTAATTAAAACATAATCTAAAAATAATTTAAATATCAAATCAAAAATCCAAAAATGAAATAGCACTTAAGCAATCATTAATCAAACCTCAAATCAAAAAATATCATCTTTAGAGGAAATTAAATTAAATATGATTAAACTTATTTAAGTTAATAAAACTCAATTAAATGATTAAATCTTAAATCAAACTCAAAATTCAACAAATTTAGGAAACTTTAATCATTTGATACTAATCGAATTAAACCAAATAAAATTAAAATAAACTTAATTAATATATGATTAAATCACATCCATTTAGAATAAGATAATTAATTAACCATTAAATATTTCAACCAACTAAATCAAATATGTTAATGAAATCAAACAAACATAATATGAATCAAATCAATAAAACTCTAACCATAAATAATCAAACTTAATTGAAATGAAATAAACAATTAATTCACTTAATAACAATGATGGTAATACAATAATCCTTTAATCAAATCAAACTTAAGGAAACACTTAACTAAACCAAATCACTCACATGTAAGAAATTAAGTCATTAATTCTAATTAAACAAACCCTTAATTAATCTAATGATTTAAAAATTTAATTACCCTTAATCAAACTTAATTAATTAAACATCTAATTAATGCAAACTTAATAAATTAATCCATCATCTTAATTAATCAAATTAATTTAAATAAGTTACATTAAAGCTAACTCTAAAATTAAGCTTAAATCAAACCCCAATTAAATTTAATAATCACCTCAAGTAAACTAATTAAGTTAATCAAATTAATCATATTAAACCTAAGCTTAATCAAACATAATTAGATGCAATTAAAACTAATCAAAACTTAAATTAAACTTAAATCATTAAGTCATTTGTCTAATTAAAACAAATCTAATTTAAAAAATTTTACCATTAATCAAACTTAATTAATCAAACATCTAATTAATGCAAACTTAATAAATTAATCTCATCTTAATAAACCAAATTAATTTTATAAATCACAAAAATTAATTCAAATCAAACACTTAATTCTACTAATTAATTTAATCATTAAATAAACTAATTAAGGTAATTAAATTAATCATATTAAACTTAAGCTTAATCAAATATAAAATGCAAATAAATGCTAATCAAATCCAAATTTAAACTTAAATCATTAACTTATTAATTACATCATTAACCCAAATAGATATGAAATCAAATTAAAAATTAAACAAATCTTTATTTAATTTAATAATTAATTATACCTCTTAAATAAACTAATTAAGTTAATTAAATTAATCATGTTAAACCAAGCTTAATCAAACATAAATGCAATTTACTAATGAAACCTAAATTAAACCTAAATTATTAAGTCATTAATTTCAAGTCTAAATAGATATGAAATCAAATTGAAAATTAAACAAACATTTATAATTATATAAATACATCTTAATTAAAGTAATCACATAATCACATAGAACCTAAGCAAACCCATAGACCAATAAAGCTAATCAAATCAAATCAAATAAAATTAAATTAAGAAAGACTCTCATCAATTTAATAATCAAATCAAATCTCATTCAACCTACTTAAATAAGATAAACTAATTAACTATCCAATGTATGAAATCAAAATACAAACCAAACTTTGATGAACATGACAAATGGATGTGATTAAAAATAAAATCCTAATTACAAAGAATCAAACTCAATTAAAATCAAAATAAAATTTTAATTAATCTAATCTGATCAAACTACAAATAAATGAACCATAATCAAATAAGCATAAATTAAGTCACATAAATATAATCAAAGAAAAGAATTAAATATTAATTTAAAAGGATATTGAATTATCAAGATTTAATTAAACCAACATCTAATCTAAAATTAATCAATCAAAGAACATGAACTTAAACAAACTTAAACTTCATTAGATATCAAGGATATTGAATTATCAAGATATAATTAAACCAAAACATCAAAATCAAAATCAATCAAATACATAAACAAACTCAAATTCTAAGCTCTAAATAAAATCAAATAAATTACACAAATTCAAATGGGCTAATTAAGATACTTGAGGACCTTAGTTAGATTCTTTAGAAATTAGGATGTAGAATAGGGTGAGTTCCATCTACAAATGGAATTCATTCTACCTTTCATTCTTGAAAACTTAAACATCATTTTAACAAATAAAAGTGAAATAAAATGAAAAAATAAATCATTAAATCATTTAAATTGAAATCACCCAAAACTAAAATTTAAACAAATTCAAACTCCAAATTGAAACTTAAACTAAAGAAGCTAGTAAAGTCTTGCCACACAAGCCTTAAGCACGCACATTAGAATACTAAGTCACCACTTCCAGTGCTAAGTTAGGGCGTTGTATGTATGATGTTGTGCTTTTATTTTGTGATGTAATATTTTAGACTGGATGTTAGGGTGTATGTTTAGTAGATGATGTTAGGCTATTAGCTAATCATACAGGGGTTGTGCTTAAGGGTCATGTAAAAAAAAAAAAATACTTTTTTTGCGGTTGCTTAGCCCCTAAGCGTAACCCATGTTAGGATAGGTGGGCTTGGTTACCCACGTGTGGGGTGCTAAGTCCAAATTATTCATATAACTACTTGGGTTGTATGGTGTGTTTAGCTAATATTTATTTTGCAGGTGTAGTTAGATTTACTTTTCCTATTTTTTAATTTTGCTAATTAGGATTAGTGTTATGGGGATTAGGATGAGGTGCCAAGAGGCTTAGTCCCTGGTGCCTGATGCCTTTGGAGCAAATCAAATCAAAAGAAAGAGAATGAAGAAATGAAGAAAAGAAGACCCCATAACATGTATTTTTTTTAATCCGGGTTGTATAAGGGTAGAGCTCGGCTACTCATCTTTTTCTCTTTTGGTGTATGTGACTTTCGACCTTTTATTCTTTTTAGTCTATAAAATTGTTTGATGTTGTGTTTAGATTGCATTAGATAACATGCTTTTCATAGTTTCTTTATGATTGATGCTTGAATGTGTGGCCTGATGCGTAGGCTCTTAGGATAAAATTAAATTTTTATCCATTAACTCATAACTAAAATTTTAAAAAACTCATAACCTCACATAAAAGCCTAGGAATTAAATCAAGATAATAAAATTTTAGCAACCCTGGATGAATGAATGTATAATATCATGCATGTCATATTATTTCACTCTTGTTAAGAGGGGCTTCCATCTTTCAGAGAATGAAGGCTTTGTGAGAGCCTTTGGTGGAAGAACACCCCTTTCTCTTGATTTGGCCCATAATCAAATTCTCATGCATTTAGGCATACAAAATCTCATAGCCTATGTCAAAACAAAGAGTCCAAAAGAATCAAATAAATTTGATAAAATTTGCATTAGATTAAGTCATGGATTCATACCACTCATGCTCTAGTCTCTTAGGAGTGAGTTTAAGGACTTAGTCTCCTTTCTAAATAAATAATAGCCTAGCCATCTTGCAAAGCATAAGACTTGCCTACATGGATTTAAAGCGTAGAGGAGTTAGCTGGTTGCCACTCCAGGCGATAATAAGTTCAGCAGTCGAGTGATTTATTCTCTCTTGTGGAGGTAAACCATATACCCATTTTTTCCTTAGATTTATGTCGTACCTTTATTTTGTACCAAGGCTCCTTAGTTTAGGAACCTGAGGTAGTTATTTTCTTAGGGCTACAAGCATAAATCCTCACCTCTTAGGCATTTTCACAATCTTATGTGGAATTATAAGCCCAACAATCTAATAAAATGTCAACTCAAATAATTAACTCTCTTCAATTTCAAAAATATAAAGCCCAATTATAGGTAGATTGGAATGCTCACTAGGCTTCCTAGTATGAGCATTTCCTACTTTCTCCCTTTGGATTCCAAAAATAAGTCTTCTCCTTGATCTATCCCATTTGATTTTCTAAAATAACCAATCCTTTGATAGTCTTAACCTTGAAATCTTTGAGACCTAATTATCTACTTTAATTGAGTATTCTTAAGAATTTCATTTCTTAGGATGTAATTAACTATGGGGGCTTGCCTCCATAGGGAACTTAACTAACCCGACTTAAAATAAACCCTACTTTACTTTTTCATGTAAAATAAGAGAAAGATCTCTGGTATATTTGAAGACCCATCATGCCTTAAGAGTCCTTATTAGGTGATTAGGTCAATTATATGATGGTGATTTCTATCTTTTGAGATAGTACATCATTCCTTAATGTCATACCCGATCAATTTAATAAGTACCCCCTAAGATCCGCATGGTGTCCCATCCCAAAAATAAACACCACATTTTTGGCGACTTCAGGGAAGGTTCTCTCTCCATCTTTAGTAGACAATTGTCTCCAAGCATCGATAGTGGACTTATATTTTATATATGAGACTATCATTCTTTCTTGGCACTTAGCTTATTTCATCCTTAAGCAAAGCTCAACATCCTTTAGGTTTTAGGACCTCACTCGTGTAGGTCTTAAAATCCCTATTGAGTTTCTCAGGTGAAAATTAAAATTAATCAAACAAATGAGATGACCAAAATTAAGAACCACTTCACCATTATGATGGTGAGGCAAGGTTCATCCCATGAACAATAAGAAAATAAAATCCTTCTACAAAATAACTTGTCTTTCCAAAGGCACTTTTCAAAATCCACATAATAAGAGATCTTTACACAAAAAAAAATTGTAAGAAATTTTCAAAAAGGCAGAAAACACATATAACCAAACCTCGTTTAACAAATCCTATGATTGTTACATGAAGGTTCTTTTCAAAATCAAAATCAACCATTTTTAATGTCTTTTTCAAAAACACATTTTCTTTGGAAATAGCTATCCCCATCCCACACACTCAAATTTGTTGGATGGAGATTTTATTTTTGAATTAAATTATAAAATAAAATTGAAACTCCACTTAGCATACTTCACATGTGCTAGAGTTGAAGTTTCTCCTCTTTTCGAAAAGCAATAAATCATACACACACAAAAGAGAAGTCAAGACATATTTGAACCCCCACTTGACATAACCAAATTTGTCAAATGGGAGTTCCCCTTCCCTTGGAGATGGTAGAGCAAATTGAATTCTATTTGCATTTGTCTAATAAAACTCCTTCTTGCCAAAGTCTTGGACTTCAAAATACATTGGGAGCTCATTTGACATGTCCAAGTATATCAAATGAGAACCCCCTTTTTGAAAATCATAAGAACAAATTGAACTCCATTTAACATACCTAAGTTTGTTAAATAAGTTCATTTTCTTTCAAAAATCATAAACACATTTGACTTTCACTTAACATACCAAATTTGTTAAGTGAGAGTTTCATTTTTAAAAATCATAAACACATTTGACTTTCACTTAACATACCAAATTTGTTAAGTGAGAGTTTCATTTTCAAAATTATAAACACATTTGACTTTCACTTAACATACCAAGTTTGTTAAGTGAGAGTTTCATTTTCAAAAAAATCATAAACACATCTGTCTTTTACTTAACATACCAAATTTGTTAAGTAAGAGTTTCATCTTCAAAATCATAAACACATTTTACTTTCACTTAACATACCAAATTTGTTAAGTGAGAGTTTCATTTTTTTAAAAAAAAATCATAAACACATTTGACTTTCACTTAACATACCAAATTTGTTAAGTGAGAGTTTCATCTTCAAAATCATAAACACATTTGACTTTCACTTAACCAAATTTGTTAAGTGAGAGTTTCATTTTCAAAATCATAAACACATTTGACTTTCACTTAACATACCAAATTTGTTAAGTGAGAGTTTCATTTTCAAAAAAATCATAAACACATTTGACTTTCACTTAACATACCAAATTTGTTAAGTGAGAGTTTCATCTTCAAAATCATAAACACATTTGACTTTCACTTAACATATCAAATTTGTTAAGTGAGAATTTCATTTTCAAAATCACAATCACATTTGACTTTCACTTATCATACCAAATTTGTTAAGTGAGAGTTTCATTTTCAAAAATCGTAAGCACATTTGACTTTCACTTAACATACCAAATTTGTTAAGTGAGGGTCTCTTTTCAACACACATTTGATCCCTATTTTAACATACAAAATTTGTTAAATAAGGATACAATTTTTCATGTCAAACCACACTTGAGCTTTCACTTAATATACCAAATTTATTAAGTGAGAGTCTCATTCTCAAAGAAAAATAAATAAATCTCAAACAAATTTGGGGCTTTCACTTAACATACCAAATTTGTTAAGTGGGACTCCCATCTTCAAAGAAAAGTAAATCTATCTCACAATCACACTTGACTTTCACTTAACATACCAAGTTTGTTAAATGAAAGTCTCATCATCAAACACAAATCAAACACATGTGACATATACATAACATACCAAATTTGTTAAGTAAAAAGCCCCATTTTTTTAAATCAAAATATCACACAATCAAATTTTCACAAGCAAAAATATTTCAAATACACAATCACAACCTCTTCTTAGCATACCCAAATTTTCTAAGTAGAGGTCTTTCAAACAATTAATATTTTCAAACAAGATGCACAAAACACAAATATATCCAAGAAAATCTCTCCTCAAATTTTAGAACCCCATCCAACTTGCCTAAATCGGTTGAGTATGGGTTCTAAATCGAAATCAAATGGCAAAGAATCTCCTCAATATCCAAATCTCTCCAATGAACCCCACTCAACACATTTGAATCATTGAGTATGGGTTGAAAACTCCAAACTTCTATTACTTGCATGGAACAAATATCAAGGTAAAAATCTGATATAAGTTATGTTTCCACAAATGTAGACATACAACTTAGATCAACTAGTGCAGTCTTTGCAATTTTCACATATGGCAGCTCAGAAGTACGTGTTTACTTTTCTTCGAGATGGATTTGGCCTTGGATCAAGCCAGCCTCCCGAAGACCGACTTTGCTCACCTCATTCATTTTGGCTGAGGTTTCGAGGGGCTAGAATCACTTGTGAGGGGACCACCCTCATAACTGTCAGCAGAAGTGTGGTGACCGGGCAGAAGCCGGTCATCCAAGTTGAGATGTCATCTGACTTAGAATTCCCTCTCTTAAGAGGAAGGTTGTGGTAGTTCCAGTAGTAGTTATAGTTCTAGTACCAGTGCACTCAGTGGTTCCCCTTTCTACCCCAGTACGGGCTAACACCCACTATTTGGCTCCTTCCAAGGGGAAGTTTACCCTATCTTTCGGGATAGTCTCTCCCACCTATGAGGTTGGATCTAGTTCTCGTGCTGCCCCTCCTAGTAGGACTCAGCACCACAAGATCAAGCAGTATCATGACCGCATAGCTAAGGAGCTAGAGGCAGCTTCCCAGTCTGTAGCAGAAGAGTTACCTAGGATAGTGTCTCCTCTTATCACAGAGAACAAGTTTCACCCCCTCTCTGGTTTTGATGGAGAGGAAGACATTAGGAGGACCTCAATTTTACCTCCACCCGTAGTTCATTTTAAGGCTCATATCAGTGATAGGAGAAGGTCATATGCCGGCCATAGATCAGTTCTACATTGAGTTGGCAGAGCTTATGGACGATCAGAGTCTGGGGATCAATTTGATTTACATTTTATCATCACCTGTGCGCATCACGAGAGGGCCAAGGAGGCCGGGTATTAGCATTACTAGTAGAGAGACGTAGGTATAATGACTGTGGCCTCAACCCTCATGGACTTTCCCGATCGGCTACTACCGTTGATCATCGATAACATTCTACTAATGTACCCACCATAGAGAAAGCTTACGAGAAAGGCGGTGTTGCCTCCACCACATTGATCCACTCCTCTCCCACCATCACCTATTCAGGTCCTACCATCCACCATGCTTACAAAGGCACAAAAGATAATATCTGGGTAGAAGAAAGCCCCATTCTTGATCCAGCTATGAGCAAAGGGCCACTTCATTTACTCCATCGACTGAGGTGAGGGCGAGTTCCCCTGCTCAACTTCCTACTTCAGTCTTGGTGAAGAAGGAGTGGCAACCCCATAATGTCATGGTCGCACCACCATAACCACCAGAGGTAGTGACACAACTAGAAGGGAAGGGGGACAGTTGTAGTCCCCATGTAGTGGATCTCCATGTAGGGACACCACTCCACCCATGGCGACCGAGCATGTCTCTTCCGGCTCATGACCCTCTGAGCCGGCAGTGATCGGTGTTAAGTGCATCTAGTGAGCAGTCCTCCTAGAGACAGTAGTACAATGGTAAGCAATGCGTATTTTTACGTATTGGCCTCCCCTCCAACTCAGCGGTGAGTTTTGTCCCTACGATTAGACCTCTTTAGATGAGATCATGCTTTCTTCGAGAAGAGGAAACTCTTTGGGAGCGATTGCTCTGATGAAGAGGATGCTAGTGTCAATTTTGATCCAGACAAAGATGATCTCTTGGAGGACTCAGCGGAGGTCCATATGGTCGACACTAGGGGTTCCCTCCTTAGGGATCAACATAGTTAGGAGGGTGTTGTAGTTGAGGAAGAAGACACAGCTCATTCAACCCAACACCTTCATTAACAACTAAGGTAGAGAGATGAGCATATCAATAAGATGGAGAAAAGAGTTGAAGACTTGTTAGCGATAGTCCTAGCACTTTAAGGCTAAGCTCCATCAATCTAGCCTACTCTTACCCAGTTGTTGCATGTTTGGATCGGCCAAGAGTACATCTCCTGGATCATAGTGGCGTGCATAGGAAGGTCATAGATAGTACCTCCATGCTTGAAAGAGATATAAAGCATATGGTGGAACAACAAGTGAAAGCGTTGAAGCAATGGCTCATCATTCAAAGGGTAGACCCCAAAGGAATTCGATGTAGTCCAATATCCCAAGGGTTTTGTGCCACCATCCTTTAAGATCTTTGATGATAGTGGAAACCCTAGGCAACATATAACACACTTTAGAGTTTGTGTAACCTGGGTGATGCAATTCTCTTGACTCTTCATTAGTAGTCTGTCAGGGATTGCATTTGATTGGTACGCTGAACTTCCCAATGGTTTAGTGAAGACTTTTGCTGAGTTGGAGCACCTCTTCATCAAGAGGTTTGTTGGAGCTCAGAAAGGTAGAATGGGTGACCTCATTGGCCAACAAAATCCCAATGAGTCCCTTATTGATTATATTCTCAGGTGGCAAAACCTGAGTATGAAATGCGAACCACAGCTGTTCGAACAACATGCTATAGAAATTCTTCTCAAGAATATTCATGGTCCGATTGCTTTCATACTCAAGGGATTTACAATCAAAACCTTTGAGAAGTTAATTAACAAGGCAGCTAGCCTACAAGGGGAAGCCAAACAGTTACCTTTTCAAGACCAATCATTGAATCCCAAGCTACAGAAAGCATTTGAGAAGAAGCCAAGGGTAGTAATCAGTAGACAAGGGAAGCAGCTAGTTAGAGCTCAATATGAGAGACCTTGTGCATAACAGCCTCCATTTCTACCTCCTCTACCAATTCCTCAACCAGCATACCAACCACCACAGTTACCACAGCAGACGCCACCACCTCCTCCATAATATACTCGTAGTGCATATCCACCCATTATTACCCATACTCTTATAGATTGAATAAGCCATATTCATTCAAGAGAAAGGTATTTAGGAAGATCTTTAAAAATCTCTTAAAGAAACTTGACTTTTAGTTACCTGAGCCCAAGAGATCGAAAGATGTGGGCAAGAGTAATGATCCTAACTATTACCCTACCACCTCATGGTTAATCATGTCTTGGAAGATTGTCACCTTTAAGGGTAGCTTGGCTGTTAGAGATTTTGTTATCCCCAAGGAATACTTGTTAGAACAACCCTCCAATTCCATCAGAGTAATTCTTGGGGATATTTGCGATCCTCTTAAAATAAAAGAAGGTTGGGATATTGCCTTATCTAGAACCTCTAAAAAAGTGGTCTCTAAGATCAAGAAGCTTTCTTTATAGATGCCTGAAACAACTCAAACCTCCAACACCAAGGAAGGTTTGTAAGTTGCCAAATTTAACAGAAGGTGTCCCCCAGTAGCTACCTTACTTGCGAAGCATAGCGGCAACCACCGTCAGTGTCAAGCACTCCATCCACCATTGTACTACTTCTTCCTCCACTAGCTCCTTATTTTACCAATAGAGCATTGTATCGGAATAAGGGGAATTATACCCTTACCGCTTACTTTATTAGATTTTATCATGTACCTCCATCTAAGAAGAAATCAATGAAGAAAGCTTTCACTTACATCTTATCCGATACTCTATTTTATTCCTCTCAAAACTCTCCAAGTCTACAAAATAATAATGATAACTCTAGTTTGATCATTCCTCTTGATTTAGAAATGGATTTTCATTTCTAATTATTCGGTTCACCCATTGAGATTGATTTGGAGTCATCTAACCGATGATCCCATAGAGAAGTATAAGTGAGCGATGAAGGGTAACTTTCCTACAAATCATCTCAGACTTCAACTTCGTAATGGCAAAGTTCTACCTCCTAGGTAGCACAGATAAGTAAGCAAATCATTGGTTCTAAGAGCGGATAACCCTCCACAAGATGCTCCACCTATGGATATGCTTATGGAGGATCAAGCCAAGGTTGACTATAATGTCCTGGCACATCTTAGAAAGCTGCCAACTAAGTTAAACATATATGACACCCTTATCTTATCCAAAGGGATGGGGGAATCTCTAATCAAGGCTCTTCTTGATCCGGAAATATGCTTAGCCCAACTGATCTCTACTGAGGAGAAGGCTTGCAGTTCAGATGACACTTTAGGAGTTACATTCAGTGATGAAAACTTACTTCTGGGAATGACCAAGCACAATCACCTTCTTTACATTACAGTGGATATTAAAAAATACAGGATATCCAGAGTTCTTGTTGGCTAGGGTGCATCAGTGAATATTATGAGTCTAAAAACCCTCGCTTACCTGAGGA
Organism: Cymbidium sinense; assembly: GCA_021442155.1. NCBI lineage: Eukaryota > Viridiplantae > Streptophyta > Magnoliopsida > Asparagales > Orchidaceae > Cymbidium > Cymbidium sinense. Next base: position 31,118,855 of record CM038220.1, on the reverse strand, counting down.
TTGATATCTCCAAACTTTCAAAAATGAGGATGATGTTGAGAGGATTCAATGAACAAGGCGAGAGGGCTTTAGGCTCTATAGTGTTGCCATTAGAAGTAGATGATTGGAAGACTACCGCCAAGTTTCATATTATAGACTCAAATGCTTCTTTCAATGCTTTGCTTGGGAGACCATGGATATATGAGAACAACATGGTTCCATCTTCTACATTAGTGCATGAAGTTCATGAGGTTGGAATATATGAGGATGCAATCTAATATCTCCCTCAAAATCAATAAGTCTATTCTAGTGAACTTGGCGAAAGTTCAAAAATAAAAAAAAAAAGAAAAGGAAAAAGAAAAAGAAAAAGAAAAAGTAAAAGAAAAAAAGAAAAGAAAAAAGAAAATGAGAAAGAAAATAAAAGGGAGCGAGAAATAGGCTTGGAGGAGAAAGTAGATCCTAACATTAGATTCCACCCACAGTTCGTTACTCCATTAGAACATATGGGTAGGATGACTCGACCTCCACCAAGTAGAGGAAGAGGCAAATCTGAGACATGCCTAGAGAGAAGACCTCCTTATTGGCCATCTAATAGAGTTATGTCCCTCTTGCCAACTACCTATATAGACTTAGAATCTAGTTAGAGGATGAGTCATATATGATTAGTATGCTAGCACTTCTGCATGAGATCTCCATACAAGAGTTGAGCATTGATGAAGAGCAGGGCTCAAGCAAAGCATAAGTGTATCCAAGTCTACATGTGAAACAGTGAAGTATTAGTTGGGAACTTTAGCTTTAACCTCACTTTCCTCATAAAAAGTTGAGGGTTTGATAGTTAAGGAAGCCCCTAAGTCTTTCACAAATGTAAAAGTGCAGAAGCTCTTTCTTGGAGCATCATCATCAAGTTAAGAAGTTGATATAGAACTTGAGGATGATTCATACAAATATTTAATAAAATTACCTTTTGATTGGTACTTGCCTTGTGTTCTTAATTTAGCAAAAAAAGATTGATTCCACATGCTTGGTCTAAACACAGGTCATATTACTATGGGACAACAAATGGTTGCACATTCACAATAAGAGGATTAGGATTATTGGTAGTGGGTCGGTTGATGATGATTCGCTTAGTCATCACCAACCATTTGGAATCTGATAGGTTCTTTTCAAATCATGCTAACTCATATGAGGAGGTGTGCTTAGAAACTTCAAATGATCCAAATGACTTTGAAGTCAAGGATACACCGCCAAAGTTTGAAGAGGAGATCAGATCAACTATCGACAAGCTCAAAGAAATCAACTTAGGAATTGAAGAAGATCCACACCCAACATATATCAGTTCTTTATTGAATGAAAAAGAAACCAATGCTTTAGTGAAGCTATTGACTGAGTTTAAGGATTATTTTGCATGGAGTTATGAAGAGATGCCTGGTCTATCTCCTGACATAGCAGTCCATAAACTAGCAATAGAACCTAATGCTAACCCTATCAAGCAAGCTTCTAGATGTATGCGATTAGACATTGAACAACAGGTCACTTCTGAAATCAAGAAACTGATCGATGTTGGCTTTATTAGGGAAGAAATCCTGTCTAGTTGGCCAGTGTCATCCCAACTAAAAAAAAAGAATGGCCAAATTTGCATATGCGTTAATTTTAGGGATCTAAATAAGCCATGTCATAAGGATGAATTTTCACTTCCTATACCAGAATTATTGGTGGACATTACCTCATCTCATGCAGTATTCTCCTTTATGGATGGGTCATCTAGCTACAACTAAATTAAGATGGCCCCAAAGGATGATAGAAATACTACCTTTCAAATCTAGAATCTATTATTATAAGGTCATGCTTTTCGGCCTTAAAATATCGGTGCCACATACCAGTGGGCCATGACTCGAATCTTCGATGAACTCATTCATCATCAAGTTAAATGCTACGTCGATGATCTCGTTGTTAATAACAAAGAAAAGGAAGACCATCTCTTTGACTTGAGAGTATTTTTTGAATGGTTAAGATAATACAACCTCAAAATGAACCCCCTGAAGTGTGCATTCAGAGTAGCTTCAGAGAAATTTCTTGGATTTGTTTTCCGACACTGGGGAATTGAAATCGATCTGGAAAATATCAAAGCGATATTAGAAATGCCACCCCCTAAAATCCTAACACAACTCAGGTCATTTTAAGGGTGATTGACGTATCTAAGATGCTTCATTTCCAACTTATCAAGAAGATGCCAACCATTCTCAACACTTGTCAAAAAGGATGTCAAGTTCAAATGGGATGATAAGTGACAGCGTGCTTTCAAAGACATCAAGCAATATCTGATGACGCTGCTAGTCCTAGTAGCCCTTATCTCGGGCAAGCCGCTCATATTGTATGCTGCTGCATTAGATAACTCCTTTGGCACTTTGTTGGCTCAAACCGATGACGAAGGGAAGGATAACGCTCTTTATTATCTCAGTCATCTAATCCCTGAAAACTATCCACCTATTGAAAAGCCTTTGCATCCCAAAAGCTATGGCACTACAAGCTTTCTCATAAAGTGAACTTGATCTCTAGAGTCAATCCACTGTAATATCTCATGACATGGCTGACCTTATCTGAATGATTGGCACATTGGTCTATGATTTTATCTCAGTTTGGCATAACATTCGTACCCCTCATGCCATAAAAGGACAAGCACTTGCGGATTTCTTATCAGCTTATCCACTCCCTGCCGAGTCTCCGCTTAATGAAGATCTCCCTGATAAATAAATCATGAACTTAGGGGGGTACTAATGCTCACCGCTGGGAGATATACTTTGATGGCGCAGCTTCCTCTCAAAGAGGAGAAGAACCATAATTTACTATCCCAAGGAAGGCGAGGGTAAGAATATTTCTCCTAACTCCGGACCGTGATGAGATGAGATTCTCATATCATCTGTCCAATCCATGCACAACAACGAAGCTGAATATAAGGCTCTGATTGCAGGTCTAAAGTTAGTCATTACACTGTGTAGTATCAACTTCTTTGGGGTCGAGTCATCAACCAAATTGCTGGGTCTTACAAGGTTCTAATGCCTAAGCTCCATCATTACCATAAGTATACTATGGAATTATTGGCCCAACTCCTAGAGGTTGCCATCTACAAGATTCCTCAAGGAGAGAATGTAGTAGCAGATGCATTAGCCAAGCTTACCAAAGAGTTGGTATGCCCAGAAGATGAGTCCATTCCAATAAGGGTCCAAAATAGACAAGTCTTATCCCTTATTGATGTTGAACTCATCGAGAGATTCTCTCTTGAAGGGGAGGTTGCCATTGCCAAAAAGGATGAGGAGTCAGATTGGAGGCAACCATTCATAGATTATTTAAATATAGGCAAACTACCTCAAGAGAAATCACTAGCACACCAGGTGAAGCAGAGAGCCCTTTCCTATACTCTTATAGGTGGCACCTTGTACAGTCCTTCGATCATATGTGGTTACATTATCTAGAAAAACATGAAGCCCGTAGGATCGTGACTGAGGTGCACACAGGTTTATATGGTGCACACCAATTCGGTCCTAAGATGAAAGCCAAGATTAAGAGACTAGGATACTACTGGCCTTCGATGATCACAAACTACATGAGATATTGTGGGATATTCCATCCTACATTGGCCTCATGGCCAGTGTGACATTGTTGAAGCCTCCTTCTTCCAAAGGTCATTGATTCATTCTAGCTGCTACTGACTACTTTTCCAAGTGGATCGAGGAAATCCCACTTAGAGAGGTCATAACTCAACATGTGCTCCAGTTTTTCAGGAACCATATCGTATATGAGTTTGGGGTGCCTCGACGAATTATATACGATAATGGTACTGCATTCAAGAGCACCAAAATTAGCTTTATTCGGAGACACATCATAGATTGGAGGTATTCTACCATCTACTATCCAAGAAAAAAATGAGTTAGCAGAAGCCTTCAACTAAACTCTCATTCAAATATTGAAGAAGACACTATATGACAACAAACGATAATGGCATGAACAGTTGGTTGGAGCCTTATGGGCTTACCGTACCACATACAGAACTCCAACTCAATCTACCCTTTTCTCCTTAGTGTATGGGTTCGAAGCCGTTCTACCATTAAAAGTCCAACTCCCATCACTAAGGATAGTCATGGGTAGCAAAATCACAATGAGCATAATGCTAAGTTGCGGTTGGAAGAGCTCGAAGGTTTGGAGGAGAGACGCCTACGGGCATGCCAGAACCTCGAGTTATACAAAGCCAAGATGAATCAAGCTCATAACAAGTTGGTCTATTGTAGAGCTTTACAAGTATGAGAGCTTATTTTAGTTCTAAGGAGGCCAATTATCGCCCATCGAAAGATAGGAGGCAAGTTTGAACCCACTTGGGAAGGCCCTTATGCCATAGAGAAGGCCTACCAAGGAAGGTCTTACCAACTCATAAATTGTAAAGGAGAGCGCACGATGCTTCCAATCAATAGACTCTACTTAAAAAAAATACTATCCATAAATCCTTTTTGAAAATAATTATCAATAAAATTTCTTTTCATCTTAAATTTCATTTCTTTTGTGTTAGAAATATCTTTTGCTTGTGAATCTGTCATAATATATTTAAGGTAGGTATAAGAGAACCCAAGCGGCATCCTTCCTTGGTGGAATCATAATTGCTATTCATCGATGTGTCTAGGGTAGGTGTAAGAGAACCCAAGCGACATCCTATTCCCTCTTTCACAACACAAATAAATATAAGTCTTTTGTCTCTGGTTATTTTGATGTGGGAGTAAGCCCCCTGTGGCACTCACTCATTAGCCGCTCTAGGTCGGGATGTCATGCTACCTTGCTAGTGTGTCACCCCAGTGTTCACTTGTCTGGTAGATGTGAGTCCATGCGCTTTCTGTCTGACTTGACCATTGCAAACTGACGAGTGCCTTGTCAGTTTGGTAGGCCTTACTATACAATCGGTAAGCTATCCTATGTTGGCTTTGTTTAAGAGAATGTAAGCCTACACGCTTTCTTTTTAGACTAGCCAATATGCATTGAGTAGGTTGAGTATATTTGAGGTATAGGATAAGTCCCTCAGCAGCTCCTTTCTTCCTGACTACTTTAAGCTTGGGTCTAGTCCTTACACAGGACTCCTCATTTAGTAGTCGCCTAGGTCGAGATGGCTTGTCAAGCAAAAGGCAGACTATCCTGATTAGTTACCCTTTAGAGATGTAAGCTTGCATGCCTTCTTTCCAAACTAATTATCGCAAACTGATGGGCACCTTAGGTTGGTTGATGTTTGTTATGCTGACAGCAACTCACCCGGTGGATACACCACTCATGGCAGGTGTGAGTCCCCGAGCTTTCTTCTTGAGTTGGCCACCGAATACCTATTTGATATATGACTAGCCATGTCATCTTCTCCAAGGTGTTGGATTAAGCCTTTAGTGGCCTCATCCCCTATGGGCATTCTATTTGGATCACATCCTTTGCGACCCCATTTAGACTACCCGATTATTTTTGGATTGGATAGTCCCCCTTTCCTAGTAATCACCCCTATGGTTGGAGAATTTGTTCAGCAGATTCTCCATTGGTTCAATAAATCTGAGATAAGACTAGGCTGATATAAGCTCATTCTCAGTTTGATCTCTCACAAACCAACAAGGTCCATGCAAATATAAAATAAATAAAATATATATTCACTTGTGGATGAGGAATTCAAGCCCCCAGTGTCTCCTTTCCCAAGCAGGCATCCTATCTTTAGGGCAGTATCAACAAAACACCTTATAGGAATTGCTTGATTACATTGAGTTGAGATAAGTCCCTGGGTCAGCACTCACTCAGTAGTTTCCTTTAGGTCAGGTTCAACTTGTTCTGCCACCAACGAGTTACCTCGGCAATCATCTTTGCTTTGAAAGATATAAGTCTATTACGCATTCTTTCTAGCACGATCGTTGCAAACCAATGGACAGCAGCCTTAGGTCGGGTCTGATTTGTTGCGTAAGTGACCGATCACCCCAGTGGTTCCTTGCTTAGCAAGATGTGAGTCCTCGAGCTTTCTTCCTAACTTGACCATTGCAAACTGAAAGGTACCTCTTAGGTTAGTTAGTTCTACCTAACGGCTGGTAGACTATCCCTTTGGATTATGTAAATCTAAGACGGGTCTAGCTTGATATTAGCTCATTCTTAGTAGATCCATCACAAACTGACATGGTCCATCTAAAATTAAATTAATTCTGACTATTCTTGAGTCTATATGAGTCAATAGCGACATTCTCTCAAATAGTCGCCCTAGGTTGGGATTGATCTGTTGCACCATCGACATATCACCCCAACGGCTGATCCCTACTTTAGAAGATGTAAGTCTGCTATGCTTTTTTTCTAGTATAGTCATTGCACACTGAAAGGCAACCCTTAGCATGGATAGTCCTACCTTATGGCTGGTACACTACCCATTTAGATTTGTAAATTTGAGATAGGTAAAGGCTGACATAGCCCTTCTCAGTGGGTCCATCGCACGCCAATAGGGTCCACAATATAACACACAAAATTAAAATAAATCAAATCAAATCAAATTAATCATCAGGATTACTCTTGAGTTGAGGTAAGACCCCAAGTGGCACTTAGTCACCCTTAGGTCTAGTTCAACTTGTTGTGCCACCAACGAGTTACCTCGGTGGTCATCTTTACTTTTAAAGATATAAGTCTGTTACACATTCTTTCCAGCATGATCATTGCAAACTAACGGCAACTTTCGGTCCGGTCTTATTTATTGCTCAAGCAACCGATCACCACAATGATTCCTTGTTTAAGAATATGTGAGTCCCACGCTTTCTTCCTAACTTGACCATTGCAACCTGAATGGCACCCCTTAGGTTGGTTAGCTCTACCTCACGGACGGTAGACTATTTCTTTGGATTTGTAAATCTAAGGCAGGTCTAGGCTGATATTAGTTCCTTCTTATGAGATCCATCACACACCGACATGGTCCATCTAAAATTAAATTAATTTTGACTATTTTTGAGTCGATATGAGTCCATGGCATTGCTCAAATAGTCACCTAGTCGATTGATCTTTTCATCACAGATCACCCCAACGGTTGATCCCTACTTTGGAAGATGTAAGTCTGCTACGCTTTCTTCCTAGTACAGTCGTTGCACACCGAAAGACAACCCTTAGGCCGGATAATCCTACCTTGTGGCTATTGATCTATAAATATGTGTCATTTAAACTTAAATAAATGACATAGAGTTTAACACCCCCCTAATCATGATTGAGATCGATTAAATTCACTTTGACTTGAAAATTTGACGGCGTAATGCGTCGAAAATATTAAAATTAATTAAATGGGAAAGTATCAAATCAATTAATGATCAATCAAATAATTAAAATCAAATTTTTAATGAAATTATGCACATATCAAAGTCAGGAAGCCCCGATAACATCCGAACAACCTCTGTTCACAAAATTGATTGCACCGTCATCACCGAAATGTTGAAACCTATCAAATGATGTCTTTCGCGATTGATTCGGTAAAGTGTGCATGAACGTCGATCAATTTGAGCATGACGTCGCATAATTTAAGCCTAATTTTACTCTGACCATCACCAACATTGCTTAAATGTCCTTTGATTGCAAAATCGGTCGCGCCGTTGCGTTTGGCATGATGGAAACATCTAAGATTAATACCCATATTGCTAGGGTTTATGACATAAATTAATATCACATAAAATAATATTAAATTATAATTAAAGCGATTAATAGCTTAATAAACCCAACCTCTAATCCTTATTCTAAATTTCAAACCACCATTAGAAACCAATCATTTATTGGCTACCCTTTGTGCAACCAATCGGAAATCGAAAGGAACATGCATGATTCTCCCTCATGTTATCTCCTTCGTTGACCTCATTCACGACATTCGGTGCTCCTTGCTCATGACATTCTCCTCTCCCATGATTCGACTCTCCCCTTCGTTTCTGCTCAATGCTCTAGTGTGTGATTCTCCCTCTCCCTCTTCTCCCAACTCATAATAGCTCCTTCTCCCTCTTGAGCTCCCTAGGTTCCATGCTCCTCTCTCGGTTCAAAGCAGAACCTAGCAACAACAGATCGATCCTTCTAATTCCTCTTCCTAAGAAACCCCAGTTGTTTCATTTCAATCTTAGTTATATTTTGTTATGTGGGTTTCTCTTGAAATCAATTGTTCCCTCTTCCATTTGTGTTTATGGTTGGACTTGTTTTCGGGTTTGCAATAGCATGAAATTAAGTGATTGGATTTATACTACAAGCTTTGTTTATTTTTCTCCTTCATTGAGGCAAGCTCATTCTCTTGCTTTGGTTCCTCCTTTCCTTTCGTCCATCCTTCTCTCCACTTTGGATGCACTGAGGCTTTCTCTCCTCTCTGTATATATGTTGGTTATATAAACTTTCTCTTTCTTTGTTTCCTCCATTTTGCCTCAAATCCAAATTTGATAAGTCTCATTGGTAGATTTGTGGGATTTGTACAAACTAAAGCAAAGAGAGTGAGAGGAAAGATGAGGTTATCCTTGACATTTGCTTTTCTTCCTGATTGTATTTGTTACTTTGCTCCTCATGTGCACTTTATTGACATTATGGAGACTTATGGCCAAGTTATGATATCAAGGATTTATCACTTCTTGTCGCTTGATTTTTATGAAATGTTAGATATTGTTCAATCTCCGAGAGTTATGATGCATTTATGATCGATGAATCTCATCAAAATCAGTCATGCAAAACTCTTAAGCTCTTAGGTATTGATCATGATTTTGAGTTATGTGAAACTATATCCTTCGTTTTCCTATATTATTTCTTGAAGTATATTCAATGAGCATGAGCTTGTAGGTTTGAAAATGCTCTTGTCTAAAGTTTCTCACATTAAATATTGGTTATTGGAGCTCATGTCACAATGGAATATGGTAACAACCTTAAGTGAAACTTGATTTGTTTGAGATTGTTCGCTCATTACAAGATTAAAACTATTACAATAAATAATATATTTAGAAACACACATATTTCTTATGACATTAAATTGGTGACAATGTCAATAAAATCTGGAAGTTGTAGATGAAGAAATAAAATTTGGTGAAGAATTTACTAAAATTTTCTAATTCATTGGAAGATGATAATCATAATCGAATGATACTACTCTTGACTCCTCTTGAATTTATCACGTTGATAACATTGACAAAGATTATTTGTTTATTTTGTCCCCTTCAGTTTAAGTGATCTTTGAATTCTTTCATAGATGTAAATTCTTTTCTTGAAGGATTGTGTCATCCCCACCAAGTTTGGTGGTGTTACATTTACTATGTGAAGAAATTTTTTGTTTCCATAGCTTCTTAAAGGTTTTGTTGATTACCTTGCCAATTTTTATAAATATGAAAATGAAATCAGAAGCTTTGAAAGGGTATTGGGGTGTTGATTGGTTCAAAATCTTAAACTATTAGTAAGCTTTCCTCTCTTTACATTTCAATTTCTGCTGTTCGGATGAAATAATGTTTGCTAAAAACTATTTTTACCTAAGGGAAAATCTATGGAATTGTTGTCTAGAAATGTGATACATGCTGAAATCATTTTTATCAAAGGAGTTTATGCCATGCTACTTGTTATCTCCTATAGATTTCATTGGTTTATCTCTTGTACATGAGTAGAATGAAATCAAAGTAAAATGAAATTAAATGGAATAGTCTATGTCATACTATATATATCTCTTATGGATTCATTTGTTTTGCCTCACATATGAATAGAATGAAATCTAAAGTGAAATATGAAATTAAAAGATTTTGTTATCTTTGCTATTCCCATGGGTTTCATTGTGCATATTTGCTGTTTCTATCATTTTGATATCTTGCAATAGAGAAATGCTATCTATCAAAATTTTTGGTGTCTCACGACATCCACCCTACACCTTTCTTGGCGTGGTGGCGCCCAGTCCTCATGGCAACCCCATGTGGGAGGCCGAGGAAATTGATTATGCTCTTAATTAAATATACATGCAAGCAACTTTTTTATGCAAATCAAACTTTTAAATTTATTACTATAATCTATTGCGTTGTTTCAAATATCTTGCATAAGTACCCACATTGTTCCAATCGCGGCCTGCGATAGTGCATTTACATTATTCCAATCTTGAAATTTGTTAAATTTCCTTGTTGCGTGATAAAACTGTTATGATATAAGTTTGCTCACGTTGTTCCAGCGTGGCAAAGAAAATCTTGTTGTGATGCCTTTCTTGGCATGGTGGGCAAATAAATTTTTGGTAGGTGTCTCCGACACTACCATGCATACTTTCTTGGCGTGTGGGAAGGCCTAGTTCGGCAGCATATGCGGGGATGGCGAGCAAAATTTTATAAAAAAAAGAAAATAAAAAGAAAGGGATTTTAATCCAAGTATGTGCAAAATTCATTTATGGATTTGTGATTCTTAACATCTTTTATGGAGAGGTGCTTACATGCAATTAATGCTTATGTTACAATATTTGAGTATTCCAAATGCAAAATTTGAAATGGTGATAAATTTATAAAATATCGGTTATATTTTATGCATATGAATGTAAATTTGTTAAATTACTTTGTCTTTATAAGTACACCATTTGTTCCAAGTGGCATTGCGATGTAGTTCACATTATTCAATACAAAAATGATAAATACCATTCACATTTTTTCGTGGTAGAAATCTGTTCTATAAATTACTCATTCACGTTGTTTAGCGTGAAAACTTTATGATATAAGTACTTGCTCATTGTTCCAACAAGGAAATATTGTCATTAACCCATGCTTTCTTGGTATGGTGGGCAAATAAATTTTTTCCTGTGTCTCCACGACACCTCATCATGCTTTCTTGGCATGGTGGGAACTAGTCCCAATAGCCCTTCATGATCTAAGGTCAGAAAATTTTGATAAATAAAAAATGAAATGTCTAATTTGAAGAAGGAAGGTACATGCATATGATTATTCATGCTTAGCCATTCATCATACTATATGATAATTACGGATGCTTAATGTAGCAATTGTTATAATCTTAGCATATGATAATTACTTATTTAAAGTTTAAATTCATTTTGCCTAAGTGGTGATTATGCCATATGAATGGGTGAAATGAAAATGTGACTCAATGCATGAAAAGATACAAGTGCATGTCATATGTCATTTAGAAACAAATGATAACTTCATGCTAAAATGTTTAAGTGAAATGATTCATTGTGCATATTAGTGTTATCTTATTATGTTAATTTATCTTTTATGCAAGTTAAATGAAATCTATGACCTTATGAAGCAATGTTCTTTTTGTTTAACCATTTGATTCATGCAAATATTTGAAAGAATCAAATTCATACTATAAAATGTATGCTTGATTTATTAAAACAATGCTTATGATAAGTGATTGAAAGAACTAAGCTTTATATCATCTAACAGACAATCATTTAGTTTGCAATGTGCATTCATATTTTTATAGAACATACTCTCACTTGATACATGCAAGTACATGAAAGAGTCAATGCATATCTTATAGATATATCTATACTTGACTAATGACAAATAGTTGAGAGAATCACTGTCTATAGTCTTATAGAAACATCTATTTGATCTATGATAAATATTTGAAATGGTCAAATTCATATTTGTAAATAGATCTATATCTAATTTACAATGTTAGGTATCAAAGCTATGCTTATAATTCGACATAATGCCAACAAAAAACTCTACAAATTAATGTCCATAGATGCTACACTTCCTGGTTTGGTCAGGACCGGGTCCGAGTTAACAAAACCTAAAAATCTAATGATGCTATTGTAAATCTTAGAAGTTAATTCTATCATGAAATGATTAAAGATAAATATATCGGCATCATTGTTAATGTATCCTCTCAAATTCAAGGTCATAAGAAGAAAAGTTTCAAACTCGATCCTAAGTATGTAGAGTTGACAAGGTTTGGAGAATGATAGATCTTGAAATAATTAATCTAGATCTGATCCTTTGCAAGAAAATAGTCGAGTTTCTATCTATCCGGTTTGTCTTGAGTCGGGTTAACAAAACTCTAAAATGTCATATCAAACCTAAACTTGCAAATGATACTTACATTTCAACTTGACATTTACTATAAAATTTTAAGAACATATACTTGTATGTATGTTGAAGTAATCATCATCAAATACAAAAGAACATGCTATACATCCGTTTGGTCTTGACGGGTCGTTAACAAAACCTAAAAATTTGATATTATAAGAATTTCAAATTAATAATATCTGAGAAGCTAATTCTGTCATATAATATAAGATATGAATCAACTGACATAGCTTCTAAAATTCAAACTCTCAGGAAGAAAAGTCCCAAACCCGATCCTCTATGTTCAAACTAGAGTGGACAAGGTTTTGAAGGATTATACTTCTTGAGATAATGAATTTAGACCAGATCCTCTGTAGAAAACTAGACAGAGTAGACAAGGTCTATCAATTGATATTAATACAAGAAGGGTAATTATAATTAAAATTTCAATGATAAATGATCATATATTCAAATCTAAATCAATCATAAAATGATCAAAATTCAAAAGAAAATAACAAAATATAAATAAAAAATGAAATTAATTATTTAAATTAAAACTAAATAAAATAAATCCACCCCTCCTGTTTGTCTTGTGACAAATTAAGAAAACTTTTGCTCACAAAGAGCCAATGTCAAATTAAATACATAACTACCTCAAATATTCTAAAGCCCGTAGATGTGGCCCGTGTCCTCCGTGTGGTTTTGCCGATATGGCACCACATAAATGGCGGTTCTGACACGCCCTCGGGGGTGGTTCGTGATATGGCACACTAAATTATTCGCGCAGCCATATGTTCCCCAACGGCTTTGCTCTTTGGTGAAATGTAGAATGTATTTGGTTGGGCAAAAGCCCTATGTTAGCTAAGGTTGACTTATATTTGTCCCCTTAGACAAACTCCGTCTACAAGGACACGGGGCGATGTAACCCATGTGTTCGACAAGGATCCTTTGGTCGTTGGGTCGACTACCTCCTCCCAGCGGACCAGGGGATACGGGATGATGGAACCATGGGATCTGATGGACGGTCATCGTTCCCCACAAAAGTTTTAAAGTTAAAATAATAAATTTCATAAGTTCTAAACTCCACTCACTTTGTATATTATATACTTCTTTAACGATTCATTGACTTAATCAAAGTGCTCTCTCGATTGGGAGGGGTATAGGGGCTTGCTATAGGAAACGAACCAGATATAAAAAGTTCTCACCAAATGAGAACAAAATCTCGGTAGTGTCTTATCTCACTATTTCAAATTATCACCACACTTAAACAACTCTTTTCTTTTTTTTTTTTGAAAGATTCGGTGGAATTTTTTGATCCCACATTTGGCGACTACTGGGGATAGGTTTCTCTTTCCATCTTTGGCTAGTCAAATCTAAGTTATAATTGGTATAAAAAAAAGAATGAAAACGAAATGAAATGATGATAAGTTAAAGCAACTTAAAGCTTCTTAAAGTCTTAAGTCATTTGAGATTTTATTTAGTGCATGTTTGTATATTTTTGTCTTATCATACATATTTTTTGGAAGTAAGGTGATAGTGGTTATTTTTAATTGCTAATTTTTACCTTTAAACTTCCGAATGGCATTAATCATATCCTTTTTACTCTTCTCGGTGTGCCAACATCCCATTTGGCCATCATCAATCTTTGGGAAGCTACCATCCGGTTTGGTAGCGTTGACTTCCAAGCTATTCTGAACGAGCAAGTTGCTAGGCCTCAACTTTCAAGTAAACTCGTCACATGCGCCATGTGCGCAATCTGAGGCCGTGTGACCCCTCTAGTAGGGTCACTTCAAAAGCCTCGTCTTTGAGGCTTGGCCCCTTGGAGACACCAATCATGAAGAGGGTTGTCTTGGGTCTGTCTCTTTGTCCCTCGAGAATAATGCAATCCTAGAACCATTCACCCGGGAGGCACGATCTTTGAAGCTTCTTCATCAGGAAGCAAGCTTAGCGGAGGCAAGAAGAAAAGAAATCTTGAGCTATGTGTTCAACATTTGCTCAATAATGCCTCAATGGAACCAACGGTGAGTGTTCCAACCCACAATTTGACAACCTTAAGTGGGTAAAATGGAATAGCTCTTTGATTAGCGGTCATACGGACGACGGCGAGTTCCCTCCTCTGCGAGGAACCTATATGCACGAGTGCATCGGGTTCTCCAAGTTGGAGAGAGGGCGATGAAAAGAAAATACCAAGGTCCTGCTCAAGGATGCTAGGCGCTCCTCCAAGGACCTCATCCGTAACTCAAATGCACCAACATCCATGTCCCACGGTGAGCATCGGGGTGTGACACTTGGACCAGCGTGTCCAGAATCCACCCGAAGGTCCCGGTGGAAAGGTAGATATGGAGGCCTAGCCTCAAAAGAAATTGCTTTAGAGCAAAGGCATGGCGTGACATCTGGTGTGAATTCCCAGAGATCCACCCCAACTCAAATCTATCAATGATGGGAGCCTAAAAAGAGGGCCCCAGATGATAAAACATCTGACGGTAGACACCTTGGAGAATCCTCCAGGGGGATCCCATCATCAATCAACTCCATCCCATCAAGAGAGGTTAACTTCAATGCCCTCTAAGAAAATTTGATTCCACACTTGGAATCGAAGTCCATTGGAGATCGATCAGTTCATATCAAGGGGGAAGAAGAGGAGGATGCAATTGAAGTGGTGTATATGGTACAACAAGTCGGTGAGCCATGGTGCTGATATCAACATAGGCATCGTAGATTACCTCCCCTCAACGAAGAACAACAAAATGTTCAAATAGAGGAAGCATCCTCTGAGTCTTCAAGAGAGGAACAACAAGAAGAAGAAGAAGAAGAAGAAGAAGAAGAAAGGGAAGAAAATCCCACTTTCATCGATACTACCACTTTGACAGAAGCGCAGAGACAAATTCAACGTCAGATGAAAGCCAAAGATAAAGAAATCGCTTAGTTGAATATGAAAATGAGAGAAATGATGATGTAGATGATTGCAATGATACAGTTAATGTAGAGAAATATCACAGCGGGTCCAACACCTATCCCCCCAAATAATCATCAAGCCTCTAGCAATGCCCATGATAATCCTCTAATAAATTTGATCTCACATGCTTCAAGAGTCCAAATTGAGCCTGAAGCGAGGATTGAAATAAATGAGTCAGCTCGACAACCCGCTTCTAATATATAAACTATATATAAAAGTCGCGTGATAGCCTCTCAACTTGATATTATCTTGAATGAGAAGATCAAAGTCATATAGTTATAAAAGTAAAAATTGGTGAGCAAAGGTCACCATATCCCTGAGTATGATCAAATTCCATATCCAAAGGGATATTCAATGCCAAAGTTCAATCTATTCGACGGAAATGGTAATCCCAAGCAGCATCTAGCCCAATTCAAAGCATCCTGCAGTAACACAGGGGGTAATGATGCATTATTATTCCGCCATCTTTAGTAACTGACGCTTTGAATGGTATCTCGAGTTATCAAATGACTCAAGACTTTGCCAAACTTGAAAATATGTTCGTTAAAAGGTTCTAGCTCAAAAAGACAACGATTGCTGATCTCGCTCTTGAGAAGAGAAAGAAAGACGAATCGGACCATATATCACACGCTAGCAAAATATGAGTATGAAATGTGAACAATAATTAAGAAAGAGCATGCAATTCAATCATCGATGGGCAACATTGATAAGATGGTGCCTTATCTTTGCATGGTTTCAATCACCACATTTCAAGAGCTGCTTGATAGGGTGGCTAAATTTGAGAAATTAAATTTATCTCGTTCTGATAGCCACCAAGACAAATCCAAAAGAGCGAAAGCTCCAGACCCAAAGAAAGGTGAAACACATTTCACCTCATACAAGAAGGATACAGTAAGCTGCGGTCTATAACGTAGACAAAGAAAGGCTACCCCTATCAAGAAAAAACCAAGGCGCAATCCTCGCCTCCACAACCCAAGCTCATACTTGAGGTAATGCGGTCACTTCAAGAAGGCGACCAAAGCAAACAAAAGGAGAATGACTCAATGCCCCAACCCTAAAAGAAAAGAACAAAGAGTATTCTTTAAGAGAGGAAAGTGTGGCCAAATTGTTTAAACATGCACTCAAAGCGGTCTCCAACTACTGAAAAAAGACCAAGAGGTGGACAAGCATAATCCTAACTATTGCCATATCATCCTCGGCCATCCTGAAGATTGCTACATATTCAAAGATTCGAAAAAATATAGAAATGGAGAATTCACATCTGTATATCCAAGAAAGAATCCATAAAAGTAATCACCTCTCAGACTCAAGCAATGATAAAGGCAAAGAGAAGTCGGATGATGAAAGATGTTCTAAAAAAGACCTCAAAAATGTTGAAGCAATTGAAGGTGTTCTGTATTCGGAAATCACCACTTGAGCCCAGACTTGAGTTGAGACAAAACCTAAGTTATGGGAAGGCTAGTTCTCTAAAGATAAAATAGCTAAATACCGCAAAAGGCTAAACACGCCAAATGAAAAAATAAATTAAATAAAAGAAGAAGAGTGCACAAAATGTTACTACTACTATTGATGGTGTAATACAAAGGATCATCAATAATATGAATATTATGTACAATCGACAAGGCGACCTATCCGCAATTCATTACAAATCTTGGATCAATGAAGAAGCAGGCGAAGAACTTCCTCGAGTCTTGCTTGATGATGCATGAAGGCGATAACGACTTAGAAGAACTGTTTCCCAAATGAAGATGAATCAGAGCTCACCATATCAGCAGACATAAAAAATGTAAAGTTGGTAATTTTGAATCTTCTAGTCTATCATTAGGCGGCGGAATCTTTGAAGCGAGTCATCGAAGATTGGATGCAAATGAAATAGTACGTTGAGAAGTGGAGTCTACCATCCCAATGAGGAAAGAGCCAATGAATAGGGATAAAGGAAAAGTGAAATCAATGAAAAAGTTATCCTAAGGATTCAAATAAGAAGCCTTCATCAAAGGATTGACTACAATATTCTATCCCATCTAAGGAAAATTCCACTTAGTGTATCTGAAGCACTTTTAATGTCGGAAGATCTCACACCTTAATTGAAGCTCTCAAAGAGAAAGTTAAGCATATTTTTGTGAGCAGCTAACGGAGACCTTGCATGTTCAAGAGCCTCCAACATTTTAGAAGATGATCTAATGCTTTCGAGAGCCTGATGCCTCTCGTATGTTACGGTGAAAGTGATGAAATTATATCAGTGGATCTTAATTGATCCGGTTCCTCCGTGAATCTTATGAACTTGAGAACTCTTAGATGGCTATCTCTAGATGTACAACATGGGATGAGATAAAGTTCAGGTTCAATGAGAACAGAAGGGTCATTAGTCCTCCCTCTTAAATTTGGAGACCTCTACGAAGCTAAATTTCATGTGATCGATGATACTTCATTTCAAAGCTCTTCAGCGACCATGGCTTCATAAGTATGGCATTGTCCCATCTACATTGCATCAATGTATGAAATATACAAAGGATGGAGAAGAATGCCAAATTGTGGTGACATGCAACCTTTTTGGTGCATGAAATGAAGATTTATCAAGATGTCAGTTACTTCCTTCCGAAGGAATCAAAGCTAACAAAACAACTAGCAAATATTGCATCTACTTCAAAACCCATAAAAGAACAAGTTAAGAAGAAGGGAGAAGATAAAATGAATAAAGGAAAGGAGATTGTTCCAAATATCCCTAGGGATATAAAGAATAGGTCCAAAATCAATAACACTGTCCCTCATCTAGGCAGTGATACTGAAGAAGAAGATGAATGTGTTCCTTCTAAATCCAAAGGTCGCATGAATCTTGTAAAACACAGGAAAATCAGTTTGACTCTGATTATGAGTTTGAATCTGCTTTTGAAGGTAAGGTGCAATGCACCTACTTTAAAATAATCATAGATCCATCAGCAGCAGAGACTACACTCGTAGTCACTCCCATTCCTCCCCAACATTTTAAAGAAATCACCCTTGAGAAACTCACAAAGTCGAGGCGGTGACCTTCTATGTACCTCCTCTAGAAAACAGGCGAAGCCTTTGTTTTATAAATCGAGGGGTGTCGAGAAGATCTGATTATGCTTATCTGAAGAAGAAGAAGCTATGCCAGGACCAAAATATTACTCTCAAAGATGCAAAAAAGCATGGGGTTCATAGCAAAAAGCAAGGACTAAGCTCTTTGAAATGATGTGGTACCCAAAAGGTTCTCAAACCATTGGTAAGAGAAACAACCTACCAAAGGCCTTGGTTTCATCCAAGACAATGGTCCAGAGAATATACACATTTATAAGAATAGAAGTGAGTGATGAAAGATGAGAATGTCATTCTTAATGTTAGTCTCACAAATAATGAAAAGTAGTAGACCAAGAGCTTGAAGATGGTGGGAGGTAGCTACTATGGATGAACTTAAAATTAATTTGGGAACTGAGGAGGATCCTCGCCCTACGTTCATCAGTGCCCTACTTCCTGAAGATAAAGTGGAAGAATTAAAAACTTTGCTCTGTGAATTCAGGGATTGCTTTGCCTGGACATATGCTGAAATGCTAGGCTTATCCCCTGATATAGCGGTTCACAAATTAGCAATTAAGCCAGATGCAGCACCAGTCAAGCAAGCCTCTTGGCGAATGAGATTGGAGGTTGAAGAACAGGTAATTGCAGAAACCAAGAAGCTCATTGAAGCTGGTTTTATTTGAGAAGAAAAATATCGGATAGCTAATATTATTGTGAAAAGAAGAATGGTTGATTCAGTATCATGCGACTTGAGGATTTAAACAAAGCATGTCCAAAGGATGACTTTCGCTTCACAACGAAGCTGTTAGTGGATAACACTTCAAACCATGACATGTTCTCATTTATGGATGGATCGTCGTTACAATCAAATCAAGATGGCTCACGAAGATGAAATATACCTCATTGATGTCAATTGGCATATATTGCTATATCATGCCCTTGGCTTGAAGAATGCGCTACATACCAAAGGGCTATGACACGAATCTTGATGAGTTGATTCATCAAAAGTAGAGTGCTATGTTGATGACCTGGTATGTCACAAAGATCATCTCGATGATTTAAGGATCGTCTTTGAAAGAATCAAAAAATATGATCTCAAGATGAATCCTCTCAAGTGCGCCTTTGGAGTCTCTTCGGGAAAGTTCCTTGGATATGTTGTGCACCGTGGAGGGATTGAAATCGATCCCAACAAAATCAAAGCGATTGTCGAAATGCCTCCTCCAAGGAGTCTTCATCAACTTCGCTCCATATAGGGACATCTCGCATTCATTAGAAGATTTATATCAAATCTGTCAGGCAGATGTCGACCCTTTGCAAAATTAATGAAGAAAGATACTCCTTTCAAGTGGGACGAAGAATGTCAAGAGGCCTTGACGGATCAAGAAATATCTGTTGAACCCACCCATTCTTGTAATCTCAAGAAAGCCTCTCATCTTGTACGGACCTGGAGGAATCTCTAGGTGCTTTGTTGGCGCAACATAATGAGGAAGGAAAGGAAAACACGCTGTATTATATTAGTCGAAGACTAATAGGAGCAGAAGCGCATTATTCTCTAATTGAGAAGCATTGTTTGGCGTTAATTTTTGCTGCCCAAAAGTTACGTCATTACATGCTATCTCATAAAATTACCCTTATCTCAAGGATTGATCCATTGAAGTTCTTGATGATAAGACCAACGTTGACAGGTCACTTGGCACGATGGGTTGTCATACTAATTTGATATTACATATGTTCCCGAGAAAGTGGTGAAGGGAAATTCTAGCATTTTCTTTCTCATCCCATCTGCAGACTCATTGCTTAATGATGATCTTCACGATGAGCAAATCATGCACATATATGAAAAAGAAAAGCAACAAATGTGAATTGTTTGATGGAGCTTCGTCCATTAGATACACTCAACCCTCAAATCTCCCAAAGGCTCAAGCTGGTATCGGTCTCATCTTGATCACACCTGAAGGTGGCATACTGAGACATTCTTATAAATTAACTCAACCACGAACCAACAACGAAGCAGAATATGAAGCGTTGGTGGCAGGTTTAGAGGAAGCCATTTCCATGGGGGTCCAGAATCTGCAAATTTATGGTGATTCTCAACTCATCATTAATCAAGTGTTGGGTCTTTACAAAATCAACAAGCTTGAATTGGCCTACTATCACAAGCGAGTTC
This sequence comes from Cymbidium sinense, assembly GCA_021442155.1. Classification (NCBI taxonomy): domain Eukaryota; kingdom Viridiplantae; phylum Streptophyta; class Magnoliopsida; order Asparagales; family Orchidaceae; genus Cymbidium; species Cymbidium sinense. The sequence goes on along the minus strand of CM038220.1, from coordinate 31,098,691 downwards.
TCGAGCTTATGAAGCAAATTTCAAATGTCATTATGACTTGAGTCTCCAGAGCTAGGAATAGCAAAGCAGACTGTTTAGCTAAATTAGTTAAAGAAATGATGAGTATGGATGACGATGACTACATACTAATCAGTGTCTGCACTCGTCGAGTCCTAGAGCCAATAAGTTTAAAATTCTTGCTAGAAGAGGGGTCACCAAATGCAAATCAACAGGGTGCAGCTCTTATTGCTCCTCATACTCCCTTACAAATTACTTCTCAAAGTCAACAAGACAAGCTTCAAACTATTCCAGATGAAAGACCTCAACCTGAGAAAGTGCTAAAACCACACAATGAAATCCTTGTAGTAGAAGAGAAGGAAGAATGGGGATAGCCCTTCGCTAAGTACTTCAAGGAAGGCAAATTGCTAAGTAATAAGTCGATCGCTGCACAACTTGAGAAAAGGCTTTGACTATATGCTTATGTTGGCAATACTCTATATCGTAGATCCTTTGAGCAGATGTGGCTACGATGTTTGGGAATAGAAGAAGCCAACAAAGTAATTGTTGAAATCCATCAAGGACTTTGTGGTACAACAAAATGGCTTTCAAAATTAAAAGAATTGGATACTATTGGCCATCTATGGTAAAAGATTGTATCAATCATGCCAAGAGATGCCATGAATGTCAGGTCCACGATAACATAATTCACATTCACACCCAATGAGCATCTTCGGTTGTTTGAGTCTTTGGGGATAGATGTAATTGGACTTGATCCACCATCATCGGTGGTCACGCTTCATCTTAGCGACCACGATTACTCTCAAGTGAAGCTACACCATTTAAAGAAGTTATAGTTGAACAAGTAACCAACTTCTTTACCCACAATATTGTATAGATTTGGTGTACCAAGTAGAATCATTTTGATAACGGTCGACCTTCAAAAGTACTAAAGTCTATATATTTGTTGATCGACATAAGATTGATTGACGATACTCATTAATTTATAATCTGAGAGCAAATGACTTAACTGAGGCATTTAATAAAATACTAGTCAAATTGCTTAGAAAAATTCTCACAAGAAATAAAAGGGAGTAAAAAACTTGTATGGGCTTAAGTACCACTTACAAAATTCCTACAAAGTCTACTCCCATGCATTGGTGTTTGGGGCTGAAGCAATCTTGCCACTCGAAGTTGAACTACCTTCGCTCCGAGTAGCCATCCAACAAAATCTTGCCCAAGATGAGAATGCTCTTCTATGGATGGAAGAGCTTGATGTGCTTGATGAGGTTAGGCTCAAGCTCGGAAAATCTAGAAGTCTGTCGGAGGATGTCCGAGCATTCATCATATATCGTCCTCGCTTTTCAAGAAAGGAGAATTGGTCACAGAAGACCAATCATCCCTCATGAGAATTGGCGATAAATTTGAACCTAATTGGGAAGGACCTTTTGTTATTGAAAAGGTATATCAAGGAGGATCTATCGCTTGACTTCAAAGGTGAAAGACCAATCGATCAACGATCGATATTTAAAAAAAATATTACACATGAAAGTGTGATTGGACAAATCAGCATTTGAAAATCTTTATTGTCAAACACTTACAAAATTTTTTATTGGAAATTCTCTTGTAACAAGAATGCATTTCCAAAATAAAATAAAAATCCCTCTGTTAGATAGGGGGCATTTTTTGAAAGTTTTATAGTAAAGTATCGGGCGTTCCTAGTAAGACAGGGGGCCTTTCTTTCTCTTTGGGTTGACATCGTGCCTAGTGTCGAGATCCCTATATATATACTCAAAATTATATGTTCAAATGCTCAAATTTAAAAGTCTTACTGTCTAAAGAAAAAAAATTTTCAAGCAAACTTCAACAAACCAAGTTGGATATACATTTATCATCCCACTTCAAATCTAAAGGCTCGAGTTGGTGTATAAGGTTGGACTCAATACGCCCAAATATGGTCGAGTCAGCAGGTCGCTTACTCAACCATGAGGCGTAGTAAGAGATCCCCATCTCGTTAACCCAGGATAAAATCCTTCATCAATTGCTCAAGTCCATGACTCAAGTAGGTGTATAAGGTCAAACGCCAAAAATACCAAGTCGTGAGATCTGCTTACTCAACACGCCACAAAGGCTAGTAAGGGATCCTCCTACTTCATTAGTTCGAAGATAAGAGCATCCAAATCCCCAAATCTCTCCAACTTGGTGAGTTCAAGTGACCCAGGCGAGAAATTATCCCTATTGGTGGTCATTTCTCAAAATTCTACAACAAACAAAGATATCCTTACCAGAAGGCCTTAGTCGAGTTTGGAATCAAATACAAATGTGAAATCTCAACTCCTTGAGTCTATTAAAGCAAAGACCGAAGGAAATTCTTCTTCAGTAAGTCCAATCAAGCAAAAAGCAGAGGACCGAAGAAGCTATCCCAATGTTCGTATAAAGCTAAATGCTGAACTAAGGGAGTTTTTGTCATCAAGATGTCCATTACATGTGCAAAGCACAGGACTGATGACTCTTTGCCATTGATCCAACATAAGCTCTGAGAGCTAGGTTGTCGGTATTTATCCTTCTACAAGCCTGCAAAAGTAGAAAGCTAGGGCATAAGGTAATTTTGTATCGCCTGACAAATCTCCAAGATAATTCAGGACTTTCCTCCATCAAATCTATCAAGGCATGAATCCATGATAAAAGGAGGCACAAGATACGAATCCTCGAGATGAAATCTTCAACAAGTCAGTCAAAGAGAAGACATTTCTATCTCATCAACTCCATCAAGTCCGAGGCACAAAGCGGGCGGGAAAAAAACAAATCCCAAATCCTCGAGATGAATCTTCAACAAGTCCAGTCAAAGCACAAAGCGGAGAAGACATTTCTATCTCATCAACTCCATCAAGTCACCAAGGCACAAAGCCGAGAGAAAATACAAATCCCAAAGTTGAGATGAAGTCTTCAACAGTCAAAAAGCAAGCAGAGGATTCTCATCTCACTCCATCAAGTCCAAAAAAGCCGGGACGAGGAAAATACAAATTCAAATTCTTCAACAAGTCGCCAAAGCACAAACACACCAGACATTCTCATCTCATCAACTCCATCAAGTCAAGGCACAAAGCTGAGATAGGAGAAAATATAAATTTCAAACTCGAGGAAGTCTTCAACAAGTCCAGCAAAATATAGGGTTGAAGATGCACCAAATTCTCTTGACAAGTTGATGATGACAAGTCAAAGCTCTCTTTATGTAGTCAATCAAGCACAAAACATTGACTAATGACAAAATACGTTCAACGAGCTATTATCGATGAAGTTTAAATGTTTTCAACGAGTTATACTCACTTCTATCAAAGGCAATTGTATTATCAAGAGTTGTAGAAATTACAACTTCATGACATCCAAGCAAATCTCTTGGAGATCCGTAGTCTTACACAACAAACGGTCCGCTCCATGCCATGTTTGTTGGGGCATTGTTGACCTATAACTATGTCATTTAAATTAAATAAATGACATAGAGTTTAAACCCCACAATCGCGATAATCAATTAAATTGAAATTCAACTTTGTAATGTGTCAAAATATTAAAATTAATTAAATGGGAAATATCAAATCAATTAATGATCAATCAAATAATTAAAATTAAATTTTTTAATGAAATTATGCATATCGAAGTCAAAGCCGATCGACCTCGAAATTAATCGCATCATTCGGAAACTATCAAAGCGACATCTTAGATCGATTCGACAAAGTGTGCATGCGTCGATCAATTTGAGTGCGATGTCACATAATTTAAGCCTAATTTCACTTTGACCGTCGCCAACGTTGCTTAAATGACCTCTGATTATAAAATCAATCGCGCTGTTGAGTTCGGCATAATGGAAACATCTAAGATTGATACCCATATTGTTAGGATTTATGGCATAAATTAATATCATAAAATAATATTACATTATAATTAATGGGATTAATAGCTACTTAATCTCTTAAACCCCTCTAATCCCTATTCTAAATCCACCCTAGAAAATGTGATCATTTCTATTTACATTTGTGCAACCAATCGAAGGCGAAAGGAACACCATTCTCCCTCTATCTCCTTTTGACTCTCATTCACGGCATTCGGCTCCCTCTCATGGCTTCTCCTCTCTCCGACTCTCCTCTCTCGGTTCCTCTCTCTCTCTAGTGTTCTCCCTCTCCCTCTTGCTCCGCCAACTCTACTCCTTCTCTCTCGGTAGCTCCCCTGCCGATTCCTTGCTCCTCTCGTTCCAGAACCTAGCCGAGCAGAGGACTCGATCCTTCTTCCTCTTCTGAAACCCCAGGGTTGTTTCATTTCAATCTTGTTATGTGGGTTTCTCTTGAAGGAAATGATTTCTTCCCTCTTCCATTTGTGTTTTATGGTTGAACTTGTTTTGGTTTTACAATAGAATTGATGGATTTATGCTAGCTTTTTGCTATTTTCTCCTTCTAGGTTGGAGAATTCTCTTTGCTTGGTTCCTCCTTTCCTTTTCGTCTTCCTCTCCATTGGATGCACAGAGGCTTTCTCCTCCTCTGTGTGATATGTTGGATTTTATAAGCTTTGCTTTGTTTCCCCTAGTTTTGAATCTGATGTCATTGGTAGGTAGATTTGATTGTATAAACCAAAAGAGAGTGAGAGGAAAGATGAGGGTTATCCTGACATTTTTCTTTTCTTCCTCGATTGTATTTGTTGCTTTGCTCCTTATCTTTATTGACATTATGGAGACTTACAAGTTATGATATCAAGGATTTATCATCATGTTCGCTTGATTTTGAAATGTTGATATTGTTCAATCTCCCGAGTTATGATGCATTTATGATCATGAATCTCATCAAAAATCTTAGTCATGCAAAAGCTCTTAAGCTCCTTTCTTATATCACGGTTTTGAGTTATGTGAAGGAAAGTGGGATATCCCTCATTTCCTATATTATGTCTTGAAGTGTAAATCATATTCAATGGCGTGAGCTTTGTAAATTCAGCAAAAATTTATCCTTGTCTAAAGTTTCTCATTAAATATTGGCTATTGGAGCTCATGTGAGGGAAGGTAACAACTTTAGAAGTGAAACTTGGGATATTTGAGATTGTTTACCCTCATTACAATTAAAACTATTACAATAAATAATTTATTTAGAAACACACATATTTCTTATGACATTGACAATGATAAAATACTAGAAGTTGTAGATGAAAAAATAAAGTTGGTGAAGAATTTATTGAAATTTTCTAATTTCTTTGGAGAAGATGATAATCAAATATGATATTCATTGACTCTCTTAATTTATCACAAGTTGATAACATTGACAAAGATTATCGTGTTTATTTTATTGCCTTAAGTTTAGCCATGATCATTGAATTCTTTCATAGATGTAAATTCTTTTCTTGAAGGATTTGTGTGCATCGTCCACCAATTCATGGTGTTACATTTACTATGTGAAGAAATTTTCTTGTTTTCATAGCTTCTTAAAGGTTTTGTTGATTACCCAAAATTTTTATAAATATTGAAAATGAAATGAAGCTTGGAAAAGTATTGGGGTGATTGGTTCAAAATCTAAACTATTAGCTTCTCTTTACATTTAGTTTTCTTGTTTGGATGAAATAATGTTTGCTGAAAACTATTTTACCTAAGGGAAATCTATGGAATTGTTGTAGAAATGTGATACATGAAATCATTTTATCAAAGGAGTTTATGCCATGCTACTTGTTATCTCTATAGATTTCATTTTTTATCTCTTGTACATGAGTAGAATGAAATATGAAAGTAAAAGCTGAAATTAAATGGAAAAGTGGCTATGTCATACTATATGCTATCTCTTATGGATTTCATTTATTTTGCCTCTTGCATATGAATAGAATGAAATCTAAAAGTGAAATATGAAATTAAAAAGAGGGGGTTTTGTTATGCTAATTGCTATTCCCTATGGGTTTCATTCTTGCATATTTACTGTTTCATCATTTTGATATCTTAATAGGAAATGTTATCTATCAAAATTTGGCCGTGATGTCTCGACATCCACCCATGCCTTTCGTGGTGCGGCTCTCATGGCACCCATGTGGGGAAGCCGAGGTTGTAAATTTTGATTATTATGCTCTTAAATATACATAAGCAACTTTTTTTATGCAAATGCAAGCTTTAAATTTATTAATATAAGTATACACGTTGTTCCAACGTGGCGGAAATATCTATAAGTACCGTTCATTGTTCCAATGCGTGGGAAAATACCCATTCACATTGTTCATGCGATGGGAAACTTATGATAAGTACTTCATTGTTAGTAGGAAAATATATTGCTATAAGTACCTATTCCGTTATTCCAATGGGGTAGGAAAACTTGGATGATATAAGTATTGTTTGTTGCGTGGAAATGTGTTGTGCAACCCATGCGCCTTTCTTGGCATGGTGGGTAAATAAATTTCGGTAGGGTGTCTCCACACCTACCATGCCTTTCTTGGCATGGTGGGAAGGCGTCCAGCCCATCGAGGATGATGTGGGGAGGCGCCAAAATTTTATAAAAAAAAAGGAGATAATAAAAAGAAAGGGATTTTGGCTTAATCCCAGAGTATGTGCAAAATTCATTTATGGATTTTGTGATTCTTAATATGCTGGAAATTTATGGAGAGGTGCTTACATGCAATTAAAAGCTTATGTTACAGCTTGCTATTTGAGTATTCCAAATGCAAAATTTAGGTGAAATGGTGATGAAAGTGATGCTATAGCAAGGGGGTATCAGTTATATTTTATGCACATATGAATATAAATTTGTTAAATTACTTTGTGCTATAAGTACCTGTTCACGTTGTTCCAACGTGGCAGGAAAATATGCTTGCGATAAGTACCCGTTCACATTGTTCCAATGCGGCGGGGAAACCTGTGATAAGTACCTGTTCACGTTGTTCCAACGTGGCAGGGAAATCTGTTGCTATAAGTACCTGTTCACGTTGTTCCAACGTGGCAGGGAAACTTGTTATGATATAAGTACTTGCTCACATTATTCCGGCGTGAATATTGTCTTTGTCCCATGCACGCCTTTCTTGGCATGGTGGGTAAATAACTTTTCTGCAGAGGTATCTCACGACACCTACCATGCATGCCTTTCTTGGCATGATGGGATGGCCTAGTCCCCCGAAGTATCCCCCTATGCGGGGATGCCGCCGGGAGGTCAGAAAAATTTTGATAAATAAAAATGTGAAATATCTAAGTGTTTGAAGAAGGAAGGTACATGCATATGATTATTCATGCTTAGCTCATTCATAATACTATATGACAATTACAGTATGCTTACCTATGCTTAGCTTAGTTGTTACCTGAATCATCATAGCATATGATAATTACTTATTTAAAGTTTAAATTCATTTTGCCTAAGTGGTGATTATGCCATATGAATGGGTGGGAAATGAAAATGTGACACTCAATGCTGAAAGATACAAGTGCATGTCATATGTCATTTAGAAATAAATGGCAAGGGCTTCATGCTAAAATGCTTAAGTGAAATGATTGATTATTGCATATTCAAAGTGTTATCTTATTCTGTTTAATTTGAATGTCTTTATTATGCAAGTTAAATGAAATCTATGACCTTATGAATCAATGTTCTTTTTGTTTAACCATTTGATTCATGCAAATACTTGAAAGAATCAAATTCATACTCTATAAAATGCATCCTTGATTTGTTAAAGAATAGACACATGCTTGATCTATGATAAGTGATTGAAAGAACTAAGCCTATATCATCTAGAACAGACAATCACTTAGTTTACAATGTGCATTCATATTTTTATAGAACAGACTCTCACTTGATACATGCAAGTACATGAAAGAGTCAATGCATATCTTATAGATAAATCTATACTTGACTCATGACAAATAGTTGAGAGAGTCAACTCGTGTCTTATAGTCTTATAGAACAGACCTCTATTTGATCTATGATAAACATTTGAAATGGTCAAATTCATATTTGACAGAATAGATCTATATCTAATTTACAATATTAGGTATCAAAGCCTATGCTTATAATTCAACATCTATGCCATGTCAAACATCAAAACTCTAACTTAGACATTCTAATGTCCATAGATGCTATACTTTTTGGTTTGGTCTTAGGACCGGGTCCGGGTTAACAAAACCTAAAAATCTAATGATGCTATTGTAAATCTTAGAAGTTAATTCTGTCACGAAATGACTAAATATAAATATATCGGCATCATTATTAATGTATCCTCTCAAATTCAAGGTCATAAGAAGAAAAGTCTCAAACCCGATCCTCTAAGTATAATCTAGAGTTGACAAGGTTTGGAGAATGATAGATCTTGAAATAATTAATCTAGATCGGATCCTCTGCAAGAAAATAATCAGAGTTGATAGGGTCTATCTATCCCGGTTTGGTCTTCGGACCGGGTCCGGGTTAACAAAACCTAAAAATGTCATATCAAAACCTAAACTTGTAAATTGACACTTACATTTCAACTTGACATTTACCTGTACATACAAATTTTTGAAAGAACATATACTTGTATGTATGTTGAAGTAATCATCATGTCAAATACAAAAGAACATATGCTATACATCGGTTTGGTCTTCGGACTGGGTCCGGGTTAACAAAATCTAAAAATTTGATATTATAAGAATTTCAAATTAGTAATATCTGAGAAGCTAATTCTGTCATATAATACAAGATATGAATCAACTGACATAGCTTCTAACATTCAAACCCTCAAGAAGAAAAGTTTCAAACCTGATCATCTATGTTCAAGCTAGAGTGGACAAGGTTTTGAAGGATTATACTTATTGAGACAATGAATTAAGACCCGATCCTCTGTAGAAAATCGGACAGAGTAGATAAAGTCTATCAATTGATATTAGCCCTATAATCGAGAAGGGTAATTATAATTAAAATTTCAATGATAAATGATCATATATTTAAATATAAATCAATCGTAAAATGATCAAAATTCAAATAAAATAACAAAATATAAATAAATATAAAAATGAAATTAATTATTTAAATTAAAACTAAATAAAATAAATAAAATAAATCCACCCCTCCGCAATTGTTTGTCTTCGGGTGACAAATTAAGAAAACTTTTGCTCACAAAGAGCCAATGTCAAATCAAATGCATAATTATCTTCACACTCAAATATTCCTAAAGCGTGGGCGTGGCTCGTGTCCTGTCCACGTGGTTTTCAATATATGGTACCACATAAATGGCGATTCGACACGAGCCCCTCGGGTGGTTCGTGCGATATGACACCAATTACGGTCCGGCCGATATGTTCCCCAACGGCTTTCTCTTTGAGTTGTGAAATATATAATGTATTTGGTTGGGCAAAAAGCCCTATGTTAAGGTTGACTTATATTTGTCCCCTTAGAAAAACTCCACCCCAGGTCTACAAGGACACCTTGGACGACGTAACCCATGTGTTGCTGACAAGGATCCTTCGGTTAGGTTTGGTCGACTACCTCCTCTGACTAAGCGGACCAGGGACCACGATAGCCCGGGATGACGAAACCATGGAATCTAGATCGGGCGCATCATCATTCCCCCCCAAAAAAATTTTTAAGTTAAAATAATAAATTTCATAAGTTCTAAACTCCACTCACACGATTATATACTGTTCTTTAACGATTCATTGACTACCATGAAAGTGCTCTCGGTATTGGGAGGAAATTAACTATAGGGGCTTTGCCATACTTGGAACAAGATATAAAAAGTTCTCACCAAATGAGAACAAAATCTCGGTAGTGTCTTATCTACTATTCATCTGCCTTCTGAAATTATCACCGACACTTAAATAACTCTTTTCCTTTTGTTTTTTGAAAGAGGTCAGTGGCAAATTTTGGGTCCCACAGTGGCTGGTAGACTACCCTTTTGGATTTATAAATGTGAGACAGGTCAAAGCCGACATAGCCCCTTCTTGTAGGTCCATCGCACGCCAATAAGGTCCACAATATAACACATCGAATTAAATCAAATCAAATCAAATCAAATTAATCATTAGGACTACTCTTGAGCTGAGGTAAGACCCCCAACGGTGCTCACTCAGTAGTCGGCTCAGTCAGATTGATCTGTTGTGAAATGTATCACGATCCCTACTTTGGAAGATGTAAGTCTACTACGCTTTCTTCCTAGTATAGTCATTGCACACCGAAAGGCAACCCTTAGGATGGATAGTCCTACCTTGTGGTTGGTAGACTACCATTTGGATTTGTAAATCTAAGATAGGTCAAGGCTGACATAGGCCCTTCTCAGTGGGTCCATTGCACGCCTACAGGGTCCACAACATAACACACTAAATTAAATTAAATCAATTTAAATCAAATCAATATAAATCAATTTAATCATCAGGATTACTCTTGAGTTGAGGTAAGACCCCCATTGGCACTCACTTAGTAGTCACCTTAGGTAGGATTCAATTTGTTGCACCATCGATAAATCACCCCAATAGCCGATCCCTGCTTTGGAAGATGTAAGTTTGTTATGCCTTCTTCCTAGTACAGTTGTTGCACACTGAAAGGCAACCCCTTAGGTCAAATATTCCTACCTTATGCCAGGTAGACTACCTTTAGACTTATAAATCTAAGACAAGCCAAAGCCCCCGTGACTCTTCTTAGTGTGGTCCATCCACACCGACAGGGTCCATAATAAAATAAATTCAAAATCAATCTCCCAGTGGAGTCAAATTAAACATGTCAAACAAACCAAACTTCTCCCCGGACAGGCGCAAATCAAATGAGCATCCCTAGTGGAGCTTAGATCTAAATCAAACAAATTCAATCGAGTGTACATCCTTAGCGGATATGCCCTCAATCTAGAACCCTTTCCCCAGTGGAGCCATAGCAAATTAAACTAACCTCTGTAGTGGAGTCTAGTCAAACAAATTAAAGAAATCCAATCAATTTTTTATCCCCAACAAATAGCTTGAACCTATTTCCCAAGTGAAAGGTTCATGTACTCAATCCCCAGTGGATACACACCCAAACTAATCATATTCACAGTCAAACTCAAATTCTTATCCCTCAGCAGATAACTTGAACCTGCTTTCCAAGTGGAAGGTTCATGTACTCAACCCCCAGCGGATTCCTTCTTGCTCTCTTATGCCCTTAGCATAAAGAGAGCTACATCACACTAAGATCACGATTCTATCTACCTTTTGAGTATAGGTATAGATCACTTTCATTATTTGTAGCAATCTTCTGGATGTTGTTGATCATTTCAGTCAATTCCAATAGGTGCGGTGTGCCTTGTCAGTTACACCACACCTATTGTGGGTCTTTGTTGACCTCACTTTTGGAGTGAGCTCTTAACCTCCTCTTCTTATACTTAGGACTCTTCTAGATACTAAGAAACTCCTTAGTTATAAGACACTTCTAGTAATTATGTGAACACTTAACCTAAGCTTAGAGACATAGAAGTGTTAATCATAAGATTAGGCTATGCCTTAGGGATTAAGGAAAATTCCCTATCTCATAGCCTAAATCCAATCTAGATATACTTTCTCAAATCAAACCCAGACTCAATTCTCTATCTAAATCTTAAATTCAAATTTGAATTCCAAATATAATTTCAAAATTTGACTCCAAATGATTGAAACCCAAAATCAAATTCAAATCCTAAGACCCTTCCTAAGCCATATGAACCACATTCATAAGATTAGCCAAAACTCCCTTAGACAAAATAAAACTCAATTGATCTCTTTATAAATCAATTATTCTTTCATTTATATTTACAAATATGAATAAAATCTGAATTCAAATGACCAAAACTATATCAAAAATCAAATCCAAACTCAATCTAAGCCCTTTAAGTAAATTCTTTGGACTTAGCCAAATTATATCCAAATCAAGTCAAAACCAATAGATTTTCTCTTGAATCAATCATTCATTCGATCATTTATTCAAATATAAATAAAATTTACAATCATCAAACCAAATTCAAGTCAACCCAAGTCAAGCCTAACTTAGCTCTTTTGACTTAAAACTTTCAATTGAGACAAAACCCATTGGACTCCAAATTGATTGTCGTTGAATTTATATTTCAATTTAGGGCTCATATATAAGTTCAACTAAATTCGAATCAAATCAAAACCAAACCAATTGACCCACTTAGGTCCACTTGACCCAAAGTGACCTAAAGGACCCATTTGAGCCAACTTCCAATCCAACCCAAATTGGATTGAACCAAGCTCTCCAAAACCTTCTACCATGATTATTGATCACCCTAGGATGATCAATTGCAATCAATTAGGTCAAACCAAGCCTAATTGGCCATTTGATCCAAATTGACCCAAATTGGCCTAAAGGACCAAATCGGGTCAAATCATGATCTAACCAAATTGATTGCAACCAATGGCTCAAGTTCATTCCAAATTGATTATTGAACTTGACCAAAGCCATAATTAAACCCAATTTTATCAATCAAACCTAATTGGTCAACTTGACCCAACTAACCCAAATTGGCCTAAAGGGTCAATTTGGCCTAAATCCAAATTGTATCCAAATTAATTCAAACCATAGACCACATTCATCTTCAATTAGCCAATTTAATATGAATCAACCCAAAACCCAAGCTAATTTGGCCAATTATGGTCAAATGGATTAATTTGACCCAATATGACCCATATGACCCAAATTGGGCCAAATCTCTTGAAACCAAGCCAAGACCCATTGGGGGCTGATCAAACCCTACCTAAACTCATTTGGGATCAGCCCAAAACCAACCCAACCTATTTAAATTTCTCATGAATCCTCCCTCACATAGGATTCCACCCAACCTCATTTAATTCTTCCCCATCACATGCACTTAACTCCTACCCAACATTTGCATTGAATAGGGCTGATCATATGGCAGCAAGAGAGGACTTTGGAAAAAAATTTGAAGTCCTCAATCAATCAATCATCCACCACAACCATCCCAAGTAAGATGACAATCAATTTGGAGCCTAAAAATTCAAAAAAATAATGGATTTTTGGCCATTATAAAAGGAGTGGGAAATGAAACTTTAGATCTCTTGCTCCCACCATCATTTAGTCCATAAAACCCCCCAAAGAAAAAAAAATGAACCCATCCCCCACCTCTTTAAGCCATTTTTGAGCTCGAAAACATAAATAATTGTTTTTTTTTGAGGCTGACATACACTGAGAAGGACGTTCAAGAGAGGCAAGGGTTAAAGATCACTCCAAAGCTTCCTCACATACTTAGGGAGGAAAAATAAATGATTAAATAATTTAAATTGAAATCATTCAAAAGTAAAATTTAAACAAATTCAAACTCTGAATTGAAACTTAAACTAAAGAAGCCTAGTAAAGTCTTGCCACACAAGCCTTAAGCACACACATTAGAATACTAAGTCACCACTTATAGTGCTAAGTTAAGGCATTTTTATGATGTTGTATTTTTTTTGTGATGAAATATTTTAGACTAGATGTTTCATAGATTGGAGGTTAGGCCGTTATTAGCCTAATCATATTTTTTTGCAGGAGGTTGTACTTATGAGGCCACTGTAATAAAAATATAAATGCTTTTACTGTGTAGGTTGCTTAGCACCTGAGTGTAACCCATGTTAGGACAGGTGGGCTTGGTTATCCATGTGTGGGGGTGCTAAGTTCAAATTATTCATATAACTGCTTGGGTTGTATGGTGTGTTTAGCTAACATTTCTTTTGCAGGTGTAGCTAGATTTACTTTTCTTATTTTTGATATAATTTTGCATTATGAATTAGGATTAGTGTTATGAGAGATTAGGATGAGCAATGGTCAAAAGGCTTAGTCTCTAGGGTGCCCTGTGATGCCTTTAGAGCAAATCAAATCAAAAGAAAGAGAATGAAGAAATGAAGATAAGAAGACCCCTATAGCATGTATTATTATTTTGTTTGTAACTGGTCAGAGGTAAGTAGCTCGTTACCCATTTTTTTTCTCTTTTCGGGGTGTACGGTGGAACCCGACTGCACTGGCCTTTTATTCTTTTACGGTAGTCTATAAAATTGTTTGATGTTGTGTTTAGATTGTGTATTAGAACATGCTTTTCATAGTTTTTTTATGATTGATGCTTGAATGTGTGACCTGGATGAGGTAGGCTCTTAGGATAAAATTAAATTTTCTATCCCACTAATAACTCATAACTAAAATTTTAAAACAACTCATAACCTCATATAAAAGCCTAGAAATTAAATCAAGATAATAAAATTTTTAGCAACCCCTTAGCTGGATGGATGAATGTATAATATCATGCATGTCATATTATTTCACTTTTATTAAGAGGGGACTTCCATCTTTTCCAGAGAATGAAGGCTTAACTTGTGAGTGCCTTTAGTGGAAGAACACCCCTTTCTCTCTTGATTTGGCCCATAATCAAATTCTCATGCATTTAGGCATACAAAATCCCATAGCCTGTGTCAAAATAAAGAGTCCAAAAGAATCAAATAAATTTGATAAAATTTACATTAGATTAAGTCATAGATTCATACCACTTATGCTCTAATCTCTTAGGGAGTGAGTTTAAGGACTTAGTCTCCTTTCTAAATAAATAACAGTCTAACCATCTTGCAAAAGCATAAGACTTGCCTACATGGATTTAAAGTGTAGAGGAGTTAGCTGACTATCACTCTATGCGATAATAAGTCCAGCAGTCAGGTGGTTTATTCTCTCTTGTGGAGGTAAATCATATACCCATTTTGCCTTATATTTAGGTTGTGCCTTTGTTTTGTACCAAGGCTCCTTAGTTTAGGAATCTGAGGTAGTTGTTTCCTTCGGGCTACAAGCATAAATCCTTATCTCTTAGGAATTTTCACAATCTTATGTTATGGAATTATAAGTCCTAACAATATAATAAAATATCAACTCAAATAATTAACTCTCTTCAATTTCAAAAATATAAAGCCCAATTATAAGGTAGATTGGAATCTCACTAGGCTTCCTGGTATCATGAGCATTTCCTACTTTCTTCATTTGGATTCCAAAAATAAGTCATCTCCTTGATCTATCCCATTTGATTTTCTAAAATAGCCAATCCTTTGATAGTCTTAACATTGAAATCTTTAGAGACCCTAATTGTCTACTTTAATCAAGAGTATTCTTAAGAAATTCTCGTTCCTTAGGATATAATTAACTATGTGGGCTTGCCTCCATAGGAAACTTAATGAACTCGGCTTAAAATAAACCCTACTTTACTTTTTCATGTAAAATAGGGAAAAGATCTCTGGTATATTTGAAGACCTATCATGCCTTAGGAGTCCTTATTATGTGATTAGGTCCATTATAGGGTGGTGATTTCTATCTTTTGAGATAATACATCATTCCTTAATATTATACCCGATCACTTCAATAAGTACCCTTTTAAGATCTGCGTGGTGTCCCATAACATACCAAAAATAAACACTACACTAGCCTAATAAAAATCTTTCACTATGTATCTATTTCGAGTACAAAATTTTCCCGATATCGGGATTACAGAATTGCATATGAGAAGGGCTGACAATGGGAATCCCAGAATCAGGTAACAACAACTATGTAACAGTGGTTAGATTGTAACAATTGTTCGTGACAGTTGATGATGGTGAACAGCGGCGGTCGATACATGATGCCGGCGGTGTGATGGTGGCTGCGGCGGACGTGTTGATGATGACGATGATCGAATGGTAGTGGCGGGCGGCCGCCAGCGGTCGCAAGCCAGCACAACATGGTCGGTGGTGATGACCGACGACGGTGGCGATGACGATAATGATCGATGGTGGTGGCCGACGGCGACGGCCGGTGGTGGTCGGCAACGCGTGACAGCAATGGTAGCGGCGGTGACCGCGTGACGCGGGTCGTGGTGATGACCGCTGGCGGGTTGATTAGTGGCGGCGATGGCGACGATGAGGATCGCCGCTGGTGACCGACGACGCCGGTGGTTGGGTACCGACGGTGGTGGTCGCACCGTCAGAAACATGATTATGTCGGAGGATTTTCGCTTTAGAGCTTTTCTCTTCTTTAGGCTCCCTCATGTGAAGAATGATAGGCTATTTATAGATTAGAAGGATGACGTTCTGTAAATATATGTAAATTCCAAACCACTCCATCGGATGGCTCAAAATGATTCCCTTGATCATCTGATGTATTTTAAATATCTGAGTGCTCAAATAAAGTCAGAATAAAGAGATCTTGGCTTGTTAGATCCGGCTCATCAAGACGCTCTATTTGATCATAAACACTTCATATTTAGGAACTATTTAGAAATTTAACTGATATCCTAAAGTTTTCAATAATATTTTAAGTACTCGATCTAGATTAGTTTCGACTTTGGATCAAATTATTTTTGAGATAATGATTCTTGTTTCTACTAATGAAATTTCTAATATCATATCAATAATAATTATCAAACTAATATCACTCGACAAGTCCTATGGTTTAACAAATTCAGACGCACTCACTTGTAGAGAGGGAGAATAGTCTGAATACAACTCAATGGCCTTAACATGCCTTTCTCTTACGCCTCTTCCTGTATCTAACCCAATTGCACTTGCTTATCAATTTATTCAGCATTAATAGACTTTTTTTTAGCATTTTTCAAAGAACATTTCATGTTGTAAGAACCCAAAAATAAATTTAATATGCAATAAAAGCAATTATTATTTTGTCTCTTTGTTTTATTTTCTTTTGAAGCTATTTGTTGCCTGAAAAATAAAATGCATTGCATTTAAAATGCAAAAATTTTGAGAATTAAGGTGTATTTCAAATTCGATGAATTTAGAATCTGAGTGATTTTCAAATACATCATTTGATATAAAATGCATTGTTCATCACCTATCAGCATCATTATCGTCGATCAGATCAACTATTACTTACTGCCACTGTTGCCCGACGCAGCTGTTATTATCGATTTTGATTGAAATATATGATAACGTACCTTACATTCCATGATTTTAAGAAATAAGAAAAACTAAATTTCTATATTTATAGTGTAATCAATCAAACAGATTAAAAGAATTCAAATATATTACTTTATCTTTCTATTGTATTATTTTTTTCAAGCAATCATTCGGCCTCTTAAATAATAATTAATTTATATTTTGATTTTGAAATTTAAAATTTTATTCCCAAATTATACTTATAAGATTGTGCGGTTTGTGAGATAAATATTGCTGTATTGGGCAATCTAAATAAACTTATAGCTCACATAAAGCCACATCCTTTATGTAAATAGATGTCTAAAAATTTTGTAAAGCATACAACATTAGAACCAAATAATTTGAAATCCTAACTATGTATTAATTTGATGTATTGTTCATTCTATGCTAATGAAAAAATTCTTTAAAATTTGATCAATAATAAAAATTCTTCAAAAATTAATCATAGACTAAGAGTTTATATGAGATGACTGTAACTGAATAAAAAAATAGTGATGAAATTGATATAGAAGAATCTGTTGTATGAAAAAGTTATAGTGATCAGATAATTTTTTTATGTTACAAAATAAAATCGTAATTTTTTAGCTGCCAAGTATTAAAAATATTTAAATTTTAATGATGGCGAAAAAAATATACCAAATAATGAATAAATTCGATTTATTTGATTCCATCCAAAATTTCATTTAACAAATCAATCAAAACCAAAAAAAATCAAAGTTTTCATAAATTAAAATCAAAATCTAAATTATTAAGTTCAAAATCAAACTAAATTACTCAAAAATTTTAATTCAATTTATTTATTTTATTATAACTAAATAAGAATTAAAAAATATAATTTTTTTATCAGAAATTTCTCAAAACGCAATCAGATTGCAACTCCCAAAAAACGCCATTTTTGTACCGCATCGCTCCCGGAATGCATTATATATATATATATATATACATATAGAGAGAGAGAGAGAGAGAGGATTGCATGGGTGCAAATTTTTTTAAAATTAAAAAGAAATTCTTTAAATTTGAAAATTTTTCACAATTTATTTTTAATCGATTATTTTAAAGAACTAGTTGTTAGTTCTTTAAAGAAAAATCATTCATTAATCTTTTCATTTTTTGAATGCTTTTCTTTTAATTATTTTTTTGGGTAGCATATAATGACTAGAAAAAAATTGAATTAAATTTCTTGAATCTAATTATTGATTCATACCAACTGATTATTTTTTATCATCTAAATATTATAATTAGAGTTCCCATAATAAAATATTATAATTTTTATTAATCGAAAGATAATGACAATGAGCATTATATTGAATCATATATATATATATATATATAAAAGAGGTGTATTCTAAAAAAGATTTACCCCTTACGAAAAATATTCTTTGCTAATCAAATAAAGCAAGTATATTCAAAAACATAGATTAAAAATAATTTGATTGTAAAGATCACATATATCATATGAAACCGTATTTTGAATTCCCCTTATTAATTTTTTTTTTTGTCATCTTTAAATTAGCTTAAATATGCATACACCAAATATCTAAAAAATAAGCCTTATTGCACAAAATTTGATCATTTTAAAAGGCTATATCAATATAATTCATAAAACTATATCCTCTCTAAGTCTTAGATATGTAAATACATAAGAATCACACATTGTGTGATATGTATGCAAATATTAAAAAAATGAGGAATTTACCTATATAGCACATAATTCTCATGTATTTACATAACTAACACCTAAAGTTTAATATTTAAAGATATAATACTTTTTCTATACTTCAAAAGGTGAATTTTACTTCAAAAAATTAAAAAAGTACTATTTTTATTATTATATATCGATATTTATATTTGAGTGTTAAATATATATAATATATAAGATATATATATATATATATATATATATATATATATATATATATATATATATATATATATATATATATATGTATATGCCTCTTTAAAAATTATATAACATTAATAGTTATTGCATTGCCAAGATCAAAAATAAAATTCTCATTTAAGACCCACCGTCTCTTAGCTCAGTTGGTGAAGGTGAAAAAACCTCCGGAAGGAATCCTCCCGCCTAAAAGGGAAAGTGGACAAATGGGTGAAATGACACCTTGGGATAATATAATATCTTCACTAAATGGGAGGTGTTGGGTGGATACCCATTGCAAAAAATAAAAATAAAAAATAAAATTCTGATTTAAGTTACCAAACTCCTGTGCAAGAGATTCCAAGAAAATAAGATTTATTGGTGGAGAGTTATTGCCTTCGCATTCAATTGGCCGGGCATCGTTTTCTGAACTTCAATGTAGGCACTGCTACGCTTTTAAATCTTGACCTTAAAATTAGATATTCAAAACGTTTCACCCAATAAGCAAAAAAAAGGTATAGCGAGTTCTCACCCAATATATATTATTTGAAACAAAATTCTATGTAGTTTTTAAATTGAAAATTTTCAAAAATTAAATTTAAGATCATTGGCATGCTGATTTCAACAAATATATATTTTAAATGAACATCATGACAAGTCAAACCTATGATACAAAATGATTCAATCCAAATTCAAATGAGCTTAAATTAAATATTTAAAATGCGGTTAAAACTTCACTATATTAATTAAAGGGCTAAATTTTCTTAAAATATTATAAGTTTAGAGTCAAGTTGAGCGGCTTAACTAAAGGAATACAATAAGCTTAAATTTACTCACTTTAGAGGTTGGAATACAATAAGCTTAAATTTACTCACTTTAGAGGTTAGTAAGACGATTAAATGATGATAGAGTTATTTATGATCAAAGAAATTAACGCAAGTCATATAATGAATTATTTTGAGAAATTGGCCAAAATAATTGAATGTTATTCTCGAAAATTAAAATGCAAATCACCTTTATTTATATATATGATAAGTTGGACTCAAATGAAAAGAGCTTAGAGATTAGAAGAATTTCAAACCTTTTATAGTCACCTATCAGTGCCAGCAACTGTCATCTTAACTTCGACCGTCTGACTATCTTTTCTCAATCATAGTCATCTGATCACCGTCATCTAGTTTGATCATTGTCATCTTATCTTCAAAGTTCTACTGACATCATCTAACTATAATTATCATAATTTCCTGTAACTCTAATATTCTTCATCTCATTCACAAGAAGATAAACTTATAATCTAAAACATGTATTTTTCTTCTTCTTCAATTTAGATAAGAAATGAGCCTTCTTAATTTCTATTTATATAGTAGATCATCATCAAAATAAGAACATATATTTTTTTTTTTCTTCTATGAGTTTTCCAAAAAAAAAGTTTGGTGACCCATGTTCTTTTTTTAATTTATCTATTTGAATATAGGATTTTTATTAGTAGAATTCAAGTTGGATGGTTGAAGTAGAGGAATGCATCTAATCTGTTGTGTGATAGAAAAGTACCGCTAAACTTAAAGAAAAATTTAATAAGATGGTGGTATGACCTGCAATGACTTATGGTGCAGAATGTTGGCCAATAGAAGAGAAGCATAAGACTAAGTTAAGTGTTGCAGAGATGAGGATGCTTACGTGGATGAGTGGCTTTACTCTTAGAGATAAAATGCGAAATGAGTATGCTCGGGAAAAAGTTAGAGTGGCTCCAGTGGCAGATAAGATTAGAAAGAGTCATCTTAGTTGGTTTGGCCACATAAAACGAGTGTCCAGACCGATTATGAGAGTAGATCGATTATTTCTATGTTAAGAAAAGATGAAAAAGACTTGGTTAAGATATATAAAAATGACCCAGATATACTTCAATTAAATGAAATTTAATAATACACACAATGGAAGAAGGATTCATGCACCCACATAGATAAAGGCTTGTTGTTGTTGTTGTATTTGAATATAGGATTTTAGTACGAAAATTAAGTAAAATTTCTCTCTCTCTCTCTCTCTCTCTCTCTCTCTCTCTCTATATATATATATATAAAACAAACACACATAAAATTAAAGGGTATAATAGTTAATAGTTAACTCTAAACCACTCACTCAATCCATAAAAAAAATTAATTTAAAATCAATTAAGTTTACTCATTTATCAAATAAATTAAAAACTTTGACAAAAAAAAATAAATAAATAAATTAGACAATCGACCAACATTATCAGCCCACTAAAGCTTTCATATCAACATCCAATGGGACCAATCACAACAAAATTCGTTAGCGATCCATGTTAATGGTCACGCTTGACCTCGACATCTTTTCCTCCATAGCTATAAGCTCTCATTTCAATCACAAAAGGTGCTATGGATCGGTTAGACATCTCCTTTTCACGTGACAGCTACACTTTCTAAAAGGTTAAAAATGAATTGTAAAATTTTTATCTAATGTGCATAAATAATTAATTAATTTTATATTATAATTTATTTTAAAATAAAATAAAAAAATTATGACTCATTTTCATATTCTTACTTAGAGACATTTGATTATCTGAATTTAAAAATATATTATAAAATAATTTAGAGTAAAATGAATGTAATATAATTGGATTATTTTATAGTTATTTTGTTGAAAATAGTATAAATGCAAGAATTTATTTTTTTCTCTATTTGGTGAAGTAAGGTAATGCAAAGTAAAATTATCGGTAACGATTGGTTAATATTTAGTGATAATTGGGCAACTGGTGGTAGCGGGTGATGATGGGCTGACGATAGTAATAGACGATAACGACAGCTTAAAATTTATACTGTATTTGAAAATCATATAAATTTAATAGATTTCAAATTTATCAAAAATAAATTAGATAGTAAATTTAAAATTCATTGATTAAATACATTTCATTTAAAATATAACGAATCAAACATCTAAACTCAACGACATCCCACCCACAAGATGGGTGGGGTGTTGGGTGGATACCCATTCCAAAAAAAAAAAAACTCCTCAAATACATTAATTACTTTACATCACCGTTATTTTTTTTATAGCCAGAACACAATCATTCGCCTTATACTTGCCATCCAAGAACCCTTTAATTCATGACAAAGACCTTCCCTTTGATTTATTTAATTCTTCAAATCTTTCTCTTACGAGAGGCTATAATTCCTTTGACGTTTTTGTTCGATGCATTAACATATGAACAAGAAGATATCGATTAAAAATCAGGCCACGTGATTGGTCTCAGTAAGCTCCCATCCTTTTTTTTTTTAAGGGTATTCACCCAACACCTCACCCATCTTATGTATACATATATCCTCGATTACTGACATTTATCACCCACGCATAACGCCCCTGATATCCTCGAAGGAGGCTTCCACCTGAAGAGGACCAACGCAAATGCTTCCACGGCCTACCAACCCAGCTAAGAACTCCCATCCTTTTCGAAGAATAGGAAATAGTGTTGGACAGATAAATAAAAAAGAACAGTGGACTGTGCGTTGAGTCGAGTCATCCTCTTGCTTCCTTTGAATCATTCCTCTTAATTCCTTTACTCATGAAGCGATTCACCAAAAAAGTAAAATATATTCCTCTTTTTTTTCTTCATTGAGATTAACCACTTGCCTTATAAAAAATATTTGCATCCTATTAACTTAATAGTATCAATGTTACAATTGAAGAAGAAGGTTATGAGGGAGCAATTGCTTCCCAAAATATTCGCTGGGATGTAATATGATATAAGTTAAATTTGTAGAAGTTGTGCGAATAGAGCAGTTTGAATGACTGTTGGAGCTAAAGCTCGAATAAGAGGTGACACATACTAAACCTCTATGATGATAGATTTGTAGGAGAAAAAGGTGATACAAGCCTAGTTCTTGACATCAACCCACCGTCTCTTAGCTGTTGGTATGGCGAGAACCCGGGTTCAATCCTCTGCGGAGACGCAAAATGCGAAATTGTGGGCGTCACTGTGAAGATGAATGCGCTGCTCAGTGGATTATACAACCAGATCCTCATCCACAAGACGTGGGGATACCCATTCCAAAAAAAAGTTCTTGACATCATGATCATAAATCAGAGAAATCCGATTCTTACTTGTCGCCCATCAAGATGTCAACAAGATTATATATAATTATATTATTAAGATCGTTGATATTGATTTTATTTATTTATAGATATTTTTCTATATTTATTTTTATTATAGGCATATAATAGCTATTTAAAAATAGTTGAACACTTTTATATATAACTATTGCATGCAGAAAGATTCGTCAAGAACAGGAGAATTCAATGCCTATGCACTAAAAGTGCATACGTGAAGGTTTGAGAGATCGAATTTTACGAAAACAAAAAGGGAAAAATCACAAGGCTTAGCCTACTTAGAAATAATTGCACTATATCACTATTTGTTACAATTATTATCCTGTCTCCAAAGTTGCATGCAGGAAGATTCGGGTCAGTAGAGTGGGAGAATTCGATATCTTAACGTTGCACGAAAGTTCTGCACATAGTAGAAGAGTTTGAGAGACATCAGGATTTTTACGTGAAAACCCAAAAAGAGAAAAACTACGAGGCCTAGCATGCTTAGAAATAATTTCATTATATCAGTATTTGTTACAATTATTATCCTGTCTCCAAAGTTGGAGAAGGATAGCTTACAATAGTAGATTTTGTGAGAAGTAGATCGGCGAAGACTTGAGATCCGACGATCCGGCAACGATCGAGCGATGGTCGTGTGGCGTCGGTGGCGAAGAATGGGCGGTAGTCCAATGATGCCGGGCAAGTACGGCGATGGCGGCGGCGACTATCGAAAGGTAGACAGACTGCGGCAGACAACAACAAATGGTCCAACGACGGTTGGTGGCAAGAGTGATGGTGACCAGGATCCAAGAATCGGTGATAAGATGGCCGGCGGTGACTATGGTGGTTGGCGGTAGTCCAACGACGCGGTAGCAATGCGCGATGCTGGTACCGCCGGTGGGCCAACGATGGTCCAATGATGGTCAGACGGTGGTCGGCGGTGATCCGGCGACTGTCAGGCGGTGGCAACCGGCGGTTGTGGCCGACGGCGGCAACCGACGATGGTGGCCAGAGGTGGTTCAACAATGGTCGGGCGGTGGCCTGACTATGACTTGAGACTCTTCAAGTATCAAAGCTATCTCTCCTCTTCTGCTTAGGTCCTCCCTTATGAAGAATGATGAGATATTTATAAATTATGAGAATGATATTTCTGTAAATACAGACAAAATTCAAATCACTCCATCGGACATCTTAAAATGATCCATTTGATTATCTAGTGTATTTTAAGTATTTGAATGCTCAAATAAAGTCAAAATTAAGAGATTTTAGGCTTGTTAGATTTAGCTCATCAAGATACTCAATTTGACTATAAACATTTCATATTTAGAAGCTATTTAGAAATCTGACTGATATTTCAAAGTTTGTAATTATATTTTAAGTGCTTGATCTGGGCTAGTCTCGACTCAGAATCAGATTATTTTGATATAATCAAGTTGTTCTAATCAGCTCTATGATGATCAAAAGAGAGTTTGAAAGATTAAGATTTTGATTGTAAGTGATGTTAAATAGCACATATATCAAGATTCGTACTTCAACTAGGAGATTTTTCAATTACATATCAATATGGAGAGGAGTAGGTTGTAAGAGATATGTTGGGAATTAAAAAAATTTCTTCTTCTTCTTTTTCTACTACTCCCCATTTTTTTTTTTTTCCTTCCATTCTCATGTTTAGGATGTTGTGTAGGAAGAAATCTATAAATAAATTCTTCCAATTGCAAAATGGAGACTGCGACATTTTGTGTGCCATCCTTTTTCCTCTACTTCTATGAACTATAATAAAAGGAGACATGATTGAGATGAATACTATATTAAAAAAAGTAAGAAAATATTTAGATAATTTATATGAATAATGAAGTCATGTTTCCTCTTTGAAAGAGAGGAAAGATATATTCATTTAAGAGAATAAAGGGATAATTTATGAAGACTGATGCTTAGGTTTTTCTATGAAGAGTTGAAAGTGAAAATAATGATGAACATAATTTATAAATATTTTGTCAAGTGATATATGTCCACTATAGAAACAGTTGAAAAAAATATTCACAAGATCGTAAATTTGAATTAAGATATAGATACTACATAGAATACAAGAGTCTCTTGGCGAAATAACAGTGTGATGAATTTAGTGTTGAGAGTTTTCATTATAGCCAAATATAATGGGAATCAAATTCTCTTTTAAGAAGTCCAGCTACAACATTTAAAGCATGCCATTCTAGAAGTAAGTTTTAAGTTCATAATATTTGCATGAGGTGCTTAACCATTGCATGATATCAAGACACAATTGTCATTGCTAAACCTCAGAACTTGATATCTACTATTTAGCTTCTAGCTTTGAGAGATATGAAGATTGTCATAAACTATAATAAATATTAGTTGTTATAGATTCTTATTCTTTGCATTATAGTAAGCTAGTCTTCTTTTAATGCATTGTTCAAGGGCAAAAATTATGAATATATGATAAAAATAATTTTTTATTTTCTTGGGAGAATTTATAATATTGAGCTATTATTCTAGAATTTTTGTTGGATTCTTAAGAGGATTTAGAGATTCATTAAATGATTGATGCTAGCATTTCCAAAAGACCTCCTTGGAAGCATTTTTGAGAATAGTGTGGTTAATGAAATATATCATTATTAATCCTCTTAATAGGTAGCTAATCCGTCTACTTTATGATGATAAATTTGATACTTATTATATAATTTTAGAGTTAATTAAAATCTATATAAATAAAAGATTTGATCAAATATGTGAGATGCTTTTTAATATGACGAGTAAAATTTAATGAAAAATTAATAATTGAAGATATTTTTCATAAAATCTTTTTGAGTTAGGTGACTTCTATTTAATGGGCAATGAGATTACAATTATGATTGTGAGAAATGAAAGGTAAAGAAAATTTTGTGCCTACAAGATTCCCTTATATATAAAGATCATATAAGTTTTATGCCTACTTTTATCAAATACTATGAGAGTAACGTGTTATTCTAAGTTTGAACTTAGTTATGAGTTTTTTTAAGTAATTTATGTAAGATGTTCCTTTATATGTTTGAAATCTTGTGCACCTATATTATTAATCAATGGACTTCAATGTAGATGTGCTTAAAGAACCATGTTGATTTGTTATAGCCATTTATATAATGATTAGAATTTAAGGATTTCAATTCAATTTTTCTTTCACTTTTTATTATTGATGAAAATATGCTTATGATGTATATCTAGTGAAGGATATAATTATATATGTACACCAAAGTCATTTCTAAAAGTTGGGTCTCATCGATCTCATTAAGTCGCATCACTGAATCCAAACTAGTAAAACAACTAGGAGAAATCATTATGCCGGAATTACTTAAGTGTACTCGACATCAAATCCAGCTTGTGAAGTCATCAAGCATTAAGACTACTAACTTGACTCATTGAGGTATTAGATCTCAAGGTTCATAAGACAAGTTGTGCCATCCAATCATAATTATTCACCAAATTTCATAATGTCGACTAGTGATTTTGTTTAAACCAATTACATATTTAAAAAAATTAACATTTAATTTCAATATAATTATACAATTATAGGTAGACAATATTCATGACATAATAAACATATATTGGGTCTTTTTATTTATTTAGTTGCCTCTAATTAAATTTTCTTACCATCACCCATTAAACCTTGTCTATAAATACGAGGCAAATCATTTACTCAATTTTTATATTTTTGATAATAAAATAGTATCTCATATCATTTTTCTCTTGATTCTTTGAATCTAGTCATTCTTGTGAATAGGTCATGTTATTGCCCATTAATAAATTTTGATCAACTAATATTAATTCATGCTTATAAAAGTAAGTTGAAGTTTAGCATGCGATGAAGGTGCAAAAAGTCTCGCTATATAAGAATAGTGCATTGTGGGCTCCGAAAATTCACACACCTCTCACATTGAAGAGAGTTTGATTTAAATGTCGGTCAAACTTTCAAAGGCGGATGAAATAGTAGATAAGACACTACCTAGAGATTTCATCCTTATTTTGTGAGGACTTTAGATCTGGTTTCTAGTCTATAAAAGCACCTATAGTTAATTACCCCTCCCAATACTGAGAAAGAACTTTCGATTAAGGCTAGTCGTTAGATCATTGAATGTGTAGCTTATAGTAGTAGCATGTGGTGTTTAAATTTTGGGATTTAGAAGTTATAAAATTCACCATTATTTAACTTAAAGCATATGGTTGGTGGAATGATGACGTGCTCGATCTAGATCTCATGGTTTCGTCATCCGGGTCACGACCTCTAGTCTACTTGAGAAGGTACGCCCCAAACTGAGAAGGATCCTTATCAGCAACACATGGGTTATGTCAACCAAGAAATCCTTGTAGACCTGGGGTGGTGTTTATCTAAGGAGATAGACTTAAGTCTACCTTAACTGACAGAGGGTTATTTGCCCTATCAAGTATACCATATGATTCATAACTCAAAGGGCAGCCAGGGAGGTTACCCTGTATGGTCATGATCATAATATAATAGAGCGCCAAACTATTCGATCGAGACTCGTCGAATCGCTTCATGGAGCCTATTGGCCACTCGGAGAGGACACGAGCCATGTCCTTACTGGCGTGAGATTGATTGAGAGTGAACATAGCAGAATACTTGATTTGACATTGGCTCCTTTATGAGCTAGAGTTTTCTTAATTTATCACCCCTGACAAATAGTTGCAGAAGGTGGATAAATTGAGTTTTGCTTTAAGCTTTTAATGATAGAATTTCATTTAAGCATTTTTTAGATTGATATTTAACTTGAGTTAATTTGATTTGAAATTTTTGATTAATTTGAATATGTTTAAGAGCTTTAGATCCTGTCAACTTTGTTTACCTGCTAAGAGAAGATTATATCTAGTGTCACCTGACATAATTAGTTTCTCAGATATTTCACTGATTTGAAATTCTTATTATAGGTTTTTAGGTTTTGTTAATCCGAACCCAGTCCTAAGACTAAACTGGGAAATAACCCGCACAACATCCTCAAACACTTGAATTTAAGTATTCAACATAGTGTCGGGGCTCATGCGGGTGTATTTAAGACTTTATGTAATGTTTATTTCTTAATTATAAGATTGATTTTGTATTTTCATTTTTTTTTTATTTCAATTTAGCCTAATGAGCTTTTCGACATTAAAATTTACACTTAAATCTCTATGTCAAAATACAGGTATTTATAGCTTAGATAATTTAACTTAATTAGTGATTTCGTTAATTTTAAAATTCATAATTAGAATGAAATCTCTCAAATTTTGATTAAAGGAAGCCCTATGACTTTTATAGAATTGGATTCAGTATCGCCTTCTGTCTTCATGTACAAAGAGTTGCAGATTAGATGGTGAAGAAGGCATTTTGATTTAGATTGTAGTTTAAAGCATTACTTGTACTATGTTTACTTGTTGAGTTTTTGTAATTCTCCCAACTTGATTATGTTAATTTATATCACTTTTGATAAGTTACCATTTCGTTTTATTGTTTTAGCTACTCATGCTTATTAGACAAGAATGACCATCATATTCGTATAAGAGTTATTAAACCTAATTTGGATTCATCTTTAGACTTTAAGTTTATTACAAGTTTGTTATGAGTCTAGTATTAGTCTCCCTAAGTCTCAATTAAGGCTTATTTAATTTTGAGGAATCTACAAGAAAAGAGAACTCACTCATTACTTCTATTTAAGCCATAGAGAATCACTATTAGAGTTTGTGAGTTTAATATTAGCTTCCC